>CM053594.1:290086347-290213717 GCA_028646575.1 Pseudocheirus occidentalis | reverse complement strand
AGGGCTCTTTTCAGTCCCTCTCAGGAACCTCAGGTTATTCATTGACTGACAGACTTATAAACCTCTTATTTTACAGATCAGGAAACTGGGGCCCAGACTGATGAGATAATCTACCCAAATTAAACAGAAACAAGTGGCAGTCCTTGGGCTGGAAATGGGGTCTTCCTCCTCAAGTCTAATCCTTTTTCCTCTGTGGTTTTTTTTTTATCAAATTGTTTCTTGCTGGAGCCTTCCAGTTCAATATTTTATTGACATAAGAAATAAAGTAGGTATAAAATAATAGAACAGGTAAGTGTACCTTACTATTTTTGCATATATGGCTGATGCTTTCTCCTTCTGTGGCATGTATTTGGTAAGGTAGGGAATTTCCTCTGGCATATATGCTCATTCAGCATGCAACTTTTTCAGCTATGAACATCAGTAGTTTTTTTGAGAAAGTATTTCTCTTCCTACCCCATTGTTTTATGCATTTGAGGTTTTAATGCTTTGTTTAGAGGATATGTCAGCAGCAATTGTGATCCAAATTGCTCCCATAAGTAGGCCTGACCATCTGCAAGTGAATTTTATCCAAATCAAAGTTGGTCACTTCATGAAACAATCTTTGTAAAGATGACAATGATATGACAATCATAATGAAGATTTATTAATAAAATTTAAGAACAAGGACCTCTAAGGTGAGAAAGTGGATAATATTGAACATGGGGAGGAATGAGAACAGGAACTTGAGCATATAAAGGAGGACTGAAACTGAAAGGATGGTGTCAGGTGTAGGGAATGAGCTTGAAGGAGGGAAGAAAGAAATCTGATGTGCCTGCTTTCCTCTTTTCTTACCTCTTCCCTTATTACTACAAGCTTTGCCACTTTAGGCCTATTCTCCATAGTTGAGAAGCCAAGGGCAGAGTAAAAGTTGGGAGTCAGTCTAAGATAGTAGTGAGGTGGGAGAGGGAAGAAAAAAGAGTTAGGAGGAGATGCTAATCTCAAGTAACAGCTGTCAAGTTTGACCAGCTGGGGCTCCTGTGCTGGGGTAGTGTAATGCCAATGCAATGTTCACAGCCCCACAGCAGCTATGAATATGCTGGTGTAGTTGTAAATCACAAAATGTAACAGGCTCTCTGTATGGAGGCTAGAACCAAAGCATTTATTCAAATACCAGAAAACCAAGTCCCAAATCCAGAAAGTTAAATTCCTTACAGTAACCATAAAGTTGGTGCACATAACAAATGCAGCAAACACCCACATTCCCAAGCCTTCCCAAATCTTACCTCCATCATGCCTTCAAAACAAAACAGACTCCCTCAAGCAAGAATGCCCCTCTCACACTCACAGTAGCTTCTTCCTTCTTGCTTGGAGCCAGAAGTTCTGGCTCGCTCTCAGCTTGTGCTCAGCTTTTTATCCTGGTCATTAGCTCCTTCCTGCCCCACCTCTTCCTGTTGCATCAATAAGTTCCCCCCACTGGAGGATTCACAAGTTGTTGTTTTTTTGTTTTTTTTTTTAAGAAACACTTGCTATAATCAAGTGAAAAGCTTAACTTGAAACAAGGAGCCAAGTACTTGTTTGCTTGCCATTACAAGGGACAGGGAAGATTTTCAAATCCCCATTACCATTACAGGTAGCTATTTATATATAAGAAACTATATCAGGGAATACCTGTAATTTAAGAAATATCATCTTACTACTGGAGAAAATACCAGAAATGTAGCACAACCTTGTTTCTCAGCATTTCTAGTGTATCTCAATTTGGCTATTTTTGCTGTAAAATACTATAGCCAAAGGAATCTCTCTGTTAGCCAAGAGTACTTAATCACATCACATTCCATTAATGTTAAGAAGGCATATCTCTTTGGATGGATATGATTGTATTGCATTACTAATAAAGCACTAAAATAATTTTTTATTGCTCCATGGTTTTTACCAAACAGAAATATACTAGACTGCTGTGGTGTGAAACAAAAGAAGGTATATTTTCTATATAGAGTTTAACAGGACTTTGGAAAGCCTAGAACAAATCACCTACTCTAATTATAGAAGGAAGTTTTGATCAAAGTTAAGTATTTTGATGGAATTAATAAGTGACATTTAGCATTCAGGAATTAATGTGTAGGTAAATTTTATTACAAGAAGAAATCAAGTTAAGATGTATATGTTTAGAATAGCAATTGTCTATTTAACTTTGTCCTGCAGTGGCAAGAATATTGAATAACACTATGAAATATCTGACATACTTAATATTGCAGAACCCTTCAACTTCTATATTCCTATGAACACTACTATAAATTGATTCAGAATGTCATCTATGCATGCACAACCTTTAGAACATAAGCTTCAAGAGGCAGGAATTCTATCTTGGCACATGCCAGTACAGTGCCGTGCATATTGTCAGTAATCCCTGAAACATTTTTATGTAATAATACAACACTATTTTAAAGGACTACAGCAGAAAATAAAATGACTCTCAAAGTCTTACATTTGATCCAGCGCTTAAGAGACAAATGCTAGAGAAGAAGAAAGGAAGCTGGAGAGGGAGAAGTTCAGAAAAGAAGGAGGATCATTTTGAAATGAAACAGATGAGCAATTGGTAAAAAGCATTGACGCCTCTTGTATGAAATAGCTTTATTTTCCCTTTAAGTATTATGATATAAGAAATGACAACCAGGGTGGTTTCAGAAAAACCTGGGAAGATGTATATAAACTGATGTAAAATGAAGGGAATAGAAATAAAAGAACATTGTACACAGTAACAGCAGTATTAAAATGATGATTACCTGTGAAAGTCTTAGCTACTCTGATCAGTACAATGATCTATGACAATTCCAAAGGACTCAAGATGAAAAACTACTATCTACCTCCCTAGAGAGAACTGAAGAACTCTCAACACAATGATGTTTTATTTGATTAAATTAAAATACATTATATGCTGCTAATTCTCAATAGAATATATATATTTCTGGTTGTGTTTCCAGTAAAGGTGAGAGCTTTGACATCATCCTTCCATAATTTCTTACTCCTTACTGCTAATTGCATGCAGGTTTTCAAGACAGCTGTCCAGGGACAGAGGTGTATTCAGTGTTCATGGAGCAGAGTAAATTTAACTGACCCATATGTAGCCAAATTGGAACCCATACCCTGGGCAGGATTAACAAGCACCAAGCTGTAACAACAGAGCTAGGCATACTCATCTCTCATACAGCTCATAATGCTTATAAGCTCCTACAAATGTCAGATAGTGAGACTAGTTAAAAGTCTTATTCAACCTTTAAGACTTCATGTTAAATAAACAATAAAAATAAAGTTTCTGATATCAAAGTCTTTCAGACTGCAGCACAATATTTAATGTTAGTAAGACAACAAGGAACTTAGGTGAAGCATGATTAGAAGTCAGGTAAAAATTAAAGTAAACTTTGGGCAATTTATAGAGTATGAATGAGACTGCTTCTCTAATCCTGTGTGTAGGAACTATCACCTTATTGTTAGAACTGTGTACATCTGGCAAGTATTTATATTGTCCAATTATGCCTCTTGTTTCAAATTAGGCTTGAATGTGAAATTGTGGCCAGTTTAACGTGCAAGCGTTTTATGAGTCTTATTATATTTAAGCAAAGTACAAGGAAAAGAGATTATTAAAGATAAAAAGATTTTAGGAACAATAAAGAGAATCAGGGTAAAAATGGCAGAAAGGTATATCTTTATTACAAGGGGCTGAAATGGTTTCATTTTTAGTAATCATCTGTTTTTAGTCTGCTTTTCCCTAATGTTTCTATTCTTATCCCTTTCATTTCTTTTTCTATGCTACCTCTTCCTTAACACATTAAGAAGAAAGGGAGATAGCTTTCTGCTCACTGTTCCAAAGACTATCATTGTTTTTAAACCCTGAAAAACATGATCTCACATCTAGCCCTCCTATTGACTTTTAGAGTATCTGTTCCTTTTCCCCTTCTGTTACTTCTTCATGCCCCCTTAAGTTCCCTTGTTGCCTTCTGTTTTGAAAGGTCCCTTGGCTTTTCAAATCCCAGTGGTACACGACAGACTTTGAATTCCAGCTTGTGTCAAATTGAAATCTGTTTAAAAAAAACACAAGGTATAATTTATCTGGATTCTCTTTACCAATAGGTTTAAGGTTTAGAAACTCAAAAAGTCCCACTCTTCACTGTCCAGAATTCTCTCTGTTCCTGACATCTTAGGGTCTCTAGCCTCATGTATATTCTTGTCCTTTCTTAGCTGGTTCACACTGCAATTCTCATTTGAGCTCTGGGGCTTTGCTGCACCATCAGAGCACAATAGAGGGTATCTTCAAGTGTGAAAAATGGAGGGATTTGTGCCAGCCAGAGAGATGGAAGGTGTGGCTTCCATACCACCTTTTTGATACAGGAGCTTGTTTTGAGTTCTATTTTGTTTTGTCTTGGCATCACCACAGGCTTAGGAACAAATATATAGAGACAGTTAATTACATGTTTGCTGAACTGAAATTAATTTGAGTGTCATCGGTATTTTGTGATTTTTTGATTATGGTTTTTTGATTATGTAATCTTAGCATGAGAGGTAGCCTAGGGGAGTGGATAAAGAGCTGGCTCTCAGAAGAAAGTAGGCTCAAGTCTTAACTCTGACACATATTGGCTATGTCATCATGGTCCCAACTTTCTCTTATCTCTTCAGTCCTCCCTTACTACCCCATCTCTCCACCCTCTCAGCTTGCCTTCTGCTTGTATGAGAAAACAAAGACCATTTTCTAGGGGCTCCCACTTCTTTCCGTCTCTATATTTAAACACTTCTTGATATAAAACTCCATTCTCTCTGTTCTCCAATCTCTGTTAAAGTATTCTTTTTCCTCAGCATGCCAAACCCTCAACATACCCTTGATCCCCTCCTCTTCGAACTTCCCTAGGAGATTCATGCACCAAGCACTCCTCAATGTCTTTAATAATGTACCCAGATAGCCTCCATCCTTAAAAAATTCCTACTTATCTCACTCTCCTCGGTTCACAGCCAAACTCATAGAACAAGCTGCCTACAGTCATAGCTTCAATGCCTACTCCTCTCATTCACTTCTTTTTAAATTATTTTTTTCAATGAATAAGCATTTATTTTCTTTTTTCCCCATCCACTTACCCCACTGGAAAAATAAACCTTTGTGGTATAGTCAAGCTAGATGAATTCCCTTATTGAACATGTGTTTCATTTCTCTGTCAGAATTCTTCTTCATCAATTCTCTGCAATTATGGTGGATCCTCACATTTATCAGAGTTCTTATATTTTTCAAAATTGTTCATTTTTACAACATTGGTTTTTTTAAATAAATTGTTCTCCTGGTTCTTACTTCACTACATCAGTTTATACAAGTGTTCTCGTGTATCTCTGAAACTGTCCCTTTCATGGTTACTTCCAGGACGGCGCTATTTCATTGCATTCATAAACCATAATTTGTTGAGCCATTCTCTGATCTGTGGACAATTCCTTAGTTTCCAGTGGTAGTTGTGGTTTGCAGCCACAAAGAGAGTTCCTATAAATACTTGACAGATGCTTCTTTACCTCTTTTTACCAACCTGCAATATGTGAAACCGTTAAAAGTTGTCTCCTTCTGGTTTTCATGACAGTCGTCTCTCTTGGTTCTCCTCATACAAGTTTGACAGCTCCTTCTAAGTTTCCTTGCCTAGTTTATATCATATTCCCTAAGTGTTGGTGTTGCCCAAGGCTTTTTCCTTAATCTCCAGTCCTCTTTCACTTGGTGAGTTCATCAGTTGCCAAGTGTTAAGTCATCATCTTCATGTAGATTGCTACTCAATGTTAATATTCAGCCCTAGTCAGTATCCTGACCTCAAGTCATGCATCTCCAATAGGCTATCATCATTACAAATCAGATACCTCACCTTCAATTCAACATGTCCAAAAAAGAGCTTATTATCTTCTCTACATTGCCCTGCTACCAGTCTTCCTTATTTCTGTCAAGACACCATCTTTCTTCCTATTATCCTTATTTTCAATCTCAGCATTATTCTTGACTCTTCATTCTTCCTCAACTCACATATCCAGTCATTGACCCTATCTTGTTATTTCTAGTCCTGCAACATCGCATCCATTCACTCTTTTTGCTACATTTACATAGGCACAACCCTAGTTTAGACTTCTTTCCTGGATTATTGCAATGTTTCCTCATTGGTCTCCTTGCCTCAGCTCTCTATCTCCACTTCAAAACACATTAAGAAAACTGCTAAAATCATTTTTCATAAAGTGCAGATCTTATATCTCATTATTCTCAGCAAAATCCCTATTGCCTATAGGATCAAATTTGAATTTTTCTATGTGGCTTTGAAAGATCTTGGCGACCTGGCCACCGCAACTTACCTTTTCAAACTTAGTTGTACACAATTTACTTTTCCTTACTTGAAGACCCTTACTGTGGTCAAACCCAACTATTTTTTTTCTCAGTTCCTTACATTTCAACTCCAAACTTTATGCCTGTGCTTTTGTACTACTAAATCACCTACACTTGGAATGCACATGCTCTTTGCTTCCACCTCTTTAAATCCCTTATTTCCTCCAAAATTCAGCTTCATCTTCTAAATGAAGTTTTTCTCGATCTTTATTATTTATAGAACTCTTTGCCCCCTCCCAAGTCTCCTAATGTCTATATTATAACTAATCCATTATCCATTATATGTAATCCAGCTTTCTAGACAAAAAAAGATAATTTGGGAGCTGTAAGATCTTAACTACTTTAAAAATGAGGCATATAAAGCCTGTGTTTTTAAGCCACAGTATAACTATTAACACATATTGTTTCTACAGGGTCTAGTGAGACCTTGTAAATAGCTGTAGGCCTTGTGTAAGTGTTGATGTAAACTAGGGTATACAAAGAAAGTTATATTTATTTTACTTCCTACATACCACTTGGAGAAGAGAATGGTCTGTTGAAACATTTTTTCTTTCCTAGGATGGTGATTTTTTTTTTTTTGCTTAAATATATGACTGCTCTGGTATCAAGTACCAAATTTAAGCATCACAAACATACACTAAAGGACAGATGCACGAGGAATTTAAGTAGAGTTTTTCTAAATGGCAAATAATTAAAGGGGAACAGATGCCTATGGGCAGCAAAGGATGAA
Source organism: Pseudocheirus occidentalis (assembly GCA_028646575.1). Classification (NCBI taxonomy): domain Eukaryota; kingdom Metazoa; phylum Chordata; class Mammalia; order Diprotodontia; family Pseudocheiridae; genus Pseudocheirus; species Pseudocheirus occidentalis. The sequence continues at coordinate 290,206,620 of CM053594.1, read as the reverse complement.
ATGAGGTATCAGGAATTTTAAAAGGGAGTTAGAAATACATATGTAATAAGGGGAAAAGCAGTTACTCTCAAGGAGGTTTAAGCCCAGGGGGTATTCATGTGCTCTTGGCCTCCAAAAATGTCTCCTTTTTTGTGGGGTTTGGCATTAAACCCCATTTCATAATTCCTTACATTCTTTAAAAAACAGGTAATTTTAATCATTAAAAGCTAAATATATTTCTCTTAGCAACTTGCATTTTATGTATCTCGGACATTTCATCTTCAGTTTATCCCTAGGACCTTGTCTTTTTCTAGGACATTGAGGATATTTATCTATTAGATGATGACATTTCATAATTTTTCTAATGCATATTATAGGATAGAGATAGAAGCTTTCACCTTTTTGGCAGAATTATTCTGTAAGGTGGTTGTTCTTAGACTTATTCCACTTTTCCTTGATGTCGGGAAGGAAACAAATCTCCAAGAAAAAAATGTAGAAGAGCAGCTAGGCATTTCCCATCCTCCTGTAGAGTGGTAGTTTAAACAGCAGGACCACTGAACAGAGGGATTCTGCAGCACAGTAGAGCTGTGCTGTAACACCTGATCATTATCCTTCAGGTTTAAGATTTACCTGTTGTGCTCATTGTAACAAAAAGAAATGAAATCTCTGTAATTATATTGGAAGGGGGAGGAGATCGTGTTTTAGTGCCTTTGATCTTGAGCTAGAATAGTCTCTGCTTTTGGAAATTTAATTTGAAAGAATCCAACGTACACATCTGCTTTTTGTACTGCAATTTCTTTTGAGCTCGAAAATAGAAATTTATTAATGCAAATGTGTAGAGTCTATTCCTTGAGGAACACACACACACACACATTCACAATACTAGATGATTTTTTTCTGTACAACCAAAGATTTTAATAAATATTCTCTATCTCTTCTAGAGTTTATAGCTGAAGTTCAATGTTAACAAGGAGTTAGCATAAAAATTATAGGACACTTTTGGGAATACAAATATCCACCATTAAAACAATATGCAAAAATTTCTAAAGTACTAATGAGTTGGTAGAAGGAGATTGGTGAGGTTGAAAGAACTTACTGAATTCTCAAAAGAAAAAAAAAAGGCCAAACAAGCATTCCATAAAACCATTTTGAGAACATGTTTGAATTGAGGGGTGGCAGGGCCCATGCTGCTCTCAAGGAAACAAAATGTTGATTTGAATGAATCCAAACTACCTCTCTTGTCTTGTGTAGATTTGCCTATGCCTTTAGATGGAATAATATTCTACTTCTGGGCAGGGACTTTCTCTTCCCAATTTAGCCTGTACTTCTTTGATGTTTTGATAAATTTATGGGGGGGGGGCGGCTAGGTGGCGCAGTGAATAGAGCACCTGGAGTCAGGAGTACCTGAGTTCAAATCCGGCCTCAGACACTTAACACAAAAACTAGCCGTGTGACCTTGGGCAATTCACTTAACCCTAACTGCCCTCCAAAAAGCAAAAAAAAAAAAAAAAAAGAATAATTAATAATAATAATGATAAAATAAATTTATGGGGAAAAACATATCAGTGATATAACTGGCCTCTTCAGACTATCTGGATTCTCTGATATTTTGAAAGGTGAAAGGTATTAATGTTTCAATCTTGAACTTTTTTTGTCCTTAATCTAAATTTTCCATCAAAGCCAGCTTGTGAAATAATTTAGAAAAAAAATGTCATGAGCATTTCTGGATATAATTCTTTGCAACTGTTTTAAAGATGTCCCATTTTACATTTATACATATATGTGTGTTTGTAATATATAAAGACAGTGGTGCAGTAGAACTTTTAAACTTTTCAGTGTTTTCTTCTCTTGGAAAGATGTCATTCTGATCCTGCTATGGAGCATGAGTACTGAATCTGCTATCAAATGTAACTGTCTGAATTAGGATAATGAATCTTTTATTAAAATGTCTAACTGCCCTTCTGAAGGATTCTTTGGACATAAACAAGCCTTTTGGTGATGGGTTGAAATTCTCGAGGTTAGCAGCTGGACGAAATTGCTTCATCTTGCTCTTCATCAGATTCAAAATTCCCTACTTTGTAGCGGTGTGATTGGCCTTCCCTTCCAAAAAGCCCACCTGAAAATAACTTGAACTTCAACTAAGTTTCAGATTATACTTTTCAACTACTAAAGCAGAGAAGGAACTTGAGATTGGAGACAGAAATCCTGCCCTTCCCTTGTCCACTTATGAGTTGGGGATACAGCTGTGTGGCCATTCTCATTTAGCTTCAGTAGTTCTTGGGTCAGTCCATAACATAAGGCTTCTGGGACCAGTGAAATGATTTAAAGGTAGAAATTTGAAGTTATAAGTTTGGTGCATAAGGGACTTTTAAATACCCTAGACGTTATTTTTTCCTAATTTATGCTAATTTCTTGAAGTTACCAAATTTCCATCCTAATCTAATCATAGTTATAATGAGTTATAGAGGGGAAAAAATCAAATACAGAAAATAGGGGGGAAAACCACAAATAAAATTCCAATTCCTAAAAGGAGACAGTTGAGGCACTGTAAGGAAGCAGTCACCCTTAAAAATGAATGAGCTTAATGATGTTTAGAGAGGTGATTTTGAAGGGGTGGGAGCATAGGGGATTAAAATTGGGGATGCCAGAGGGAAGAAGGCTGCACTACTTATATATGAGAATTTATTTGTGCCTCTATCCTTATCTCCCCTCCCCACTCTCATCCCCCTTCAATTTCTTCCCCCACCCACCCCACTCTCCTCTCTCTTCTAGAGCTAAAGCAGATAGACAGACAGGGCGATTATGAAGACGTCAGTTGGAGCATAGGCAGGCGAAAGGGGAGAAGCGCTCCAGATGAGGTCCTGGGGGAGCTGAGGAGGGTCACTCATGTACGACCATGTGTATGTGTCTGACAGACTGTGAAATGGTGCGTTGTTGCGCGGCTGCGCTGCACCTGGGCCCTTCATCTGTGATTGATTGGTTTGGTCATGTGTAATGGTCCCATCTGCTCTGTGTTGTTTTTCTTTTTTTACTTATAAACACCGTTCCCAGCGGCTGAGAGAGGATGAGCTATGTTTTGTCATCTTCACTTACACTTTAGCTCAAAAAAGTGGTCAAGTAGGTAAGCTCTAAAGTCTATCCAAGTAATGTAGTAGGAAAGTACTTTTTCACCCCTTCATTTTGTGTGTGTGTGAGTGCGCCCTTGTGTGCGTGTGTGTTTGGAGAGAGAGAGTTTTAATGCTGGCTGTTAATATTTGAATAGTTCATGAACCAAGGAAGACCCCCCCAAAAAATCAGAGAAATGATTTGCACAGATCTGGGTATAGTGACTCTTACTGCAACAAGGAGTTTTTTTGTAACCGAGCCAATACTTAATTAAAACCGCTGACATCATGGTGTTATAATTAAGCGTGGCATTAATTAAGCTGGAATAACGATTTTTTTTTATTATTAAGAACTGCTCCTATTGTATAAGACTGTGCTCGGCTAAAAAACAAAGTAATTTTAAAGCAAAAATACATTTCCTTTACCCCAACCCCCCACTTTTCAACTTCCTTAAAATACAGGGCTTCAGTACTGTCGTCATCTGGGCAGAGTTTTGGTGTTGGTTTTTTGTTGGGTTTTTTTTTTTTTTGGTTTTTTTTTTTTTGGCTTGGTTTTCTATTTTTGTTTTTTGTTTTTTGGTACGTATATTGGGTGGGGGTTGAATAGGGATATGGAGCATGGAAGTGAAATTTGTTTTTTTTTCACCCAAAAATGCTGATCGGCTCCTGGCATTCTGATGGCTAATTATGCATCGGAGAGCTTCGACAGCTGCATTCATCATCATAAAATGTAATAATTAATGACATTCCAACAAAGAAAAATATGCAAATGAGGACTCATTAGCATTTTCATATTCAGCTTTGATAATGCTTTTGCTGACAAGGTTGTAATTAATGAAAATTCATGTCGCAGTCAGGAGATTGGATCGGTTTCATTCCGCTCACAATTCCCAAATGCTTGCATTATGGAAAATCGGCGGCTCTGCCAACTTTTCAGGGAAGAAAAAAACACACACACACTAAAAGCACCAGATGCAAATTAATGGTAGGGAGTCTTTAACTCTTTAAACCTCCCCCCCCCCAAATTTCTATTACAGGAGAAGATGTGAGAAGTACTTAGCTGGAAACACCAGGTTACAGATATTTTTAAATACAGCAATAAATGAACTTTTTCCCCTCTAAGTATAAGGATTATTGGTAAACTTTTGAAAATATATATTTGAAACACTTTATTTTTATTTATTTTTTCATTTTCCCTTTTAAAATCATTTTAATTTACACAGTAAAATAAAACATGTTAGAGTAGATAAGCAAAGTCTTTCTCTTCAATCCAATGGTTGGCAAAGTTATGCCACAACAGTTTATACTTCCACATGGTTTTCTGGCTTCTGTTCATAACCTATTTGTGATAAGATCTTCCTTTTCCTCTCTTGATGTGTTACTTATAAGGCCTAAGATAAACAAGTGTAATATTTTTCTACATGGGGTAGATTCTCCCCTCCCTCCATATCCTTCTCCCCTCCCATTCTTGTGTAAGAATTTGAGAATGTGCCTTTTCTACTTGTACTTGATTTAGGTATTGCCTCTCCTTCAGTATTACACCTCAAACTTAATTATGCTAGAAACTATGCAATCAAAATATATACCCTAACACATAATGGAGGTATATTCAATGATTCAGTATTTTGATTTTTAGGTTACCATCCAAACTTGCAACTTCTCATCTTAGAATTTGTGATTAACTCACCTGAGCATACTTTGTCATATCAGCCTCAAATATATTAGTTATTTTTTGGTCAACAGAAATAGAAAAGGAACATCTACTCTGGGTTTCTGTCCAGTTTTCAAATCTTGACTTTTAGAGAAAAGAAACAGTATCCATTAGTAAATCAAATCATTTATACTGAGATGAAAAGTTTTACATAAGGTTTCTGCGTGGAAGAAAAATGTCCACAGACTATAAAATTATCATAAATATATATACTTTTATATCATATAAAACAACTTCTGAAAGTTAATGGGCTCTCGTTTCCTGTTTATTTAAAGCTATGTTGTGAACTTTCCAAATTGTAGGCGAGTAGAAATAAAGTATGTAAAGATATTACTTGGTAGGGGGCAAAAAGTTTGACATGCTTTACACTAGAAAGTTTTGCAGTGAAATTATTAACATAATCACAAATTTCCTGTTTTTTTAAAGCAAATCTTTTTTTTGTATAAACTGTACTTAAGGATAATGAGGACTTCATTTTCCATTAATCAGATAGTGTTCCAAGAAACAGAATTTGTTTCAGTCACTTGATTTTTTTTTAAACTTGTTTTGTCACAGTTTTCATATGAACATGTTTGTGTGTGTGTGTGCACGTGCATGGTGTGTGTATGTGCGTCTATGTGTTTGTAGATTAGTGTGGCACATTCCTCTTGCCTTTAAAACACATATTGCTTTATACTAACAAGAAGAAGAAGGTTTTACTTTTGTAGTTTCCTTTTTCTATGGGCACACTGCCCATCCAGATGGTAAAATGTCACCTGTAAGCAATCTGAAAAGATAGGTTAATTCTTATATGTTATAGAGGGTTTTAAAAAAATTCTTTCTGTATAGTATAAGTAAGTCTAGAATATCTGTTCAAGATAATGTTTCTTTTCTTTTTTTTTCTTTTAAAGAGCTTCCTACTGTGATTGATTTTCTCTTCTCTACCCCTCCCCCCATCTGTATTTTGGGCTCAATTAAAATCTGTGGCTTAAGGCACTTTGCTGCTATTGTCAAAACCACATCTGATGAAATCTCTGACCACTTCTAATAAGTGTAAATGAGGAAGTGATGGCAGAAGTGAAGAAACAAGTGTCGATCAGGGAGGTTAGTTGTTGAGAAACAGATCATTTTAATTTTTTAAGCTAAAAGTTTTGTTGTGTTTGATAAATTCACTGTTAGTTTTCTCCTCCCACAAAATTCACAAATACACACCATCTCATATGCTCCAAAGTAGTTCCTAGCATAGTATTAGCAACCTGAATTTGGAAAAATTCTAAGTGTAGTCAGTCAGCCACTGGTGTTTCCATCCAGAAAAGTAAAAAAGAAGAAACTGTTCAAAACCATTTATCTGACATTGCCCTGTTTTTATAATTCGATTTCTGTAGAAGTTATTCCCAGCTTACCAAAATATGTCTTTTAATTTTCTGTGATTGGGGTCTGATGAGAGGTGGAGTATACCAGGAGGTGGCATCTTTGCTTATAATATTTGGAATCATGTCATATATTTGTAGTTTTAGCAAATGTCTTTAATACAGTTTGGAACTAGCTAATTGGCTTAACCAGGAAACTGTATGGTCTTATGAACTTCATTTTATTTTATGTTTAAAAAAAAAGGTAAAGGACAATTCATCTACTATCTTAGTTTTCCCAGGAAACTAACTCTGAGATTAATCTACTGTTTTCATAACTATTGAATTAATGGGGGGCATCATTTATACATGACTTATTATATTTTAAATGTTCATATTGCTTTTTATAATTTCCACAGGTATTTTCATTTTTTTTAAAAACTATCCAGCCATGAACAATATTAACTAGTTATTCAGCTCAGAAATAGAAAGCCTGGTGATCAGCCATGTCCTTCCCCAGTTGTTATCAGTCAAGAATTATACAGCCTTGGTGGAGAATTTCAAGCAATTGTTTCATTTTAAATAACCAGTAACTTTTGTTTCAGGTGTTAACACAAAATAAACATTCATTTGTGGGTAGTTAAGACAGTCTTTCTGCCAGTTCATATCCGTCTCTCTGTTCTCCTGGTTGCTCCCTTAGCCAGTAGCTTCTTATGTTTCCTTTACAAACTTTCCTATTGGTCAGGAGCTCTGGAGTGATTTCAGTGGCTGGCTAGTGGAAATGTTTGCAAAACCATTTGCGTATTGAAGCAGCCTAAATATTTGCAGAAATGTTTGCTTGAGACAGAAATCCACTTGTGATTAGGAAGAGACTGCCTAAACATTTTTGAAAGCATTTGCACATTCCCACATTATGTTATTAATGGATGAAAGTCTAACTTGCATTCCAGAAATCCTACAGATGTTTTATTTAAAATAAAAATTTTGTGTTTTGCATTATGTTCAATTTCTCAGTTCCTTTGAGAAGCCAATAAAATAATAATCTCTAGGATAAGATTCCAGTGTTTTTAATTCTACAATTTAATGTATGATCCATCGTGTTATCATCAGTAAATTGAAGGAGGCAATGTCTTTTGGAATATTAATACCAATTTACACTTACTCATAAAATCAAGATCTGGACAGAAACTAGCTATCAACTAGTCCAGTTTCCAATTTCCTAGATGAGGAAACTGAAGACCAGAGAGGTAATGTAACTTATTCAAGGTTACTCAGCTAAAAAACAAATCTAGAATTCACAGAAACTGACTCCAGATTTAGTGCTTTGTCCCCTTGTCATGATACTTCTTCCTTAAGTTTTTTTTTTACAAGAACCAAATAGTAACTATCTTATTTTTTTTTCTGTGTAAGATTCCTGATATCTGACTTGGATGATAACTAAACTTTCTTTTAATTATTTGAATGTTGAACCTCTCGTTTTCTTTCCTGGTCCCAGATTTTTTTTTTGGCATAAAGTTGCATTTGGAAAAAATAATTTAAAATTGTTAAAAGTTTTAATTGCATTGTACTCATGGTTTGGAAACAGTGCAGACCAAGTTTTCCAATTTGTTAACAATGTAGGAGTTCAGCGTTGACAATGACTGCACTTAAAAAGCCCCTTGGATCAGGTGTTATTTTACCATCTGGACATTTTAATTAGTAATAAAAATGTGGATCTGAATACATGGAAATAGGATCTATAGCACACAAAGGCCTAATGCACTCTACTCATACTATTTATTAATACATTTCATAAAAAGTGAATGTATCGACCCACATGTATCACATATGTGTTTGTACATATCACACATGTCTTTTCCTTCAAAGTAGAAATTGATATTGAATATTGGTTACTTATTTTGTTATTGTTGTTTATTCAGATTGGCTCGTCACAAAGCAGGAAGGTCAAGAGTAACATAAGACAATGTTGGCACATTATGTTTCCAGGAAAAAACATGGATCATACAATTTACTTGTATACATTTTTTTATTATACTTATGCTTCCCCAGCATTGAGTAAATAGAGTTATATTCTTTTTAGCTACATGCAGCATCATACAAATTCTGTGTGTGTGTGTGTGTGTGTGTGTATATGTGAATGTGTGAGGAATGGTAGTAGGAGTGGTAGTGGTAATGGCATGATGGCTGATTCCAGAGCCTTCATAAAATCTGCATCATAATCTTACCAAGTTGTTTCACATTGAAGAATAAAGGAAACAGTTGTGCGGTAAAACTTTTAAGCAAGTGTAAGATCATATTGGATTATAAACCAGTTATAATTTTAGAACCACATGATAGTACATAATTGAAATATCTAAGGAAGAGTTACTGATTTATACGAAGTACCAGTATACCCTATTTGGAAAAGTGATGTTCTTAACTGAAGAAGTGATATGTGCATTTAGAGGAATGTAGTCATCATATTTCTGGAAAATGAAGGGTAAAATCAGTTTAAGGAAATGAGTTTTACTTTCTTTGAAATGCTGCAGGCAAGTTTCTCCACTCATTTTGACATTCATGTTTGCAAGGCAATATGAATGCAAGGACAAGTGACCACTGTTGCTGAGAAAAACCTCCCACTTACTGATCATGTACTTAATATTTAAGAGGGAAGAAAAGACCTCTTGAAATATTTATATTACAGTGAGACTGGAAGTTAATAAAATCACTGTTTGACACCAGACCAGATTAGTTTTGACACCACTCTAGAAAGCTTTTTCACTTCTTATTACAGATCCAATTCTCTCCCTAAGAGAATATTTAATACAAATAACATTTGTTTTCATTTCTTTTTTTATTTTTAAAAAATCTTGCATGATATAATAATAACTATTTGGTGGTTCTGTTTATTTCATACACTTGTGCTTTCTTAATATTGTAAGTACACATTATGGTTGCTGTACAACAAGCATATTGGTAATTTTACACTGTTCCTAACAACTTATTCTCACAGTAGACACCCCAGGTGTAATATCCCTCCAGGTGCTTCATCATGCATTACTCATGTTCCAAAGATTGTAATACCCAAAGTGGGCAAAGTTATGAAGGAATTGACTGTGGGTGGCACAGAGACCACCAATCTTTACAGAGAGGGTTAATTGCAATTGAGGTCTTCAGTTAATGTAGTAATTTGATTCTGTTATTGGACAAACCACAGAAGAAACAGGAACATGTCAGCTGTGAATGTACAGCTGTTGGGATTTTTCAGACTTATGAATGGAAACTAGTGGTAAGTATTTGGTTATACCAAGAATGATCAGCCAGTTAAATGTATTGCTCATTAAAGAGTTTGCTTATTATTTTTTGCTGGCATTTTTGGAATGAGACCACAGGCTTGTGATTGGTAAGTTCATTAGATGAAAATAGTTGGTTTTTATCTCAGACCCTAATATTAAATATGTATGACCACAAGAGCAGAAAAAGAATTTATTGGTGTTCTTAAAAAAAAAGTCTGTGAAAAGAAATTCAATGGACAGTTTCGGAGGACAACATTTAAAATTTAACCAAAAAAAAAAAAAGTAATTCAAAGTAAGTCTATAGCCAAACTCCTTAATTGTGATGCATTTGCTGAGTTTCCCTCTTCCATCGCTGGCCCTGCTCTGATGCCATATGGTCTACCATGGAACATTTAACTTGTCAGATATAATGGATTGTCCTGGAAGCAGATTTTCGCTTTGAGCGTTCGGCTCCTTTCTTGCATTTCACTCTCAGCTCCAGGCTGCAGGATGAAGGATTGTGGTGGAAATGCAAAGAAGAGACACACAGTTGATTCCCCTTAAGAGAGTGACCTATATGCCACAAAATTTTACCCATGTAAAGAGGCATTATCCCTGTCACTGGCCCTAGCAGGCTGCATGTCAGAACCATTTAAATTTGCCTGGACTTAACAGATTGTGCAAACGTTTCAGAATCAAGTGCTTAGGAATAATAAAACCTTGTCATTTCAACTTATGCAGGAACAATGCAGCTCACAGTAGCTAAAGGATGAATATTATTTATTGTGACCTACACGTAACCTAAACTGCCAAGTTTGTAGACCCTGTAAATTAAGTTCACCTTCCAAAGCTATTCAAACTTTTATACAAAAAAAAAAGCAACCCAAACCTGATAAAGATAGCAGACAGTATTGTTTTTGTTTGGTAGGCAGGGGAAAGGTAAAGGGTTTTAAGTAATCATTTATATGGACTGATCCTTAGCAATGAATTCTCTTACCACATTTTGCTTCTTGCAATAAAAAGTGAAAACCTTCCCTGTGTTTTTTATCTCAGTTGTCTGAAATTAAGGGCCATACATCTTCTGAGTAGATGATTAAACTTTAGTTTATTGTATCCAAGAAAATATTGTATGGTCACTTTTAATTTGATTCTCATAAGCATGGACATTTTAAAAATCGGCTTATCTTTTTTTTTTAGTTTTGAAATATCAATTTATAAATTTTATTAGAAAACATACAGTTGAAAAGTAGTTGGGAATTGTGTGACATTTGTTGTCCTCAGATAACTTAGTAAAAGAAATGGGTGGGGGTGGGCATTCTTTCTAAATGTTTGTTGAATGAATACATGAATCCATACATAATTACTGGCTACTTTTCTGACTTCATTTTAGAATTAAAGCATATCTGCCATCCCTATTTTGTTTATTCCTTAAAAATGAAGCAGCGGCAACAACAAACAAAAATTAACCCTAAATCCTGAAACCAAAAAAAAATGTGGTCTAAAAAAATTTAAGTAAAGTTAATAATACTCTATGGATATAAAAATAATTCAATAATATTTTATGGAAGCCAGTTAAAAATAGTGGGAAAACTGATGTCTGATTTTACCTAAAATAATAATTGAATACTTATACATATAAATAAAATCTCTATGTAATTATAAAATATAGCTAACTATATCCACAAAATATATATATATATATATGTGTGTTGCTAATTAGTTAAGCTAGGAAGGCTACAGACTCTTCTTGAAATCCACTGGGAATCATAGTAAACTTATGTCATAATGGATTCCAGGGATAGTCTTCAGTAATCAAGGTAGTTTTTGAACATTGACCTAAATTAAATTAGGTTTAAAGAATCATTATTTTAAAGGAATTATTCCTGTAGGAAATGGAATAAAAAACTTTATTCAAGGTAGGCTTTAGTGATAAGTACTACATATATACATGATTATTACCTCTTCTCGCTTAACATTAAGCTAATTAATTTTATTATTCATGATGATTTTAAAATATTTTATTATTAATGATGGATTTTACCCTGTTAAAACTACCAGCTACAAAAACTAACAGTTTGGTGAGTGACAGACCAAACTTGTGTCTTGTCAGGGTGTGTGGTTGCCCTCTGCTGGCTACTCCAGATTTGAGCCGACTGGATGCTCAGTGGGTTTTGATTGGTTCGTGGTTTTTCTTATCTTCGGAAATGTAGATTGTCTCCTTTTTTTTTTTTTCTTTTTGCACATCTTCTCAGATGTTTGCCATCAATAGGCATATTTCAAAGTGAATATAAAGTCTGCTCATTTTTTTTCTTCCTAAATATCTCTTATTTTAAACATGACCAAATAATATAAAGATGTTATATAAGGTTTATACAATGAAACACATTCTACCATGCCCCATTTAATATTGCTTTATACTCAGCTTCAGTGAAGTCCTTTTCACATTCCTTACTGATTGAATGCACTTAATCAAAATGACTTTATTGCATATGAAAGAGCACTTAAACAGTGACCAGCTCTCTAAAATTGGAAATAGGACCAGATGATGCAATAGTAGTCATAGATAACCTGTAACAACAGAAGAAGCTTATTGACTGTTTTCTCTAAGAATTCGTGTTCCCAAAGAAAGTGAATGTGTTTTTGCCTTCAGTTGAGTTGTAAAATCATTTTTATTTCCCAAAAGAGCAAATAAAGATAAAAATGAATCCTGTAGGCATTTAGAATGTTATGTTCATTGTAGATATATTCGAGCTTACAGGGCTGTTCCATTAGAGAAGGACAAGAGGAAGAAGAGAATAAGCATTTATACTATGTTCCAGGCACTAAAATGAATTAAATCCAGTTCATCACATTTTAAAAATCCTTGTATATGTTGTTGTGTTGGTTGTTCAAAGATGAAAAATGAAGAGTACCTGGTCTCGATGAACAAAGTTTAACTGGGAATGATATGTCATGTTCATAAATAAGGACACACAACAAAATGTCTTAAGGGCAAAGGAGAGTGGTATATAAAGATTCCTAAGAAAACCTGTGGATAGAGAGCTTTCAGGGATGTGTATTAAGGATGGGTTTCATAGAAAAGTTAACACCTGAATATAGCTTTGAAGTAAGAGGTTTCTCAACCAATGGGTCTGTTGTTCACTTAGGCATGGACCTGGAGATATCTTAAGCATTGATGCTATAAAGCAGAGCATGAGTTCAGAGAATTTGCCTAAAATGTAGAATGTGATATAAAGGGAGGTCATTTGTGGGGATCCTTAAAACGCAAACTTAAAAAAAAATTTTTTTAAACCTTAAATGTAAAATATAGACAAAATTTTGGAATGTTTTTGAGTCAGTGAATAACTTAATCAGACCTGTCAATCACGAAATAGAACATGTGCCTATTTACTGTTTAATGGTATTGCTTATACCAGCAGTATCCTTAGAATGTGATAACAGATGAAATCCCATTATCGTAAGGAAAACCTTAATATGTCATGGGAGATACCCACCCGGCCTGCAGTAGCAGTTTGTTGATGTATTTGTGGCAGATTTTCTATAGTTAACAAACCTACATAATAAGTCCTTTCTCTGGACTCCATCATTATAATAGTCATTTTATAATGATTTATTTAATAATTGATTTAGTAATAATTTGTGTTAAATGTGTGGAAAATAAAATTGAGTCTTTTATACTTTTTTCTTGTATCTAAAAATTATTTCTAATCAACTCATAGAATGTTTGTGCTGCAAGGGATGATCCATTTGGACTTCTTAATTTTAGAGTAAAATGTAGCCCAAATAGGTTGCATGGTTTGTTCAAGGTCACATGAGAAAACAGTAGCTCAGAAAGTAACTTCCCCAAGGTCATAGATTTAATAAGTGACAGAGGTAACATTTGAACCCAACTCCTATGATTTCAGGGCTGCTCATCTTTTCATGGTATTATGGTACCACAGTCTAAATAAAAACTTAACAAAATGGGTTCAAATTGACTATCGTTGACTCCATTTCACCTGTGAATACAGTGACCTGGGAATGTGGAATGCACATCCTACCTATGTCTATATTTCTTTATAGGAAAATATTTTAAAATATTTATTTATGTCTTTTCTTTAATATCAATTTTCCCACATATATTCTCCACCTTACCCTCCATGCATCTTTCCTTATAACAAAGAAAAATAGTCAAGCACAACCAAGTAGCACCCCAAACACATCTGAGTACACACAATATTTCATATCAGTTGTGCTCCATTACTCCAAGGAAAGTTGGGGGATCCATTACACTAATTTAACTTTAATATTGTTTTGGCATATTTTAGGATTACATGAAATTCATTGTATAATATTTTGCTTGTAGTATTTACTGGATAAATAGGCTATTGAAACTTCAATTTATCAGAATTGGATTGATAATGAACAGATGTAGCATGATTTGTTTATTACTTGTTACATGTCTTATATTTATTTTCCTGGACACTTTTTTATGACAAATGTGCCTTAATTTCATAGGCTAACTGAAGTTTCATAGAAGAAAAGGATTTACAGAGGGGATTTAAGCCTACTTACATATTGCATTTCCATGGGGTTTTTAAATTATTATTTGATAGCTTGCAAATTTTATTGTTTCATGGAAGTGATTCTTTTTTTCTTTTTGGCGCTTGGGTTATAATCTGCATTTCTTAATATCACTTAAAGAAAGATGAGTTAACTATATAGATTCAAGCTTTGTCATGATCTGTTCATTTTTTACATCCACTTCCTCTCTCATTCTTTCAGCCAGCATCTTTTTTTTTTATTATGCTCCTCTCATCATGATCATCAGTTCTTACATCCATACACTTTGATGCCCTCATATCTTGATACAGATATGTTCACATTTTCTGTGGTTTTGAGCAGCTCCTTTTTAAAGATTCCATTTTGGTACGATGAATCATTGCTTTACTTTCACAATTATCTGATTCTCACTGCCATAATATCAAGAGCTCTTTCTCCATCACAGAAATACTGTGGATGAGTATAGGATCTCAGATGTAGAGCTGGAAGGAACCTCAGAGATTTTCTCTTCTAGCCTTTTCATTTTATAGACAAGTTAACAGAAACTTTATCATAAGGAACCTTAATTTCTAAAATATTAGGGCTAATTTGATCTATCTCCATTGTCTGGAATATGAGCTCTGGATTATTCATTGTGTATTTCAACCTCTGGAGTCATTGTGTTTTGGTGGGATTTTTGTTTAGTCATTTCAGTCATGTCAGACTCTCTGTGACCCTATTTTGGGGTTTTCTAGGCAAAGATATTGGAGTAGTATGCTGTTTCCTTCTCTAGACCATTTTACAGCTAAGAAAACTGAGGCAAACCAGGTTAAGTGATTTGCCCAAGGTCACACAGCTAGTAAGTGTCTGATGCCAAATTTAAATTCAGGAAGATGAGTCTTCCTGATTCTGAACCTAGTGCTCTATCCACTGTGCCACCTTTAGTACTACTTTTGGATAAGGAAAACTACAGTAATGTTGTTGGTTGTAATCCAGAGCCAAAGATCAATGGTTTTTGTGATTATGTGTCAATTTTTTTATTAAGTATTATCATCCTTTCTTAAATCACAAATTGACTCAGGTACTCCAGAGCAAATTGTGAGCTCCTCAGAATCAGGGTAGGAAATGATCTTTTACCTTTCTTTGTATCCCCAGCACTTAGCACAGTGCCTGGCAGAAAGCAAGCCCTTAAGAAAAGCTCACTGACTGATGAGTACTATATCAAATGTGATGTAAAGTGACTTAATAAAATAAAAGGATCACACATCTAGCATATAAATTAAGTCATTGATGCCAAATGCAAAATTCTTTCTATTATACCACCTTCTTGACATGATCTGTCAAACTGCAGACTCTCAGACTCTGAAAATAATATCTATGCCTAAATTTACTTTTTAATTTGTGATCTTTCCAATTCTTTACATTATAGTAAACCCACCAATGAACTTTTCCATATCTTTTTTATCCCATTTTACCTTCTTCAAGGTGTCATGTTTGTTAGTGTCAAAATTCGAGTACACCATATATTTTTTCCTGTTAATCTGATAAATAATGGTAAAGTGTGGTGTATATGACTTATGATTTTCTTAAGATTGCTGTATAAATCTCAGTATTGTTAATTATGGGGGGAAAGCAGAAAATTCATAATCATTTACCATAAGAAATAAATCAACCCACAAATATTAATTAAGATCCTACTATGTATGAGGAACTGTTGGCCACTCTGGATATAAAGCTATAAATTTTAAAAAACCTACCCTCAAAGAGCTTAAATTCTACATTCTGTAGAATTATTCCTAGATACTATATACCTGTACAGTAATTAAGAATAAAATAATTGATGTGATTAATGATCATATAACAATTAACAATTAGTATATAATCTATAGTTATATTCTATAGAAAGCAAGGAGTTTTAATTATCTTAGACCTAGAGCCTCAAAGTGCTCATTTTACAGATGAGCAACCTTTGGCCCAGTAAAGTGAAATTATTTGTCTGAGATCATATAGTTTATGGGCAGCAGAGCAAGGCTTCAGGCTCAAATCTTCTAACTCCCAAGAATAGTTCTCTTTCCATTATATGAAAGAAGTTGTGAATTGCTATTAGTTAATAGTACATTCTCCAGAAAGATCAAAATGCATGCTAAGTTTCTGTTTGCCATCATATTGAAACCTATGGAACCTATTTGGGAGAGTGCAGTTAAGAGTTATTCACTCCTTTTTAAGAGCAGTGGCTAATAAACTTTCACGTTTAAGCTTGAAAATATAGAGATTGTCCATTTATCTTTTTTCTTTTTGAAAGAAAAGGAAACTCACCTAGTGAGAAAAACAAAACTCTTGAATAATATCTCAGCCTTGCATTTCTGGAAGGCTATTACTTATTGGCAAAATCTATTTGGTAAACTGAAATTAGATTCATTAGATTAAGTAATTCATATTTATAGGGATGAACAAATTTAAAAGTCTGTCACAGTGAAGGAAAGTGATTTCTTAACCCATCAAAATGTAATTGTTTCCATGGTTATTGGAAAGATGTAATTGTTTATGTTTAAGAAGTCAGTTGAATTATGTGTATTTGGGGAAAAAATAAAGGAAACAGATATTGTACCAAAATAGTTTTTGCAATCACTTAAAAATGATCAGACTTCTCAATATTTAATTTTTTTTATGAAAGTGCTCTAAGGTACTTCTCCCTCATGTATGCCAAATGGCACAAAATAATTTTTAATGGTAACAATAACTTATAAATTGCTGATGGAGTTGTAAATTGTTGGGATCTTTTGGAGCAAGATGATGTCACATTGTATGTTATAAAAATAATTATGTGGTTTACCTAATAATTGACTTATAAGTAATGTACCTAAGACTTATCAAAAAGAAAAAAAACCTGCCTGTTTAATAATATGTATAGTACCATTCCTTATAATTATGGAAAAGTGAAAATAACATTATTAGTTGGATAATGACTAAAAAAGAGTGATATTTTAATTGAGTGGCCAATATCATAACTTTTTTAAAATTTTATGAAATAATGCAAAGTAAGGAGTCTTATCCATGTACACTGTGACACTATATAAAAAGAAAAAATATATACACAATTCAAAGTGTAAATGAGCAAAACACAAGAACTGGTGATAGGAAGATGAGATTAGAAGTTGGTATAGATAGTCTTTTGCAGGACATTACTTTGTTAAAGTTTGCTTTGTAAAGTTTAAATTGTTTTATTAATGAATAATTGTTTTGAAAATGAATTAAATGGGTAAATTTTAATTATATTGTATCTCAACATATTACCCTTCTTACAAAGGAGAGAATATTATGTAATTTGTAATTTCCTTCCCTGGCATGTATTACTATTGCTTATATTTCCAAATATTTCTACAGTGTATGGTGTGTGTGTGGGGGGTTAGGTGGGGGTGTGTGTGTGGGTGTCTCTCTGTATAGAGACAGAGAAAGAGGACACACAGAGAGAGACAAAGGGAGAGAGGAAAGGAGAGGAGAGATAAAGTGTGTGTTTTCATTTAGAACTAATTCGTTTCCATAATTTTTAAAGGTTCATTTTCAAGATGATTTAATTTCCTCGCAAAAACCTTAATTTTTAAATGGAAATAAATCTTGTAAATGAATGAATTTTTAATTTAGGGAGATTCAACTTGTAGGAACCCACCTTGTTTGCATAAAATCAAAATGAATGTAAGATCTTTTTTTAAAAATACCATTACTAATATATGGGCAGGTAATGTCCATTTGAAAAACACCCAGCAGCAGTAAATTAAGCAATTTAGGAGTTATATTTACTCTTTTAGGTCCGGAAGGAATATAGGAAATTGTTACTGCCCTGTCCCAAGTATCAATGCTGCAATTGGCGGGGATGATTGGGAGTTTGCCTCTAAATTTAGAGGATTTTGAATACCCTTAGCATTTTTTTCAGCAGAATAGAAAGACTTGCTTAACACCTAGTTAGCAAGAACAACTAGATTTATGGTGTCTGTTTCTGTTCCATGGATGGAGTTCCTAGTTATAGCTCTACAAGTAGTTAGTACCTTAGGTACTTTAAAGAATTGTTTGATACATATCCTGGAACAGGTAAATCATTCCTAGGGTCATGTTAATTAGAGTCAGAGAATCTAAGCTTTGGAAAGACCTTTAGAATTCCTCTAATAAGACCCCTTTTCCAGTGCATAGATTCCCCCTCCAACTTCCCCAGTAAGTCTCTATTTGAACACCTTGAATGACAGGGCATTTACTACTTCACATGGCAGACATCTAATTGTTAGAAAGTTCTTTCTTCATGCAGTTGAAATTTGTTTCTATGTTACCTCCACCTACAAATCTTATAGTTCTCTCTTGCAGAGCCTAGCAAAATATGTCAGATTCCTCTTCCATGTGACAATCCTTCAAATATTTGATGATAGAAATCATGTCCTCCTTAAATCTTCCTTCCATCAAACTAAGCATTCCCACCTCTTTTACAGTTCCCTCATGTAAAATGAGTTTATGCCCCCTCACAATCCTTGTCACTCTCCTCTGAATAGGCTACAGTTATTTTAAATGAAATACTTTCTTGCATCTGGATGAGAGCTATACAACTCACATGCTTTAGTTTGATAGTATTTTCACTTTCCTCATACGTGACTCCTAAATGCGAAGTATTTTTCTGTTGGAAAGTAGTTGTAAAAAATGCTAAAAATCTCTGAAAGAGCAATATTTTTGGTTCATTTTTTGAATAGACCAGTCCTGTTCAACCAATTAACAAGCATTCATCATATCCTGAAAGAATACTCATATGAATCTTACTACTGACAACCTTAAATCATTTCCTCCCATGAGGATAAAGCAGCATAGCATGGTAGTATAGATAGAACACTGGGCTTGGAGTCAAAGAACCAGAGTTTGAATCTTTGTTATGGTATATGTGCATGCGTGTGTGTGTGTATGTGTGTGTGATATAAGTTTAGCAAGCTATCTGTGGAATCACCTGATCAGAGATTGAGAAGTAGACCTCAGGCAAATCACTTCATTCCTCTGACCCCAGCTTCATCATCTAGAAAATGAACATGCTGGACTAGCATCAAGACTAGCTAGACATGACAAGACTTGACTAGTGATCTTCAAGATCACTTCTCCCTCTAAATCTCTGATCAGGTGATTGCCCAAATAGGTTGCTAAACCTTCATCTATGTAAGAATTGCAAGTGAGCTTGTTTCCAATTTGTGATGTTAAATGTACTTAGGGCATATTTTCAGTTTTACTAAGTTTACTGTAATTCAAAGGAAAATGGAATGTCGACTGCAAACCTCAGTCCTGGATGCTTGATTGTATCATACCATTTGCTTTAGCTTATCATGTCATGTACTCATTTTAATTCATCCTAGACAAGGGGTTTGGTTATGCTTTTAAATATTGTAGCCTCTCTGGGGTAGAAAGACTGCCTACTGAGACAGCTTGGCACTTAGGCACACTGAGGCGGGTCATCGATGAAATTCAACCTCAGCTTTTAATTTTGCGTTGTTATTAGTGCATTAGTCTTCTATTAAGACTTCCATAACAGCAACTCTTTTGGAATTTCCCAATGTATAGACTAAGACTTTCCCTAGAAAGGGAAAGTTCTCCCACTTCTAATTTCTCTTTACCAGAGCTTAGGTAATTGAAGTCAACAAATTGTTTTCCCCCCTATATCCAGGTTGGGAAAATAACAAAAGAAAGCAATGGAAAGATTGGCTAATTCTCTAGCCTTGGGAGGCAGCATGGTACAATGGGAAAAGAGCTTGAAGTGAAGTCAGGTGACCTGGCTTTAGATCCCAGTTATCCCACTTATTACCTATATGACCTTGGGCAAGTCTCTTCGACTCTGAGTCTGATTTTCCACATCTTTAAGAAAAGGAGATAGGATTATATGTCCTCTAGGGTGCCTTCGAATTCTAAATCTCAGGTCCTGTTATTAAATTGGAGTCTAATACAAATCTAGAGCTTATTGATCACTGACTAACTAATAACTAAATGTGGGCATACAGTGATAAAACTACCTATACTACATAAAATTTAAACTAAAGTCCCTACCCTCGAAGAGTTTACATCCTCCTGATGTTAATTTTAAATTGTGAATTTTCTTCCACTGCCCTTGCACACTGCCATGGCACAGCAGAGTAACAGTGAACCAAAGCTCTGAAGTCTCCTGTAGAGATCTTTGAAACACCAAGAAAGAACACTTCCTACCACTCCCCTCCCTAGTCTCCACATTCCAGCTCATAGCTAGGGAGAGACAAAGGCAATATGGCGTAATATAAAGTGTGCTGACTTTTTAATCAGAAGAACCAGGTTTAAATTCTTGGCTTGCTGCTTACCACAGGTGAAATTCTGAATGACTCCCTAAACTTGTCTTGAGCTCGGTTTCCTTGTCTGTAAAGTGAGAAATTCTGATTAAGTGACCTCTAAAGATGCTTTCACTTAAAAATCAGTGGCACCCAGTCAGCCAACCAGAATTTTTTGGAAAAAAAAAACCCACAAACAAACCACTATTATTTTCATTTGAAATGCAAGCCAGTATTGCCACATCAAGTAACAGTAAGTCGAATACCAAGTCTTTGATGAATCTAGACCAAGAGAATGACATAACAGTCTATCTGGAGAAAAATGAAGTGTATATACATTAATAGAAGTGAAAGAGTCTGCCATGTGGATAGTATAAGTTGACGTTACTTTTTAAGACATTTTCCCTGTATAAAATTTTTTATCTCAATGATGGTGTAGTTCACCCTATAGAACAACTAATTTTTTCCCTTATATTCATTCTCACTGCAGTTTCCATGGAAGTTAGTATTCTTCACTTGGAATCTACCTAATTACAGTTTTCTGCTGTGCTTTATAATTAGTTGCCATGATTTAACCTGGAAATGGTTGCACTTTAGTGTATGTGAGATGCCACAGATTCTGTGTTTATCATTTATAAGGTTATAGAGTACCTAGAGACCTTTTAGAAAGTAAAACACCATGTAAATGTAAATTATAACCACCTATAAGACACTTTCATTAATTTCATATCAAATTCATGGGTCTTTTGGGCCTTGGGATGTTGATTCCCTTCAAAGTTGGACTACTAGTTTATTTATTGATTTTTCCAGATTAACAAACTGGAGTTTGAACAGTATTCTTGAAACAGAACCATTTCTGTAAAGAGGTTTGTATTGTAGCTAATTTTCCAAACTGCTAAAATTCATTGATACCATTCTTTTATGTGGTGCTATAGAAATTCAAAATCACAAATTGTTTAACTTCAGTTCTTTAGAATTTTAACAAGGACTTGAATCAGGAACATTTAAGAGAAGTTTTCTAGTCTGATGCCCTCTCTACAATTCTCAGATGGAAAGTTAACAATGAGTATTGGGAAAGTCTATCTCATTGTCCAGCATCAGACAGATAATTCTACATAACGCTACTTAACCAGGTGAAGTATTTTCTCACAGGTGGTTGCACTTCATTAGTGGGCAAAATGACTATTGATTCTCTAAATATTTTAAGATGGAATAAAAGGAGCCAAGGAAAAGCCTATTATTAACCTCTAGTGTATGGTAACAATAGTAACAATAACTTTCACAACTAGCACTTATATAATATAAAATTTATATAATCTATGAATTGCATAAACATAATATTTATATTATGATATTTAATATTTATAATATATAATATAATAGTTTACAAAGCACTTTTCTCACAACTTGGTAGTTTCAGTAGTACAGGTATTATTACCCCCCATTTTTCAGATAAGAAAACTGAGAGTCTGTAAAACTGTGACTAGAAAGAAGTGGAATTTGAATCTAGGTTTCCTAGTCCTAATACCAGTGCTTTTTCTCTGATCTGTGTTGTACTTGTTGAGTATTTGTACAAGTGAGGCCATTGCCAAGTTTATTACATCCAAGTTGTACTTATACATCTAGAACATTTCTTTTTGTCTATAATGATTTGTGCTTGTCTTTCCCAAAGTGATGCTCCCAAGATGAAAAAGTTGGACCAACTAGATAACTCCTAGAACACTTTTATACCCATCCAGTCCCTTTAATAGGTTTTCTTGTCATAGGGACACCATGTTTATATGGAAGGAACAAGTGAAAATAATACAAAATTATATAGAAATATTGAAAAAACCTTAAGTTACTATGAACATTAAACTCAGTTTAAAAATATTTTTTTTTCTTTCTGTTCTTAGAAGATGGCAAGAAAAATAGTAACTGTGCAGCTAGGGAGAAAATATGGGTCTTTGCTGAAAGTAGCTTATTTTTTTATTTAATTCGATTAATTTTTCAAAGGGCAAGTGACCTTTTTATTAATTGTCAATTGGTGTCCCTTTCTATAGTGAAATAAATTTTTATAAGGATATTCAGGATTTTGACTGATTCCCTTGAGTTTTATTTAAATAAACTACACGGTGGTTTTGTGGATAACATTCACACTACAGCTACTAGATATGTTCTAGAGAAGGGATTTCACGTCGATGTCTTTTGTCTCTTGATGGATTTATTGATGTAAGTTAAAGCTGCACTCTTAACATATTTTTATTGTTAAAATTTCCAAATAATGACATGTTTTTAGATTTGTCCTTTTTGTGGAAAAGGTTGTTTAACCAATATGTTGACGTCATTTATGAAATCTGCTCTATAGCTTTCACTCATTCTTCGACCCGAAAACATGAGATTCTATCATTTGTTTCCCATGTACCATTCTAGCAGGAAATGGCAACTAGCAGCAATTTTTAACGTTTGGTCCTCTTGCTATGAAAATGAATCAAATATCTGACAAGATTTGTTCCCGGTATGTATTTCATACCATTTTTTGGCATATAACAAATATTACTAACGGGTACTTTTAGTTTTTAAAATATGGACAACAGTACGCCATGCAGTAAAAGACTTGAGCGATTAATGCTACCCTTATGCCTCTTTTGAGTAGTTTTAGCCATGGGGCTTGGCACTGCCACCATTGTCTTTGTGCCAAAAAATATCCGCAGCGGCTGTCGCATTCTAGTACTGGAGGGTTGTCTCGAAAATTCCGCAGTGAATGCGTCGGGTTGGTACATCACTCTGTACTATCTTTTTCAAACACTGGAAAATAGAATCCTCTGCTATTGCAAACCTCATTTTAGGGGTGGGGTTGGGGAGGAAAGAGTCTGACCATTCCAGACTGTTCAATACAAGAGACTAAAATCCATGTCTAACATACAGTAAATGTCGAAATTAGGAGCTTTTGTGCTGGTGAGCACAAATAGTTACTTAAAGAACCTATTCTAGCATATTATCAGCAGTCTTGCAAATTTTATTATCTGAAACAAATGTTCCAGTTAATTTTAAGCAGAAAATCAACATCAAGACCATAGCTAATTTTTAATGGAAAATTGATACAAAAGATTTTTTTCCTGGAAAATGAAGTGTCATTTAAAAATAGTTGCTTATTTCATCATCAGAAATGATAGTGAAACAATATGTGTACACACACACACACACACACACACACACACACTTGAGATGGTTCCTAGGCTTTTTCCACAAGCACTGATTATTTTGCTCCCAAACAAGGGTTTTCATTCTGAAGGCAGATTTATAGTTGAATTTGGGAACAAAAAAGATGTAATAAAGTTAAAGGCTTACACTATCAGAATGAAATGTGTTCACTCATGATCTCCAGAGTTATCTATTTGATGGTAAAAGTGGATGCTACAGATGAAATCTTTACAAGGAGCATAATCCTTTAAAAAAAAAAAGTCAATCTCCCAATCTCCTGCTGGCTGCTCTGCCTCTTTGGTACCTCACAGACTTCGACAGAGTCCTGGACGAGTGCCCATTGATGTCATGGAAACACTCAAATTACTGAGAATGATTCATGTCTATGCTGTTCTCTTATCCTCCCCCACACAAACAGGAGTAGATTTTTAACCCTGACAACTTGTAATTTGCAATGGGTTTATTTTTGTATCTAGATAAATATTTTTTAACATCGGAAATTAAGATGAGGCAGCCTGTATCTGATATGATAGTAAAGAACATTACTACTATGCAGCCAAGATTACATTACTTTTAGGGTTATCTGTTCCATGACTAAATATTCTCTCTCTCTCTCTCTCTCTCTCTCTCTCATTAAAAAATCCTAAAACACAGATTAAGGTTTTATATACAATGGCCAAAACACTCAAGTTAGTTGTGAATCTTATCTTTTGATACTAGTGTTGGATATTTGAGGATAAGATCTGACAATGACATTTCACATTCATCAGCTCAGTCTTGCCCATGGAATAGCAGGTAGATCTTTTGCCTTCTTCAAATTGTGTTTTGAAATCATTTTTTAAAATAATACTGGTGGGATGTAGAGGAAGGAATTAGGTACAATTTCCTGAAAAGTAAAAGCAAATTTCACCTTAAAATTATATTTTGATCTCACAAAAAAAATTATTGTGTGTATATATTTTTACTGTTAAATGAGAAGCATTTTCAGATCAAGGAGCTAAAGAATACTATGCCACACCCTCACAGTGACCCCTGATTTTAGCCTATTTTTTTTCAATAAGTCATTTGATTTGTTTCTATAGGAATGCAATTAATATTTGCAATCGTTTTACTCTTATTATTGCATCCTGTTGCATAGCCCTCTCCCTCAAGCAATTTTCATATGAAGAGGAGGAAGAGGGTAATTTAAAAAATTATATCTGACTTCCTCAGTGGATATGTCCATTTTATGGCTGTTCTTCACTACTTCCAACAGTCTTTTTTTTTTTCATTACTGTGAATGTTCTTTCTATAGACACAGGTCAGGACCTTTCTGTCCCTTAGGAGAAGGTCTTCATAAATTCCTTTTGCTACAGAAAGAAACAAGAAAAGTCATTGCTCAGTAGCAAACTTTCTGCTCATAAACCTTTGTCAACTTGATTGGACTGATTCTTGAATCATAGAAGCAGAGCCAGGAAGAGCACACTGGAAGCTTTTCTACTCTGTTAGGATTTGCCCAAACCTAAGCTCTATGTCCATGGTCACCTCTATACCGTGATAAGGCACTGGAAATGAGCTTTCCCATATGTGAAATTTTAGATCTATCTTTTTCCTCAAATAAGAGTGAAATATACCAAGAATGAATTAACTTGGGTTACACTTTCATCATCCAAGTGTTAGGCATTTTGAGGAATGATTCTTCATGTGTGGCAATGATGCAATGAGTACAATAAGGAGCAGCTAGGCCTTCACTCAGTGTTTATTGACAGTAATGAGGTGGGTAATTATAATACATGCTGCCTGTTTTCTCAGTTGTCTTAGATGGGCTTTGAGCTAGGAAGCATTTTTAGGATCATATATATCTATTGATTGGTCTAGCTAGCATTGCTTTTTACCACAGATGCAGTATTGAAATAATAAAGTAGAGCTGTGGTCTCATTGATGTAGGTGTTTCTTGCAATGATGCACGTTGCAGTTCATCCATGCCTGCCCATCCTTTGCAACTCTTTTTTTTTTTTTTTTGCTTTTTGGAGGGCAGTTGGGGTTAAGTAACTTGCCCAAGGTCACACGGCTAGTTTTTTGTGTTAAGTGTCTAGTTTTTTGTGTTAAGTGTCCTTTGCAACTCTTGTGCACATCTTCTTACAGATGAGATTGTAAGCTTGCCTGTTATACTATAAGCTCTTGGAGTAAGAATTGTTTTATTTTTTGCATATTTGTATCCCCAGTGCCTAGGAGAGTGCCTTACACATAACAGGTGCTTAATAAATGCTTGTTGATTGACAATATAGCTAGCAAATCTACTTAATAAATCAGGAGTCTCTTTTTGTTTCTCTTGGTATTGAGAAAATACCAGGGCAAGCACATAAACTCTCCAGTTATCCCTTAGTCTTGTAATGTAACTAATCAGTCATTTTTTAACATTATATATTTCTTTGACTGCATCCTTTACCCTGATTCAAACCCAATGAACACATCCCTATTGCTCTCTGATACAAGGGAGAATAACATCTTTGCTAGTTAGCATCATTTAGCCTAGTTGTTTCAAGAGAAGGGTATAGAAATTCATCACTTGGTTCTGTTAGTGTTTCTTAGTATTTGATACTATCTCTACCTGCTAGGCAGCTAAATCTTATGTATTTACCTCTATCTAAAAATTTTCCAACATGAGGCTTTGTGTATCATCGGTTGAGCTCTACTCTCACTTCTTATTTAATTTCGCTCTTTGATCTTACCCAATTTATGATTAAGGCTAAAAGTACTTAAAAAAAAAGAGAAGATTGTCTTTTACTGTCTTAGATATGGCCAGAATGTATCCCATCCACTTTTCAGCTCTTGGTTGCTTAAAGAAAAATAAAATAGTCGTCAGAAACAAATTAAGTAGTTAGTGCTGGTACATGATGTTGGTTTTCAGTGGGCCCCTGCTTAGCTCCTAGGACTGTTGGTGGAATTGGAACCTTAGTTCTCAGTGGGCAAATGTCCAAACAAATCTCAGAGTCAATTTCTCTCTCTCTCTCTCTCTCTCTCTCTCTCTCTCTCTCTCTCTCTCTCTTCCTCTCCCTCTCTCTCGTCAGTTCCATCATCATGTTGATCATGAGGGAATTTACTCCTGGGAAAGAGGTTAAAAAAAAAAACATTACCAGAATTCTGAATAGTTTCTTTGCTAAATTCACCATCTGGAGAGCCTGTGATTGATTAGCTTTGGCCTCACCATTAAGTGTCAATATAATCAATGGGAATTACTATGCTAGGGTCATTACATAGATAGTTTGCCTGCTGTGTAAATAAAAATGAAATTGTTTAAAATTTGAGGGAGAGAATGAAAGTGAAAATCAGGAATGTCAATTTGTTTGTTAGAGAAATTGGAGGCCATTGAAATGACAGTTTTTGGAAGTGTGGAGCAGTTTGGCTAAGAATAGGAATGAAGGATATTTTTTTCCAGTTTATCATAGCCAGAGTGAAGAAGTGTTAATCCCTTTCTCTTGCTTGCATACATTGCCGTTAGTGCCTACTTTACATATGTAAACATCGGAAGAGAAAAGTAGATATCTGTTACCTGGAGATTTTTTTAAAGAGGAAAACAAAAATTTACACACCTTTTTTTTTTTAATTTCTATTGACAGGTAAAACAGAAAGGGGTTCATACTCGTCTTATGGGAGAGAATCAAACTTACAGGGTTGCCACCAGGTAAGTGATAATCTATGCAGTGGAAGAGGTTGTGATAAATAGCCTGGTAAATTAGTTTGTTTTGTAAAGTAGATTATGCATTTTAGATTTTGACACAGCTATTCATTGCATGGTTGCCGGTGACTATTTCTTTTAAAATATTAAATAATGAATCACATTCTGTTCTTAATCTATAACCACAGCTTCTGTCCTACCTTCTGACACTGAGTCACTGATTTGAATTTGTATTTAGTGCCACCCTTCAGTGTCCCATTGATGATGTTTGTAATCTATTGATGCTTTTTCATAAGGGTTCCATCGGAACAATTTCTTCATATTTCGGCAACTTTTATAATGATGAAACTCCCAACACCATGGAGCATGTGTCAGACCCCGGTTTTTGGTGGCTATTGCCATAAATTATAGTTTTCATAGAGACTGTATGATGTTGTGTGAAAACAGGGTTGTATAGAGGGATAAAAATGTCTGTGAAAATATGATTTGTTGTCCCTTTTTGTTTCTGAATTGTTTTTGGCTGGAAGTCAAGGCCAGCAGGCTAACAGCAAAGCCGTCTCAAGGGAAGCATGCGTGAGCTAGAAAAATAAGAGGACTTTAATTAAATAATAAAATGCCAATGTAATACAAAGGTATAGCATGTGTGTATTTGTGCCTCTGTGCACTCTGCATTTGCATACTTTTAACTCTCCAGAGAGAGACTGATTCTAAAAATACTATCAATAGCCAAAAGTCTATGCTTTGTTTTAAGACAATTGAGTTTTTGAAAGATGCTTTCTTTTTAATTTCAGCATTGGTATTAATAACATGTTTAAAACTCTTTCATATTTTTTAAAGCGTAGACTTTTCCTTTTATTAGTGCATAGATTTGTTACTTTGGGAAACTTCAGAGAATTTAATAACCCTTTTTAATATTCAGGGTTTTTCACTGTTTTATTATTTCCCCCAAACAGAATACATGGTCTTATTGTGCTAGATTGGGAATGTATGCTCCCTTGAACTCCTTTATCACTTATTTAATGATATAGAAATTCTATTCTTGAATTTTTAAAACAACTTCTTTGGTTTAGCTCAGAAAACTGCAAACAAAACAATAGTTCTAGGAACTGAATAGAGTCCATGTAGTTATCTTCATGATCTATCACTAATACACCTTTAAAGGTAGAATTAGGGTTCTCTTTGTGCATCTGTTTCCTTTTTCGAGTTTTGCCTGTTCCATTGCGCCCCCAGTTCAGTCATATTCTGCACATAAAGGATTGTGGAGATGAGATAAATTGTGGCTTGGTTAAGAACTAATGCAGCACATGTTGTAGAGTGCAGTTCATGGCAGTTTGTTTGGAAAGAATTCTGCAGGAAAGAAATTTACAGCGCTTCCAGTGTAGCGGAAACATCTTTGGAATGTGAGTGCAAATGTTCGGGGTAGATAGCTTGGGTGACAAGCCTCTTAATGCTGTGTCTCTAGTGTAAAGCTTTCAATTCCTGTAGAAGGTCCTATTCCTGTGTATCTGGTTTCTGAGGGTCAAGGCAGAGATCATTAAAGTTTTGGGGCGAAGAAGGTTGACAACATCCTTCCTTTTTGCAGATGGTGATGGAATAGGTCTGTGTTTTCACTGGGCCCCTTTTGTTGGTCAATGAGAGAATAGGCGTGCTTGCCCCTGCATCCTTTCTTACTAATAGGAATTGGCGTGATTCCTTACAGACACAAAGATTTCCTCTGCTGACTAAGCGAGAGGCCCCTTAACTTGTGAAATCATCATTCAGACTGCTTGAGTCTGACTGTTTATGTATAGGAATACATACACTAGGTTTGCAGGGAACACTTTCCTCTGGTGAAACTGCAGTGGTGACTTTTTCAAGGACAAGGTGAGATGGAAAACTGGGAGGGGCCGAAGGGTAAGGGTGAAAGTAGTTCATTGTATGATGTTTGGAATATGGGTCTTGAGAGCACACACATGTGAGTTTGTGTACATATGTGTTCAGGCAATCAATATATGTTAAATATGTAAGTAAGATAGAATGTGTTTTTCTTGTAGTATAATGATTTGTAGTGGTCTTCATGTACTAGACAGAAAAGGAACTCTGAACTGTGGAAGATTCCTTCATTCTTATTTCTGCTTGCTGGGTGTGAGTCTTGCATGGATCAGCGATCACTATCCATAGCATCGTCTCAGCAGTAACCATGAATAATATGGTTACTTAGGGACAAAGATACGGCTGTAGTTTGGAGCCTCTTTGAATTTAGGGAATAGAGTCTGAGGTTATAATATGTTGACACAATTGTTTTTTTTAATTAGTTAATGAATTCTGAATATATATTTTTGCAGAAATTGAGAATAGTGCAGGATATGGTGTATTCTAAAACATTATTCAGCCTTGTGTCTTTTTCTTCAGTGAATCTGGGCTGACCATCAGCTATGTGAATTGCAGAGAATGAAGTTCTTGTGTTTTGGGTTTCTAGTCAAAATTAGGAGATCACAGTTGAAATTAGTCACCGCCAAATGAGTAGGGGCTGCTTTCGTAAATGAGAAGTGATTCACTGTTATTTCTTCCCTTTTCCTTTATGACAAGAGTTTTTGAAGTAGGGAGCATTTAGATGGCAGGTTCTAAGAATCACCAAAGGCATGATGTCCATATATTGGTGGGTCATGGTGAACAATATCAGGATGAACAATGTATAAATTCAGCTCTGTTAATGTGCGTATGCGTATTGTGACCCCAATGCCAAGGGGCTTTTGAACCAGCTACAGAGAATTAGAAAGAAGCAACAGGTACTATTATTAAAGGGGAAGGGGGGGAGGGTATGACATTATATTGGTTGGATCTTAATAATTTTAGTTTTTAATGTCTGTTTTATTTCTATCGAGGTTTTAGTGGTCCAGTTCTTAGCAGTAATAGTGGTAGTCATGTGACTTATACAACTTGTAAGTCTTATAGCAGACAAACAAAAGCCATCATTCTCTTTTTTTTTTTATCCACCAACCACTTTTAATGAAAAGCAGTAATGGGGTAATAGAAAGTCACTGAATCACTTAATTGTGAACTTTCCTGAGATAAACATGGGCATGATGTATTTATTAACCCAGTGTTTTAAGGGAAAGGAAAGAAGGAAATCATAGGGATTTTTAAAAAACAGAAAATGACATTTTAGCTCTTCCCTTACTAAATGATGACAAAACTAATTTAAATCAAATCGGCTTGTGGAAATCACACCCAGGCTGAAGATACCCCTGCCAAAATGCAACCTCATACAACTTTTTACTGGCAGAGAGAAGAAAATGTATAATGGAAAATCTGACAGGAACTAAGTCGAGTGGAAATGAACTTTTTAGTAAGGTGGTCCAAGTTAAGTGCTATAGCTAATGACAGCTTCTCAGCAAGCATTGCCGGAGACCACGGGAAAACACATTTCTTTCTCCTTTGTAGCCCAGGATGATTCCAGTAACTGGCTTGTTGATGTCACTAGGACAGATTATGAAAGTGAATATGGGGATTTTCTTGCATAGGGAAATGGAAGGGAAAAGAAAGCAGTATTGATTTTCAAACGGTCATCTACAGTTTACTTTTTAACATCTTTATCCAGGAAGTTCAGAGCACTTCAGAGTTGGAAGTAGAAGACCCAAATTCAGTGTCTGCCTCTACCTCTGACCTTGGGAATGTCCTTTGTTGTTTTGTCTTAATATTCCCTTCCTAAGAAGGGTGACATTCATATCTATGGAACTGTGGCATTGATGTAGGGAAGATAAGTGAAAGAATGTTTGTGAGTCCCCTTAGGACTTTTGGAAAGATAATTTAGAAATGGAATGCATTGTACTTTATTGTGATGCTTACTTGGTAAAGCCTCTTCATCTGAGATTGGTCTGAAACCTTTGTTATTCTTTCTGTCTAAATCATATAGGCATTTTTAGATAATGTGATGACTAGTTTTTGTAAGAATATTCAAATGAACCATCAGAGCCTTACTTAAGCCAAGCAAGATTAAAGCTCTGTGGTACTCCAAGGCTTCGCTACACTTGTGTTCGCCAAGGTGGATATGTCCAGAGAGGCCGGTGCTTTCAGTTCGAGCTCCCCTGCCCAAATTGATTGAACGTAAATTTAGTTTAAATCATAGATTTTTTTTTCCATACCTTTCTATACATTTAACAGCACTCATGAGTTATATGTACAGTAAGGTAGGAATGCATGTTTCTGAAAACGTTAAAAGAGTGAGGTAGCACAGAAATATATTGAATCATCGAAGCCTCTGCAGTCCTTTTTGGAGTATCCATTATTGTCACTAAGTCTGTATCTGGTAATTTCGGGGCACAATGTGGATTCTGTCATAATTTACTCTTCTCATAAAGACATCATGATAGGTATATTATGTTTAAAAATACACTTCATTCTTAAAACAATTATATTTTAAAAATAAGTTTTGTTGATGGCTCTTATTTTTTATATCATACTAATTTGTAGAAATACCCTTCACCCCTGCCAGAAGTAAACCTTCCCATGTAACAAAGAAAAATTGTTCAACAAAAACACCTGATACAGTGACTTTTTCTTAGAGTGTGACTATATGAACATTCTGTCCTTCCTGTCCTCCAGCTTTTTAGAGAAGAGAGAAATGCATTTCATTCTCCACTCTCTAGAACCAAGAGAAGTTTTTGAGTTCTTGACAGTTAAGTTTTCTTTAAGAGATCTTTTCATTTATGTTGTAGTCAATGAATAATTATACATTTTTACTCAAAGAGTTAACTTTTAAGTGTTTTCAATTTTTGATGTTTAAAAACATGATGTAGCAGATATCAGTTCCTCACTCCTAATTTGTGAGCAATTAAAAACTTGAAAACAAAGCCTTTAGAACCCCAAATCAGTAAGGGAAAGCCCACAAGCAAAGAAGGCACTGAAACATATTTTGTTTTCTCTGAAATTGATAGTGACTTCTGAGAACAGAAATGCACATTATGTTTTTATTTGAAATATATTGTGTTGGAATTGTAATGACCTGTATGTTTTTACATGAAAATATTATAATTTTATATTTTATAAATGTTTTGGAGGGAGTAAAGGCTAGATTAAAATATTTAAGCATTTTTCCATTTTATCATTCAAAAATATGGTTTTTTTTAGAACAAAAGATAAAAACCACCATTTAAAAAGTGTTTTTCCTACCTTGCCCATTTTTTTTCTCTGTTATTCTATAAAATTTCTAGATTTCTTTCACGTCTCCAGTCTAGGAGCTATTGTCAAGGTGTGTTAAAGCACTGTGTGATGACAGTTGACTTAGGGGTTAGGAAAATCACTTCCCCATGTCTTTTCATGGATAATTTTAACAGTACTAAGCACTGTACCTTTTTAGGTTTTGAGTCTAGCTATCTTGAAATAATTGAATAGGAAAATTGTGGGTGACAAAAAGTGGTAGAACTTTGAGCTAGAAGGGCCCTGGGAGATCATTTAGTCTCACTTATTTTAAAGAAAAGGAAATTTGGGACTCAGAAAAGTAAAGTTGCTTGCCAGAGGTCACAGAAGTTAATGGCACACTCAAGACTGGTCTCAAAGTTATGTCACTTTTCATGACACAGTGCTACAGATAGTAAGTGTGTATATAAAATAATAAATACAAATATGACATTTTACATATACCCACACATATATGTAAAATATCATGATGATCTTATATGCTTTACTCTGCAAGGTCATAATTACATTTGCTTTTTTTGAGGTTTCTCTAAACATTTATCCTTTCTGATTGGAGCAAAGAATGAATTAGGGAAAGAACATAAAACAGCCCAACCTCCGCACCTCAACTTCTTATGATCATTAAGATATTTTGAAGAGTAACATAATACTGTGTTTGTAAATTATTTTTATTTCATACACTGATACCATAGTAAGTTCTAGAGACATTCTTAATATTAATAGAAACAATCATATTTTCTTAGGGGATTCTTACTCATTCCATATCAAATTGTTATAAAATGCTCCACTTCCCTGCCCTCTTCTCCACACCCATCATTTACTATTGATTTGAGAGACTAGAATCCAATGTTAGTAGCACTAGCTGACTAAATAGTCTTTTAATAAATCATTGAGCTTGCATAGAGTCTCATTCTTCCTTTATGAAATAGAAATACCAATAGGTGTCAGTTATATAATACAATAATTATGTAATACAAATATAATTTGTATTATAATCACCTTTGCATTTAAGTTGCTAAGTCAATGAGAATTGTACCTTCTTAAATAGCACTTTATAATTACAAAGTGCCTTTCAGCATATTGAATCCTTAAAAGTGCTTTATGAGGTCGATAATTGCTTTACACCCTAAAATCTGGTTTTTGTTGAGATATCATTTTGTAGTTCCCTAAAAAAATATCTTGAGTTTTTCTTTAAAGACTTAGTGGATTTCTCATTTCATGTAAGGAGTAGGTTATGGTTCAAACTTGATTGGGTCACAAACAAGACATAGTATTATGTGAATTGGACTGTCTCACTGATAGAAATTATATGCCCCTAAACCTTAACACCAAAACATAGATTAAATAGTTTGAATATGGTTGTTCTGTCCCCTTGCTTAATTCCCATCTTGTTAAGAGGGTCTGCTGAATTTTTGGTTTACAGCAGTTGTTAGTCTGCACTTTGCCAAATGCTCTGTCCATGAGAGCAAAACTAAGAATCCACGTTAAAAACTCAGAAGAATTTTGCCCAGTAGTTTAAGACAACAAGTGAATAGAGAGAGCAGTGAAATTACATTGGATTGATTTATGAGACAACATAAGAATGGTATTCTAGAATTCAAATTGAAATTTCATCAGAACCTAGGGATTAACTTCTCAATTTTTATTGAAAGCATTAAGAGGGGAGGAAGAAAGCATTAAGGGAATTTTGATAACCACTAGCAATTAGGATTTCATTTCTCCCTAAATCATTATGTGTGATAAAAAAATCTATTTATTATGACTAAACAAATAATGCAGTCAATGATATGTCATACCTGTGCACTTGTGTACTTGGATTTGAAAGCAGAATAGCTTCAAGATTGATTCTTTATTCCTAGATATACCAAACCTTGTTCTTCCAAGTACTGGATATGTTGTACGTGAATATGCACACAGGTAAATATGTATATTCATGTAAACACACGTATTTAATTCTTAAATCATAACACCTTTTGTGCCTTACCAGGTGTAAATAAGAAGAAACAGCTAGCATTTATATAACTACACAATTGTAAACTGCTTTGGAAATATTTTTTCACTTTAAAAGCTAAAAAGCAGTACATTTTCATAGTAAAGAGGAAATAAGAAAAGCCTTTCCTTTAAAAAAAAAAGGTTTATTTAAACTGCTTAAATATTTAAACATCCTCTTTCCCCAAAAGGACCACTTCATCAAGAATGTCCGTTGGCCTAGGAATCAGGAGATCTCGGCCTTACGTCTGGCTGTGTCCTTAACAGTCAGCAGAGCATTTATTGAACGTTGAAGATGCAGGGTTCTTGATTTATTCCTTAAATGAAGGCATGTGACCTTGGGCATTTCCTCATCTGTAAAATATAATGGTTGGACTAGACCTTAGAGACCCCTTTTAGCTCTGAAATTCTGTAATTCTGTAAAGCCTAGGTAGTATAGTGATGCTGGAAGCATTTGTAGTTTATAATCCTTCCAGAGGCTTTTTGATAAATTTATCTTCTCCGTCTAACATAGCACTTTCATGAAACTAACAATTTTTGTCCTTGTCCCCCAACCCCAATCTTATAGTCAGATGTCTCAGTGAATTTGGATTTGTTTTTCTTCTCTAAGAATATTTCCTTCCAATCCCTCACAAGCCATTTTTATGGTATTTGGAAACAAATCTGATTTGACAGCAAAAATACAACCGGAAATATTTCACTTTAGCTTTCAGGTAGTGAATCTCACCTCTCTGTGTCTACATTTGTGGCAGGAGAGAGGAGGGCAGTACACATGTATGTGTATGTGTATGTAGAGTGTATGTTTACGTGCACACAAAATAATCGCCCTTTCTCATTTGCACTTTGTGAACATCAGGGTACTGAATCTTTGCAGTTTTATTGGTATTGTATACAATAAGTTATTAAATTTCATCTCTGTAATACACCTGCAGTAAAATAACAAAACATTGCTGCACTTAAGGAACATGTGTGTGTGTGGTACGTTGCCCCCCTCCTCACTTCAGCCCTCCCCCCAACAGCTGCTTACAGATTTCAAGATCCATTGTATATATTCCCTTGAGCCCACCTCTAATAATCGAGACACATCTGCCATTGCAGTATTATAGGCATATGTAGTTTTATTGAAAACTATACCTGTAAAAAATTAAATAACTCCTACCTCAATTAAATTGGCAAGCTACCTTTTTCAAAGATCATATTGCAGACCTCTGGAGACCTAGTGAGCTCATTTTATTCTTATATTACAAATCACTAAGTGTGTTATTTTTGTTTAGTTCAGTAACTAAGATTTCCTTGCACTTTGATGGCCAGTGCCTTTCATCCATGATCACTTTTTCCTTTCTTCCCTCCCTGCCTTTACATAGACAGATATCATACAAACTATGCTAAGCAAACATTTCGGATTTAACTGCTAAGGTATTCACAGCTAAAGCGTCTGAACCTGCAGCTTAGCTGCTTCTTCCTTTACTCCAATAAGTGTTAAACATGCGCAAGGGCTACAGAATTGGGTTCAAATTGTTTATTATTAACTCATCTTATGCTTAAGTAAAGGATTTTCCAAATCTGTTTTGAGAGTCATACAACATCATAATAACTCAGTTAGAAAATGATACAGAATATAGAGAAAATGCACCAAAATGCTGATTCAAGGCATTAGGTGTTTGACTTATTTCCTCAATTCACCATTTATTCACTGTGAGACTTCTGGCTCAGTTTGTTCACCCTAGTTCTTCTACTTCTAAGATTTTTCCTCTAAAAACTCGATAGGAAAAAACTATACATTTGTTCTCCCAAGATGTTTTGAGTAATAATGAGATATTGCATGTTTATAATCTATTTTGAGCTCATCTAAAGGGAAGTATTATTGTAAAAATCCACAGGAATGTAAAATATTTATAGAAAACTTAATGAATCACCATTTGACTGGCCAGAATACTTAAAAATGCTTCATAACGAATCAGATATGTAAATATTATAATGATATCATTAAAAATAAGATAAACTAGATTAATAAAACTTCCGAAAATTTTGTAACTAGAATGCCCAAGAGATACAACAAAATTATATATGTTCTCTCATAAAGAAAAAAAATTATCACACCTTTTCTTATCTAGAAGCAGGTTTTAATATCATTTAAAAAGATACATAAATTGAAAATGGATCAACAGAGACATTGATAAAATGGTAACATGTAAATCATCCACTAAAAAGTGGATAGTGTGGAAGGTTAGATGTTCCTGAAGGGAAGAAAGCGTTTCATGGAAATTGCTTTAGGGAGTATCAGGAGCAAAGATGCTATATTGGCAACTGCTTAGGCTAACTATTCAGTTGAGTGTCTAATAATTCATTTCTCATTTTCATAATACCATGTTTTGAAAACTGTGGTAATTTCCAGCCAATTCAAAGTAGTTAAGCCAGTATACTCAATATGTACTTCATTTGATCATCAGCAGGAATAGCAGTATCAACACTGCAAATACAGCCACCAGCACCGTAATGTTCATCATAGCCTATTCTCAAGAGCCTATTTTTATATTCAACTCAATAAATATTTAAATACTTTTTTTCTGTTCACGGCTTTGTATAAGACACTGTACTTACTAGCTAGTAACAACTATTCCCCTTATGATAACACTTCAAGGTTTACAAAGTGCCACCCTCACCCAGAACATTGTTAGCTAGGTACCATAAATATTTTTGTCTCCATTTTACAGATGAGAAAACTGAGGATTAGAGAGATAGGTGACTCTAGGATCACATATGTGGTACTTAGCAAATCTATAACTTGAATTCCTAATTGGTCTCTCATTCACTAGTCTATCCTTAACACAACTGTCAAAGGGATATCCTTCAAGCCCAGGACTGACTATGCTCTTCCTTTACTCAAGAAACTTCTTCAGGGGTTCTCTGATACCTTCTGAAACAAACATGTGCTATTTGCATTTAAAGCTCCTTGTCAATCTTGCTTTAACTTTAGCTCCAGCTTACTTTTCCAGACTTATTACATATTAATAGCTAGTATTTA
Organism: Pseudocheirus occidentalis; assembly: GCA_028646575.1. Lineage (NCBI taxonomy): Eukaryota > Metazoa > Chordata > Mammalia > Diprotodontia > Pseudocheiridae > Pseudocheirus > Pseudocheirus occidentalis. The sequence goes on along the minus strand of CM053594.1, from coordinate 290,169,379 downwards.
TCTACTGATTAAAGTTTGCAAAGTGATTTATATATGTGTGTGAGAAAGGGGCTATTTTAATTCCTATTTTACAGATTAGAAAATTGAGGCTGAGAGACATTAAGTGACTTTCCTAGGTCACATAGCTAGTAAATTACTTCACATGTTCTTCACATATTCCACGGTCCAGCCAAACTAGTTTACTTCCTGTCTCTCATATGTCCCTGTCTCCATGCCTTTTCACAGGCCATCTTCCATACTTGAAATGCACTCTCTTTAAACTTCACCTCTCAGCATACTTTACTTCTTTGAAAACTCAGCTCAAACCATTTTTCTATGATAGACTTTTTCCCACCAAAAATAACTTATTCAGTATATATACACACATGTACATATGTGTATACATATATTCATATGTGTATATATAGTAAATAAAAATGTAGATATATATATAAGAATTTAGAGTAAATGGATAATTTTTACATCAATTTATGTATTTACAGCAATGCCCATATATATGTTTTTCTCTATGTATATATGCTCTTTCTACCTATGGCTGTCTACATTTTAATGATAGAATATAGGTTCCATGTAAACAAGTACTACTTTTTTTTTTGCTTTGTATTCTCATGTTCTAGAAGAAACCCTCACATACAGTATATGTTTGTTAACTGGTTTAGTTGCACTACTTCCAACTAATCTTCCTTGATTACACATCTTATTCTCTAACTTCTGCTCATCCCTTCATTGTTTCCCTCGTCAAGGCCTTCTACAACCCATTGGCCTAAATCCTGCTCTTCTAAACTGATCTTACAATACTCCTTTCCTTCATGTTCACTTCACTGTTTTGGAACTGGACCACTCAGCTTCCCTTTTTAAGATATGTCACCATTATCTATCCAATTCGGTTCAATTAAGCAAGCATTTACTAAGGGCTTCCTGTTTTCAGAGCACTGTGCTTAAACTTTGAGTGAAATACTAAGTTTAGATAAAATAATGTCTGTGCTCATATAGTTTACAGACTAGTAAAGTTAAGTCCAGGAAACCCCTTCTGTTCCCACCCCTAACATGCCTTTTGAAATTCCACTGATCCTTTTAAGGCCCACCTTAAATACTGCCTTCTCCAAAATATATCTGTTCCTGATCTCCGCACATTGAAAATTTTGTTTTTTCCCTTGGCCTTTGCATAGCACTGTGTACCATGTTTTTATGTTTTCATCATAATTTATTCTTCCTTATAGTCATTGTACAGTGTTGTATATTTTAGTGCTAGATTCCAAATTTTATGAGGACTATGCTTGTAATATTTTAATTTGAATTTTCCATCAAAGCCCAGAATAGTGCTTTGCCTATAGTTGTCACTTTACAAATGGGTTTTAAAAGGATAGACTGATGGATGGAAAGAAAGAAGGATGGTAGAATCACATATTTAGAGCACAGGGATCATCTAGTACAATTCTCTCATTTTGTAGCCAAGCAGTCTTGGGCCCAGAGAGTTTAAGTAATTTGACCAATTCTACCACAAGCCAGAAGGAAGGAGAAGGAGGAGAATGAAAGAAACTAGAGCAGGAAATAAACAGAATAACCAGAGACAAAGAGCATTATCTTTGAATAGGAAGTTTCCTACTTAAGACAAGTCAAATTGAAAATGATCCCCTGGGGTGGCTAGGTGGTATAGTAAATAGAGCGCTGGCCCTGGAGTCAGGAGGATCTGAGTTCAAATATGGCCTCAGACACTTAACACTAGCCGGGTGACCTTGGGCAATTCACTTAACCCCAATTGCCCTCCAAAAAAAAAGCAAGAAAATGATCCCCACTACTGATAATCAGGACAGAGACTTTCATTTTTGGTTTTGTATCCCTAGTACTTAGTATTTATTAAATACTTAACAAATACTTGGTGATTAATCATTAGGATTTTAGCTAGATTATCTTTTCTCTTACAGTTCTACTTTCCTTGGAAGTTCTGTTTCTTAAGGGCAAAAATTATGCCATCTTCATCAAATATATATCTCTTGACCATTTTATATTTTCTCTGGACCCTTTGGGGTTAATGGTTTATCTTTCTCAAGGAAGTGAATCTCAAGTGGAGTTTTTAAACAGGAAACAACTTGATATATGAGAGAAGGTAGAGCATTTCAAACATCAGTGACTCCTTATAAATATCTGTAAACACTAGATTAAACATGTGTGGATATGTAGAGAGACAACCAGAAATCGATGAACAAAAAGATCATTTCTCTTTTGAGTATGGCTGACTGGTGAATAGCTTTAGAACTGTGATCATAACTTTTCATTATGTGTTGGAAGGAGTAACTTGGTCCGAGCAGATGTTTAGGGAGAAGGATTAAAAGGAGGAGATGCCAGAAGAGATAAAGCACTGCTGAGACAGAGGTGCAGCTGATAGTGACAATTTTCATTCAGCGTATAAAGTTCTCTTACCTGTTTTCCCCCCTCCCTCTACCTTTCTTAAGGACACAGGAGGGCCTAGAGATAAGAATTTCATCTGGGAGAACAATACTACACTGAATCCTTTTTGAGTCATGACTTGTTTGTTTATGGAAAATATTTCCTTTCTTCTAACTTTGTCCTGTTAAAGCATAAGGATCTCTGCCCCGAGTTCTAGGGGCAGAGAGGATGCCACAATATGCCTGCAAGAATGCTAGATTTGGAATTAAAGGCTGCTAACTTAGCTATGTGATCTTGGGCAAGTAATTTAACAATTTAGAGCTTTGGTTTCCTGTAAAATAAGGAGGCCTTCTTAGATGACATCCAAGGGCTCTTCTAGCTTTAAACTCTGATCCTAAAGTACAGTAAGGCATTTCCTTCTTTAATCATTGTTGATGCTGTTATCTCTTCAGTTTCTCCATCACTCTTGTCCACAGCTGGGGCAAGTGAGAAAGACACCAGAGCCAGTGAAGTGCAGCTGCACCTCTTAAGAGAAGTCCAAATAATGTACGCTGTTTAGCAAGAGGCAGCAGCAATCTTGGGTAGAAAAGGTACCCTGGCAGACATTTTTTTGACAAGAATGTACTAAACAGTTACTTTCAGCAACAGTAGTAACATAGTGTCCTTACCCAGTGTTACTATGTAAGTTTTAATAACTTAAGACTACACTGTCTTTTAGAACACCTTGTATTTGGATACATAGAGAAGTCAGGCCTAAGGAGAACTACAAAGAAACATCTTCCAAATAGATTTTTACTCTTTATTCTTCTCCTTCCTCCTCCCCTCTGTTACAACAATTCTCCCCCACACTTCTCAGTTTTCTTTTTTTTAAATACTTTTCTTTTTTTAATGTTTTTTGTTTTCTTTTTTTAAAATAATTTTTATTTACTTATTTATTTATTTATCCTATTGATTTTTGGAGGGGGAAAGGCATGGAAATTGGGGTTAAGTGACTTGCCCAAGGTCACATGGCTAGTAAGTGTTAAGTGTCTGAGGCTGGATTTGAACTCATGTCCTCCTGACTCCAGGGCCGGTGCTCTATTCACTGTGCCAACTAGCTGCCCCCTCTTCCCAGTTGTCCATTGAATTGGTCTTTTTAAAAAACATTATTTTCAAGATTTGTCTTGTGCAAAGATGAATATTATCGTTCATAGAGAACTAGAGAACAAGAGAGATTGAATCAATACCTGGGGCATTGTAGCATGGAGAAAGGGCAATGTTGAAATGAGGCAAAGTTTAAACTGTTACTAGAATTTGGGTGAAATTGTCTTTGTTTAAAACAGCTTTCCATTGTTTAAGAGTTTTTACTTTCTAGGCTGATCGTCAAGGTGTTCTATCCTGCATTTTTTGCCATATTTTTTACCTTCTCTTTTTACCTTCTATTTCTGCCCAGCAGCATATATCTGCAAGGAGCAAAAGACAGATGCAAGTGACTGCATTTACAGTCATTATCCAAAAATGTATAATAGGCTAGTTACATAATTATTCAAGTTTAGTAAGAACCTATTATGTCTTTGACACTGAAGATCCACTGACAAAAATGAAGTAATCCCTACTTTCATTGAGATTCTATCAGTGGAGATAACGTGTTATGTATATAAGTACACAAAAAAGAAATGCAGGATAATTTGCTTAGAGAGGCAGCAGTAGTAGCTGGGAGTCTCAGGAAAGGTAAATTACTGAATGTTGTGATGTAGTGGAAGGAGCAGATTGTAGTCCTAAGACCTGTGCTTGAATTGTCACTGTCTGATCTCGAGGAAGAGAGAATCACTTAACGTTTCTCGATCTGGTTTTGCTGCCCTATAAAGTGATGGTGTTGAACAGATGAGTATTGAGGTTCCTTCCTGTTCTAAATCCTATGACCCTATGGGAATTGGATAACTAATCGTGAGATAGGTAGGGTCATCTACAAATAATATAGTTAGCACAGACAAGCAAATGAGTGAAAACATGGGCATTTAAAGATGTGCACACTGTCAACTCACATTCTGGGTGAACACTATTAGTGAGGATTGTACTTTTATAGGCAAACTGATTAGCCAAACAGTTGTCACCACTGCTTCTGCTCATGCCTTCTCATTGGCCTACAGAGTGTGAGTGCACAGTCTAACTGACAGCTGTCTGTTGTCAGTGTGCCATCTTGGCTGTCTTTAACATTGATTGAACAACAACACAGACATCTGTAGAGCTATCTGGAGCTCTGACAGGGATGCCCTGCCTGCCAACTCTGATTTGATTTGGGGGGCCTGGTACTCAGAAAGGAATATCCTTGAGGAACCTGGGAGAGAATTTGAATCACTTGTCCATCTTATGGATGGATAAATTGTCGATAAATTCAGCCTTGAAGAAACTAGCATACGGAGTTTTTGGTAACTAGGGCAGTGAGATGGTTTGGAGGACATCAGTTTCTGAGGACAGTAAGACTGTGTGATTCTTCAGTCTGGTAACTAGTTTGGGGGTGTCAGATAGTTTGAGTAATTGGAAAATGAATGGGATGTGAAACTTGGTTTTAAGAAAACTCAGTCTGAGTTCTGGGTAAGATGATAGCACGAAAGGAAGCAGAGGTTCCTATCTTTCTCTCACATATTCTCTTTCTAAAAATGATAAAGAAATCCAGAGAGAAACAGTAGCAAGCATCTTTACTGAACACAAGATTTTGTGAAAAGAGAAGCCAGAAGCTACAGCAATTCAAGAGAAAAACCAGGCACGAGCTAAGGTAAACAGGTCAGAAGACCAGCAGTGCCTTGACCAGGAAAAGACCCTGAGAGAAGGAAGACCATGACAGTATCATAGTCAAGGGAAGCCAATGGTAGAACTCTAACTGGGGACACTGAAGTTTGTTGGTTCTCTGAGCCCAGATACACTTGGGGAAGTGAAAGTCAGCCTCCAGGAGCCCAGGAAATCCAGATCATGTGCACACAGGGCATGACTACTTCTATAAAAAATGCAAGAGGAGATCAAACCTGGTTCTAACTCAGAATCCCAAACTGAAAACTAAGGCTGGAGATAGGAATAAATAGAAGATGACGCTGACTAATATGAAGAGAAAATACATGGAGAGAAAATGAAAGAAAAACCAGAAGTTACTTCTCATGTGTGAGTAGATCCTCTGGAAGAAAAACAATCATTTGGCTATAGGAACTATAAGAGTACCTAAAAGAAATAAAGCAGAAGATTAAAAATTAAAATAAAGATTCTTGAGGAATAAGAAGAAAAAGAAACTAAATAGTATAGAACAGAAAGTCAAAAATCTTAGCAGACTCCTTGAAATTAAAATAGAAAAACCAGAACTCAGTGGCTTTATAAAAAGACAAGGAATAATAGTACAAAATTTTAAAAAAATTTAAGGAAGAAAATGTTAGTTATGTACCCTTTATAAAAAGTGATTTGGAAAACAGGTTGCAGAGATAATTTAAGAATCTTTAGATTCCCTGAAAACCAGAACCAAAAAAAAAAGCCATGACAAAATATTTTAAGTAATCATAAATCAGATTCAGAGGACAAATTAGAAATCTACCAGTCACCTTTTCAAATGAAATATCATAAGCAAATGTCATAGGCAAAATCCATAGCTTCTTGATCAGAGAAAAAAAATGCTCCCAGTACACAGAACAAATAGATTTAGTGCCAAAGAACCAATCAGGATTGTGTAATACTTCACAGCAGTCATTCTAAAGGAAAGAAAATCTTGGAATAAAACATGCCAAAAGATCAAAGATAAAGGTATACAACCAAGAACAACTTAACCTACAAGACTGCAGATAATCCTACAGAAGTTTAAAAAATTGTAGATTTTTTGATATTTCTGATGAAAATATCAGAAATGAGTGGAAACTATGAAATGAAAACCCAGGATTCAAGAGAAAGCACAGTAAATGTATTTGAGCAATTGAAGAGCCCTAGATTGCTTGTATTCTCATAGAGCGGAAGGAGACAAATGGATCTTTAGAATCCTAATACCCTCAAGAGGGAATTATATTAGACATATAGAGGGAGTAGGGATTATTTTATGTTTATGGTTGTAAGAGAGGAAGGAAAAAGAAGGTAATATATGAGGAAAGATGTGTGGAAGAAGGGAATGGAACTTAATATGTAACATAATTGGATACTTGGGAAGAAAAGTGTACAAACATAAAAGTGAGAGAAGTATACATCACATGGATCTTATTCTTATCTGAACTGGACAGAGAGGATTCTTAAGACATACAGTAGATACTCTCTCTCTCTCTCTCTCTCTCTCTCTCTTTCTCTCTCTCTCTCTCTCTGTCTCTGTCTGTCTTCCCCCTCTCTCCCTCTCCACACAAAGTGTTTTATATAGTAGTAAATCAAATTCACCAGTGAAATAGGTGGGGATTAAAGAGGGAGGAGAATAGTTATAAGTATAACTAACTTGAACTAATAAAAGTAGACCATAAAAGGAGGAAAAAAGAAATAAAGAAACTATAAGTAATATTGTATGGTGTTTGAGGATGAGAAGGGCAGTTGACTGGAAGCACATCTCTTCAATGTAGGTCAGCATTATTTATCACATTCCTTCTATATTACTGCCTTCTATAGGAAGAATGCAAGAAAAGGCAAAGAGAAGAAAAGAGGATATGATGGTGAAAAAATAAATAATAATCATAAACATGAACAGTATGAACTCATAAAAAGGAACAATACACGAGCATGAGTAAGAAAATAGAATCCAACAACAAGTTGTTTATTTAAAAAAAAAAGACAAGGAGTCAAAATAAGGGATTGGAGCAACATATATTACACTATGTGAACTCAGAAAAGTAAAGATAGCAGTCATGATCTCAGACAGGAAACAGTAAAAAAAATGGTTAAAAGATAAAGTGACTTTTCATTTAAGGGCACCATGGACAATTAAATAACATAAATACTTAATATATATGCGCCAGATATCATTGTATCCAGATACTTAAAGAAAAAGGTAATCAAATTACCCAGAACGAGTGAGTTAATGAATAAGGCATTTAAGTGCTTCCTGTGTGGAAAGGACTGTCCTAATTGCTGATAATAAAAACAGAAAAGTAAGACAATTCTTACTCTCAAGGAGCTCACATTCTAATGGGGGAGGCGATACATATGGAAGGTTTCAGCTGCAAGTCAGGTGAAAAGATCTTACTGTCCTAAGGGTATAGCAGCAGAGCAGATGGTAATGCCACTTCTTTAATGTCATTTTCGCTGATAAAATCATGTCATTTCCTGATGTTAAATTATTTGATAGTGCCAAAGAACTTCGATGACCAGAACTTTTGGGGGGCATTGTGAAGGAGTGGCCTAGAGGTCTCTAGTGTCTGTGGATGTAGGATAGATGTCTCTGGATGTGAAGGAATTGCCAGGTTATATCTCTGCAGGGGTCATTTCTCAGGCAGCTAGCTGACTGCAAGCACTGACTGAAAGCATTACTATTCCCACGAGGTGGTGGTTTGACTTATCTGGGATATGTTGCCTCCTCTCTTTTTCATAGGTTGAACCACTATCTCAGTCACAGATATGCTGGTCTACTTTCCCTGTAAGTAGGGATGGTTGGCACTTTTCTCTATAAGAGCTGCTTTCATGGATGATGGCTGAGAGGGCTACACTGGAAGTGCTTCCATTCCCAGGGCTCTGGTGCTCATCTACCTGTTGGTGGCAGTAAGCTTTCAGCTGTTGCTGGTGGTAATGAGAAAGGTGGGTTCCTTCTCAACAATCACTTTTTACTCCAGTGATGCCTAGGCTGGAAGCAGATTTAATGGTCTGGAGGATGTTGTTGTAAATGCTCTTGGGGTCAGAATTCTGGGCTCTTCTTCATGATGCCTAAGAGGAAATGGTGGTTAAGATGATAGTGGTGGTACTTTGACCAGTCTGACGCATGCTGCCTCCCAGTTCTCCCTCAGGGTGTTCTGCTGCTTTTAGCTGGGCTGTTGTACTGATGTTTGTGTGTGGTGGTTGGTTTGTAGTTGGTGGGATGCCTAGCCTTTTCTGTACTGCAGTTGCTTCCCCAGATGATGACTGTGAAGGCTGCACCAGGGGGTCTGAGAAGTACTGCCATTCCCAGGGTTCTTGTGTCTACTTTTCTGTTGGTGTCAGTTGATCACAGAAAATCATGCTGTAAAAAAATGTGGCTCTCCCTGACCAAATCCAAGAGGAAGATAAACAAGGAAGAAATTAAGGGCTTAATTAAAATGTTAGAAAAGTTAAATATAATAGATCTTTGGGGATTGCTGAATGGGAACAGAAAGCAATGTGTGTGTATATGTATATATGTACACATATATATGTATACACACATACATATATATATGCACATATACATACATCTTTATGTGGCATCATTATGAAAATTTGAACATGGCCTCAAAGCCTCACAAACAGATGAAGAAATATTAAATATGTCATTTGCTGATAATATAAACTGATGTCAGTAAATGAACTGTAACGAAAGGATTCAAACTTAGACAAAATAATTTAATCCTAAAGAATTGATAGAACAAAAAAAAATCAAAGAAACAATCATTTCATTAAGGAAAATTAGGAAATAGAAAACTAAAACTTTTTAAATGCTGCTAAAGCAGTTCTGAGGAGGGAAAAATATATTTCTATACATTTTCATCAATGAAAAAGATCAGTGAAATTTATATACAACAATGAAATACATAAAACTAAAGAAATTAGAAAAATCAGATAAAAAACAGCTAAACATGACAATAGAAACCTATAAATCAAAGCAGAGCTTAACAAAATTGAAAGCATAAAACCTATTGAATTATTAAATAAAACTAGTAATTAAAAAACTAATAAACTACTACATCAACTTAGACACAGAGAAAAAATTTAAAAGATAGAAATTAACTCACAGAGAGTAAAAAGGGAATGAGAGGGGTGGCTAGGTGGCGCAGCAAATAGAGCACCGGTCCTGGAGTCAGGAGGACCTGAGTTCAAATCCGGCCTCAGACACTTAACACAAAAACTAGCCGTGTGATCTTGGGCAAGTCACTTAACCCCCAACTGCCCTCCAAAAAAAAAAGAGGGAATGAGATAGAATTTTAAGCAAATTTTATCATTCAAAAAACTCAATTCCAGTATTGCATTACTTGCAAGAATAGAAAAAAGAAAAGGTCCTGACAAACTACCTCTGTGAACCAAACATGGTCTTGCTTTGTATCAAGGAGGTTAAAATATGCTGAATGAACTATTAGCTAAGAGACTTAGTCAATATATCTTCAAGATTGTCCAATATTACCAGCCTGAATTTATGTCAGGAATGCAAGATTGGTTCAATTTTAGGAAAAATTTAACCTATTAATGATAAAAAAATTATGCACATTCTTATGATTATATCAATAGGAGCAGGTAAAAATTTTGACAAAATCAACATCAATTTATGTTTTAACAAAATTTAAGCATAGTAATAAATATACCTTTCCCTAAAATGCTTAATTATACATGTGTGTGTGACCCAGAGTCAAAATTATATATAATGTGTGCACACACATATATATATACATATATATGATGTAGAACATATGTACTATATATATGTACATATATATACATATATATGATGTAGAATATATGTACTATGCATTTATGAAATAGAAATAATAGAGACTTTTCCACTAAGATCAGAGGTAAAACAAGAGCATGTACTATCTGCTAGTATTATTTAACATAGTACAAAAATGCTGTCTGTAACAATATTTAAAGATAATAACTGGACCAATGATTTCATAGGTATAGGGAACTTTTGAATAATAACCTACAATTGAGGATAACTTCTTCTGTGTAACTTATAGTCAGTTTCCTAGAGCACTGAGAGATTGTAGTAAGATAAGAAATTTTGAGGTGGAAGGGATCTTAGAAGTCATTAAGCCCCATCCTGTTTTGTTACAGATGACTATATGGAAGCTTAAAAAGGCAGAGTGATTTAACCAATATCACATGGCCATTGTGTTCTAGGGGTGATTTAAACCCAGACATTCCTAATTCTTAAGTCCACTAAACTTTTTAATCCACTAAACCTTGATGTCTCTCAATAATGACAACAAAAGGGGGAAAAAAAGTTTCCCATCCTGGAGGGAGTAACTATAACAAAAGAAGAAACAAAATTATTACTTCTTGAAGATTATAGAGCAGTTTCCTTCAAGTACACTAGAGATTTAACTAAACGGTTAAAAATAAGCAATTAAGTAACTTCAGTGGTATAGAAGGATATATAATTAATCCACAGAAATCATCAGTCTTTTTATATATTACTAATAGGCCACACTGAGAATATAAATTTCATTCAAAATAATTAGAGAATATAAAAACTATTGAGGAATCATCCTGACCAATACAGATATAAAGTAATCTTTTCAAAAGTTTTTATAGACCAAAATTATTAAGGATACATTAATTATTCATTGTTTGGTCATGCAAACTATATGTATGTATATATGTGCATGTGTATGTATACACCTACACACTAAAATTCACTTCCTGAATTAATCAACTTATCCAATGCCTTACCAATCATACTAACCTAGTGTTGCTATATAATTAAGAAAAATAATATAATTTATTTGCAAGAAAAAATTCAAGAATCTTTTTTGATTTTTTAAAAAATTTTCTTTTTTAACATTCACTTTTGTAAGATTTTGAATTTCAAGTATTTTCATATTTCCTCCCTTCCACCCAGCTCAAGACAGCATGCAATCTGATGTGGGGTAATAACAAGAATCTTTTAAAGTAAGAAGAAAGGGGAACTTATCTTTGCCAGACATAAAGGTATATTACAAAGTCTTGTCCCTGGGACAGCTTAGAAATACATGATTCAGAAACAAATATTTAGAACATTGTTCAGTAACCCAAAGATTCCAACTACTGGGATAAGGATTCCTACTTGGAAAAATAAAGCTGCATGGGAAACTGGAAAACAACCTGGCAAAAATGAAGTATGAGCCATCATTTCACACCATCTACCACTATAAGCCCCAAATGGATATGATTCCCCATATAAAATATAACATCATCAACAGGTTGGTAGGGAATGAAGCGAATACCTTTCACAGCTATTTGTATGGGAAGACAACAAAACAAGGAACAGAGAGAATCAGAGCAGATAAAATTAATAGTTTTGATTACATGAAGTTGAAATATTTTGAACAAAGAATCAATTCAGCTAAAATCACAAGATAAATATTTAACTGAGGGGGAAAAAGCCCCACTTAACAGCAAGTTCTTCTGTTAAATTTCTGATAGTTAGCAATTATAGATAAATGATTCATGTTATAAGAACACATTTAAGGACAAGAACCATTCCCCCCTCCAAAAAAAATAACTATTTAAAAGATGTTAACAAGATCTTGTCAAAAGAAGAACAATTTTCAATAGCCATATGAAAAACAAATCACTAATAATAAGACAAATGTAAATTAAAACTACAGAGGGTGTAGTATCTTATACCCATAGCAAAGATGACAAGAAAGGAAAAATGACAATTATTGGAATGGTTATGGGAAGATAGGTACTCTAATGTGCTTTTCATGTAGCTGTGAAATGAGAGACAGACATTTGGAAAAGAGATAGCTTCAACAGTTTGTATAAAATGATGTAGAATGTCGTGAGCAGAACCAAGAAAAAAATTCTGCAGTGATGAAAGCATTGTAAAGCAGAAAAACTGTTAAAGACAGAAACTCACATCCATTTTATATCTATGACTCCAGAGGACTGCTTTTTTCTTCTTTAGAAGAGAGTCAGTGAACTCTCTGAACTATGTAGAAGTGTAGAGTTATAGTTTTTTCAGATGTGCCAGTATTTGGATCTTTTTGGTGTAACTGCTAATTTGTTACGAGAGAATTTTTCTTTTGCATTTTAGGGAAGGAGAGCTAATTGTAGGAAGTGTGAATATGGGTGAGGAGGCAAATGTTGGCTGATAGTGATGGGAAGTATCAATGAATATTTTTAATGCACAAAATAGAAGGAAGTTTAGAAGATAAAACTAATAATAAATAATAAACATTCACATAGCTCTTATGTGCTTGGCATTATGTTAAGCACTTTGCAAATATCACCTCATCTGATTCACATTACAACACTGGGAAGTAGGAATTATTATTTTGCCCATTTTACAAATGAAAAAACTGAGACAAACAAGTTAAGTGACCTGCCCAAGGTCACTTGCCTACTAAGCATTTGAGACTCAATATGGACTGAGGTCTTTCCTCATTCCAGCCTACCTATCTATCCACTGTAACACCTAGCTACCTCTGTACTTAGAGAAAAACTTAGACAAAAACTTGAATTAGGTTTAATAGGCTGATTTTGATATATATTGAAAGAATGTAATGAAATTCAGTTTCAAATAAAATACTCTGTTTTATATAAGGAAATATTCACGTCTTGATGCTAGATTAATATCAATTGGGGGAGGGAACAAATAGGGAGCAGAAGGTTGACATGGTAACATTATCGCATGTCAGAAGAAAGAAAGGAAGACTTTAGTATGTGCATATGAGTATATAGCAGATGTTTGAGGTTTCTGTGATATATAGGATGACCTTTGTATAGTTGAGGATGCAGAATTTTACTAGGCATAAAAGCCATGGCCTTACTTATCTAATGTCTTACTTTTCCTTCTTTCCAGTCTTATATGTAGGTCCAGATTTTTTAATTATGCCCAGCACGCTATGCTGTCCTAGAATTTTAGGTCAATTGTAATTTGAGATTAAGACCAAAACAGTTTAGGTTTCTATAAATTCAGGCTAAATTATTGCTCACAAATTACCTCTCTTATGTGCCTTATTAGAATACTCATTGAGAGTTGGCTTGAGTGCTTATGGTAGAAAAGAAGTTAACAATATTATAAACTTTGCAATATGAATTTTGATGCTTCCATTACTAATACAAATCTGTCTATCTTCCTCTAACCTCTTTGCTAACCCTTAGTCTTCTATCTCCGGTTAGTTACCTTTCAGACTTCTCAAATTGTATGTCCAGTAGAAATCTTGAATTTCATATGTCTAGCACTGAACTCGTTCACTTTCCTTCTAAGTCCCCTCCTCCAAATATCCATATTACTTTCAAGGGCACCACCGTCTTTCCAGTCCCCCAATTTTGCAATCTAGTTGTCAGCCCCCACACACACACACACCACCCACCCTCACTGAATAAACTCTATTGGTCTGGGCTCGTCTTTAGGATCAAATATAAATTGTTCTGTTTAATATTCAAAACTCTTCATAGCCTGGTCTCCCTTTCTTTTCCAGACTTTTTATACTATAGTCCCTGCCCCTGCTCTGATCCAGTGCCACTCTCTTCCTTGCTGTTTCCAGAGCAATACACTTTCTCTAGCTGTCCCTCATGCCTGGAATTCTGTCCCTCCTCATCTCTTCTTGGCTTCCCTGGCTTCCTTCAAGTCCCAACAAAAATCCCGTCTTCTACAAGAAGCATTTGTCAACCTTTCTTTACCTTAGTTTCTTCTTTCTTTTCATTATTTCCAGTGTATTCTTGTTTGTACATTGTTTACATATTGTCTCTTCCATTGGATTGTGAACTTCTTGAGGACAGGGACTATCTTTTGCTTCTTCTTATATATCCAGCATTTAGCTCAGTGGTTCACATACAGTAGGAGATTATTACCTGTTCATGGACTTACTGAGATGTTCAGTGCTTGTAAACAGATTTCTGCTTATACTTTTATTCCTCTGTTTTGGTGTGATGAATGAAAATACTGTGTTTATTGTCGTTATGATAGTTATCTCCCCATAGTGATGATGTGGGAAAGTTGTACTGAACTTTTTTTCCATAGACTTTAAAGTGATTTGAGGTTCTGTGTTCAAATAGTTCCCACAATGACCCTTCTGTCTTACTTAGAAAGGAACAGAATTATGGAAATATAGAGCAGATTGTTTTTGTGTATTGGACTGTCTGTCTCTTTCTTTTCCTATCTTTCTGTCTCTCTTTCTGCCCATCTTCCTCCTTTCCCTTCCTTCTTTCTTCCTCTCCTTTCATTCCATCTTCCTTTCTCTCTTCCCTTTTTTACCCACTTTCTTTTTCTTTCCTTTCCTTTCCTTCCTTCCTTCCTTCCTCCCTTCCTTCCTTCCTCTTTCTTTCCCTCTTTGTCTTCCTTTTTTATTTACTTCTTTCTCTTTCTGTCCATCTTCCTTCCTTTCCTCCTTTCCAATTCGCTCTTCATCTGTTATTAGTGTGGCTACCAGTTAGCTCATTGGACAGAGAATGGTGTTATAAAAACCTGAGTTCTAATTTTGCCTCAGTGACCTAATAGCTGTGTGACCCTGAGCAAATTACTTGACCTCTCAGCCTTAGTTTCCTCATCTATAAAAGGAGACTAATACTAGCACTCCTTTTTTAAGAGTTATTGTGAGAAATAACTTATAAAGTTCTCTGTAAACCTTAAAATACTATATAAATATATTTAATAGATTAAATTATTAAAATTCATTTTACTGAAATCCAGGCTGCAAAAAAGTTCCAGTAAACTCTTAGATTGAAGTTTTGTATATATGTGTACCTCCATTTGTTGACTGGTCAGAATAGGGTTGGAGACAATATGTCAGATTAAACAAAATTCAGAGGGATGCAAAGGAAAGATTTTATGTCAAACCATGTGTGAGTCATGCATGATTCTGAAACCCCCCAAAAAAGATCCAGGAAGAATCTGCTGTGTAGGCAAAGGGACTATTGTTACTTACAGAATCAGGATTCTAGTTCTGGATCCAGTACTTAGAAACTGTAACTTTCATTATGAACCTCTCTAGGGTTCAGATTACTTTTCTGTAAAATGAAGAAATTAGGAAGCATCCCTTCCAGCTCTAATGTTCTCTGATTCTGATTTACCTGAGTGTAAAAAGAATCGGGAGATGGAGTTCTGTGTTGTAGGAGCTGCAGGTAGGCCATCATATAGACTGCATTACAAGTAAAGTATAAGAATATTAGAAAGGTAGGAAGGGTCACATAATATATCGAAGTCTCATCTTCACTAAATGGACATAAAAGATCTGAATAAGATCAGGCCCATTGCAGATCTGCAGTTCTATGGCAAGACCATCAGCGATTGACGTGATATGTGTAGTGTTCAAATACTCACAAAACCCAATGCTATCACAATGATCCAGTTGATAACAAGTGTTAAGCACGTAGTACTTTCTGCCCGTTCCATTCTTAAACTTGTTATTGGGTAAAGAGGCGTCCATGAGTCAAATGTGTCATTCCCAGTATTCACCACACCTCATGACACAGTGACAAAACTGAGCCATTATTTGTGAATTCCTTGCTTGGAAAGAATTATGAACATGGAAAGTGAAATGCAGCGTTGTGTTCCCTTAACAGTTTTTACAAACAGATGTACATTTGTTGTAGGCCAAGTCATAACCTTGGGCTCATTGGGTTACCTCTTGGGCCTCAGTCTGTTGGGAGATGTCATTTAGGTTTCTCTAAATTGCCAAGTATCATACAAGTGCTTTGAGCTCTTTGAACGTATTTACCATATAAATAAATGTGAAATTATTAATAACGTGTGGCCCTTTATATTAATACCATCATGAATTCTGTTCCCTTTTAAATGAATGATGGGCATGCCAATACACTATTCTCTGCCCAGAAGTGAATTGTAGGGTAAACAGATAGATGAATCTTACTGGCCATCTTCTATTATTTCTTTTTCCAAATAGTCACCAACTGTATGTCCAACATTTAAAGTAAAATAAAAATGCAGACACTTGCCTCTTAGGAACTATCACTGGAGCAGGCTAGTCAGCTGTAGGGTAATGTTATCTTCATTTTAAAGTTGAGTAAATTAAAGCATAAAGTGGCTAAGGGACTCACTAGAGAACACACAACAAATCAGGATTAAAACTTAGGTGAATGTCTTCATTATCTTCGTTTTTCACATAGCTCTCTGATTAATTTTGCCTCCAAGGCCAGTGACATTCTCTTAGGCTGGATCCCAAATGTTCAGATAGCTAAGGCTCACATTATTTTGGCAGTAAATAAAACATGCTCTGTTTAGTAGATGAATGCCCTACTACTAGTCTACTGGATTCATTGTTAGGAGAGCATGTGCTCTCTTGTGAAGTATGGTGGAGTAGTGAAGATGGACTTCTACTAGTCTATGGATGTTTCCTTACTTCATAGTATGCATTTGCTAGATAGCTCCCTGGGATAAATCATGTTTAGTTGGTACCCTTGAACTGAATATGATAGCTAGTCCATACACAAATTCAAGCTGGCCACATGGCATGGTGTTTGAAACTACTACATTAGCCACAGAGGTTTTTACTAAACAATGAAATGGAAAGATGAAATATTTTCGTAGTTTCCATCCTTCTCCTTTGGTATTGAAAATTGGTATTAGCAAATGCAGCCATCATCCAACCGAATTTGACATTTGTATGGAAAAAGATGATGTATTAAAAAATGTACTATTAGAATATAATAAACATAAGCAGAACATGGCATCTGTAATAAAGGACAATTTTAGATCTGCATAGCTAGGTTATCTGTGTAAGAGAATTCTGACTTATAATAAGTCTGAGTTCAAAAAAGTAATACACAAAGTATTTGTGGCTTTCTTCCAAGGTCCAGCTTCCTGTGGCTGCTTTAAAACTTTCTGTCTCTGTAAGCAACTTTTGATTGTCGATATCTGATGGGTTACTATATGGAAATGAGAATGAAATATATTCAGCTTATTGTTTGTGAGGCAAAAGTAAGACTGTTAAATGGAGGTTATAAGGATACACATTTCTTTGTTGTTGTTTAGCGGTTTCAGTCATATCCAGTTCTTCATGACCTCATTTGGGGTTTCCTTGGCAAAGACACTGGAGTGGTTTGTCATTTTGTTCCTCAGCTCCTTATACAAATGAGCAAACTGAGGCAAACATGGTTAAGTGATTTGCTCAAAGTCACACAGCTAGTAAGTATCAGAAGGTGGATTTGAACTCAGGTCTTCCTGATTCTAGGCCTGGTGCTCTGTCTGTTGTGCCACCTACCTGCCCTACACATTTCATACCACATGATAAAAAAAACACCAGTTAAATTATTAAATACATGATTCATAAGCAATCCTCCTTTTTGCCCTATAAATGATATATAAGAACAAATGAAGACGCCATAAAAGGTTTGGATAATCTATCACTGAGTAATTGAAAGTGACCAAAAGAGTACTAAAAGTAAGCTAGCCCAGTTTTAAAGACATATTTTTGGGACTAGTCAAAAAAGAAGCCATAATAACATTTTAACTGAGCATATATTTCCAAAACAGAGAATGTTAAATGTTCAGAAAGCAGTATATTCATTAAGCACAACTTTTAATGAAATTGATGAGCTTTATGAGATGAATTAATCTTTGCAATGCCCACTCCCCTAACTTGAGATAGGTAATTATTCTTTTTTAAAGGCTCTGAGAGTTTGATTTGCACTAACCAAAATGAACTGAAAACATAAATAATGGACAATTTTTTTTGCATTTTTGGAGGGGGGAAGGTAGGGCAATTGGGATTAAGTGGATAATTTTTTTTTCCTTATTCATGTTTCATAGATTAAGAATGAGATGCTCAGAAGAAAACACTGGCCCTTCTATGATCATTTAGCATTTGTAGTATATGAGGTCCTGCGATCTGTGCCTCATTTATTCAGTGCTATTGAATGGTACCCATGTTTACTGCCAACAGCCTTGGCATTGTTGTTCAAGTGACCATCTTTAATCGATTTTTGGAGATTAGATGCAACCACTAACAACAGTCTAATAGAGAAGTCCAAAGAGATATACTCTACTGATTAGATGTGATTTGCTGATGAAACATAAGATTTTTTACATTGAAAATAACCCCTTTTCACAAATTCATTTGTTTCTAGAGGATAAAACTAGGATCATTGGGTAGAAGCTGCAAAGTGGAAAACTCTGGTTAATGTATGGAAAAATTCATGATCAGAGCTATCCAAAAGTAAAATGGACTGCTTTGGGAAATAATGTCTCATTCAGTTTGGATCTTTAAGCAAAAGCTAGATAGCCACTTATCAACCATGTTATAATAGGAAATATTGTATATAAATATAGAGTGGGCTTAATGACTTCTGGAATTTCCCAATTTGAGATGCTATGATTTTATGAAATTGCCTATTTATACCCTATTATGTTGACAGTACTTAAAATCTGTGGCTATTCAGATAGTTTCATAGAACATCTCAGTCCATTCTATAATTACCATCAGAGGAAAAAAAATTTCATACTTAAAAGTATAAACTAATAGTCATGCTATATATGCTCTCTTTGGAGAGTCAGTTGGACTCCTGAACCTGGCTCAGATTTCTTTTTATAATAAATAAAGTAATGTAGTCACAGTTCAGACTTTGCTTGCCAAACTAGTCAAGATGGCTATTAGAACTGGCCTTAGAGGTCTACCACTATTTGATGGTAACCATTTCACAAAATGAAGCCTTTTCTGAAACTTGAACATGCGTGCCAGTCTAACTAAAATGTGCCTTCCTCATTACCAGTGTACTACCATTATCCCTCAGAAGCGAATCATCAAATAGAATGGGACTTCTGAACTTTTTGTCAGCCCAGAATTTCCATCTTTACACAAAGTTAATTTCACCAATGGGAAGAGTTATCAAGAAAGAGAACTTTGGTTCTCTTTCTTGGTCTCAACATCCCTCCCACCTCTGCATAAAGATTTAGAGAACTGTGTATGAACTCTTGGCGTACATTGTCAGACATAGTCACTGTCGTTTTTGGTTTCAGTTACCTGTTTTCCTTTCTTACAAGGGAAAGTTCAGTATGAGGTGGGATAAAAATTATATTTAGAAACTACTGTAATGTAGAAACAAAGGACTTCAATATTTTTTTTAATTTGGGATTACTCATGGAATGTTTATTCATGGATACTATATGGAAGAAACTTAGGGAAAATAAGGATGGGATAATTAAGGGGAAATAGAGTGGGAAATGTGAAGCTCTTCATTTTAAAGTAAATACTTTTTTTTTCTTTTTGGAGGACAGTTGGGGTTAAGTGACTTGCCCAAAGTCACACAGCTAATGTGTGTCAAGTGTCCGAGGTCAGATTTGAATTCAGGTCCTCCTGACTCCAGGGCCCGTATCTATTCACTGCGCCACCTAGCCAACCCCTAAAGTGAATACTTCTAATACCCTTGGCACTAGTAACTATGATGACTAAAGTCTATTTCATTCTTGCCTAATATCATCAGGGGAAAATATCACAACTTGGCTTAAAATTCCTAACTGAAAGGGATATAACTACCTTTCAGAAAATGAAACTCTAAAATGACATTTAAAAGAATAGTTTCTACTGCCTATGAAAAAGAAATTTGATTACATATTTCCATGGTGAAACCTCCATGCTATGTTTCATGTTAAATGGCAGGAGAGTAATGAGGTTTTGGAGTGCAGTTACTCCACAGGCATCAAAGCTATGCTCATCACAGCTTAGTTGGACTGGCTATATGATAAGAATGGATGACACCAGGATGCCAAAATAGAGTCTAGAAAAGTGGGAAATAATATATGAGGTTAGAAAAGGAAACACTTCAAGGACACATTGAAGTACCATTTGAATGAGTGAAATTATAAGAGATAGCTAACAAATGACAGCTCCATTGAGTACTGTTTTTCCCCCAGGGGGAAGAAAAACATCAAAAATTTTTTTAAAAAAAGTATTATATGTGTGTCGTGGGTTAGTGAAAAGAACATGGGGCTAAAAGACAAGGGAATTGGGTTCAAATTCTAACTGCTGATTTTTGACCATGTGATCTTGAGTGTTCTGGGAGGACTAGCAGCTCTGGTACGAGAGCTTCCTGAGCCTTTTTTCAGGCTAATTATCCCTATTTGGCCTTTGCTGTTCACTCAACTCTCATCTGTGGATCCAAGAAGCTGTACTGTGTACAGTAGTTACACCCCAGTAAAATCATCTTGGCCAGGTGGACTAAACTAGATTGAGAATAACCAATGAACCTCAAATTCATCAGTGAGGTAGAGGGATGTCTACCCCCAAGCATGTGAAAATTTCCCCCGTGGAACAGTCAGATCAGAACAGTTTGTTCCAACAGTCATGAAGGCAGCTAAAGCGGGCACAGTGGAACTCTTAGAGCTTGATTAGACATTAAAGACACCAGGGTCATCCACTGCAGCCTGGGCCATTGCCAGTTGTCCTGACTTTTGTCCTGACACTGGACCTAAGTGACTCTTGGAAGAGAGAATAAGGTGGATGACTTTGTGTAAATCTGTCTCACTTAAATCCAATTCATACACAAGTCAAGCCCCATGGTCCTCTTCAAAAGTGAAGGAAAGACAAGAATGTGACTTTGAAAAAAAGTCACTTAATATGAATTTCAGTTGCCTCATCTATAAAATGAGGAGATTGGAAAAGATTATGTCTAAGGTCCATTGTAGCCCAAATCCTGTTCTTCTGAGTCATAGCTTAGTGTTAGAAGTGGTCTTTAAAATCTTGTAGTCCAGCATGAACCTGAATTAGAATCCCTTTTAAAATAACCAGAAAAAAATGATCATTAAAACTCAAGTATTTTTCACACACAATGAATTTTACTTTTTTCCTTAATAGTATTTTGCTTTTTCCAGTTACATGTAAATATAGTTTTCAACATTCATTTTTTTGTAAAACTTTTGAATTCCAATTTTTTTCTCCTTCCCTCCCTCTGTCCCCTTCCTTCTCCCTAAGACAGCAGGCAGTGTGATATAGATTATACATGCACAATCATGTTAAACATATTTCCACATTAGTCACATTGCAAAAGAAAAACCAGAACAAAAGGGAAAAACCATGAGGAAAAAAAAGTGAAAATAGTATGCATTGATCTGCATTCAGTCTCTATAGTTCTTTCTATGGATGTGGATGGCATTTTCCATCATGAGTCTTTTAGACTTGTCTTGGATCATTGTATTACTGAGAAGAGCCAAGTCTGTCATAATTAATTGTCACATAATGTTGCTATTGCTGTGTACAATGTTCTTCTGGTTCTGCCCACTTCACTCAGCATCAGTTCATGTCCGTCTTTCCAGATTTTTCTGAAATCTACCTGCTCATCATTTCTTATAGCACAATAGTATCTCATTACAGTGAAGTTTATTTTTAACTAGAGTATAGAATTTTCTACATTTCTAACCTATTTCTTAATATTTTTATTTATGTATATATTTATGTGTTTGTATGTATATGTATCTATGTGTGTGTGCATGTGTATACATATGTTTGTCTGTATGTGTGTACACATACATACACACTATATATACACATGTGTGTGTGTAGTAGTAGTAGTAGTAGTAGATTTAAGCCACTGTGAAATATTTTGGATTCCAACCTTAACTTGCTAACTATTCCTCACAGCTTCTTGCCATCTGAATATTTGATAAGTTTGTGATGTCCACTTCGTGCAAGTATTACCTAGGGTCTTCCACTAGATTATTTTTCTTAAGCTTGACATTGATTGATTAGTGGACACTCTTTGGTTTCAAGTATTCAACCAGTTTTTGTTGTTTTTTTGGAATGTAGAGTGCATCAAGGAAAGTAATGTGAAATCAGTCTGGAAAGATTGATTGAGAGAAACAGTTAATGGCTCAAAGTTAATAGCTCAACCAGTTCTTAGTTCAGTTCTTTTCATTTCAAAAATCATTAGTGCTTACTTGGGGCAACTCACCTTACTATGAGGAATTCAAAATCAAGAAAGAAACAGAACCTGCTGTCAAGAAATGTCCATTTTCTTGAGTTCTGAATTGTCCTATCTGTAATAGAAGTAGCCTGTATCTCTCTATCTTGTTTTTAAAGATATAATGAAAGGTTTTTCATAATAACATACTTTGATCAAATTCAGGCTTCCAGTGACTATTGTATTGCTCAAATTTAGTAAATTTAATAATCCTGTCAAAAAAGAAAATGAGATTAGACTCAGATGACCACTTAATGAGTGCATACTGACTTAGCTTCACTATTTCTATTAAAGATATAATCATCTTTCTAGTCACCCAGATCTGGAGCCTCAGAAGAATTCTTAATACTTTGTTCTCCTCTGATCTACCATGATTACTCATTTTCATAAGTTGTATGAGTTTTCCTTCTGTAGAGTTTCTTATGTCTAACCCTTTCTCTTTACTCATACTCACTACCCTAGTACAGGCCCTCATCCTTACTAGCCTGAGTTATTATAGTATTTTGGTCATTGATCTTTCGAGCTCTAAACTTATTCCCTCCCCAGTCCATCCTTCACAGAACTGAAAAATTTACATTCCTAATGCCCAAGTCAGACCATGCTACTTACTTGCTTAAGAAACTGCAATTCATTCTTATTGCCTCTAGGGTAAAATACAGACTCTTCTGTGTGGCACTTTGAGCCGTTAACTGTTTCTCTCAACCAGTCTTTCCAGAATCACTTCACATGACATTCCTTGATACACTCTACATTCCAACAAATCTAGCCTATTGGCTACTCCCTGTGATTGGCATTTCATTTCCCACTACTCTACCTTTGTCCACTGTGTCCTCCATGTCTGGACGGCTTTCCCTCCTGACCTTTCATGTAATTTTTAGCTCCTTTCAAAGCTCAGCTCTGGCAGAATTTCTCTATCACATTATAGCCCTCCTAATTCCCCAGTTGTTAGTGATCCCCATCTCGCCCCCCAAATACTGTTCATTAACTTTATGTAGATTTGGCATTTACTTTTCAGTGCACATGTTTTCTCTAATGGAATGTATGTTCCCTGAGGGCATACACTAATTCATTTTTTTTCTTTATCTCCCAAATCCTAGCATAGTGTTGGTATCATAGTAGATAGCTACTAAATGCTTGTAAAAGCTGTTAATCAACAAGCATTTAAAAGTGCATGCAAGGTGCAGATACATATATCCGGATACATTCTGAGGGTACAAAGATAAAGGTGAGACAGGCTTACATTCAATTGTGGCAGGGATAAGGACACAAATTGATTCCTTTTCTCTCCAAAATGTGAATAAAAGTATTAGCTCATCTATGTGTTTCCTCAAAGATGCAAATTCCAACCTAGCCTTGCTTGCTCATCTTGCATAATTCTTGCAAATATCCTTCTAAAAGTTACCACTTTTAAGGGAGACTGCTGCGCAGCTTGAAGAGCTTTCCTTGATTTTTTTTTAACTTTCTGAGAGGATCAATGGAGCACACAGGCTATCTAGTACTCATCCCTAACTCTTATCACATAATCAAATCATTCTTTTCAATCATCTGTTTCTTTATGGATATCCTTTACTCCAGTAAGTCTACTCACACCCAACATGCGCCTTTTCATTGCCCCCTCTGTGATATTCTATTTAACTTTTTTGGAGTGTGTAGTGTTCTGTCAATCTCAGTCATATGACAACACTGGGAGGATTTTGGTGTTAAAAAGATAGAGCTTTCTTTCAGGAAGGGGTAATGAAGAGCTCTGAATTTTTCCATAGTTGATCCAGTCTGTTCTCATCCTGTTCAGTTCTAGAATTGCTATCCATTTCCATGGTCTACTCACGTAAATGCCAATAAAAGGGCTATATGAGTTGCCCGTCTAGTCGTAAGGCATACTCTAGTCAACAGGTGTTCTGTGTTTGCTTTCTTTTCCTGTACAGTTTTAAAGTTAGTTGCTTGGGAATATTGGAAAGCAAAGTGACTTGCCTAGGGTCACATAGCCATTATATCAAAGGCAGAGCTTGAACCTGTCTTCTAGGTTCTGAGGCCAGCTTTCTAGTAGTCAGGCAACAATCCTTTCTAAATTAATCATCTCTGTCAGCCATTGTACTAGGTTTCCCAAATGATGGGGGTAGCCCCTGCTTTGAAGGCGGTTACATTCTGTTGGGGAAGAATGCATTTACAACTTTGCCATTCTGCCTAATATGAAATAAAACTATTTTAAATTATGATATAAAATCTCACCTTGGTATGCATGCTAGTGATAAAGTGTTAATATGAACTTCCTTTGGATTATTTAAAGAGAGGACAGAAAGTGAACTTTGAGGTTTACTCCACTCTTTAGCTGCTGTTCTTCCGGGTTTCAACTCCATGGAATAAGATGCCCCCGCACTGGTACCTCTTGGTGTCCCTCCCCCAAGTAAATCCTCCACCCTCATTTTTCTGCCTCCTTTAGTGTATTGTTACCCCATCCCCAATTAGATTATAAACTCCTTGAGGGCAGGGAATATCTTTTTATTAATTGTATGTCCAGCACTTATTATTGTACCTGTCACTTAGTAGGTACTTAATATATGTTTATTGGATTGTTTGTTGGGTTATTTGACTGAAACTTCTTAATTTCTTTTGTTTGTTTGTTTTGGAGAGGGGAAGACAGGGCAGTTGTGGTTAAGTGAATTGCCCAAGGTCACAGGGCTAGTTTTAGTATCAACTCTCTGAGTCCAGATTTGAACTCAGGTTCTTCTGACTCCAGGACCTGAGCTGTATTCACTACACCATCTAGCCACTCCAACTTATTAGTTTCTTAAACATGGCATGGAGTGTTATCTGGAGCATGTCCCTCAAACATATTTGTAACAAATTGTTAGCAGATGAAAAAGCCACAGGGGCAACATAGCATAGGAGAGTCCAAACCCCATTGTTATTAAAAATCCTTCGCTTATAGCCCCAGTTTTATATAGCAGTGTGACCTTGGACAAGTCACTACATTTAGCAGAACTTCTGTTTCCTCATCCCTAAGCTTAATTCCTGCTTTTAAATTAAGAAATATAGCATCTTCTAATTTTCCCTTCTGTAATACTGTTTTTTGAACCCATCCTTGGTGTGTACATGCCCTACCTGGTCCCTTTTGGGGTACATTTTTCCATGCCTCTGAATCCATTAAAAAAATAATTTATAGTATTAGTTTGAGTATAAAAGGTAGTATAACATAGTGGATAGAGAACTGGCCTAGGAGTTGGGTCACACAGGCAACATATATCATAGAAGGATTTGGGTTCCAATTCTTCTCAATACTCTCAAGCAAGCCTGTTAAGTTTCAGAAGAGTTATTGTTCCATGCTGGTAGGAGTATCTTCATGGGGATTTCCCTATACATAGGAAGTCACAAGTTCAGACCTCCCAAAAAAAGGATTGATTTTAATTTTTACACTTCAAGAATACACCGTTTTGTTGTTATGGATGCTCCTTCCACTGTCACAAATTGCTGTGGATGAAAAATCCATCCCCCTGCAGCCCATGTCCTGATGGGGCTCTGCACCCAGCCAGGCTGTTTCCCCATCCACATCAAGCCTCCCCTCAAAGGCTTCCCTGGCTTCTGGGATCTGGATGAGCTTATAGGCTATCAGTATAACCTTTGAGAACCCAGAAGGACCTACTCATCATGAGGAAATATCCAAGGAGGATTTTGTCTTTAGTTTTAAAGTCAAGTTAATGAAGAATTCCTCTCTTAGATTTTGCAAGTGTGTTTGTAATAACATGTGCCATGCACTTGAAGATCTCCCTCTTTTGCCCCACTTGCTGATGTCCAGGGAATCCTGGACAGTTAGTTAAAAACCCAGTTTAGCCAAGACATCTAGATTCATCCTGAAAAAGATATCACTAACAATTGCTTATTACTTTTCAAAATATTTATCAGAGTAAATTAGCTAAATTCACAAAATAGCTTGATGTAACTGGATGAAAGAAATCATACATTCAAAATAATGTATGTATGTGTTTATTTATATATAGATATATGCATTTATGTTTACAGTGGTATGTGTATATATAAATGCAATAGATAGATAAATTGCTACATGGATAGGAAGACATATATTTCAAATGAATGGTAGATATAAAGTTAGATATAAAGTGAGAGTTCTTTCTGTCTAATGGTACCAAGATATTTCATTACTCTAGAGCTTTAATTCTGATTAATGTCTATAAAAAGTAGTGAAGTTGTTACTATGTGCTTCTTATGATGAATCTTCCTGGATTGAATTTAGTAATAGACTGCTAAATTAAGCTTATGACCACTTATCCAAGTTTTTTTAGATGTTAGCAAGTAGACACATCCATGAAACACTACTTATACTGGAGTAGCTTGCTCTTTTCTTCTCCAGCTCGTTTTATAGATGAGGAAACAAAGACAAACAAGGTTCAGTGACTTGCCCAGGGTCACACGGTAAGGCCAGATTTGAACTCAGGAAGATGAGTCTTCCTTACTTCAGCCTGGCACTCTATTCATTGAGCCTTCTAGCTGTCCTCAAACATATGTTGCAACATGCTAATTTCTGAACTAGGACATTGTAAAAAAAAAAAAAAAGACCTTGTTGTTTCAGGACACAGTGAAATTTCTTATACCCCTGGACATATATTTAGTAATCTCAGTGAAGGTCATTTAAAAGACTTAAAGATTTAAAAGATAGTAAACTCATTGAGGAGAGTGGATTGCCTTTACAGAAATGCGTATATACTGCAGTTTGACACTGCAGATGTGAACAGTATACTGGAGAATAGTTAAGAGGTGCTATGAGGGTTTGATATTACATTCAAAAACTTTTAAGTGATGGCTTGAATACTTTAAGGAAAAAATTATATAAATATAGATCAGCAAACAAATAATAGTTCCTTACATAAAAAGGCTTCATAAGAGAAAAGGTCTAAAATATTTTTCGTTTTCATCGTAGTTATGCTGCTGTGTCACTTGCTTCTTTGGGTGGGGGAAGGGAAGGAATAAGTAGATTATGTGTGCCAGGCACTATGCTAAGAACTTTTACAAATACTATCTCATTTGACCACCATAAAAACTCTGTGAGGCAGGTGTTATTATTTATCCCCATTTTACAGGTGGGGAAATTGAGGCAAAGAAGATTATTGAATTGGGAAGGATCATTCAGCTAGTAAGTATTTGAGGATGGATTTGAACTCTGGACTTCCTCAACACATGATTAGAAAATACAAAGTTAAACGAAAAACATTTTTATTATTTTCTGACTTCTGGTGGTCAGGGGAAAGAAGTGGAAATGGAAGCCTTTATATAAGTCAGCAATTGGAAGCAGGGACCATCACCCATAAACTTCTGCACATTTAGTCTGTTTCTCCATTTGGGTTTTGCTGAAAGTTTCTGCAGTCATCAAACTTGATCAAATAAGATAGCTTTCATAATAAGCAGTAGGCTACTATAGTTCAGGAGACACAGAGTATTGGGTGTAGAGTCAGGAAGACCTGAGTTCAGATACTGATTAATACTTACTAGCTGGGTGACCATGGGAAAATCATTTACCTCACTAGTCTCCATTTTCTAAATTGGAATAATGATAGCACCTACTTTACTAGGTTGTTGGAAAGATCAAATGAGGTGTTGTTTTTTTAAGACACTTTGCAAACCTTAAAGTGTTCTATAAATCCTATATGTAATATAGCCTCTATCAATAACTTGTCACTAAAATTAATATGATCAACAGAAGAACAGAGCTGACCTTAATGCTGGAGAAAAGTATCATCTGTAAAATTCAGGCCCTCTCACTCTGTATGATTTGCTACTCAAATTTTTTTTCTAACATCAGAGTTTTAGTTGCTGTAGGAAGTAACTTTCTCAAAAACAAAGTAATGACAGGGGAAAAAAATGGAACTGAGGAGTTTTCATATTTTTATCAAGTCAAATTTCTCCTTATGTGAAATTTTTAAATATATGCCATGAAATGTTAGAATATTGACAAGAAGATGAACATCAATGGGTATTAATTAATCGCCTAATGTCCTGTATGTTTAAAAAAAACTCAAGTGCAAATAATTAGTCTTTTTTTCTTAATTCTAAGACATCACATTTCCATCGTACAATTGGCTTGAGATTCTGTGTCCTTGTAGTCATGAATGCTTTTTTTTTCTTTTTTTTAAGTGCTGGTTATATTATATTTATCTATTCTTTGTAAGTATTGCAACAACCCAATAGAATTCAAACTTCTCAACAAGGAATAGAACTATTTTCCTTTTGTGATTATACAGCCAGGACTGAGCACAGTGGCCCCTACTTAGGAGTTATTTAATAAATGTAGGGTTGGAGTTTTGGATGTGCTTTTAATGCATTCTTTAGAAAAGGAAAGTCTTAATTAAATGTGGTTGGTTTTTACCTAGTCTATGCATAATCCAAATGCAATCCATTTTCTCATCATTTTAAATAGCATTCAAGAAATATTTCAAAAAGAAAGTAACCTTGATTGTTCCTTACTCTCCTGACATGAAGTTTCTGTGGACAGCTCCTTCATATCAGGTTATTTCTATGACATATATAACCTTATCGAGTTTAAGCAAGTGGGATTGACTGAAATAAAAAGTGCCCTCTATATATTATCATTGGATTGAGAACTGAAGAATTGCAAAGAATGATTGCCAATTTGACATACTTTATTCAAAGATACAAAATAACAAATGATTTCTGAAATTCGAATGTTTGTTTTAGCCATGAAATGCATCTGAATGCCTCACATAAACACATAAAAATACTTTTATATTCAGCAGCTTATCTTGTACGCCATTCTTTGGCATGTAAATAACTAACTACAAAAAAAAATTACTAAAACGTCCTTGTAAAAGTATTAAGGTGCTCAGCTATAATGTTTTAAGGGTTTGAAAGTATGGAGATATTTTGGTTGATTGAATCTGAACTGTAAGTCATCTAGAGTTTGTGCTTCTTTAATTCATTCTGGTTTATGAGCCAGGTCATATAGCAATCATCATATGAATAAATAAATGTAAGCAAAAACATTTCTTAAGTGCTTATTGTATGCTGTATTAAGTGGTACACATACAAATAAAAAACCAAGAGTCTTTGCTCTCAAGGAACTCATATTCTAACTTGAGGGAGGCATCTCATCTAGGAAGGTCCAGCTGAGGGACAGCTGGAAAGGCTCAGTTGTCCTTAGAGTGCAGCAGTGGGGTGGTTGTCCAAGCCCATGAGTCCTTCAGTGTTTTTTTATGTATTTGATTTTCATTAAGGGAAAAAAAAAAACTTGTCAGACACTCTCCACTTTATTTATAAATTTCAAGTTAGTTATTTGGGAGATTTGAACTTTAACAAGATATATCGTTGGATTTTTATAGAAATGCTTTTAAAGTTAGCATAATCTACTTATTAACTAGCAAATGTGAGATCCAAAATGAGTTAGTGTTGTTTTTTCAAAATAGGTTACACCTCTGTAACTTGTGTTATGCTTGACCATCACAAAGCTTGAGTTCTACCATGTGCTATTTATGTTACATAAACAGCTTTTTTATTGTTGTTTGAGAAGGAAAGGAGATGAAGAACTCATGTTCACAATCAGTTCTTATTTATTTTGTGTGTTTTTCCCCTTAATCACCTTCTAATTATAACATTTGGAATATGGCAAAATAAATTTTCTAGATTAAAAAAAAGGACTAGTCACATGAGAATGTCAAAGGATGCCTATAATTGGCACTTCTACTTCCTCTCCTCTTTCTCTCTTCCAAGTCCTCTGTAGTCTGGCCTCCAACTTCATATTCAACTGAAACTTCTCCTTCAAAGTTACCAGTGATCTTTTAATTGCCAAATCTGATGGCTTTTTCTCAATGTTGATCTATCTCAACAACCTTTCCTCTTCCTTACTCAATATATTCTCCTTCTTCATCTTTACCCGCTGGCTTCCTTCAAGTCCCAGCTAAAATCTGACCTTGTACAGTATAATTTCCAAATATCTCTTCATTTTAGTGCCTTCTCTCTACTGATTGTTTCATCTTTATCCTATAGATAGCTTATTTATCCATATTTCTGTGCAGCCTATGCTATTGCACATTCCTTAAGGGCAAGGAATATCTTTGACCTTTCTTTGTTTCCCTAATGCTCAGCTTCACATCTGGAACATAATAGATGCTTAATAAATGCTTATTAACTATCTTTATAACATTCAACCTTGTTCTTCAATTTCTCTTTAGGTTTTCACAACACTTTTCTCTTTTAATTCTTCTCTCTGCCCTACTTTTATTTTTTTCTTTGCCAGTTTTTCATTCATGTTACATCCCCTTAAATGTGGATATCTCCAGTGCTCTCTTCTGGACCTCTCTTTTTTCTTTTTGTTTTGCACTATCTCACTTGGTGATCTAATCAGCTCCCATGAATTCGTTTATCTTTATGCAGATGACTCCCAGCTCTCTATATCCAGCCCTGGTTTCTCCAAGCTAGTATGTATCTTCAGCTGCCTTATGAACATTGCCAATAGGATAGATGTCCTATGAGAATCTCAGATTCCTCTTATCCAAAACAGAACTCAGCATCTTTTCCCCCAATACTTCCCTATTATTTGGGGGAGCTATCACTACTACCATCCTCCAAGTCACCCAGGGTTACAACCTTAGGTTTTTCCTACGACTCTTTGCTTTTACCCACTGCAGATATCCAGTCCACTGCCAAATCTTCTTATTTTTGCCTTCACAACATCTCTTTTATATGTCTCCTGCCCTCCAGTCATACAGCCACCACCTTAATCCAGCATCTTGTCACTCTCACCTGAACTATGACAGTATCCAGCTGCTTGGTTCCCCTGCCTCGTCTTTCCCCACTCTGTCCATCTTCACCTCAGCTGTCAAAGTGATCTTCTTAAACCACAAGTCTGGCCATGTTAACCCTATGCTTGATGCACTCTAGTGGTGCCCTGTTACTTCTAATATGAATATGCAATCCTCTTTGGGGCATGTAAAACCCTTCAGAATTTGACCTCTTCCTTCCTTTCCAGACTTCTTATACTTTACTTCTTTCCATATATTTTACAACTGAAATCAGTTGACCTACTCATTCTGTTCCTTGAACAGGATTCTCCATTTTCCATTTTCATAATTTTGCATCAACCGTCCCCTGTGCCTGTAAAGCTTTGCCTCTTGCTTTTCCTGGCTTCCTTTAAGGCCCAGTTCAAGTCTAGTCTACAGGAAGCCTTTCCTGGGGCTCCCAGCTGCTAATGCCTCTCCTTTCAGATTACTTTCATATTCTCTATTTACGTATCGTATGGACCTAGCGATTTATATGTTGTCTCCACTATTAAAATGTGAGCACCTTGAGGGCAGAACCTGTGTTTTTGACTTTCCTTGTGTCCCCAATTTAGCACTGTGACCTGACACAGAGAGCACTTAATAAATGCTTGTTGAATGACTGACATTGGATCTTAGGACACAGTGGCAGAGCAGATGGTAAAGCCCCATAGTCTACCATTTCACTGAAAGGAATGTCCTCAGTAACTTCCTGCTCCTTGAATAGGTAGGTATAGGAAGACTTGGTGGGTTGAGGGTCAAAGCCTATGACTTTTAGAAGAGGGAGAGTAGATCAAGGGGTTTGAGTGTGATGGGGCCTTGCCTCACTTTGGGGGGAATTACTGATCAATGTCTAGCTGGGAAGGGGATCTAGGAACTGGGGAAGAGAAAAGATATTTTTATAGTGGTACCTGCTGTGCCAGACACAGTGCTAAACACTTTACCAAGATGAACTCATTTGATCCATACAACAACCAAAATTATTCCAATTTTACATTTGGAGAAACTGATACAAACAGAGATTAAGTGACTGGCCCAGGATCCCACAGCTAGTAAATATCTAAGGCCAGATTTGAAATCAGGTCTTTCTGACTCCAGGCTCAGCTCTCTATCCACCATCTAGCTGCCTAACTCAGGTTGCCCAGGGAATGACTTCTCAGTGCCCCAGTTTCCACTGAGCCATCTGGCATCCACTGGGATCTAGTCATAGAGAGGTGGAGCCCCGGAGGGGAAGGCTTCGTATTTTACTTTCCAGTATGATTAGGCTACTGTACTGGAAACACTGGAGATATACAAAGAAAATGTTAGACCTGGTTCAGGAACTTGTGATGAAAACAAAGCCTATACATAATGAAAATTCTACACTCCAGTAGCTTAAAGATCAGTGGCTTTGCTGTTCGGGGCACTTCTACCAATAAATATATTAGTACCTTTATAACTCAGTAGGCATTAGCTGTTGTGGCAAAAGGAAATTCGTCGTCAGATGACCAAACCTCTGGTGATGAGACTCCTAAATACTTAACTAACCTAGGCCTCTGATAACATAGCCAGCATTGCCAGGCCTTCTGTGGCTTATTCTCCACTGTCGTGAAATTTGAGAAACCCCAGTTTTGTCCCAGCTCTGTGCTCTGAGTCTTCAGAGTAGATGTTCAATAGAGAAGGAACACATACATAAAGAGGAAGAAAATGCCAGTGCAAACCAATTACAGCTGTTTGCAGTGATATTCATATTTTCTAGCAAATGCTAACCTGAATGGAATTGTGATATGCAGGTGACGTTAGTCAAAACGAGCTTCGTAAAGAAAGTTAAGGAAATGGCATATTTGAAATACTGTAGGGCATTACAGGCAAAATGATGTCTATAACTAAACAAATTTGACTGGAGTAGAAAATCTGAACCTGTTTAAGACAAGAAGGGGCCAGGTGTTTTGGTGAATGCCAGTAATCCAGGATGCTGCAGAAGCCTGGAGAGTAATTAAGAGACCCTGGAGACAAGAGACTTCACGTCTGAATTAGGGTGCTTGCAATGTGAATAGAGAAGGGGTCAGATGCAAGAGATGGTATGGAGAAATGAAAATATTTGGCAACCAATGGATATGGGAAATAAGGGAAAGTGTTAAAGGGGTCAAAGGTGAAACTCAGGTTGCAAATTAGAGAATGGAAAGAAGGTTGAACTCTTAGTAATAACAGGGAATTTCGGAATAGGGCTGGAGTGGGGAACCAACAGCAGCCCTGGGATAGTACTTTGTTTGGGGGGAAGATAATGCGAAGAGGTCTGTGATGCAGACCCCATGTGTGCCATCCTGTGCTACTCGCTTTGTTCAACTCAAAATAAAAAAGAGGGAGGACTCTCATCCTTCTCTGTTCTGTACACTTGTTAGAGATTCCTGCTATTCTCAAGAAATGATATAGCCACTGGTATGGAGGATGTGGTCACTGGAGATATACAGAAAGAACAGAATCAAGAAATATTGTAAGGAAGAAACGTCTTGATGATGTTCTGCATATAGGTGACAGAAACCAAGGAACTGAAAATGATGGTAAAAATAGCAAGTGACTTTGTCACCCAGGTGAAGATATTGAAATGTATACTAACCATGTGGTATATTTCAGAGGTGTATTCTAAGATGTCATTAGGTGACTCCTGGTACCTTATGGAGAGGATAAACAGTGCTCTTTAGACATTCTTTGGACATTTATGGACTGAGCAAAAGAGGCATCAGCCACTTAAGAATCTTATGAATAAAACCAGTAGTTTCTCTTGTTTTTTTTTTAATAGCCTAATTCCCTCTGGTTTAAGAGAAAAACTTATTTCTGTTTGCATGGTTTTACCCTCTTTATAAACTGCCTCTGGCCATATCTATAGCTTTCATCCTGCCATTATAAACTTTCAGTTGTAAAGTAGCTAGAGGCCAACTGATAAGTACCACATTTACACATCCTTGACTCTTCTTTGGGAACAGTAACACCTCTAGGCTTATTCCTTCAGTTTTCTGATTGTCTTTGTGATTTTCCTAATGCTTAGGTCTGACTCGTCAGTTTCCTACTTTTTAAATTCCAGTGGTTCCACATGACCTAAGTCAAATCAACCTGATACCATATTGCCTTTCCAGGCTTATAACAGTCGCTTTCATGCACACTATCATACAAGCCTCATATGGAGCACACCATTTCCCACCTCTCTTTATGTTCTCCTGGCTGCTCCCATGCCTGGAATGCACACTCCCTACTCACTTCTTCCATCAAGGCTCAATTCAAACACTGTTTCCCACCTGAAACCTTCCCTAATAATATCCTCCCACCAAATGATCCTGTGTCAATTCTGCACGTGTGCATATATAAAATATACATATATACATATATACATACAATACATCTCCCGTCACAAGATAAATTCTAAGTTCCTCAGGGGCAAGTACTGTTTCATTTCTATTTGTGCCCCCAGAGTGTAGCGTAATATCTTAAATGTATTAGGCACTTAATAAATGCATGTTGATTGATTGTTTCCACAAATACAGCTAACTTCAGCACAACCCTCTGCAGTCTTTTATATCCTTTTCACCATTTTTTTATCACCTGCTCCTCCGTTCTGAAGGTACCACCATCTTTCCAGTGTCTCACATTCACAATTTTTGCGTTATTCTCACTCTCCTTTATCCCCTATATTGTCAGTTACTGGAGTTTGCCCATTCTGCCTTCACTGCTTCTCTCTCATCTAACCCTTTCTCTGTATTCACAGAGCTATAGCTTTAGTTCAGGCTCTCATCACCTTTCAAGTACATTATTGCAGCAGTCTCTTCCTAATGGGTCTCCCCACCCCAAGTCTTTCATCACTCCAGTCTATCCCTCACACTGTTGCCAAAGTAATTTTCCTTAGGAGAAGATCTAACCATGTGACTTCCATATTTGATCAACACCAATGTCTTCTTTCTAGAATAAAATAGAAATTCTTTTGCATAACTTTTAAAGTCCTGCCCATCCCAACCACAGACTATTTTCCCAACCTCATTCTATATTATTTCTCCTCTCACTTTACAATCCAGCCACAATGGCTTTCTCCCTTTTCCTCACACATGACACACTATCTCCTACTTGTCCCTCCTTCCTGGGATGCACTTCCTCCTTACCTCTACCTCATAGGTCCCTCTCTTCCTTTGAGATACAGCTCAGACACGTTCTTCTACATGAAACCTTTCCCAATTCCATCAAAAACTAGCGTCTTCCTCACAGTATCTTGTATTTAAGTAGTCTGTATGATATGTGTGTGCGTAAAGTCAGTCAGCATTCATTTATTAATTGTGTTCTGTTTGTCAGGCACTGTGCTAAAAATTTGGGGAAATACAGAAAGACAAACCCGAAGTTCTTGCCCTCAAAGAGCTCACATTCTAATGAGGAAGAAAACTTACATACAACAATGTACATAGATATGGGACAGCTAGTTGGTGCTGTAGATAGGGTGCCAGGCCTGGAGTCAGGAAGTCTCATCTTCCTGAATTGAAATCTGGCCTCAGAAACTTGCTAGCTGTGTGACTCTGGGCAAGTCACTTAGCCCTCTTTGCCTCAGTTCCTCAAATTAAAAATAAACTGGAGAAGAAAATGGCAAACCACTCTAGGATCTTTGCCAAGAAAATCCCAAATGGGGTCATGAAGAATCAGACATGACTCAAAAATGACTCAACAGTATGTACATAGATATATGCAGTGTAAATAAGAGATATTCTCGTAAGGAGAGCACTAGCAGTGTGGGGAACCAGAAAAGGCCTCTTATAGAAGGTAGTATTTGAGCATAATCTTGAAGGAAGCCAGAGAAGCCTGGAGGTGGAGGTGAAGAGAGAGAGCATTTGAAAGAGAAGTACTAATTTTCCTAGTAGGTTAGCAGGTTTTTTTTTCCTCTCAAAATTGTTCTATTTTTGGTTTTGAATAAAATTGCTGGAAAAAAAGTATTTTAAGGCAAGCAGTGATTAAAATATCCTTATTCAATTACATCTTAAACACACTTCCTGAACTGAAAAGTAGCATAAACCAAGTAGGAGACATTTCAAATTCTTATGTAGTTTATTTGTAGGGAGGAAAAAAATCATATATAAGGGACAAGGATGGGTGCTAGACCGTAATTTCATTGGTATAAAGAAGGAACGCTCAAAATGAAGACATTTCCTCTTCCATTGCAGGTTGATACCTCCTATGGTCTTAGAAAATTGCTTAGAGAACTGACAGGTTAAGGGCTTTGCCCAGAATCATACCACCAGGCTGTTTTAGAAGAACTTGAACCTTTTTTTTTTTTTTTTGTAATTCTGGGACCAGTTCTCTGTTTTGTTCTTCTGCCTCTGAGTACACATATACAAGCCAGTTTTATTTGTATAGTAGTGATGTATGCCTCAAGTCCTTCCCAACTATTTACCTTTTCACCAGTGCATGTAACCTTGTTAGTGATGTAGAATTTGAGAAAAAAGCCAGAACTCCTAACTCCAGTATATACAATAATAGTCAATATAATTCAGCGGCTCTGTGGTCTCATTGGTATTCCCTTGCTGATAGAATCTACCTCTTTCTTCTCATTTTTTGTGATTCTTGTTCATGTTCCTTTAAAGAACTTCCAAAGAGCATCAATGTAATATTCTGGAGGCCTTCCTTGAGTAGATTTTGTGGTTACTAGTCTAGCACTGATCAGAGGTTCATAGAATTATAGATTTTAGAGCTGAAAGTGATCCTAGTGTCCTGACAATGGAGCTGAGGTCCTCCAAACCCCAAATTAAGCATCCATTATAGTATACAACACTGCCTTAGTGTAAGCAGTTAATCTATCTTCATGAGCTAATGGTGTATACATATTAACCTTTCCTTGGATATATGGTAACGGTATTCGAACAGAAAAGTTACCTTAGAGTTTGCATCAGTCTTAACTGTTTCATTTTTAAAACACCAGCATCACTATCATTATAACACATCAGGAAAATGAATGACAAATCAACTCCCTTTCTCCATCATAAATTTCCTTAATGCTACTTCTTGCATGCTGACCATCTTTGATAAATTCTGAGGCTGATTTCTTCCCATCCTTCATTTCTCCATTGTCTTCTGGGTCACTTGCAACATTGATTCTTTGAAGATAAATTGTGCTTCAAAATTAGAAACTGAAGCACATCTAGGACAATGTATCTTTAAAAAAAATATTGCTGCTTTTTTGCACCTGGGAACAGGTTGGGATTGTATTTGGGTATATATTTGCATGTGCCCAGGGTTAAGTTTTTAAAAACTATTTTTAAAATAATCAAATAGGTTCACACATAAAAGTCCATTCCCAATAGTTAAGTGAACAAACAGATCCGAAAAGAAAATTTCAAACCGTTAACCACGTGAAAGAATACTTCAGATTACTAATAGGTAAGAGAAATTGTAATCAAAACAACATAGATTTCACCTCATGTCCAGCAAATTGATAGAAATGGCAAAAGAGAATAGTCAGTCTTGTATTGGTCACTAGCACACTAACACACCGTTGGTGGAGCTGTGAATTGGTCCAACCATTCTAGAAGAAAACATTTTATGATTATGAGAGCAAAGTGGCAAAAATTGCCAAACCTTTAATTTAGAGATTCCAGTGATGGATATATTTCCCCCAAACGCCAAGGATAAAAATAAAGTTCCCAAGTACATTTCTGGCAGCACTTATAACAAGTAGCAAAGGACTAGGAAAAAAAGGAGGCACCTGTGAATGGGGAAGTGGCTTAACAAGTTATGGTACCTGGACAGGATATTATTAACTAGGAAGAGTAATTCCTAACACTCATGTAGTGCTTTAAGACTTAGAAGACATCACAGATGTGTGTTCTCTTTGACTGTCACAACCCTGTGAGGTATATGCTATTATTACCCTCATTTTACAGATGACATTAAGTGGCCTCCCTAGTGTCACAATTCTAAGTAATTGTCTGAGGCAGATTTTGAACTCAGATCTTCCAGACTCCCAAGTCCAGCATACAATCCAGTTTACCACCTAACCTCCTCTAAGGATAAGAAGTGATGACTAAGATTAATACAAAAAGGGGTGACTAGTGAATAGAGCACTGGCCCTGGAGTCAGGAGGACCTGAGTTCAAGTTCGACCTCAGACACTTAACACTTACTAGACATGTGACCTTGGGCAATTCACTTAACCCCAATTGCCCTGCCTTTCCCCCTCCAAAAAGCCAAAAAAAAAAGATTAATACAAAAAAAAAGTTTGGGGGAGAATCTACATGAACTGATACAGAGAAAACAATTTACCTAATGATTATACCAAAATAAAGGAAAAGAACAAGTCAGTTCAAACCGAATGTTATGAAATTATGACAAAATCTGATCCCAAAGAAAGTGGTCTGAGAAGGTTTCTCTATCTCTTTTTCCCATAGTGGGAATGGTGGGTGCAGAATACTCTATATAATGTTATACTCTTTTAGATTTATTTTTTGTTCTTTCTTGTGATAGTTCAGTGCTATGGGGAAGAAGGAGAGGTATGCTGGAAACATAGGTGACATAACAAATAAAAGATAATCATTAAAATGTATTTTAAGAGAATAGGAAATAGAGATCAACCCTGTGATTGTATTGATATAGGAAACTACCAGATGAAGAGATTTCTTCTGTGCATGCAAGGTGACACCTTCTCTGCTGTCTTAGAGAATTAAAGGCAGTCAGTAAAGACAACTTCTCTCCTGGATGCAGAAAGCCAGGAGTTCATATATAGTCTTAGGTACTTACTAGCTCTGTGACCCTGGGCAATTCACTTAATTCCTATTTGCCTCAGTTTCCTCATATGCAAAGTGGAACAATAATAGCACCTACCTCCCAGGATAGATCTTCTGAAGATCTGTGAGCTGTGGATAACTGCAGACTTAATGAGATAGTACTTGCAAAGCTTTTAGCACAGGGCCTGGCACGTACTAAGCACTTTATAAATGTTTGTTGTTACTATTACTATTATTTGTAAAGAATTTATCACAGTACTTGGCACTATGTAAATGTTACCTGTTATTAACTATCATTATTATCATTATTGGTGGTGGTGGTGATGGTAGTAGTAGTAGTAGTAGTAGTAGTAGTAGTAGTAGTAGTAGTAGTAGTAGTAGTAGTAGTAGTATAAAATTACTTGGAAGAATGAAAGAGATTAAGAAGATTGAGAGTTCACATATCCTGCCCAGAGTCACATAGCCAGTATGTCTCACACCTAGATTTTCCTGTCTCAAAGACCACCTCTCTACTCAAGTGAGTTTCTCATTTAATTTAACTGTGATTCCTTATTTTTGTTTGGAGGTGACCCTGAATTCTTGAACTCTGTGCTAGAAAAGCTCAGATTCTAGCAGGTGCTACCAGATTGGAAAGGTGTAAAATGCAGTTCTTCTATAAACTATCATATCTAGAACAGTAATCACCATTTATATGTTTTAGCATTTGGATACTTAAAAATATTTGTGGAATTGATCTTATACTGTGATCCCTATGAGTAATTATTAGTTCACACATGGAACTCAGTGTAACATGCTGCCTCTTAGCCTAGCTTAGTCTAGAAAAACTGATCACCAGAATGTTGACCCTAACGTGAAAAATATTTTAGACACAGCAGAAGAATTACAGAAGAATTGTGATCTTTGTGAGTGAAAGGAGTTCCAATACATATAAAACCACAGACTTTTAAAAATATTTTAATTTTGTTATGGGTATATCTCATCCCCACAGCAGCAAATTAATTAATGTTCTTACTTTTATAATGGTTAACCGGTCATAGAATCTCTAAATTAGAAGAGGTTTCTCATGCAGTCCCTATCTGAAAATGAATATTCACCATAGCATCCATGATAGATGATGGTCTGCCCTCAGTTGGAAGACCTCCGGTGATGGGGAATGCACCAACTCCTGAAGTGATCAGTGCTACTTTGGGACAGCTACATTTGTTATGAAGTTCTTCCTCATAATGAGAAATCGATTCTCAGAGTTGGAAGTGGCCTTAAAAAGTATCTAGTCTCCGAGCCTCCAGTAAAACTTTAAAAAACAAAACATGATTGTACTTAGTATTTATTATAGATTAATTCTAGACCTAGTGTTGTTGGCATTCTCCAAATTGAGTTTAGTTCATGAGCTACCCATGCATTCGTGTAGCTTGAGCTCTTTAGACTTGTCCCTTTACATATTTTCTAATTAGAATCATTTGTGTCTCTTTTGTCAGAATTTTATTCTTGAGAACTTCCCATACCTCTTGAACTGTCTTTACCTATAGACTCTTAGACCCTGATGTTAACTCCTTATTCTTTATTATCATTCTACTAATTTTTCTCTGAACTCTTTGAAATTTGATCTGATTTAGGCTTAAATGAATATCAAAAAGTATCCAGTTTTCCTTTTCTAAACCGTCAGAAATTCAAAAATTACATGGTCATCTCTGATTGTTTTTATTTTTAGCAAGTAGTTAGTTTCTTTGTTTGTCTGAATGATAACTTCAGAATAACATGTCAACTTAAAGGGAGGTCTCCGGTGAAGTACCTTAGATGTTTCTCCTTTGTCTTGTGCTGTGTAAATGCTTTTGTCAGTGACTTGAATGAAGGCCTAGAGGATATGCTCATCAAAATTGGGTGAAATAATGAACAAGATTGATGACAGAATCAAGTCCTGTAATCTTTTATAAGCTAGAATATTGAGCTTAATGTGACAAAATGAAATTTAATAAGGATAAATATCCTTTTATACCTTTACACAGCCTTACACCTGTATTCCAAAATTAATTT
This sequence comes from Pseudocheirus occidentalis, assembly GCA_028646575.1. Lineage (NCBI taxonomy): Eukaryota > Metazoa > Chordata > Mammalia > Diprotodontia > Pseudocheiridae > Pseudocheirus > Pseudocheirus occidentalis. The sequence continues at coordinate 290,128,750 of CM053594.1, read as the reverse complement.
CATAAACTCAATATGGGGGACATGTGACAAGTTAGTTCATCTGAAGAAGATCTGAGAATCTTAGATGACTGCAGACTTAATGAGTAAATAGTGCAATAATGTCTTACTCAAAAAAAAAAGCAATGCTGCCTTATGCTGCATAAAGTAAGACAGAGTCCAGTGCAAAGAAGATTCTAGTTCTGCTGTATTCTTCCTTTATCAGACCACTTCTGAAGTATGCTGTTCACTTATAAGCTCTGTAATATTAAGTAAATAAGTGTTGAAATGAGGACAACCAGAATGGTGAATATTGTTATGCAAACCAATTAAAGGAACTGTGCGCATTTCATTTGACAAGACATGATTTAAGAACAAAGATTTTGATAGTTGTCTTCATCTCTTTAAAGGACTGTCACATAGAAGAGTGTTTGAACTTGTTCTGTCTAGCACCTGAGTATAGAACTGGGAGCAATGGAGAGATATTGAAAAAAGGCAATTTAAGTTTGATGCTCAACAAAACCAGACCAGTCGCCTTAAAAAGAATTAGAGCCTTCCATAAGTAAAATGAACTGCCTTTGGGTGTTTCCCTTAAATTCTTCAAATGGAAACCAAATGATCACATGCTGTAGATGTTGTAGAGACAGACAGGATTATTATACAGCTAAAGTTTGGACTGAAGGACCTTTGACTCAGAGATTGTATTTTTCAGTTCATCTTATACATCCTTCACAATTTGAAGGATGAAATTGTCATTAGAACAACTGGAAAAATTTCTGATTTGCTTTTAGTAAAGATTATAGTGTTTAGGGGCAGCTAGGTGGCGCAGTGAATAGAGCACTGACCCTGGAGTCAGGAGGATGTGAGTTCAAATCCAGCCTCAGACACTTGACACAAAAACTAGCCATGTGACTTTGGGCAAGTCACTTAACCCCAATTGCCCTCCAAAAAAAAAAGCAAAAAAAACCCCCAAAAAACAAAGATTATAGTGTTTATATGTTTGAAGCCCTCTACCATTACTATATGTGTATCAAGTTTGTGTTCTGACATGCTGGAGTTTTGTATCTTGTTTTATATATTTATCCAGCCATCATTCAATCATTTATTGCACCTTATTTACACTTTATGACGTCATTACTATTTATTAAGGATTTGTAATGTACCAGGCACTATTCAGAATATATAATATCTTTGCCCTTTAGTGTGTTATATTTCAAGTTGCTACTTTCCTCATTAATATTATTTAAGTAACAATGAATGCTCTAGATGCACAAATTTCATATCAAATATAGTAATAGAATCTGATATGTATGTTATAAATCATTTTTCAATCTCTATAAATCTGTTTAACTGCAGAGATTTCTTGTGAATCAGTCTTTTTGATGATATTTGGAACTGAATTCACAGTAACATTTTGACTGTGTCTGAAGAGGCACTGTGAAATAGAATACTGAAGAACTCCTGAAAGTTTTTTTTTTCAAAATCATGAATTATTCAGATCATTTACTACTGATTTCACTAAATAAAGGGAAGACCCATCTACTTCCTTTGGCCTTCACAGACTAGGTTACTTACCTGTATTGAAGTAGGATGCAGATTTAACTTGTTTAATTTTTTTCTTTTTTTTTTTTTTTGCCTTTTACAGTGTGAATACTTAGTATTTATTTTTCTAATGAAAAATGCCGTCAGAGATCCACCTTAGCACATACTGTCAATAACCTTTTAACTAGAAGTCAGTGAACTGAATATAAGTTCATGAAGAAACCCTGTATCATTAAAAAAAGATTTCTGCTTCAGAAGCAGTTATTTAAGTAGATGTTCACATTTAAATATTATTTTTTGTTGAAAATCTAAATACATTGGCTATGCTCCTTTGAATTAAAATAGATGATGTGGGATTCTGTGGCACTCTAGGCTAGAAAGCATCAACAGTTAAAAGCTATAATGACTTTCTTCTTATGGGTGCTTCCAGTAACTGAAGTTCCCAAGTAGCTCATCTTCTATTGGAATAGGCCCTAATTTTTCAGGGTTAGTTTAGGAATAAGAAAAAACAAAAATAATGATGGATTCCTGCGCTCTCCATTACAGAAAACAAGATTGGTCTAAACCAGGGGTTGGGAACCTGCGACCTCAAGGCCACATGTGGCCTGCCAGGTCCTCCAGTGAGGCACTTTGAGTCCAAGTTTTACAGAGCAAATCCTTTTATTAAGAGGATTTGTTCTGTGAAGTTTGGATTCAGTCAAAGGGCCATACTTAAGACTGCAGGTTCTTCACCCCTGAGTCTGAACACTGACCTTCACTTTTGAATCGTCTGAATCAGAAATGGACAGGTGAAAATATTCTGTTCTTGATTGTCCTTTGGCCTGAGATGCTTACGGACTGCAGACTAAGTGCCAACAGCAGCAAAATTCTTACCCCCTCCTGATACTATAGAAGTCAGCAATGGGTGTTCTTGGGCCAAAATGGCAAATTCAGCAGGAGCTTTTCGATAGGGATTTGCAGCATCTTTGCCATAGCTGTCAAGAACCTTATTCAGCAGCGTTTTTGAAAATCTACTTCTATGTAGAAGTGACTGTATAAAAATGACCACAGTTGTGCTTAAAAGTATTTTAAACAAATCCAAATTGTAAATTTCAACAGTACTTATTTCATAGTTAACACAAGCAAAGACTTATGTACACATCCATATATTCAGCATTCATATGTTTTATAGTAGTTCAGAATTTTATTTCCATATTAACATAAAGCCTTCCAAAATGCCTAGCTTTGTAAAGTCAGTTCACCATACAAAGCCACCATACATCACTTAGGTCTGTGATGAAAGAATGGAATTGCAGCTGTGTGAGTACTAGAATACCCAAACATGAATTAAACTCACAAGCATTTGGCAATAGTTCAGAAAAGGAGCTTAATCTGGTTTCATCTGAGACTGCTTTTATCTGTTCTACAACATCCCCCCATGATGTTGTGTCTGATATCTGATCACAACGTAATGGAATGACGTAAAATTAGAGAAAACCCTAAGAAACCTAAATAAGTTTCTGTTCTCTAAAGGATTTATTTTCAGCCTACAGTTTTCAATCTTGAAATTCAAGGTCATTCACCTATTAGATGAATTAATTATAAACAAAAAAATTCAGTACTTATTTTTACTCTCATCTACCTCATTTTTATAATTAAGGGTAATATAATAGTTTTAAAGAACTCTACCACCCACTCAATGTATTTAAAGCACAGTTGAAATGAAATAATAGTTATGTGCAGGATGATTTAAAAGTTGATAGCTCAACCTTAAAGTGATTTGTTCTATTTTTGATTGCCATTCAGGTATTAATCTCGTTTGAGGTGCATTCTCCTTTTCTGTTACCCAGGTTTAATTCATGATTTCATTTCCTGGGTTGTATAGACAGAGTTCAGTGGCTCACCTGAGATTTGACAAAAGCTTTGTGGGTGGGGCTAAAATAAAAAGGGGGCAAGGTTGGGAGCAGGTTAGAAGCACAGTCAGACCCAGATCCTGTGTAGCAAACAAACAAACAAAAATTCATACTGACAAAGAGCCCTGCAGGATGCCTGGATCTGGCACATGGGTTGCTATGCTAAGATTGGCTCTTTGCTGTTAAATGAAAAGCACGAAAACCTGACTGATAAATTCACTTCATTCCATTTTTGGTTTTGAAGATTTTAAACAAAATTGAAACTGCTGTGCTGTAAAGGAAAATGGGGGCCCCATTAAGGGGATATGCTTTATCATTTTAAAGACTATTTAGCAGAATGCAACTCTATGACTTTAAGATTTACAGGTTAGCTCTGAGAGATGCAACATCTTGTTTCCAGTATTTCCTGGCAGAATCTGGCAGCTTACTGGTGGGACCCAACATAACCACAGAACATGAGCTTGCACTATGTGAAAAGCTAGAACCATTCTAATCCTATTTAAGGCAAGGATTAGAATGCTACTTCAAAAAAGTAGAATATGAGCTTAACTTTCAGACATGTTTATTAAAAGTAAATGTTGTTCTTCAGAATCCAGAAAATCAGAATTTTATTCAGAATTTAAAACTTGATTTTATCCAATACAAAAAAATCATATTTTAGGCATCAAATTCTTTTTAGAGTACACTAATATTATTGCTTTGCTTTTTCAAAAAAAATCTTTTCCTTTGTGGCAGATATTTAGAAATCTCTTATACGCCGAACAGTAGCTACCCATTGTCCCGTTTAAATGTATTTTACAAGTAATATGTGTGTGTATACGTGTGTATATGTATATATGTGTGTGTGTGTTTCTGTGTGTATACACACACATTTATATATGAGAGAGACAGAAAAAGAGTCTTCGTTTTCCTTAGTGGAGTCCTGAGAGTGGTCCCCTTAAGTGTACAAAAATATAGATATGTTGCTTAGAAAAATGACTTGTTTTAAAGAAAAAACAAGTTTTTTAAAAAGGAAGTAACTGGAGGTTGCTATGACAGGGATTGTCAAGTTTAGGGCCACTAAACAAGAGCCATGGATACTTTTTAAAGTGAATTCTATTCTTCCATCTATATCATTATGAATAGGACATGGAATATAGACTGTTAATGACTCTGTTAAAGTAACAAGACTTTTGAACCAAGTACAGTGATCAGAACACCTCTTCACTTGAATCTTTCCACGCACTTCTGCACAATTCTGTTGTGTATGCTTCCAAAGTTTAGCATTTATAATACATGTAAACTAGCTGTATTCTTACTAGTCGAAAGCAATGATAACTAACCCCAAGACTGAACTGATCATCAAACTCATTTTAGTCATATTTCTTACCTCTTAGGGTGAGAAATTTACTCCCTCCAGAAATTCCAGAGAAGCTTCCTTGATTCCATGAGGCTAGTTTCTGATTTATGGTGCAGTTCATATTTGGGATTATCATTGTTCAACATTTTGCTTTTCTGTGAGAAAGGAAAGAAGGGAAGAAACTCTGTGAGAAAGGAAGGTATGCAGAGGCCAGGTGTGTGTTAGCTATGTGGTAAATAATTTAAAATACTTTACCACAATGAGTTTGTGACTCAAAGAATCCATTTGGAGCTACCATTTTATGCATGGGATTTTATTAAAATATATTTTCTTAGATGCCCTGTGAAAGAGTAAAAATAGAATCAGCAAAGGAGAATGTCGATACTGATTAGTTGTTAAGATATTTCTCATACACACAAAAAACTCTTGAATTGAAAAATTGTCTTTATGATATTTAACTCTATGGTCATGGAAAAGGTATGTTTTAATTTCTGATTTTCCAGCTTATGGGTCATATTTGACCAACTGCTTTCACTAGAAGACATGCCACTTTGTTGAGCTATTTAGGAATCAAAAAGACTGTCTTAATTTAAAACAAGGACCCTTTGTTTTAGTTGGTGACTGCCTTGTGAAATTTTTCAGTTCTCAGCGGGTTAACCAGGGAACAGGGGCAGAGTCATAATTGGCCTATTTAGAGTATTTTGCATGTGAATAGTGTGTTAGTGAAGCATTACTAAGTCTGTTGTGAGTGACATGGTGATTAGAATTTAGATTAGGGAAAACACATTCTGTACTTTATCAAGTACAGTAATTAGTTCAGTCAGTAAAAGTTGATTACAAGTAACGATAAAGTTAGATTTTTGGTACTTAATTTTAAAATTTCTTTATTAAATAGTAAATTTGTTCTTAATATAAATGGTAGTATCTACACCTGTTTTATTGCATATCAGAATAATTAAAAGAACAATGTGTTCAATGCAGAGTATAATCAGGGGATTTATGTATTATGGGTAAGTTTCAATGTAGTTTATAGAACATTTAATATTATACAGTATTTCTCATGTCATATTATCCTAAGGTTTAATAATCTTTTACATTGTAATTAGTTAAAGTGATCTATGAAAGTTTCTTAGTGTCCAGGTAAATTTTGTTTCTGTGGGGATTTATCTCTTCAGTTGACAAGAATCCTCAGGAGGGAATTCCATTCTGTTTCTATTTAGGCAAAATTGTCTACAATTTTTGTGGATTCAGATATTTATAATTTATAAAAGTAATTTAAGGTTGTGTATAATTTGCATTTTAGTCTATGTTTCTTAAAATTTATTCATTGAAAAACCTTTGTTATATGTAGATAAACTTCTAAATACACTACTTTTAAATACACATCGATACATAAACTACATGATGAAATTTGCCTACGTTTGAAAAATTCTGATTCATTTTTGGTTTTTACAAAAGGCATGAACAATTTGCAGATAAAATTCCTAAATCTGGTTAAATGAAAATTGATTTTATGTAAATGGCATTTTATTGTAGTAGTAATGAAGAATACTAAAGTCACCGTGATTTTTTTTTAAAGGATTTTAAAAGGAATTACCTTCTACCTTTCTTTCTAATGTAAGGAACCTAAAGTCCTTTGTGATGACTGCTTTAGACAGATTTTTTTTTAATGCTTCAGTTTAGCAGATGCTGTTTTCTTTATTCCATGGGTTTAAGTGCTAACAATCAGTTCCGGGGGGGGGGGTGGGGGATTTGGGGGGGGGAGGGAAGAGAGAATAAAGAAAGAAAAGAAAAACTTAACCATATATATTCTTTCTTTCTTTTTATCCCTTTTAGCAAAGTCTCCTTGGAAGTGACATGGATATGGGCAATCCAGGAGCTCTCTCACCATCCAAACCTGGTTCCCAGTACTATCAGTATTCTAGCAATAACCCCCGGAGGAGGCCTCTTCATAGTAGTGCCATGGGTGAGTTCTTCATATATTTGAATTCACGATTTGGGCTGATGGGTTTTTAGGAATATATGATAAAGGAAAAAGAAGGCTGTAATATTTGTTGAAATGGTAAGACAGTGACTTCCTCCCCAAAATGAATTAGTGTATGGATCACTACTTACTGCATACCAGGCTGAGATACCAGGAGCTTTATTCTCCTGTATTAGCTTATTCCGTGTTTTTCTTTGACTGAACAAACAAGGCCAGTTTTTTTAAAATGCATGGAGAAAACAACTTTCTAAATAAAACCATTAATAATTTCAATTCATTATTCTATCAAAATAGCAGGGTTTGGGGTTTTTTGTTGTTTGTTTGTTTGGTTGGTTTTTTTTTTCATTTTGTTTTTAGTTCCCCAACAGGATAGGAGTTAATGGTGTCAGTGGCACTTTACCAATATATGTTTTTCAAAATCCAGGCTAAAATACTAACAGCAGCGACTAGGTTGTTCATGGTATAGCATATTTCATCTAGGAAAAGCTTCTGTGGCTCACAAAGTCGTTCATCTTCTTGCAGAGGTACAAACAAAGAAAGTTCGAAAAGTTCCTCCGGGTTTGCCATCTTCAGTAAGTACTGTCTGTTTCTCAATTGGCTATTGTTTGGTAGGAGTTTTTGTTTGTTTGTTTGCTTTTTATGTTTTTATCAGAAGGGGGTACAAGTGAATTATATTGCATGATCTCAGAGCAACATTTGTTCATAGAGAATGTAGATGAAGTAGGAATAACCTGGAAATGCTGCCATTTTACCAAACGGCAAAGTGATTAATTGCCACTGTGGAAGAAGGGGTGCCCATGTGAATTTTCAGCAGGGTAAGCTCTAAAGAGAGCTTTTGAAAAGATGCCTAAAGTTTGAAGAGTTTTACCTGTTAGTGTCTTTGGAGGGAATGAGCATTAGTTTCATGTATTGGTTAAATGCTTTGTCAGTATTATGATGATTTATGGATTTGCATGCTAAAGAAGATTTGTGGAGAGGATTTAGGAGAAATTTACATGGTTTTCAGCCCATAGTGCAGGGAAAACATCTCTATTTTCTACTGAGGGTGTTGAATGAAGTCTGTAAAGGTACTGACTGCATCAGTAGCTCTCTGGATATGTGATACCAGGTGACAACTAGAAGAATCCAGCTGTAACCAAAAGCATTCTGGGTTATTTTAATAGATGGAGCTATGTGCAGTAGTTACTGAGAGTTTTCTTGCATCTCCAGCCCCAAAGATATGATAGAGAAGCATGACCTAAATTGTTTTCCCCAGGCAGAAAGCTGAAGGCTCTTTTAACTAAATAAATTAGATGGTTCTTATGTTGAAATCTCTGATTTTATACATTTTCAGTTAACTTATTTTATTTGGCATTTTGTTTAGGAAGACTATTTCTAGTGATCTTCTGGGCAGAAATACATGGTGATTTTTTTTCTTTTATTTCTTCAAAACATGATCTGAAACAAAAAGAAATTATTCTGATACATATTTTAGCATATTTTTAAAATGTAACGTTCTAACCTTTCAAAAACATCACATTGATAGAAGCATACTCATGAGTAGTTATATTAAGGTATATTAAAATATTTCAAAATATATTAGCAATTTTTATAGGAATGAGTTTTATTTTATTTTTAATAAATCAAAAGAATAATGGATTTTACATATTTATTAACATCAGATAAACCCAAATACCTGTGCATTTCACTTGGTTTCAACAATAGATCAATAAATGTATTCAATTGAATTGTGTAAGATTATGCTTTATAACAGTTACATAATTCAATGATATTGGAGGAGCATTGTGGGAAATTTGGATATATGGACCAGTGCACACATTGTGCAAATGAAATGCCATCAGTAATGTTCTTCAGAGTCATTTTGGGCAACCAAAGTTATAACCCTTCCTCCCACCAGAAAATGTCAACATAATGAATTTTTATCTTAAATGAACTTTTAAAAAAAATGGTCAGTTCCCTAAACTCCATGGGTTTTATGAAAACTTTTAAAACTTAAAGTTAGAAGTAGATTTCATTTGGATGAGTTCTTAGCTTTTAGTAATTTTCATAAGAATTTCAAATGATACAGCTTTATGTAATGTGAATATTTTTTAATACAAAAATTTTACCTTTGAATGATCTGAAATAATCAAGTAGTTTTTTGCTATAAAATCTCCAGTACTGCTACAAGGCACGAGTGCTTCAAGATGCTGTGCCTAATTTTCTGTCATATATTAAAAATTAACTGTTAAATTTTTTCTTGTGTCCAAAATTATGCAAATTTCTTTCCACTATATAAGTAGGGCATTTGTGTGGTATTAAGTCTGTTTTCTACTTGCTTAATCATTGTCAGACAACAATTTTCCATAATTTGTCATGAATTAAAAATATTTCCCTGTAGACAGCTGACCATTTTAGGACAATTATACTGATACTATTTTACCCTTGCTCTACAGTGAGTTATTGTAGTGTTGTTGAAGTGTTGTGATATGTTCTGAAAATCTGAATACCACCCTGATCTAAACCGATATTGCCTAGTAATTAGAACTCAGTCATGGAATGTTCAGCTTGGATTGTTCTATCCCTCTGCTGTGGTAGCATGTTCAGGAGACATTCTTGTTGGAACATCCAGCTCAGCTCTATATCTGAAGGACCCTGATGACATTTTTAAGTAAATACAATTTTTATATGAATGGGTAAATATTTACAGGCTCATTTTGCTTTTGGTGGAATAGGCTTTTCTGGTTATTTTAAAATTTAAGCATTTAAGTTCTAAGTACTTAAAAGTGGTTGAAGGAAATGCAGTTTTAATAACAATTTAAATAAATGCAGTTTCATTATTTTATATTGGCTTTAGTATAGACAGAATATCACTTATAATTCGGAGCTCTTTCACAAGAACCACATACCTTAAATACTTAACAAATTGTACTAATTCACCTGATGATAGATTACATTAGAAAATGAGAGCCTATTGCATTAGGCCCAATAAGCCTCTATTTCTACATTAGCCAAATCATTTCTTTTTCAGCTCAAAGAAACCGATGGATATTTATCTGATAACATGAACCACTGTTTGTATAGTAGATAATGAAAGGCTGGGGACAATGAAAGGTTTCCTTTGGAGTGATTGTAGCCAGATAAAAACATTTACAATTTCTCTTAAGAGTATATTTATAATGGTAAATAGTAATAAATCTGTCACAGTCTGTTGTGTTATCTCACTCGATTTTTTTTTGATAAAACAGTTCACTTTTCTTCCTTTAAAAAATTAAACTGTAAAATTCCATTATTCAGATTATTATTCGTTGTATGTTTTAGATACAAAATCAGGAAGTTTAGAGTTAAATTTGAAATTCTATACATGTTTCACAAAACCCCATTGTTCTGGGATTCTTATTTGAAAATACTATGGTTATCTGTAGGCCTACTTCCACAGCATGCTGTAGGTCTGGTAAGATAAACGAATGTCTTTTATTTTGCTTTTCAATCTGAGATCTCAAAGCACTTCCTTAACATAATTCATTTAGGTGATTGCTTAGTATCCATCTTGTAGCCTCCACTCCTACAGGTAGGAGGGAGGCAGAGGGATCTTGACATCCATAGTACAGAATCCTGCAGTTAAGATTAATGGAAGGTTGCTCAGAAACAAAGTCTGCAGGAAATACCACCTCATTTTCCCAGGAGGTCCTTGTTCAGCATTTCAGGACATTTTTCAAGTTATTTATTTCATTTTGTGAACTTTCTTTTAAAGAGCTGCTTAAGTTATAAACATTTTCAAAAAAACACTTACCTAATTTGTTGGATTTATTATTTTTGGTTTTGAAGCACAGGTTTATTTTCTGACTCAAATCTCAGCACATGACAGTGTTGTAATTTTCATCAAACATGTCCTTACTTAAGAGTTTTCACACATCCTTTATTTTGAACCAAAAACTCGGTGAACCTGCTGCTCTTTCCACTAATTTATTTATCTTTGTGTCACTAAATCCGTTTTTTAAACAAATTGAATCCATTCAAGTAAGAATTAGAGTTTAGAAGGAATGTCTCTCATTAAATCAAATCTTAACCTTTTTACAAAAAAAAAATTGTAGCTTGGTAAAAATCATTGCGTTGTCATTGACCACTAGAGAAAATTAATGAGATTGTTTCATCCTTCAAAAAATGGCAAGATACTACTACATCTTGTCTTCTTACAATACTTTCATGCTTCTTGAAAAATGATCCATTTAGCATCATAAAAAGTGCAACATGGGTGTTTAAAAAAAATTTATAGCTCCCACTTAGAAATGAACATTTAGTAATCTGTCTCCTTACTTTAGTTTAAACCTTGAGATAAATGTATTGCACAGGTCTAAACTTCAGCTTCAACTACACTATTTTCAGATTTTCAGTGCGATAGTCAAAAAAGTAATGTTAATAGTTAATCGAGTTTTTAATTACTTTTTTTCACCGTTATGTTCAGTCGGTTGCCAAAAATAGTGAATGGCCGCATGGAATATAAATCCTTCTTTATAGAAACAAAGTTTAGGAAATATGTGTCACTGTCCCTTTTCTCCACAAACTTTTAAAAAATCATCATCTGTATTTTTAAGGGTAATCTTATATTGTGATTTTTTTTTTGAAGATAGGTTTTTTTAAATGCTTTAAACATTCAGTTTGACAGATCACATAGCAAATAGTTAGGGAATATCTGATCACATAAAAATCTAGCTAAAAATCTGTTCTTCATTGAAGATACCAAAACTTTATTTGACCACTGTAAACTAGCTAATTTTAAGCCTTTGAATTAGTTATTATCTGGATATGAAGGCTTAAAAGTCTACTTTGTATAAGATCAAATTCTTCATTAAGTATAAGTAAAACATATTTTTTTAAAATTCCAAAGTATGAATCAGTTAAAAAACACACACACACAACAGACACACAACAGATTGCCTAAGGCTTTGGGTCAAGATCAGCAGTGTTGGAAAGTACTAAAAGATCTCTGTAAATAACATTCTACAATAAATATAATCAATTAAAACAAAGTGGATGTTAGAAAATAAAACTTTTCTAACCTCTAAGAACTTCAAAATGATTAGATAATTTCCAAATTCACTGACCATGGTTGAAACCAATAAGAAGAGAATATTCATCATATAGACTTCTTCAACTTTTTAGGAAATTAACTTGAAGAGTGATACACACACACACACCTTTAAAGCAGAACATGCAGGATCACTAAATAGTGAAGAGCGTTTATAAGGTCTGTATTGCTTAGTGAAGTAAGAAAGTAGCCATTAGTGATGTAAAAAGTGAGCAAAAAGTAAAATCATATATTCACACTACAGAAAGGTGTGATTTTATATCAAACCCCTAAGTTAGTGGATTTTATTCACCTTTAAATATATCATACCCATTTTCTGTTCCTAATATGAAAAGATGAGAGGGTTTTTTTCTTATGTAAGATGTCATTTATTACAAAATTTAGGGTGGAGTTAAGGGTAACAGGAATAAATATTTTATCAGAAAAGAAAAAAATGCTTTCTCATTAAGTTTTGCCTGTGTGTACAGTGTGATATTAAAATTCATTTTGAATTCTATTTTCCACGATTCTTCTTTGAAACTATTATAAATGTTATTAATTTGTGAAATGTTAATATTTCTTTAGTATTCAGGCAAATAGATCAGTCAGTAAACATTTATTAAGCACCCACAATGTACCACGCAGTATGTTAAAACTTAAACATCAATATCTGATCACAGTTTTGGCTTCCAGTGCTAAAGAAATTACTTTCAAAGTTGTCCATTATATTGCATAATTGTAGCTAATGGGGGTTATGAGTCTCTGCTCCAGAGTATGTGAAATTTAAATGGGAGAATCTGTATAGTTAAGCCTAAATCTTCTTGAGGATTGCTATTCTATGATCTGAAAGTGATACAAAAGACAAAAAGCATACACATAAATATATATGATAGTGCGGCCTATCATTTAATCATGTTGCAAAAGTTAGGTTTTAGGTTTCTGTACTTTTCAGAGTTTCATAATGAGGATGTAGCTATTCTCTACTGTTTTGCACCCTGAAATAAGGTATCCTGGCATTTTATTGATTCAGTCCATCATCCTATTTCTTGTTGGTATGTTTTTACCTAGACAAGAGAATAAATGTGAAGAAGGAAAAGATTCTATATTCCTTGCTGGGAACTTAACACTAATTATTGCAATTGGACCAAAGTTGCATATATGTATCATATGCTCTGTGGCAGTTTTTTTTTTAACGCAAATGTGTAAAAGACTGAAAAAATAACCAGAATATCCTCTTGTTTTTATAGAAATGGATTCCCTCCCCCCAAAAAAAACCCAGCCCCAAAGCCAGTATCCTTTTGATAATTGTGGCATGATTCCCATATGATTTCCAGAAGTGTGTGGTCTCTTTCAGGTTACTTTGGGACGACTACTACATGGTATTTTATTGTATACATCACAAAACATATGCACGTGGGGGAGTGTTGTTGTTTTGGGGTGTGTGTGTGTGTGTGTGTGTGTGTGTGTAATACATTTACTAAGCACTGTTATTAAAATTCTGCAAAATACCCACATTAGTAGTAAAACTAGCCTTGAGAAACTATACTTAGTGTATCATATTTCAATGAAGTTACTCTTCACTAAAGAGTGGAATTTGTCATGCTCTTGAATCTTATCAGAATGACTAAGTTAACCAAATTGCTGAAGAAGCTTATTATAAGAAATTTACATCTCGGAGTTGATTCCATCTTTCTCTTCCTTACCCCATGAAGCCAAAAGTAGCATTAGAAAAGTGTTTCAGTACACTAATTTCCAAGCTATAGACTTTAAAGAAATGAGAGGGTGTGTACATCAAAAGTCATCGTTTTGATATTGATTTTTAAAATACAGCATGTTAAAAGTATGTTTTATACATATGCAATAAGAATTGCTTCTTTGTATCAATTAAACATACTTCGAAAGGCTGAATATTGAATACATATACACACTTTTAGTTTTAGACTGGAACTAGGCTTTCTTTGGTATAGGGAAGGCATTGGTAGCTCAGATTACAATTTTAGAGACCCACCTGGAGCTCTGAGAAGTTAATGTGGCTTTCTTTCTACTCTACCACACTTTCATATGCATGGGTATGTGTGTGTGTGTGTGTGTGTGTGTGTGTGTGTTTCTGTGTCTGTGTGTGTGTGTCTGTGTCTATGTCTGTGTGTGTGTTATTGGTTTAGTCATCTTATTTCTAATAGATATATTGTTAAATAGAAGAACAAAATAAAAGTAGAGAAGAAAAAGGCATTGGGTACCTTTCTAGAACTTTATAACTCTGATAGTTAACACTAAAGTCGCCTTCACATATAAAAAGGGGGAATGGGACAAATGAGGGTGTGTGAAAGACTGAGGAAAAAAAATCAAACTAGAATATACCCCCATAAAAATGTGCATATATGTAAAGTTATATACGTATATGTATGAACACAGATATGTGGGTATAACTTTTTTAAATGTATGTGGAAGCTATTAATAAAATACAGATATTTAAAAGCAGTGCTCATAGTAGGTTTTCATCAGAATCCATGAATTTTTGGAGATATTATTAAGGGGTCCTCATACTCTAGTATATTTGAAATTATTTTACTAGTTTTGTAGTGTACAAGTCCATGTGGCTTACACAAAAAATATGAGACAAGAAATTAAGAGAGGCGAAGGGTAGAGTTGGAAGATTATTGTACTAGTAATTTATCTTTTTTTCAAAAGTAAAAAAAATCAATCAACTTTCCATATTTGGGGGATTTCAAAGAGTACAGTGTAAGCAAGTAATATAGTTTTAGTCTTTTAACTTTTTGTTGTTAAATACTTTTAAAAACATTAAAGTTTATTGAATGGAAACATCAGTTTGAATTTCCAGCACTCTTTCCCTCACTAACTGCCAATCATTGAGAGATTTCTACAGTTTCAAGATTTCTTAGTTAAGTTTCCAAACATTTTTTTAAAGTTAGTAAATCAGAGTTCATTGTAAACTAGTGGGCTGGGTAAAAGAGATTCTCTTAAAATCGTAGAACTGATGCAGAAAGGAGTAAGGAATCTCTTTGGTGACATCAAAGTAGTAGCATGTTTTTGAGGAAGATTAAAATGCAGGCAGGCTGTCGGCAGACACCTGTTTTTGTTGTTGTTTTTTTAATAAAGTGTCCTGAACGCTCAAACATAGCACAAAGTTATGCTTGTAAAGAATAGCAGGAAGTGTGCTGCCTCCGTCTTGATTGGTATAGGGTTGAATTTATTTGAAGTTTTGAAAAAAAGTTAATGCAAAATTGACACAAGTCTAAATAATGATTTGAGTACAAAACAGGTTTGACAGTGATTTGTGATGTGGGTGTGTGGGTGTGTGTCTGTGCATGTGCATGTTTGTATGTGTGTGTGCCTGAATGTGTGTTTCTGCAGCTGATAACATAGGTGTGTACTTATGTGTGAGTGGCTGTGTTTTGCTGGTGCATATACTCCCTCTTCAGAGATATTATGGTAGTGCAGTTTAAATACATATCTTTTTTAAGGTTTGGGCTAGAAAATATGGATAACTAATAAGTGTACATGAGAGACAAAAGCTTGAATATTAAAATTTGGACTAAACATATTTTGAAGAACACAGTATATCCAATTCATATCTATATTTTCTTGCTAATGTAAGAAACTTTTTAATTCTTTGAGGAATTTATCTCTCTCTCCCCTACCCTCCCTCTTTCTCCTCCCTCCCTCCCTCCCCCCTTTCTCTCTCTTTTTCTCTTTCTCTCCCCCTCTTTCCCCCTGTCTCTCCCTCCTTGTCTCTTTCTTTCTCTCTTTCTCATTTCATTTAATCCTGTTTATTACTTTACAGAGGCTAAGTATAACATAATCAAGCATAGTGCAGTCCCCATGATATAGTGAAGAAAATGTTTGCTTTATGTTCTGTTGTATGCCAGTTATATTAACAGTCTCAACATTTGAGAGGACATTTCCTTTTTGATAATAAAGGACTTGGATATTAGGGGGGGAAAACTATTTCTCTCCAACTCACCTCAAAGCATTCTCTTACATTTCTTCTTGGTGCACTTAAATAATAAAAATAAGTGCCACAAAACATAAAATTAAAATGTGTCACTGACTTATCTCTTGCTATTTATAGAATTTTACAAAGTGCTATAATAGAACTATTTTGATATCAGAAAAGTCCTTGTCTTGAGCGACTTCTTTTTCTTAAATTCTTTCTAAATGTGCCTTCTGCCTTATATTTGTTATGATAATATAAAAGCCTTCATTCTTCCTATTGGCATACCATCTCATTATATTATTATTAGTTGCTCTGAAGAAGTAGTGGTTGATTTTTAGTGACAGTGTCTCCAGATCACCATATTTGGTGATTTTTGTGGTATCAAATTTGGAGGTTTTAGTGGTACCAAAGTGGCGGTGCTGTTTTTGGTTTTGTTTTGTTTTGTTTTAGCAAAGGCTACACTAACATTTACAAGAATTGCCTAAGCTGCATTGTCACTTAGGTGCAAAATGTAGACATTTAGAATTCAAAACTACTAATTCTGGGAGCGTTATTACATGAGAAAATTAATATAAAATGTTTTTCTTTAAATACACAGTTAAAGGGAGAAATAAAATCAAGTTGTTTAAAGATTGTAGAAAATTTTATATTTATTTTACTACAGAAAATAGGATTTTAGAATAATTTTGACAGGGTAGTTTTGATTTATTGAATACATTTAATTATGCTGGAGAGTAAACATAAGATAAAAACGCCTTTCAATTATTGACCCTCACATCATATAAAAATTGTTTTTGCTTTAAAAAAAAGACAGAAATTTCATTGCTTATTACAAGTTATGAATCTTTTAGCCGTTCATTACTAACATTTTCTTTAAGAAAAAAAATGTTAGTTTTATATATATATATAGTGATTTTGAGAGTTTTAAGTGTTTTTGTGTGTTTTCATGTGTTTTTATTTTTAGAAGCATACTTAATGTTTAGTATTTAAGAATAATGCCATTAATTGAAAGCTGAGTCCGTGCTCTCACTCCACTCCCCATTCCACAAATAAGTAAGTACATAAATGAATCTAAGAATATTTCTGGGGAGACAAGAGAAGGTAAAATCCCCAAACATCTAAGTCACCATAAATAATCCCCCCCGAAAAAAAGAAAGTTATTTTTTTCTTTAGTGACAGTTTGGGTTTTGTAGCTTTAATAACAGGCTGGGAGAAACCAAGATGGAAGAGCAAGTAATATTGGCAGTTTCATACATTGATTCATTGATTCGCTGACTCATTTAGCAAATGCCCTAACCTTAATCCTAAATTCTCCAAGTATCAGCTTCTACTTTTAGTAACTAAAGACAGAAATATATTACCTTCAGCATTTTTTTCTCTTGAAGGTACTGTTATATAAATCCTGAAGCACATGCCACCTAAATTCATCCTATTTGAAATCTCAGTGGTGTGTCCCTGAGGACTGGATGTCACAAGTAGATAGGTTTTATAATGATGTTTAATCTAACCTTTAAGGAATTTCATGTTTTGTGGACCTTTCATCATTTGACAGATTGCTAGGGTTCATAATAATGATGATAATAACCGTTATTTATGTAGCACTTTAAGATTTGCAAAGTATGTGACAATAAAGTAAATCATTTAATCCTAACAATAGTACTGTAAGGAAGGTACTATGAGTATATCCATTTTGCAGCTGAAGAAACTTGGGCTCAGAGGTGTTAGTGGTACTGCCCTGGATAATGCAGTTTGGGGCAAAGGCAGGATTCAGGGATAAGTATTGCCTGCCTCCAAGTCCAGCAGCTCTGGAAGGTTAGCATTAGGACACTTTTAGTAGGCATTGGTTGAATTAATGCAGTAGTGGAATGTGGGGCTGACTTTGAGTTAGCAAAATCTGTGTAAATCTAGGAAAATCATTTCCATCTGTGTCTCAGTTTCCCCATCTGTAAAATAATAGCACCTACTTAATGGAGTTGTGAGGATAAAATGAGATAAATTTTTATCTCATTTTACGTTTTACAAACCTTAAAGTATTCAATATATGAGCTATTATAATAGCTTTAATAATAAATTATTCTTTTTACAAAGATGCATAGCTGCCTACAGATAGAATAAACAGGAACTTCACTACAATCTGACTGATTATATTGCCTGAAATGTCAGAAGAAACTGAATACACTTCAGTCTCGCTTTTAAAATTATCCATTGTCATAGTTTCTCCCTTCTTCCTCTTTCATCCCACAGAGATCATTTTGTAAATAATAATAATTCACATTTCTGTAGTGCTTTAGGGGCAGGTAGGTGGCATGATGGATAGAGTGCCGGGCCTGGAGTCGGGAAGACCTGAGTTCAAGTGAGGCTTCAGACACTTAATAGTTGTGTTACCTTGGGCAAGTCATTTAACCCTCCCTGCCTCAGTTCCTCACCTATAAAATGATCTGGGGAAGGAAATGGCAAACCACTCCAGTATCTCTGCCAAGAAAACCCTAATTGATGTCATGAAGAGTTGGACACAACGATGCAACGACAACATAATAGGTTTCCTCAGCGACAACCCTGTGAGTTAGGTAGTGAAAATACGATTATACCAAACTTAGAGATGATTCAATTAAGGCTCACTAAGAATAAGTGATTTTCACTAGGTCAAAGGTCAACCAAGGTCCTCTGACTCCAAGGTCACAGCAGCTTTTTGCCACAACTTCTTCCCTGTTTCTTGGATATCTCAGGATATTATTCTTTGCTATTGTCTAATGAGGTATTTAGGGTTCTCTTTAAAACACACACACACACACACACACACACACAGATTAGGGAAATCTAACATATAGGCTTACAGCATAGCAGAGCCTGATTGTCATAAGTAGACATTTACTTAGGAAGAAGTTTTCTGTAGTGTGGACACCTCATCAGTGAGATTGGACTTTACTGTCTCATTTCCGTTTTCTGCAGCATCAGTGCTAAGAAGAACCAGGTAATTAGACCTTTTGCTTCTAAAATTTATGTACATCTTTACTATTGTGAATGTAGAAATCAGTGCTTGGTGTATGTGTGTGTATGTGGGGGGGGCAAATACAGTGCCTTTCATGAATAATTTGTGTATTAGACACGGTATGATGTAAAGAACACTGGATTTGGGGTCAGATTACGCATTTTCATCATGTCAGTTAATAGTTTTGTTTCTCAGTGCAGGTCACTAAATTTCTGTAAATCTCAGTTTCCTCATCCGGAAGATGGAGATGCTAGATTTTGAGAAAAGCATTTTGTAGATCTTTATTACACAAAGGTGTTCTTATCATTCGTTCTTGAGGTTTTTTCCTCTTTTAAAATTACATCGGTGTTATTCTGCAGTTATTCAGAAGTGGGTGCTACTGAGTAATTGTAAAAGTTTTGTCTTATGCTTAGGTAGTTAAAAAAAAATGATAGCTTGTGAATGGAAAATTTCACTTCATTTTTCATGACCTAAGTTTGTGTATTGGTGCAGGAGTTTGTTTCAGTCATGAATCAAGAACAAACTTAAAGATTTTCATTCAGCACCATTTTCTATGGATTCCTAGTATAGAACAGTGATGTTTATGCTGACATTTTAGGTAAATTTAAAGAATAGCTTGGTTCTAGCTTTTGCCCTGGAGTCTTTTTTTAATGGTACAGCTAAATTCTCATGAGGAAAAACATATTTTCATCAGTTGGCTCTGGAAATTTCTTGTACTTTTAAAATTATTTTGTTTTTGCAAGCACAGGCTTTTTAAGTCTTGCATTTTGAAGCAGATTTGCATGTAGCCATATTATTTGACTGTATTTCCTTATGAGGAAATCTTTTTCTTGCCAAATGTAAGTCATGGAGTGACAGGACATAAAATTAAAATTGTTTGGTGTGGTTCCATTTTGGCCAATATATACTCCACCATCCCTTCTCCTTTGAAGTGCCCCCTCTTTGGTCATTTTGCAATGAGAGAACCTTTCTTAGCGAAAGTGAACAGTCCTAAGTTAGGTTAGACTTCGCCAGCCCTCATTTGTAGTCATTGCCACCTTGTGGATTACAAAGGATATTGGTTTTCCTAAACTTCCATTTCATTTTGGCTCTTTTTATTGCAAGTACACTCTGGCAGTGGATTGTTAGTGTTCTCCACCAAAAGGATCCTCTAGTTTGTTCAGCAACACCTCATTTCTCCACTCACAGTTCATTTATGATTCTGATGAGAGTGTTTTTTCAGGAAACACACATTTCACTTTTTGACCTAGGAGCATCTGTTAGAATTTTTTTTAATACTACTTTGGCATTCTGAAAGTGTTAATGTCTTTCATATCTGTTTAATGCTATTTAGGGATATTTATGATCACCTCTTGGTTACTCAGGGTAAAGTGTGTCGCAATTTTTTTTAAACAGACAGGAAAGCATTCATATGAGGAAACAGATTGCTTTAAACATGTGCTTCCTGTGACAGTAAAAAGAACAAATTAGATTTAACACTGTGTAATGAATGCATAAATGTGTACATTTAAGCTTTTAAAAGCTTTATGTTCAGTTCTGGTCAAAACAAAAATTGAGTCACCTGTTAAAGTTAAGGATGCTTAGATCCCTAGCAAGGCACATCTAAAGGCTACATCAGGTTAGAATGAGCCTGTGTATGTTTAACAAAGAAATCCAGATGCATTTTGGGATTTCCATGGCCATTTTTTTTTCCTCTGAGTCGCAGGTTGAGAAAATTTCTTCCTCTCACTTTAGAAATTGTCATTTTTAAAGGATTGTTCTTAGTTATACTTAAAGAAAAGTATATATTTTGATAGTGCTGAATTAGAAAATAATTTCATTACCCCACTGTCTCTTATTATCTCATATAAAGTGAAGGTTACCATGTGCCTTGCATAGCTAGTGAACTAAATCCAATATGAATGGGTCTTTCTGGTTAGAAAATATTGTGTTTGAACATTAATTCTCCTTGGAAGAAGAGAAGAATCATCTCTATCTCTGCTGGAATTCTAATGATACTCTGTTTTCCTTGTTCTTTAAATCTAAGGCTTTATGGAGCACTCATATTCCTGTCTAAAGAGATTGAACAGGAATCTCTTAGGAGAATATATAGTCTGGGGACATCTGACTCTCTTATATTTCATACTGAGGTACTAATATCAAAACAGACTGCTCATCGTTGCACCGTAGGGCAAGGCTTTTTTTGGCTGAAAGGCACAAAGAGAAATGGGCACGCTGTACCCTGCTTGGCATCAAAATGGGTTAAGGGAAGCTGGGGGCACAGAGTCAGACTGCGTGTGCAGTCACAGCCCATGGTTAACTTCCTCTTTGTCTGATGCTTGGCTTTATTGGAACTGATGACTTTTTTTTAAATATGGGATGAGAGTTCAGTGAACTGGGAAGTAGCCCTAGACTCTCTCTATTATTATTCTTTCTCATACAGTTGACTTATGTTTGATTTTTTGAAGTCACTGCAGCTGTTCCATGTACTGGCTTCCAAAGCTGTATACAAAGCATTTGTACTTCTCATTTTTTTTAAAAAAAAAAAAGGTAATCAAATTGGAAATTTAAAAAAAGAAATAAAAAACAAAATGTTTTTTTATTACCATTCAAAAAGGTAGCAGTGCTGACGGTTATCTGTAGTGATAGCCTTAAAAGACACCAGCATATATTTTTAATCGACGTTGATCTGACACTTCTCAGAACAAATCAAAATAATTTCTGGCCATGATAGAGCATTGGTACAGTGCTGAAAGAGCCAGCTTCATTTTAGGAGAAATTGTAAATGGCAGTAGACTGACTGATAACTGTATTTTTTGTTGTTCCTATTTGTTTCAATTCATAATTTTCTTTGAAGATTCATTGGGAAGAAAATACAGGATAGTTTCTATCTTCCCTTAAGATTTTCCTCCTGTTTCTATATTTGCAGAGAGCAGTTCCCAAAGGCAAAACTGAGGGAGCTACCATCTTGAGGAGTAGATGATATGTTTAGTGAACACCAAATGCTCTAAAAGTTCTGACTGGAATTTTCAGGAGATTCCGATTGCTTTGGACTTGCTATTATTTCACACAAAGCCATAGCAGTTAGTTAAAGACCTCAGTAAGATGACCAACTTCCGACAATCCAAAAAAATAGGCTAGAAGGATGAGGGATAGAATACCATTTGTTTGGTAATTAGGGTGCATCTCTTAAGAGTTCCAGAGAATTCTGATTAACCTTTCTGTTCCCACATTCTCACATGAAATTAGCACACCTTTTAAATCATTGTTTAGCATTTAAACAAATATTTTTGAACCTTCTTAGTGCAACAGGTTTTGAAAACACTAAAAGTATGCTGTAGGTTTCCAAAAAACTTCATTTTTCTTACATTTTAAATGTTCTGTTTGTGCAAAATTTCGAGAATCACCATAAGGGCTTCTTTGCATTTTTAATTTAGTAACTAACATATGAATAAATTTGCATATTAATTAGTTGCAGATTAAATCATGCATACATAATTGCCTCCTTACTGTGTTTAATGTTTGTCAAAATCTCCAGCCTGGTTTGATGGATGTCGTATGAAAGATTACAATTTGATGTACCCTTGGAAGTATTTACACCAATAATGCAGGATTCTTAATAGCAGAATTCTCTAGTTATATACAGTTACTAATAAACATGTAAGATAGGTGCATGTCCCTTTGACTGAATTTTTTTCTTTGCACCAAATCATTTACTATTCATAATCATTAATGCATCTCCTAATTATACAGCATATGTCTGTTAACCCTTTCATTGCAGATCTTCCAGTGGCAGGTTGTTGGGGGTTTTTTTCTTAAGAAAACAAAGTACATGACAAAATTGTGGAATTTTAAATGATATTACTTCCACTTGCTTCTTCCATCATTTTCCATTACGTACACCTCTGTCCTCTCGTCTTTTTTTAAATTATTATTATTTTGTTGTAACTTTTAAAGTTGTGCTTCTGCTTTGTATCTTATAACCAAAAAGGTAATCTAAGTGAATGTTCTTCATAGCTAATGTTGCTCTCTTTATTGACCACTGATGAAAAAACAATCAATGAGATTTCACATGCTTTATATAAAAAGTCAAAAAGGGCCCCTGCTAATGTGTCTTTTTTAAAATTTTATGAAAATATTAATGTTCAGGGCTAAAGGGCTAAGTAATATAGGGTAGAGGACTTATAAAACAGATCTTGATATTCAGCTCTTAATTCATTCCATTGTGCTTGCATGGTACAGTTAAAATATGTTCCTTTATGGGAAGCATAGAATATTTTCTACTGGGAACAGTACCTCAATTCAGTATATTATGATTTTGATACATTTAACATAAAAAAAAGTAGAGATTGAAAGTCCCTGATTTGATAGGGTTAAAAAGGATTTATTATGCCTTTAAGACAGTAAGTGTTCCTTTTTTGTTGTTATTTCTTCAGTTCCATAAGTTTACTTTTGCTTATGCAAAGACTAGACCTAGACCATGCCCCCCTTGTTTCCAACTGGCACTTTAGTTGTATGTGTAAATATATATGCAGATATATACATACACACAGATATACATGTATATGTATGTATACATACAAATACATACACACACACATATATATTACTATTTTTATTTCTAAGCTGCTTATCACACTGTATTACCCTGCATTAATGAGCATTCCTACCGTGCAAAGTTCTATCAAAAATGATGGTGTGAATGCCATTTTTAATTGGAAGTTTGTGCAGTCAGATTTATAGTACATAACCAAAAAAATACATATACTACAGTTCTGATCCAAGCCAGGCACAGGATATTGATCTTTTTAATTTCACTATAAATTCTTATTCATTTGTTTTATTTATGCTGACTGGTACCCAGTATATTCCTGTTACTAAATATTTACTAGAAACTATAGTTGAGGGAAACTGAGGCACAGATAGGTTATACCTGCTTTTAATATTAGGAGGAAACAATATGTTGTCTTGACTCGCTTTTACCTATGTTTTGCCAGTAGATTTTGCTCCCAAATTTGGAAATGTCTACTAAAATCACATTTACATTTTGCTCTTTTCAGTTATTTATTATAGTGATTGATTAAATATAAACATATTTAATAAACAAATCTTAAGATAACCCAAAAGCACAATCTAGTTTTACTTAATTGGAAACTACATAATAAAAATACTGGTCTAATCTCATGAAAAGATTTTATAATCATAGAAAAAGAGAACACATTATTGACAATTTTAACACACCCTTCTGTAGTGTGTCACATTGCACTAAATCATATAACAATGTAAAAATAAAATTTAAAGACTTAATCTACAAATGGAAGGAAATAGTTGGGCCAGAATACCATATTTATCTACCTTCATTGTGCCTAGGTAATTTGGGGCATATGGTATGTAAATGATGTTCAGAAACCGCTGCCAAACCTAGGCACGATGGGATAAATTAAGGACAGATTTTCCTTGGTGTAAGTCCCATGTCTGAGGCCAGCAGTGTCTTTGCTTGGATATGTGAGCTTAGCGCCTGTCTGTATCAGTAAGAACTTCAGACACCATTCAATGGTGAAATTTGGCTTTCACCTGGATTCTAAGGCTGCTGAACATGAATATATACCCGTATACATATATAAATATACATATATATTCCCTAGAATCACTTTGAAAATTAATAAGCAATACTTGATGCATCCTTCTCCAGTACCAATAATTCTCACATGGAAAAATCTGAAAAGTGATCAAATGACTTAAAGAAGAATTATCAAAATAAAACTATTTGAAATAAAATTTGTTTTAGGGAGCCTTTTAATAGGAGAAAGTAACTGGTTGTAGCTATACTTCAGAAATGTATTGTTCAAAAAGAATTCATTTTCTCAGGGCTAATATACACATACAGACATGTATGTGCATATATTACATATGAAAAAATATTTCTTGACTTGAACGTAAAATAATTTTGAAAAATGAATACATTAGATATTTTTATCACCCATAGAACCAAAATAGCTATGTCATAATTGTTTTAAAAACATGTTAGTTTGAGTTATTGATGTTGTATGGTACGTATGAGGAATTACTTGTAAAAATCATTATTAATTTAAAGGCCATGTTTCCATTTACAGAAACATCAAAGAACATTTAGTGACTAGCATTTAATGCATTTAAAAATAACCTGATGATGATGATTTCATTGTCTGTATTTCAAGACTAATTCCTTACTTATGTGTTATTCTCTTCTTTTACCATAGTTTTTTGTGCTTCACACTGGACTATATTTTAAAGTGACACCCACCAGTGAAATTTGGGACTTATGATGAAAGATTATTGCAGAATCTTTTCTATGTTGGTAATTCTAAATAGTATCCTTATTATTGACTAGTTATTAGAAAAAAATCATTAACTATCCTAAATATTGTTATCATTATACTTAGGGAGCATCAACATTAAATATACAAAAATTAGAATCAGTCTCAAATCTTGTCAATTCGAACTTGTGTCAGTTCAGTAAACTTGGATTTAAAAAATTGTAAATACAGTCAGCAAAAGTTATTGTCAGGTAAGCTGTCTGCAAATGCAGTTAGTTATTATTTCAATGAAGTATCCATGCTTCACCCTTTATTAAATCTGGATGAATAGACATGAGAGGGTGTGATCACAACAAAAAAATTTCCCACTAGGTCATATAAACTTAGGTGAAGTTCTGAGTTGTGTATACTATGTCTATCCCTTGGCCAGAGGTTGCACTGAACATACTTTTCACAGCTGTGCTCCAAACCTAGCATGATATAGTAAAATCAGTATTCAGTGAAATATACAGCTCAGTGTGACTTTTAACTTTGCTGGGAAGTTGAAGCCTTGGGTAAAGGTTGAGGGGATGGAAGTGGAGACAAGGTAGGAAAGATGACCATGCATCAGATTACAGAGGATGATGATTCAAGATGTTACACAGTGGAGGAGGGGGGATATGAAAATACTATACTTGTATGATAGAATCACTGAAGAATAGCCACTATACATATTTAGTATTGTATCCCCTAAGATTTTGGATTTAAATTTCAGTCACTAGGCTATGTTGAAAATTAAACACCTGTAATTTCAAGGAAATTAAAGCATATTTAGAATAGATAGAAAGTTGAGAGGGTTTTTTTCTTCTTTTTTTAGCATCTTTTATGATAAAGATAATATCTCAAACTATTAAAATGATCTATTTTTAATGTTCTATCTTTGATTTAAAATGACTTAGCAGTTTTGAGAGTTGGGGAGGGGGGGATTTTACATGCCCACAGACAGTTCTGCATTCCAAATTTCAGAGTCTTGCCATTTCCATTATAAATATCTGAAAATTAGGGTTTGAAATGGCACCTTTGACAGACCCTTAACCACTGCGGTGCTACCAGGTATCTCTGTGATGATGATAACAAATAAATTAGAAAAAAAACTTTTTTTTACAAATTAAGCCAACATGTAGATCAATGGCTTATTTTAGTATTTTAGTCTCAACCAAAATACATGTTAGTAAGGAATCTTGAAAAGATATTATGCATCTGTATATCTCATCCTCCCAAAGTAGATATGACTTAAACACCTTGTCAAACTACCTAGCAGCCAAGATACTAATTCAGTCCCAAGTATAGTGACTTTTAGCCATTTCCACTCTGCTTAAAAAGTTCAGCCTGCCCTACAATGATATTTTTCCAAAGCTGTTTAGCATAAGTACTAAGTGCCATAATATTAACTTTAACTTTCTGTCATATCTGGATTGTTTTCCAGCTATTTCCAGATTCCACCTATCTCCACCGCTACCTCCACATGGATAGTCCTGAAGAGAAATAGAAGCAATGACTATGTTTACAATTTCTAAAGTTTTACATATGTGTTAGTGATTTAACACCATCACATACATGTACACACAAACACACACATTCCCTTTTTTTGTATTAAAATTAACTTGTAATTTCAAGGCACACATACCAAATGTAAAGTATTCAGTTATTCATGTTTTCTATATTCCTGTAAACATCTGTAAAGTGAAAGATGGAAGAGATCTTAGGAATCATCAAATATAACTTCTTCATTTCAAAGATGAGGAAACAGACTCAGATATAAAAGGACACTTAGCAAGTAGCACAGCTGGATTTGAACTCAGGTCTCTGAAATCAGAGTCAATATTCTTTCTCCCTTACCATGCTCTCTCTCTAATGCCTCTTTATTAGCAATCACATTTTAAAAAACCATAATGTGGTAAATAAATAAATGAATGAATTCTCAAAAAAATAAATTTTCAATAACCATAATGGTAGACACTATGATAATGTGATTTTTAAAAATTGTTACCACTATTAAATGGGTCTTAGGTGCTATAAAGTTACCATCTTGAAGCATAGCAACAGCTTACTTTCTTTTATATAAATAAGTAACAAAGTAATCTACATGGAAAGGTTTTAGAAAGAATAATTTTATTTCCTGCCCAATTGCCAAGAAGCTCTGTAAGATCACATGAGAGCCCTGTTTTCCTGCACATGAATATTCCTACTAGTGAGTTAAAAGATAGAGAGTAGAATCAATCATTGAAATATAGAGGAAGCTACACAGGTTTACATGTACTTAGACATGAAGCAGGTTGCCACATCATGGATAACTACACATATGTAAAGTAGAGCAGATATGGAGTAGTGGTTAGAGAACTGGCCTTTAAGGCAGAAAAATCTGGATTCAGCTCTAGGCTCAGACATCTAGTGATTTTTGTAGGCAAGTCATGTGACTTGTCAGTGTTCTAGACAATTCTCTAAGACTGTGATTGCAGAAAAAGTGTTGGTCTCATTAGTAGAGGACATTTCCTTACCAAGAAATTCTCCGGACTAGTGAAATGACAAGGACCCAGTACCTCGCACCATTGTTGCATCACTGAAAATAATCATAGGTCAGAATGAGAATTGCCTAGTCATAGTTGAAGAATACACACACAGACAGTAAAAATGAAGTGCACAATTTGGGGAAGATCAGACAAGCAGCATTTCTAATCAAGCATCTTCTCTGTACTGTGCAAAGGACTGGGACCACACAGACAAGGCATGAAAAAACCCTGCTATCGAGCGGTTTCTCTTCTAGTGACAGAGACAACATCTCTACGTACATACAGGAGAAACATAAAGATAATAAAAACAAGCATGAAGTAGGTAAATGAGGTAACATTTGGAAGGATCAGAGAAGGTTTTATCTAGAAGGTGCTACTTGAGAGAAGTCTTGAAGAAAGAGAGAGATTCTTTGAGGTAGAGATGAGGAGGGAGTACATTTGAGTCAGGGGGATAGATAGGCCAAGGACACAGGAATGAGAAGTGGATTGTCTGTCTAGGTAATGATTAGACCTTAACTAAGGGGGCAGTTTTGTAAGTAGTGAGAAGATGACTTTGAAGTTTCCTCAGTTGTAAAGTGGAAATAATAATGGAACTTACATAACAGGGATAAAATGAAGTAATATTTGTAAAGAACTTAGGAACGTGCCTGGCAAATAGTAGTCACTGCTTCTTCGTAGTAGCAGTGGCAATATAGACAATACATTTAGGGAGGGTGGGGTGTGTGATAAAATATGGAATAATAGGAACATTTATTGGCACACCCATTACAGAGGCAGTGGTGTTGTTGATTTGATGCTGGTTCTCTGCTCAAGAGGTCTCTGTTTCTATGTTTTTCTCTCTCTGTCTCTGTCTGTCTGTCTGTCTCTCTCTCTGTGTCTGTCTGTCTGTGTTTGTGTGTCTATGTATATATGTACACAGCTTGGTGGGAGATGGCTGTGGTGAAGATGAATCCTGACAGGGAGTTCAGAGTTGAATGGCTTAGAATCTCTTGGGAATGGCCTTGGGATAGTATACTATCACCTATCATACTATTAGTATTAGTGGTAGTATTAATAGTGGTAGTGGTAGAGACAGTAATAGTAGTAGTAACAGTGGCAGCAACAGACATGGTAAAAGTACTGATCAGTATTCAAGTATATCCTACTATGCTTTGGAGTTGTGTTGTCATTGTGGAAATAGCTGTGTCATATTACCTCAGTCTTTGGGGATTGGGAGAGAGAACTACCAGATACTTTTTCAGCACAGAAAATAATTTAAAGCAGAAGAAAGCAAGAGTGAATTTGTAATCAAGAAACCTAGGCTTCTTTCTCTGCTAGTTGTGATCTGTGTGACATGTAGATAGCAAGTCACAGCCTTTTGGAGACTAAGGTATCCGTGTGTTCTACAGCTCAGATCTAGTGATTTTATGAATTATTAGAAGTTCTGTTGATAATCTAGAGCAGTGGTTCTCAACCTTCCTAATGCCGCAACCCTTTAATACTGATATGTGGGCGTATCCGCCTGTGGGCAGACCCGCCTGGAGACTGATAGAGGAGTGGTGTCCTGGTTCTTAAAAGCAACAGAAATATGTGTTTTCCAATGATCTTAGGCAACCCCTGTGACCCCTGTGAAAGGGTCGTTCAACCCCCAAAGGGGTTGCAACCCACAAGTTGAGAAACACTGATCTAGAGTTTTGAAATGTACTACCAAATGAATGATACCCTTTACCAGTCTAGAAAAATGGCCATAGAAATTAACTAGAAAAGTCACCATAATTTCCTTCTTGATAACTTATAACTAAAAGTAAATTTAACTTCTTTATTTACAAATGTTTTCCAATAAGATGAATTTTCTGAGACCAGGAAGGATTTGATAATTTTAGACTTGAGTCTCAGTCTAATCACACTTCAGTTTTCTTGTGGTGAGCCATCATTGTACACGGACTCCCTGGTTTAGGTCATGTTTTGGGCTTGTAAAGGAAGGAAAAGCACTTTCTCCTTTCTGTCCCTTCTTCAATAAAATTTTAATTGTATAACCAAATGCTAGATGTTAAGCATGATGAAAAGAATTGTGAAATGTGATCTTTTGTCTTGATTTCCCAATTCATTTGAGGGGGAGTAGAATGTGATGCATACACATAACTGTATTATACATATGTTGTACAGTAAGAGCATTAAAGAATGGCACCTTAAAAAAATGCGAAGACTGAGGAAGAAGACCTTCATGAAGAAATGGCGTTTGATTTGGACTTTAAATTATAAGTAGGAAATCAAAAGGTGGAAGGAAGACATTTCAGGTATGAAGATCAGCTTCTTGGCTATGTGGGAGTCAAAACATACATACAAGAAAAGTTAAGGAAAGTAGAAGGCACTAAAGTCTTCCCATTTCTATATGTTAGCTTCTCTAGCACAGACGTGATTGTTGTTAGATTTGAATGGCTTCCAGATTAACCTAGTGGTTATAAATATCCACTGTAAAATTATACCAAACGCCACTTAACCCAGGTATTGGGAGCTTTTTTTTTTCTTTATCCACTTAAGAAATAATTTATCTGGACCTCCCAAGGCCATTCCCAAGAGATTCTAATCCATTCAACTCTGAACTCCCTGTCAGGATTCGTCTTCACCACAGCCATCTCCCACCAAGCTGTGAACACACACACACGCACACGCACACACACACGGAGAGACAGACAGAGAAGAAAGACAGAAATACAGACCCGTTGAGCAGAGAGCCAGCATCACATCAACAGTACCATTGCCTGTGCAATGGGTGTGCGAATAAACGTTCCTATTATTCCATACTTTATCACACAACCCACACTCCCTAAATGTATTGTCTCCTCCATTAGAATGTAAGCTCTCTGATGGCAAGACTGTCTTGCTTATATGTTTATATATTCATTGCTTAGCACAAGGCTTAGCAATATAGTAAGTACTTAATAAATGCCTTTTCTTCCCTTACTTCATAAACCATTGCAATATTCATTAGGCTTTTTTCTAGCTGATTATCTGTGGGATGCTCCAGAAATTTAGATCCTTCTTTATTTGTCCTCATTATAGTCACAGAATCATAGACTTTTCGAACCATTCCAAGCTTCCTTGTTTTACATGTGAGGATACTGAGGTATAGAGGTACATGAATTGCCTGCCTAATGACGCGTTTGATTGGCACACCCAAAATAGATCCTGGGTTCCTGATACCAATTAGAGTACTCTTTCAATTAGAATGCACCATTCTATTTCTTTAATTAAATTCCAGGAATGTAGTCTGGGACTGTTTTGGCCATAATGTCTTAGCCACGGTGTAGTAACTAAGAAAACCACAGACATTTGGATATATTGGAAATGTGAAGGGCAACCAGAGGAAACTTCAGGGACTAGATTGAGGTGAGAGCATACAGAGCAAAATGGGAATGATATCTGGAGAGTCCTCATTTTTAACTTGATTTCCCAACTGTCTTCACTCTCACAGAGTTAAAGGTTTACTACTGAATGAGATAGATAAGCATGGATTTCATTTGCCTAGGTGACTAGGAAGGAGTGAGTCCTCTCACCCCCTCCACCCCTTTTCTCAGTAGTTCTCTTCTGTAGTTTTCTCTGCTGTGCTACCTTCTTTTCTCTCTCCTTCCTCCTCCCCTTCTCTCTTCATTCTCCATCAGTCCAAATTAGAAACCTTCAGGGAATTCTAGCATTTCTTTGGCCCTCTTTGATCCTTCTGCCAGGACCAGTGGTGGCAAGAGGAGAGGCTGTTCCCTAAGAGCTATTGGAGTTCTGTGAACTTGATAATACTAGCTAGTAAGCACTTACCATGTGTTGGGCACTGTGCTAATTGCTATCTCATTTGGTCCTCACAACAACCATGAGAGGTAAGGGACTGTTTATTCCCATTTTACAGATAAGGAAACTGAAGCAAATAGTGGTTAAGTGACTCAACCAGGGTCAAGCTAATAAATGTCTGAGGCTGGTTTTGAACTCAGATTTTCCTGGTTCTAGGTCCCAGTTCTCTAGCCACTGTACCACATAGTAAAATCAGAAGATACAGAAATGTGGGCTTAACAAGAGGAGGGATTCAACCTGGCACTTACCAGGTAAATCCATTTCCTCTTTAATATACTGAAATGGACTCTGTAGTTGCCAGTTTAGGGCATGAGGGAAAACTGTTGTTATTACACAACACCCCGTCCCCCCCCCTACACACACACACCATGGAAAGAAGCAGGGTTGCATTAAAATGCAATTCATATCAATACTAGGTTACCATGAAGAAAAACCGTAACTGAGGTTTACAGCTGAGGGTGGGAAGAGGTATGAGATAGGGGTGTGGTGTGGTTTTATGATATATTCTCAAAGTGATAATGATGAGTGAGTGTGTGTGTGTGTGTGTGTGTGTGCGTGTGCATGCATATGTGTGTGTGTTTGGTTTGATAGTTTGGTACTGTGGAAAGAACGCCATATCTGGAGAAATAGGATCTGCATTCAAATGCTTCCTCTGAAACATACTACCTTTGTGACCTTGGCAAGTCACTTAACCTACCTGCATCTGTTTCCTCCTCTGTAAAATGACAGAGCACAAGGCAGTGTCTTGTAGTGGATAAATGGATGCTTATGGAATCAGGAAGACTAGTTTAAGCCATAGTTTTGACAAATACTAGTCACGTGATCCTAGGCAAGTCACTTACACCCAGTGCCCTGGCCAAGGCTCTAAGAGTATAAGTTGCAGAATAAACGTAATACATATTAGTAGAAGACGTTTCCTGAACTAATGAAATCACACGTTCAGTCTAAAAGAAAAAAAGAGAGAGGGAGTAGGTTAGATTGATACACAAGGGATGATAAATCCTTTGCCACCGGTAACACTAGAAAAACCAAAATATCAGTATCTGCAGATGTTATTCTCCCAAGCCTCTATCCTGGACCCTCTTCTCTTTTCCTTATATGCTATTATGCCTGGTGATAATATCAGTTCCCATGGATTTAATTATCATTTCTATGCAGATGATTCCCTAATCCATTTATCTAACCTTAACTTCTAACCTCTCTTCTGATATCCAGTCTCCCACTCCAATTTTATATTTTACATCACTAACTGGAAGTCTTTTAACAACTACAAACTCAGCATGTCCAAAACTGACTGCATTGTCTTTCGGCAAAACCTTTCAAAACTCTACTTCCAAATTTCCCAGTCACTGACTAGGGTTTCATACCATCCTTCCAATCTACCAGACTCACAGTCATGTTCATCTTCACTTCCCTCCCTCCCCCCCCATATCCAGTCTATTTGTCAAGTCCTGTCAATTCTACCTTCACATCTCTCCTATGTACCCTGGCTTCCTTCCTGACACTGCTGTCCTTGGTTCAGCCCCATCCTACCTTATGGCAGTAGCCTAGTTGACCTCTCTGCCTCTCCTCATTTTCAATCAACTGTCAAAGTGATATTCCTAAAGTGTAGCTTTGGCCGTGTCATTGCCCTATTCAGAAATTCCAAGGTCTCCCTATTTGATGTCAGAATCAAATATAAAATGTGATTTGTCTTTGAAAGCCCTTCAAAATCTGACCCCTTTCTACCTTTCTGATCTTTTTGTCTCTTACTCCCCTCTGCATGCCCTTATCTGGTGTCTCTGGCATCCTTGCTGTTCTTCACATATGACAGTCTCACCCTGTGACTTTGCATTTTCACCTGCTCAAGGCTATGCTTGGAATTTTCTCCCTCCTAATTTCCACTGAGTGACTCCCCTGGCTTCCTTCAAGTTTCAGCTAAAATAGCACTTTTGGAAGCAGCTTTTTCTAGTCCTTCTTAATGCTAGAATATTACCTCTGAGATTATTTCTATTGTATCCCTAAAACATCTGGTTTCTATATAGTTGTTTTCATTTTGATTCTACCCATGAAATTGTGAGCTCCCTGAAGGCAGTGATAGTTTTTGCCTTTGTCTTCACAGAGTTTAGTGCTGTGCTTGGCATACAGTAAGTGCTTAATCATTGCTTGTTGACTTGACTTAGTCTCTTCTTCACATTGACAGTACAGTACTTATCTCAGCCTTTTCAAGTACACGGTGCGAGCCGTTTTCAGAAGAAAATGCCACTTTCTTTAGCAGAGGAAATCCCCACTTTGTTTGGCGTCCCCATGCAACTTAGTGAACAATGCAGAAGACTGACCTTTTCCAGGTTTCAGCTCATTTTAAGATAGATGTCAGTTGTATTGTTTATTCAGAATGCTTTTGTCTTTTTTTTTAATTGACAAGAGTACCAGGACAAAGTTTGGAAAAGTAAAACCCTTTGTTATGAAAGGT
Organism: Pseudocheirus occidentalis; assembly: GCA_028646575.1. Taxonomy (NCBI): domain Eukaryota; kingdom Metazoa; phylum Chordata; class Mammalia; order Diprotodontia; family Pseudocheiridae; genus Pseudocheirus; species Pseudocheirus occidentalis. The sequence goes on along the minus strand of CM053594.1, from coordinate 290,094,931 downwards.
TAGTGGTTTGACTCTCATGCTCTTAACTTGTTAGTAGCCTAATTCAGCATGAAGAATAGTACCAATTAGTAACTCTTCTGAGATTTTAAACTCAATTTATATCCATTCAGAAATGAATGGAAGTCACGAAGAACATTGGTGTCATCGGGTTTTTAATAATTTTTTTCACTGTTCACCTAAGCTATATTCAGAGGGCCAAGAAATGAAAGGTTGTAGGCTTTATTAGTATTTACCCAAACAATCCATTCAACTTTTGTGCTGTGTTAGCACAGTGAAAACATGAATATATTTCAGACTTGTTTTGTAAATGTGTACAATACTTCTTATTTAAATGCTGGGCATTTGGAATTATTTTAAGGATCTTTATTTAAATTCTTGGTTTGATTTTCTGTATATATAACCAATAATCCATTTAATAGATATTGATTTGATACATTTTCTATTTCATCCCACCTGATACTTCATTGTTGCCAGTATTATTATAGAATTATATGACATTTGCAGAGGATTCTAAGACCTAGAATGGAAATGAACCTTCAATGCCATTTAAGCTAATCCGTTTATTTTTCAGGAGCCTCCGATTTGAAGTGACTTGCTCAAGGTCTTGCAGATATAAATAGCCAAGATTGTGAAATCCAGGTCTTCTCAATCCAAATCACACCATGCTATATTTTCTTCAATATACTTATGATTAAAAGCATTTGTCTTGCCATAGTTAACAAAACCTTTTTAAAAAAAAACTATTCAGAATAAGGAAATTTCATATTCTAAAGAAATCACTTAAATAGTGAGGGGAGGCTATTTTTTATTTTGCCTGATATTGGTCAATGCATAGATAGATCTGTTTTTTTATTGAGGGTCTTTTTAAAATTTATTTTGTGTTTATCCTGTATACAGATGCTGTGACAATTATCCCTTCCCTTGTGTGCCTTTTGGAGTGAGGCTTTGTTGAACTATAATAGTTAGAGGTCCCCAAAAGGGAAACTTTCCTCCCTCCTCCAGGAAAAAAAAATTTCTATGTATCTATCTAATTTTATCTATCTATCTACCTATCTAATTATATCTGTGTATCTATGTATCTCTCTATCCACCTACACACACACACACACACACGCACACACACACACATACACACATACACACATACACACACACACACAGGACTTCCCCTTCACCTTACTGGAGTTCATTTTGTACATCTCAGGGCAAAATGCATCTCCAAACCATTCTGGAGGGGGAAAAATTGCCTCCTCCTTCCATTTGATTCAGGTAAATGTAGTAAATGCATACCTCCCTTTAAATAGAGAAGTACCATAATTTAAGTCAGCTTCGTCTGTCTCTGTTGTTATTTTGTCCAGTAAGCGAGATACCACTTCAGAGTCTCAGAATAGAAACGGTTTGTTTTTGTTCTGAACTCTTGGCCTGGCTGAGTATAACATGCCCCCAGTTATACTAGGTCAGGATGAAGATTTTTTTCAAGAACATTCCATGCATCCCAGGGGTGTGGAGGTGGGGATTGTTTTCCAGGCCCTTGGAGTTGGGGTGAGAGGGAAATTAACAAAGAGATTTCACTTTATCTCTTAAAATGCAGTTTCATTACATATCCTCTATCATTTTTTAAGAAATATGAGAATTCAACTTTTAACAGGTATAGGTCTTACTGCATGAACATGGGGAAGAAGATCTTGCTTTGTGATTAATGCCTAGAAATTGTCTTGTATCCTCTGATACTGACAGCTACTCTGGACTTTTCGTTTTCTTTGTTCAGGCTGCAAATGTCTCATAGTAATGTTTCATATGACAATAGCATGTATTCTGTTAGACTTGAGGTACATATTTGGATTCCACTTAAACACAGTCACCATGTCAGTTTGCCTTGTAGAATATTGTCTAGAAGATGACCTGTTGATTCCTTTGATTTTGTACCATAAAAACATAAGACATCTAGGACCAGCTATGAAAAAGAATTTGAATTAATTAAGGAAGGTCTTCTACCACTTAGGCCAGCCTTTTCCGTGATTTGAGATGAGGCTGTGAGAGCCTTGGTGGATCCCTCATCATCATGTTCCCAGTCCCATTTGAAAGTGAGTTTTCTTTCTCTCTTCAGAATTTCTTAAAGTACTTACACTATTTATTTTGCTATTCAGCTTCAGCTAGCTCTGAGGATACAAAAAAAAATATATAGCATTCCATGCCCTCAAGGAACTGTTATTACCTTCTGCTTTGTATCATATTGATTTGTTTATATATTCATCCTTGAGGGAGAACCTGCAAGATCCTGGAGAGCAAGTATTACCATTTTTGCTCTTCCTATACTAGCACAAACTCTTACAAAATATTAAGTTGAAGAATTTTGAAGATGGTCACAAGAATTTGGCGGGCCCATCTTTGTGTTTTCCTGTGATCCTGACATACATCCATGGAAACCACGGAGATTTGTTCTTCATTAGTTGATTGTGCTTTTCAAATCAGTGTGGGTTTGGATGTTTTCATATTATAAGGTTATATGAAAAGTGTCCTCTTTAGTCTCAAGTCAGAGATAGGGTAATTGAGGCATAAGAGAGTGAAAAGCTTTATCTCTTAAGAGAAGACCTGGCATAGCTTGATTTTCAGTGCAAAATTATTTCAAAATAGTATTACAATAGCTATCTACTTAATTTCAGAACAATGGCCTACACTTCTTGAATGTATGTGAAGATAGACTACTTTTCAGAATAAAAACATTCTGTGTAGATAGACCCTATACAAGATCATTTAGGAGAGGAATTTGTTGATAGAATCGAGCCTGGGAGTCATGTTTTGTCAGCCCCCATATTCATACAAGGAGTTAGTCAGCATTTATTAAGTGTTTTCTGTGTACTGGGCACTGTGCTAAGCTCTGGTGATGTGAAGGAAGAAAACAACATTGTCCTTATCCCTAGAAAGCTCATCTTTCAATGAGGAAGACAATATGCAAAAAAAGTATACATGTAGGATTTATACAGTGTAAATGGAAGGTAATGACAGAGAGAAGGGACTAATAGTAAGGAAGGGGAAAAAGGGAAAATTCCTCCTCCATAAAAAGGAGATTTGAGCTGTTTTGAAGGAAGCCAGAAGCACCACATAAGGTGGTTTTGAGAAAAACACTTTGTCAATCTTAAAACATTATATGACGATCTTGTATTATTATTGATGAAGAGTATGTATCCCCATTATCTTTATCTCTCAGGTAATATAGGTTCACTTTTTCCCCTCCAAATAATAATTTTAATGTTTAGTCATTTCAGACTCTTTGTGACCCCACTTAGGGTTTTCTTGGCAAAGATACTGGAATAGTTTTACTGTTTCCTTCTCCAGTTCATTTTACAGATGATAGAACTAAGGCAAACAGGGTTAAGTGACTTGCTCAGGATCACACACAGCTAGCAACTAACTAAGGCTGAATTTAAACTGGCGAATATGAGTCTTTCTGGTTCCAAGCCCAGGACTCTATCCACTGTGCCACCTAAAGCCCTGTAATCAATATAAGTTGTAGTTCTTCTATGTCACAGATTTTCCTCCAGAAGAGAGAGGGGGAGGAAAGATTTCAGGATGTCCTCTACCTTATCTAACACATGAAGTAACAAAGTAAGGCACCATTGCCAAAAAAGACCTTTGTGTTGGGATTATATATACGGAATATGCCCTAACTCAGCAGTTCTCAACCTGTGGGTCATGACCTCTTTGAAGGTCGAACAACCCTTTCACAGGGGTAACGGGCTGCTTAAGACTATCGGAAAACACGTATTTCTGATGGTCTTAGGAACCGAGGCAGTACTCCTCTATCCATCTCCAGGCGGGTCCACCCACATGCAGATATGCCCACTTATGAGTATTAAAGGGTCGCAGCATTAGGAAGGTTAAGAACCACTGTCCTAACTGAAGAGTAGAAAGAATGCTGTATTGATGGGTCAAGCATTTGTCTTTTAAGATGATATTAAGAATTGTCTTAATTTTACAATCGTCAGTGACTCGCTGTATGTAGATGAATCTTAGAATATGTTACAAACAATGTTCAGCAATAGAATCATTGTCCAGCAGTGTCCAAACACATCCAGTGTTGAGCTGAAAGGCCAGTGAATATTTAGTATCATTACATCACAGTGATTTTGTGGTTCATTTATACCTTCACTATCGTAATGGGATCTTTTGTGTATGATTGGGTCAGTTGGGCTGCTCTCAACTAAAGGAAGTGGAGGGATTGTGCATGTGTGTGTTTGTGTGTGTTTTATGTAGACATGTGATTAGGAATTCTATCTGTAGAAACCCCATGCAATGACATAGAACCACAATTCATCTGTAACTTAGAGAATTTGAGATTTTAGAGCCAATTCAAAGTGTTTGGATATTTGATTCCTTTGAAGGTCAAGTGATTTGCAGTTGGGTCACACAGCTGATATGTAACAGAGATAGGATTTGAACCCAAGTCTTTCTAATTCCAAAGAGCATTACCCCTCCTCTGTACAGCTAATATTAGATATTGTACATTAGCTACTCCACAGGTGTGGATGTTAGCTTGTTGAAAATTCATTGTAATGTATATAATATAAATCTATATGTGAAAATTGACCATCATTGTGTAGTTCATTTTATGAATTAAATTCCTGAAATACTTTGGCATACTTATAGATAGTGACTCCTACTGGGATAATGCAAAAACTGTGACCTTAACTTTTGAGTAGCATTCATTAATAACAGCTTTCCGGATCAACTAAATGTGGTATAGAATAACTGCCTTTGCCTGGCTCAATGAAAATCCCTTAAGTGGTTGTTACATCCAGATGCAAAATTGAAAATACTACATGTAGAGATTAAAACACCAACAAACACTAGTTATTGTTGGGGGGGGGGGGTTAGTCTGTTTCATGTCAGATAATTTTATACATATTTTGAGAGGTTTCTTCTTTTTGCAAGAAGACTTGTGATAGACCAAAGTCCATACTGGGGAGAAAAAAGCTTCCCAGGATAGTAATGCATGTTTAATGTATTGTTCTGATCTAGATACCTTTGGCACCTGGCAGTAGAAGTTTGGGAATAAAGTGACAAAATTTGGAAAATATTCATTTAGATATTCCACATTTTAAAGAAAATATTTTTTTGTCAGTCCTCATTTACATAGGTCTATGGTAGTCAGTTCTGTATGGCCACCATAATAAATGGCATTCGTTGCTTTTGACCATCATATTGGAGAAGTCACGGAGCTCTATATGTTCTCTATATAGAATATAGATATCTTTGACCCCACCATTACTTTGGACTATCTCTTCAACCAAGATTTAGAGTCAATTCAATAGTACTTTTTAAAAAATGCCTTTGGTTTTTATGTGAACATTTTATTTTGTTGTTTTTCAGTTGTTCAGTCATGTCCAGCTCTTTATGACCCCATGGACCATACTGTCCATCAGTTTTTCTTGGTAAAGATATTTGGGTGACTTGTCATTTGTTTCTCCAGTGGATTAAGGCAAATGGAGGTTAAGTGACTTGCCCAGGGTCACATAGCTATTACATGTCTGAGTTCATTTTTGAACTCTTGTCTTTCTGACCCAAAACTCAGAACTCAGATCTTTCTGACTGAAAGCTCAGCGCTCTCTCCACTGCAACCTACCTGCCAGACATTTTATTACAATATAACAAAACAGGAATTTTGTTACCTAATTGTGTGTGTGTTAAATTATCTGCCTTTTCTGCCCCAAATGCAACATTTGAGTTGTATTTTTACTTATTTTTGTTTATATAAATCATTTCTCTTAAACCAGATCGTAAGATTTCTTGAGTTATAAACTGTTGTTTTTTTTTTAAATTTCTTTTTGTTCCTTGAAGTATACAGTAAGGTTCAGGAAGAATACAGAAGGGTTGAGTGAATAAATCCTAGAATAATTCCCTTTGTATTATAGGACATCAGAATTACACAATTCATCTATGCAACAAGTATTTATTGAGAATCTCTTTAATACACTAAATTGTGGGAGATATTATGGTTATTCTCAAAAATGTATACAAATAGTGCCTCCAGAGTTCTATCTACCTGAATCCTAAGAAGCAAGAGTAGATGGTAACCCTAACTAACTTGTCATTTCAATTATTAGACTCTATAAGGAAAATCCAAGGAACTATGTACGTCAGAAAAAGAATGAATAATGTGGAAACTTTTTAAAGTGATCAATAATTTCAAGAAAAAGAGTTTGAATCCATTTTTAAAAGATTCGTTTCTGGAGGACAACTGTTCACCATCACAAACTACATCTTCACCATCTATACATTTGTAACTAACTTACAGGGAGTAGTTGATTAATTTTTGTTGTGGTTAGTTGCCATTCTTTTTCACTTTAATCATTCAAATAACTGCTTCTCTAAGAGTGTGTATGTATGCAAACAAGTATACACACTAACATACACACACACATAATGACCTTTTTTATTATTGTTAAAAAGTGAGACGCAGCATGGCATATTGTATAAAAGACTGACCTTGGAGCCAGAAAATTGTGCACAGGCCCATCAAGGGCAAGTCACTTAACTTTCCACTGCCCTCAGGCGACTTTCTGTGAGAGTATCAGTCATAGATTAGTTGATGATCTCCATCCTGTGGAGGAATGTTCCATACTGGGATTTCTTAAACTGTTTAAATCACTGGTACAGACCAAAATATATTCATATATTCTCTCTCTCTCTCTCTCTCTCTCTCTCTCTCTCTCTCTCTCTCTCTCTCTCTCTCAAACACACACACACACACACACACCATAGGGATTTATGCATACATGCTTTATTTCCTATGGAATATATTTTTGTGTCCTCAAAATTTCAAAGTCTATGGACAGAGAAACTGAGCTGGAGCTGTAGAAATCCTGACTTGCATTTAATGATAAACATGTGCTCTAAGGTCAGAAAAGTAAAAATGAAATATAACAGGACTATAGAAGATTTCCTTTCTCATTGGTTGGAATTCAAAGATTAGCTTTCAAAATCCTACATCTCTGTTAATTACTGTACTTTATTACCACAAGCACATGAAACACCACATTCTTCTCCATACGTTCATTAAAGCTCAGTCTTAATGGTCTTATCTGAAAAATTGTATGATTTCCATTTTTCTAAAATGATTTTGTAGATTTTTAAAATCTGTACTTGAATATGAACGTGTCAGTCACACACTCAAAAGATAATTTTATAAGTATGTAAAGCTCTAGTCTAATTAAAAATCATTTATACCTAAAAAAGTAATGTAAAAGCATTTAAATGTTTACAAAACCTGCAGGGAAATATTTAATATAAGCAAAACAGTAAGAGTATTTATTGAAAAAAATTCATTGTTTAGAAATATTTCAAGCAGTCGAACCATGGAAATTTAGATGTAATCTAGAAACAGCTTTCTAAAAATAAAGTTTTCATTTTTTTAAAAATCTCTTCCTTTTTTTTTTTTTGCATCCTAGTCCTTTTTCTAACTAGAGTGTGTTTTTACACGATGACCTGTAATAGTTGGGAACTCTGGCCTTCTGTATTAAACACTGAGGGTGGTTTAAAGGTTACAAATGTGATCCTGTCAGATTGACAACTAACTGTTCTAATGAGGAAAAAATCCTCAAAGCATGAAATTTGAATGAAATGTGTGATTATAATTCAAGTACTGTTTACACAAACCTCTGGGGACCTCCGGAATAAATGCAGAGCAAGTGAGTTAGACAAACCTCTGTTCTTTCCATACACATAGATACATGTACATATGTGTATATATGCTATACACATATGTGCTCTAATAATGTATAAACACATGCATATCTACCCATATCCACTTGTGCCTGTATCTGCGTTTATTTTAGAAGTGTGGAAGAAACTTTCAGCCATTAGCCAAGACTTTGCTCTTCAGAATCAACACCATAATCTCTCGTTGTTTATTAATACTGTATGTGTTTTGTTGCCATGTTGAGTTGTAAGGAAATAGGTGCTTTGAATTATTAAAGTTGATTCTAGAGAATAGCTGTATGCTCGGATGGCATTTGCTTCGGCATATGCAAATGATTTAGTTTCATTTGGGATCAATTCCCAGAGGCCCTCCTTTCCTGTGATGCTCTGAATTTGGCAAGCTGAAGTCAGTCCCAATGTTTCTTTTTTTTTCTTTCTCTTTCTTCTCTCCTTCCTTCTTTTCTTTTCTTTCAGCCTCGTTAGTAGAGTATAAAGAAAATTAAGGGAAAGAATCCACCCTCTGAAAATTATTGTAGTTTTAAAATATTTTATTTCTCCATTCTGATCAAAAGGACGTGAACTGAAAAAAAAACATTTGTTGGGTGTTAGCCACCTAAAATCGGCACTCGAATGATTTCCTTTTAACTTCAGTGAAAAAAAAATCTGTTTGGAGTACTTTTGGAAGGTTGATATAGAAATATGACTAATTTTAAAGGCACAAAACCCTGGAAATTTGCAGATGTGCTGCAGTTGACTTTAAAACTTGACAGCTGTAAGTCATTCTCAGGTCAAGATATTCCAAACTCACTGCTAAAAGCAAACGAATAAACTGTGGGTGGGGGCAGAGAAACCAAAAACCACACCAAGACACCCAACACCTAAACTA
>CM053594.1:289963847-290083847 GCA_028646575.1 Pseudocheirus occidentalis | reverse complement strand
GACCGTTCCTGCACTTAGCCGAACTAGTTGATCCAGAAAGGAAAAGTTCCTGAATGTTATCATTGTCAGTAAACAGAAGATTCTCTGGAACAGTACAGTGTAAACAAGAAATATATCGACTGTACTTATGTATCAGGACAGACTTATAATAACCCTGTTTTAGCATTTTCTTTTTTTTTATAAGGTTTATAGAAGACAACATAATATTTTTACAAGTTTACTTTTAACTGTTCCTCCTAAAAAAATCTAAAGTGAAATGAAAATCAAATGCAGACTAACTTGTGAACATTTTCACTCACATACAGAATGGGAATCTTTCATATCTATCTCATTCTCACGGCTTGCCAGTTGCCTGTACCATAAAAAATGCTGAATATGACATCATATCACTAATATGTCTTCTCGGTTGCCAAATATTTTGGTTGTGTGTGTGTGTTTTTTTAAGAGGATGGTATTCATAAAATCAAGATCACTCTGTCAAAGGAAATATAGTAATAGGAACTGTTTTTAATGTTTATTAAAAACAAATATGGCGATGTGTAGCTATTCATTAAAACACAAGAGAAAGTAAAAATTGTAGATACATTGTTGAAAGGGAAAAAAACAACAGTGAGTTGAAACATCACCAGAAAACATTTTAAAGTGACTGGTCATTGCTAAACCTTTCATTTAGTTTTGTTAAATAGAAAATACTACCATAGGACCAAGTTGTGAGAGTTCCATTTATGGGGCCAGGTCTCTCTCATTTTTTTAAGTCCTGATATGTACATTTGAAAAATAGGGTTTTGTTTATTAGGCAGTTTGCATTGGTCTGGCTGTGATTCTATATCGTACAGCTTTTGATTTGGTGCCAGACATCTTGCAGAGATTGTGTATACTATGCGTTAATTGTTCAAAATGCTTATCGATGAGCCCTTACATTTCTGGGATTTTATTTTGTTGTTTGTTATATATATCTACATGAACTGTGAGTGCATTTGCATATATCTTTTTTGCTCAGATAGTAGGAGTTATTTATGATTAGCTATTTGTTGCACAAGTTTTCCTCTACAGATGACACAGCTCTTGAATTCCTTCTTTTTTTTTTCAATGACAAGTCAATTACTTGTTTAAATTCAGTTTGAACTCTCTGAACTGAGAGCAGCCAGCGGAAGCAGGTCTTCTCTGGGAATAAACAAAAGAAGAAAAATGCAAAATCATTCCAAAGCACTATGAATTTGGGTTACTATGAAAAGGCAAGGACAGTTAAAGCAGATCAACAATTTTTAAAAAAAAATTATAACTCTAAGATCTACAAAAGCTGTTTTCCTCTAACTTTCCATTAGAACAAATAAAATTACCTAAAGTATTTTCAGAAAAGCAGAGGAAAATTTAAATTTCCTGTTGCCCAGAATTATTAAAGATTTTCCTATCTACCTTGCCCTGGCAGACTGTTTTCATTACTCTTCAAAAATGCATAGGATTCTATAAAAGATAGCCCCATTAAAAATTATAAAACTGGAACTGGTCAAGAATGGCTGAATGTGACTAAAAAGTAGAGTCTACTGAGAGGGAGGGAGGAGTATCTGCACCTTACCTCAGGTGAGTGCTTTGCTGAACTTAACTCAAGAATGACTGATTTTCTTTGGAGATAATTCATTTTTACCTAATCTCATATACATCCAAAAAATAACATTTAAAAGTATGACCTGTTATTAGAATAACAGGGAAGTTTCTTCTAGCCTAATAAATCATTACAATTCCTTTTTAAATTCTCCTATTTACAATTTCATTACTCTGATACATTGAGTGTATAACTATCATCCAGCATGAACTGGACTGGAATCAGTGTAGTTTTAATCTTTAAATTAGATTTTTATAGCTGCTTATACTTCCATCAAACTAGGATTTTAATAAGTAATTATCTGGTCAAATAGCACACATGTTAAAATATCACAAACCTATAAAGATAAAATTATTGAGAATGAAATTAAAAACAAAAGTGGCGAAATTTTCTCGTAATGGTAATTTAAGATCAAATCATCAACTCTCACCAGCATGTGCATGTGTTAAATCGTATAGAGAAACCTGTAATTATTGTAATTGCTCTTTTTGCTTTATACTAACAAGCTTCAAACCATGTCTCAAACTAGTTGTTTTGAAATAGTTATTTGTCAAGTCATCAAATCTCAAAAAGTAGATGGTAATGAGTTTTTTGTGTGTACATTCTGTCTCCTGGGCTTATGCAGCTTTTCAACTTCCTAAAGTTCATAGATGAAAATTAATGTATATAGCACCATTCTTGCTATCAATAATGTAGAGCAAATAATAACATAAGTTCCTGCTTAATGCCAAAATATAAGGATATGTGGATATATGAATCCTTTCGTTTGATATGGAGATTTTCCTATAAAAATATTGGAAAATTTTGTTTCCTCATCTGAGGCAACAACCTTTATTTTAAAACCACCATTAAATAATGCTATAATCACTCAACATGTAGCATAATAGGATCATAATTTGAGACAAGGTTTAGGCATGGGATGTATACTGTTTATCTTTAAGAGGAAATATTTCAAAATAGATTTTGCTTGCATTCCTATTTTCATAAACACCAGAATTAGTTTGGGCAGTCACAAGCCAGTAATACTGTTGTGAAAAGTTTTCATCTTATGTCAACTATGCAAATTACATTTGATGCTTTAAGAAAAGGGGGGAATAATTTATATACTTACTATTTTCAGAATTGTGAGTAGAAATGAAAGTAACCAGTGCAAACAGATCACTTTTTTAACTTAGTAGCTTTTATGGAACAGTCTATCCTTTCCTAAGCTAATATCATTTCGAAGCTCCCCATTGATGGTAAGGAAGCAAAATTTCATATACACAGCGTATGTATTGAAATCTCAATGTGCCTACATCTAAAAAACTTCTCATTTCACTCATAATGTTGTGCAATCTTATTAATATGACATTAGAATCCATTGTTATCTTTCTAAATATAGCATCAAAAATAGATTCACCATTTTATATGAGATTCTTTAAAATAAAACATGTCTTCACATTGCTTACTTGTTTAAAGTTTGTTAGTAAAATCTACTAGACACTTAAATTTCATAATGTGTCTGCATTTTGCTCTGACGCCTCTGTTACAGTTACAATTATGATACTGATAATCAAAGAGGCCATTGCGAACATCTTTGTGGTGCTAATTTATTATGAAGGAACTATAAATATGTTATAGATGTAGTTAATTGTATATAATCCTGAATTTCTGGATGACCTAAAGTCATTTAATATGCCTCTGATATTTTAATGATAGTCATCTTGTAGTTGTATTGTTGCTATTAAATAAAAAAAAGAGATGGAAAAGAATTAAGGAAGAGGCAAAGAAGTTATGAGAAAAACAATCGAATAGCTGATACAGTCTTTAAATACCTTTCCCACTGATCTACAGGAAATTGTGCAGAAGAATTGTTTGTTTCCTGTTCCACTATAAATGTGGTTTGCATTATACTCCTTTTACTATAAAATTGCCGAAACACAGCAGAGCTTGATATCTTCCTTGTAAATTATTATGGAAAATGTCTATTATATTTTGGCTAGTATTTATTCAGATGTTGTGATATTTCGTCGGATATGTTTTGGATTTTTGTTTACTAACTCTATTCCAAGTGTCTGTACACAGCTATGCCATTGGGAAAGTAATTGCAATATTATTATTATTCCTACAGAATAAATATGCAAGTTACAAACCATACACTTAGTCAACCTATCTACAGAGAATCTTAGTTTCTAGTCAGCTGGTAATATACAGATTTAAAATGCAACTTGTGGTTATATTGGAAGTGATTGGGATCCAAATATTCTTGCTATTTTTAAGTAGTATTGAATAAAAATACCAATTTGTTTATCAGATCCACTCTTGTCTTTTTAATTGTGGGATATTCAGGACACAAAAACTCTTCTTTATTTAGTAATGAACTGGTCTTTCCTGCAGTTTCCAAATCGGTATTCCAAATCAGCCTTATTCTCCCCACGATGAATGTGTTATTGTAAGTGATTGAAGCTCTATTTCTGAGATTCTTTCTGGACTCTCATGACCCTACATCATATCTTAGGTAGCACTTAACTCTACACTTGATATTGTAGATGAAGTATCAAAAAAAATCCCAGGTGCTATAATGTGAATTTTTATAGGATAAACATATATATTTTTAAAACATAATTGACATTCCATGTGATTATAAAATATTTATAATCTGGAATACTCTCATAGATTTGAAGCCAAACAGTTATTAAGGTGCTAAGAAAAATATATGAGCACTGCCAGGAAAGGAATCAAATAATTCTTTTTTGTTGTTGTTTGTTTATTTCAGCTGATGAAGTAGTACTCTATAAAGTTTCATATTCGCTTCTCCAGGAACTTGTATTTCTAAGGATATAAAATATTTTAGTATATGTCCTCAATTATATGGTGTACTATGATCTTACACATGTCTAAAATACCTTAGAACAAATGTATATTATTAAAAAGATCATGTTTTATCCAGTGTGTACAAAAGGCTTATGTGTGTTACATATGTATGTAGGGTGAGAGACAGAGATTTTCTATGTATGCATATATAAAATTAAAATTGTTTAATATGAGCTGAAAATGGTTTAGTATGTATGTGTCTTTGGAAATCTTATTTGCAATGCCGAATGTCTGGTTTTACATGGTACATGTGCCAAACTGAATGTTGACAGCCTTTTGATAACAAATGTGTTTATATCACACACTTTATATGGATTAGAATGTAAAAATACATATTTCTGATGTCATTTTAAATTTCAGGTACCTTGAATTATTTAGCTAGCTTTCCTCAAACTCTGATTTCTTCTGTCAGTATTTGTTATGTGCGTATCAGTAAATGTCATCCAAATATTTTTGGCATTATACTGGCAACATTTCATAAGATGCCTTGAGAAAGGTGAAACAATCTATGAGATTTAATTTATTTTAAAAATCTACCTTGTATTATTTGACTATCATTATAAAACAATGGAAAGTAGGTTAAAAACACCTGAGATGTCAAGGAATTGTATTTGGTAATCTCACTTCAGACTCCACCCTCCCAAAAGCCAGGCTTTGGCTCTGATCCTCCAGAGACCTAGGGCTGAGCTCTCATAGAGACCAAATTACACTCATCCTGAGAGAGGGCATGGTTGAAGTAATTGGTGGGGCAGTGTGGGTAAAGTTGCATTACAGCTGCTTCCATTGTAGCTGACCTGAAAATGAATAGAGGATGTTAACAATCTAGGCTAACATTTGACTTGGCTTTTCACCTCCAGAAACGTAAGGGTGAGAATTATAGAGTACTGAACACTGCACCAAATAATAAGCCTGTTCAAGTGGGAATTGCTATGTTGAGAAAAATCTCAGTCTTAAAAATAGTTGATGCATTTACCAACCACATTAATGTCACAGCAGCTCCAGTAAAGTTTATCCACACTATGTAAAGCCCTTATTGTTTAGACTAGTTAATATAGTTATTATATTTTGCTCTCACTCACTTTGATTCACATTAAAAAAAACATGCTTAATAAAAGGCATTTCTGAAACTCAGAATTTTTCCTTCCTCAAAGGCATAATAACAGTAGAGGTGCTCCATCCTCCCCCTTTCCAGAATGTGCTACTCTGTTTTAAAGGGAATAATGGCATATTGCTCAATAGCTTTTCTAACGAATAAAACAAATTAAATTGATGGTACATGCATATTTAAACCCCATCCAGTTAAGTACTGACGTGATTAAAATAATCAAATGTATTACTTAAAAAATTAAAAAGGATAAATTCTGTACCCCATTATTTTATTGACTTTTAAATATAAATTGCAGAAATGTTTACATTCCTAATGGCATTATTAAGCTAAACTGACAAATCAGAGTAAAAAAGTTGATTGCCCAGCATATTATTATTACTGCACCTGTTATTACAATTCAGTAGATGAGGCGCACCATCCACGAAGAGGATGAATGCTGTTTTCTCAGGCTTCCTTTGTGTGGTATTGGTTGGAGGATAAATGTTTTTTTTAAAAAGTGTGGCTTCACTTTGGGGGCCTTATTTCTTGTGTTGAGGTAACTAAAACCTCCAGCCTTCTTTATGCCACCTGAAAATTCATATGCAAGCACTAGGAGGGGTGCTTGCTGGTATTACCTGCTTCCTTAGTCTTCTCTCAACACAGTCATGTCTTGTTTCAGCTTTTTTAATGGAAGTTTTAAAATTCCAAATAAAATTATCTGTTATCTCCAAAGAGTAAACCAGTGGGAATGATGTGGATGCAAATCAGGAGAGACAGAAAGATTATTTAATGTGAATCTAGGCAAAATTTAAAATATGAGTACCAGATTTTAGAATTTGGCTAGGAAAAAAAAGGTTTGAATATATGCTGTACAACATACTAAGTGCTATAGGTACCAAAATGTTTTTAATTTAATTTTTTTCTCTTTAATGCACATGTCCCTTTTTAAACATTTGACCTTCTTTGAGTATTTGGATTCCTTATTGTATTGCTAACAATAAATGTTTAACTAATTCCCTATTATACTGACAATATATATTCACTGCCCCCAGATGACTTCACATTGGCGAACCAAAAGTCCGAGTGCCAATGAATGAAATCGGACCCATTTTAGAACATGGTATATTCTGAATAACCTGGGAGAATATAAACATAATGCCACCGGATTTAAATTGATGGAGTTGGGGATGGGGGTGGAAAGCCTTAGATCCATTATCTACTTTTCACCTTAACATGTAAATTTTGTACTATTTAAGTTTCTTCTGGCAGAATGAATTTTTGAAGAAGTGAACAAATGATTTTATGAGTTGATACTATTTAGATCCTAGTTATTTATTTTTATTTTTTCCTCTACAATAATTTAAATTCCCAGCATTTAAAAATACCTTATAACTATCATGTATCCTTCTGACTTCCTAACAAAATGTTTAAATGAATTCATTCTCAATTTCAGAAGCAGGTTCTTAACTTAATGCTACCTGAGTTATATACTGTTTTTGCATGCTTTCGAGTTACATAGCAGTATTGTTAGAGAAAAACGAAATTCAGTTTCCATTCTTAGGCTGACTTGGACACAAATAAAAACTGAATTTTAAAAACCGTAGGTTATTTCTGTAGTAGTTTGCTGAGAGTTTGGCTTAAAGGGATGGGGGAGGGAGGCTAAATCATGAGGCTCATCAAGCTTTCATTTTGTTACATTTGCAACATAACCTTAGATGTTCAAATTGGTTATGTTCAACTTATGACAGCTGTGGTATTTAAAGTGATCACAGCTGTTGTGATGTAAAATTGATTTTTCTATTAACACCTGAAAAGAAGACCTGTGTTATATTAAAAACTTAAGTAAGGTAACTGTAAAATTAGGCTTACTGATATGAATCTACTAATCCCCCTTCCTAGCACAGAATAGTTCAATAAAGCTCATGCTTGTACTTAAGATGATAAATAGTATACTTCTGAAATACTTTCATCTAAAAATATTGGCATAATGACAAATCAACTTCTCTAAACTTTCTGGAATAATGAGACTGCTCAGGATACTTAATAAAACCTAAGAAAAACCTTTTAAGGATAATTGAGTTCTTAACCTCTAAAATAAAGAAGCTAGAGTTTTGCTCTTCAGAAATGACTAAGAAAAAGAGATGTATAGCAAAACTTAATAGTAGAAATGGTATCTTTATATTTTTTTCCTCATTATTTTTAGGTTATGCAAATACTCTGGAGGAAGAGGAATGTGCTCAGATGGCCTTAGCATAATTGTTTTACATAGAATATTTTTAGCTTTTTGCTACTCACTTTGCAAATCTTTAGGCTTCTTTTGGGTAGCCAGACGACACTTCCAGCATTGAGCCGGGCCATTCAGAATCTTACCGGTTCCCAAAATGTTATGTCAATGTTGAGGTGCTAGAGCAACTAAAAGAGAGTTGACTTGGCCAAATTCAAGTAGACAAGCAACTCTCAAACTCTTGAAGTCGGTGATGTAATGAGTTTGAATTACAGCTGGCCTGATGCGATATTATTTATGGACACAGTTCCTGCACAGATGTATTGCCAATAGGGAGCTGTGTAGATTAAACTTTTTGGCTAGTCCTAGGCTTTTTACCTGTGTAACTCAATCAGAATTCCAAGTGTGGCGGATTTTATGATGATAAATAGAAGAATAGATCAATAGATGGATAGCTATGTAAATACATAATTATATAGATTATGTAATAATGTCAATTTATGGTTTACTCTACACTTCCATTTATTAGTAGTAGTATAAGATAGTCTCTTGAGCACTGAAATGTTCCTCTCTGTATGCATACAGAAAATGTGAGCCTGTAACATGCATGTTTTAATGAAATTACTTCAAAAATGATCCATCTAAAATTGCAGAATTCTATGAGTATGGAGAGTTTGGTTCTGAGTTTATAGGTTGATGATGAAGCATCCCATAATACTTGCAGGCCAAAACTTGGCACACTAAATAAACATTCAAGAAGAGAGGAGTAGCCTTGTTTTTCAGAAGCAAAAATGTCCCCAGGAGATTGACATTTTTATAAATTTCTAAGAAAATCAAAGAAGATAGTTACTATTGATATTTTGTTATTATGTATGCATATCTTTAGAAGTAACTCATGTGATCCTTTAATTTTATAAGCAATTAGTTTCTAGCATGATAATCCATTTTATTGATAGCAATGTTTTATTAGAAGCAGTAAAATATTTTCTCAGGGATTTTTGTAACAAGTATCATGGCATACATAGAAAACCATTCTGAATTTCTCTTTACAGACTATGCCACAGTAGTACCCATGTATTTTCTCTGTAAAATGAAGCTTTCCCAAGAAAATATGAGCATTTTGAGCTAGTTAATATAGTACCTCATTTGTGAACAAATAAAAATCACTTCAGAGCAGCTACTACTGCAGCTTATGTTGGATCAGTAATGTACATTTCTGCATATTCTAAATATATTTATAACTCTCAAGGTAACTTAGGTGGCTTTTCCTTAACATGCTGAAAGTACAGGCCGAGGTGATATGGTGTATTGGATAGAGAACTTGCATCAAAGTCAGGAAGACCTACCTCTGACACAAACTAACAAGCAGTTGTCAATGCCCTAGGCAGCTATTGAGGAATAAAAGTTGCAAAGCAAGTGCAGTCCTGCATTTCTCATCAAGAATTCCCTACACCAATGAAATCATACACACATACATAAAATATGGACATATTTCCATAATGGGGCACCAAATTTTAAAAATAAAATAATGCTTAGAAATAAAAACAATAGATTCTTCCTAAGTGTTTTGTCATTCAAGACACTTTATAGATCCCCATCCACCAGAATGTCATTTGTAATTGTCGAAATAAAGAAATGGAAGTTAAAGCCATTTCCCTCTCATATAGCTTCCTCCAGTGCCCCCACAGCCAGTAGCAGAAAACAAGACTGACAAAACAGGACCTGATACCTCATGGTTTTCTAAACTGGAAACATAGCAATACTATACTTTGTTCCTAATTTTGGAGAGTGACCACTTCTGATAATAAGCAGTATTTCCATGTATTTTTATCTGAATCTGTGATTTAATTAGTTTAGGGAACTGCCATTGTTTAGAAACTTACTCAGGTCTATTCTTAACTCCTCGGCAACTTAGATGGTTGCCTGGAGCACGTAAGAGTTAAGTTACTTTTCTAGTATCATCTACATAATATTTCAAGCAAGGATTTAACCCAAGTCTTCTTAACTCCAAAGCTAACACTCCGTCCCCTATGTCCTATTTTTTCTTTTCTTCCAGTTGTCTTCCTTTTTCCACTCAGTGAACATTTCTTACATTTTGAGTCATGCAGTGTACTACTTTTATTATTCTGTACAGAATCAGTCAATAGGCTGTGCATTTATTAGGCACTGAGGAAACAAAGATACAAAAAACAAAAATACTTAGAAGACCCAATTCTTTTGGACACAATATAAAGATGGTGACTTGGGCAGTTTTAATGGTAGTTTGGGGTATAAAATTTTCAAGATTATACGTAGTTTTCCTCCTTTCTACCCTTTCCACTCAACCCCCATACTCTCTGTAAGGTCCAGATTAGTCTTGAACTATTCCATACCCAGTCTTTCATATCTGGTAGTGTTCAGTTTTAATGAAAACCAATATTCTAAGCCTCCATACTTCACAATTCTTACTACATTTTCTAACTTAATGCTAATGTCTCTCTGTCAACATAATATTTACTTGACTAAGTTCAGAGGGCAACTAGACAGTGATGTGGATAGAGTGCCAGTCATTGAGTCAGGGATACCTGAGTTCAAATATGGCCTCAGGTACTCACCAGCTCTATCACCCTAGGTAAGTCACTTAACCCTTTTTGCCTCAGTTTCCTCATCTATAAAATGAGCTGCAGAAGGAAATGGCAAACCTCTCTAGTATCCAAGAAAATCCCAAACGGAATTTGGAAGAATCAGATACAATTGAAGTAAGTGAATAACAACAACAAGCTCAGAGGTGTAGGATTAAATAAGTTTGTATTCATTTGATAATTAGTGTGTTGCTTTTCATTACTAAAAGAATTGAATTTGTCTATAGTCATGCCACCCACCCTTAGTTTATCCTTCTCCATTCAATATGGAAGAGCCACAGTTAGATAGCAGGCAAATGGCCAGAAACTCTAGTTACATTTGTTTTGATAAATTCATTGATTTTGTTATTTATACATTTCTTCATGTTGATCTTTTTTTTTTTAAAAAAAAAATGAATAACTGCAATTTGCTTTAAACAAAAGGCAGTGAGGTCTAATGAGTGGAGAGCATTGAGTTTGGATATAACAGACCTGCCAAGGTTTCCTTCTTGGATCAATCACTGGTTGTCTGTGTTGGACTCTCAAAAATTCTCTTCTCTTCCATATGTCTCAGTTTTGCCATCTGTAAAATTGAAACAATCACACTCGCTATCACATTGTATTTATAGTGCACTTTGAGAAGCTTGTGTTAAAGGTGCTTGGCTGAACACTACTTCAAGAATCAGACAATATTTACTGAGCAAAAAAATCAAGCTTATTGTGCTTGCTCTATTATGAGATGTTGCTCAGCATAAAAGTAAAACCCCTCAATACATTTTGTTATTAGTAATGAGTAATTTTAACAAAATTATCTTGCACATGTATCTTCTTTTGCAAAGCCATTTTCACATATGGAATTTCATTTTGTTTTGCAACAATCCTATGAGATAGGGAGTTCCAAGATTATCACATTTTCCATAAAAGAAACCAGGAGCAAAATGATGACGATGAAGATAACTAACATATATAGCCCTACGGTTTGCAAAGTCGTTTTTAATTATATATAATATAATTATTATATTATATTATGTTATATTACGTTATATTACATTATATTACGTTATATTACATTATTTTATATTTTAATAATTACATATAATATAATTCATTATTGTATCATAAATATTAAGTATTTAAATGGATTAGATTAAGTAACTTTCCCCCAAAGTTATCACAAACTTTATGGCAGACATGTTTTAGTGACTTTCACACCCAGTGCTTGCGTATAAATTTGCTGTATTTTTAAAAGCTTAGCATAAAAAGAAAAATCCCTTCCATATTTAAAAACTTCTAAGGATCATGTGTTGCAGTGGAAAGGACACTGAATCTCATATCGGAAAACTTAGGTGCCAGTCTCACCTCTCTAATGCTTCCTTGCTAGGGAGGTTTGGCACAGAGCTGCACAGGATGCCCTACAAGGTTCCCTTCAGCTTAAAAGCTAGGATCCTATCATTTCTTGTCTATTACTTTTAAATACCTGTCCCTTCCCCATCCAGTACCGCTTGATGACTGTAGGGATAATCTAGACTTTAACAAAAAAAACTATACTAGCTAAGCTTTACCAGACTAGAAAGTTTTCAGTATAAATCTGCCAACATTGTTATCTAGAGCCACATTATTATAAGGTTGACTACCAGTGCGATGGCGATTCCTTAAACACGGAGCAGTTATAATCAGCAATGGTGGAAGAAGTACCCTCACTTATATTGAATCACAGGAGTATAAATTTAGAGGTGGTAAGACCTCTGACCATCAAAATGGACCCCCTCATTTGATACCTGAAAAACCAGAGGCCCAGAGAAGTTAAATGATTTGCCCAAGGTTAGTCAGTTCATTAGAAGCAAAACTGAGATTCTAACACATATCTTTTGACTCCCAGTCCAGTTTGCTTTCCTCTGTACTACTTCTCATGTTATAGAGAACTGCTGTAGTTTAGAGGGAGTAGATGTTGTGGTGAAACCATAAGACTTGTCAGAAAACCTGGGTTGAAATCTTGGCTTTAATTCTTCCCAGCTTTGTGACCTTAAGCAAGCCATTTCATCTTTTTTAGTGGCCACTTAGGTAAAAATGAGGATAAATACTATTTTCAGCATCCATTTCTCAGGGTTGTTAGGAAAATGTTTTTACATCTTGACATGCTATATAGATAATAGACAGTCTATTCATCTGAAGTCAAAATTTGGTATTTTAATTTTACATAATGTTTAGGTAAATCTCACTTTTTGATGAAGATTTTAAGTGATCATTTATGTAAATTTGAAACAGTTCACTATAGGTCTTTTAAAACACATAATTTGTTTAGCAATTTTTAAAAGAATAATTACCCATGAAATATCATAGTAGAGTGGAAAGATCTGGAATTCAATGACCTGAGTTCAGATCCTGCTTTTGCCCTTTATTGCTTGTGTGACCTTGGAAAGTCACTTTACCTGTACTAATGAGTTTCAGTTCTTCATTTATAAAATGAGAGAGTTAGACTTAATGAACTCCAAAGTCTCTCCTAGCTCTAAATCAGAAGTCCTTTCTTTATCTGGCATCTGGATTAGATTTCAAGAGGTCCGTGAATTTAGATAGGAAAATAATTACATCTTTATTTTCACTAACCTCTAACTGAAGCTTAACATTTCCTTCCATTATAAATATTGGTAACAAACATTATTGTTAAGAGTCCATGGGCTTCACCAGACTGTCAGAGGTATCTATGACACAGAAAAGGTTAATAAAATCTCTTGCTCTAGATTTCTAATCTTTGGGTCATAGGCTCATAGTATCTTCAGAAAACCTGCAGTTTTAAACTGTGTTTTCTGGTTTTGCCTGCATCCTCACAGATCGTAACTCCTCTGTCCATTCATTCTCATTCATTCTATGTGATTTTTTTTTCCACCAAGTTTTCTTGTAAATTTCCTGCAGAGGATTTAACTAATATGTTGGTGGCCTTCTTGTTCTTTTTAAGTCTCAGAAGTACTGTTGTGCCATTCTAGGTTGTCCATCATTGTTTATGTGACCATCTCACCACTACTTCTGGTCATATGTACATAGACAACCTTAATATCAATTGCTCCCTATTTTCTGTGCAAGTCCTCTCTGGTTATATATGCCAAAACCTGACTTTTCCAGTACAAATGTTGTATTGATTGGCCTTTGGGTGACTTAGAATTTTTATTCTTCAGAAATCATGGGGTTTCATGATTTGCTGCCATTGTGTCTATCACCAGGATGATAACATGACTGAGAGTCAGCTTGTTGTAGTAGATAGAACCTTATAGTCTGGAAGACCCTCGATCCATCCCTGCCTTGAACACCCACTAAATAGCCTGTGGCAATGACTAAGTCATCCCATTCTTCCAAACCTCAGCTCACTCTTTTCCCATTTTATAAATCCAAATAATAAAATTCATTTCACCTTCTCAGAGGATTCCTGTGAGGAAAATACTTTGTAAACCTTAAAATATTCTAGAAATATAAATACCAAAAGTAGTCACTGACCTCTTTTTATATCCTACACTTCATTTGTGGTCATTGTGATGAAACTTATTTAGCCACTTACTCTTCTCCTGCCTGGGACTATTACTAAGTCGTTTCGTCCTCTGTCTGCTGTCTGTCTCTAAGGAAGCTTTAAGCTCTTCGTAGCAAGACTGTAAGGGGTGGATTTGAGTTTTATACTCATTTCTTATTTTACGTAGTTCTTAGCACAAGTCTATGTTCAGCAAGAAGTCGTTGAGTGACTAGATTGTATGAATGAATGTTGTATTTTGGGGTCTGACATTTTCCTCAGTCTCTCTAACAAAAAATATTCTGCAGCCTGCTGGGATATCATTTGCATGTAAAGAAAGTAAAGGGAAACATCTCCCCATGATCATTTCATGCAGAGTTGAGCCAAAGGTGAACATTTTAAAGTACTGCAATGTGTCCAGACAACAAACACAACATTAAATTAATGAGAAGTCCAAACTCTTGGTTATCAATACATAAAACTAACTTTGGTGTCCTGTTGCAGATGCTTCAAGGGCGGGGGGGACAACACAAAACCATTTCATGCTATGGGCATCATCTCTTTAAATCTAGGTTTTACTTTCATTGATAGAGATTTCTAGACCCATTCCTTCTTTTTTTGGTACCTATTCTCTTTATCAGATGAAATGATTGTGAAATCTTTCCAGCTATAAGTCTTGGTAAGACTAAGCATTCTGAGCATCAGGATCTCACAGTGTCACAAACTGGCAGATGCTTTATCCTTGGGCTCTTGTTGGTATACACAAACCCTCATTTCTCCCTGTAATAATTATGGTGTTAAGAGGCATTTGTGTTGTGTGCTCTCTTTCAGCTTGTACCATGTTTAGTTCCTGTTATGCAAATACTGCTTTAAACTTAGAAATGCCAATTTGCATTAATATTTTGGTTCCCTATAGCTAGCTATTGCATTGCACAAACAAGTGCATTTTAATGAGCATTGGCAGAATGTAAAAAAAAAAATATGGTATTCATTAAATTCTATTGTATGAAATGCAGTAGTTGGTTGCCAAAAATCATTAGGATAAATGTAATGTGTGTTGAGGCCACAAGTATAGCCCTCATCAAAGAGTTCTGTGACCTTATGGAATTGTAAGATGCAGTACTGTTTGATGTAGAGTGCAAAATGGTCTTTATTGCTATAAAATAGAAGCTCTGCTTACTATTAACATTTTTTTAAATAAGCAAAACTTATTTCATTTCCAAGGTTTTAGACTTGATGTCCTAACATTGTAGTACATTTGGCCTCTGAATTTATTACTTAATACAGGAGACTTTAAAGATCATAAACACTAGGTTGAAAAGCAGTATTTTCTTATTTCTTGCATTTCAGACTTAAATCTCCAATAGGGTCTTGTTATTCGTGATTTTTTTTCTGCAGTTCTGTGAGAATCTTGTATCTGGGAGAGAGCTTTGGGAGTCGAAGTGTTCAAAAATCAGAATATTTTGCAATTAGGGTTTTCTGAAATTAATTATCTTAACATGTGGGCTTTTAATGTCACTATCATGTTTTGATATAGTCTATGTGTCTTAATTATAATGAGCTTTTTTGGTGTTGTTGCAGTATTTTTTTTTCCATTCCTCTACTCACTTTTCCCAGAAGGAGAGTTCCAAGTCTTTGAAAATTCTCATGATTTTGCAAATCTGCTCTATTTTTGTCTAGAAGACAGGAAAGTTAAAACTGTGGCTGGTAGTATGCCATATACTCAATCCAGTTTTTAAAGGAACCCTTTGCAATCCAGTGAGTACACTGACATCTTTAAAGGTATCTTTAATGAAGATAATTATACCTGAAGGTTATATCACCAGAGAATTAAGAAACAAACTTGTGTACTGAGCTTTTTTCCTCACTTAATTTTGTAGATCACTTTGAGCATGTATAACTGGACACCCCTTCATGACTGATTTGAGAAGTTGCTTTCATAAGGACGTACTGACAGAGGGTTAAATTAATTATTTTCTTCATTACTCAGAAGTGATACAGACTTTTCTTGGGCTAATGTAGTTTAATTAGTGGTCAATTAAAACTGAACATTGCTGAATTGAAGTTCTTTGATCAAACTCTCTGGCATGGTCTCTCTTTCTTTAACTAGCCACCATCTTGAATTCATTTGGAATCAGTAGTGTAAACAAGTTTAAAACTGGTTCTTTTATAAGAAAGTCAGCAGGCTTGTATAGCTGTGGTTTCTTTTTTTACTTCTGTAGGCGGCAATTCAAAGCCATGCTAAATGAAAACAGTGCTACACCCTGAAAAAAATACATTTTTAAAAATTGGACTAAATAGTCAGAAAACAGTCAGTACCCCCACCTTTTCTAGCCAGAAAAAAAATACCCTCAATTTTGGTAACACTGTTGATTTGGTTGTTATAGGACCTTAAAATAAACTTTGTCATCCCCCATCCCATCCCCAGGCCTCATAGTCAGGAGTTAGAAGAAAAAACACAATAAACAGCTCAAGGTTTAGGGGGAAATGCATAACAGCATATATAGTTACACATAGCTTAATTCCTCTCAAACTAATCCTCCACTACCACTAGAAAAAGGAGGAGGGATGGTAAAGTGGGAAAAGCACTGTCCTTGGAGTTGGGAAACCTGGATTCAAATTCCATTTACACCATATCTTGGGCAAATCCTTCAAACCCTGATCCCTCATTTCCTCATTTCAAAGTTGAGGATATTAATAAACGCACCACCTACGTCACTGGGTAGCTAAGGTATATGAGGGACTTTGCATATCTCAAAGCCATACATAATGTCAGCTATTTTTTATATTATTGGGGGGGCAGTGTAGAGACTTTATGAAGTTAATTTGATGATTCATGATTTGTTTGGTGGATATTAGAGTATCAATATGTTGGCTCTATTGATGCACCGCCTCTCATATAATCTTGGTTAGAATGTCATTGCTTTTCTTGGAATGCTGTGATAACAACTTGGAGCAAAAAAGGTAGTGTGGTCAGGGGGGAAATTGTGCTGGAGGAGATCAATAGAGCAGTATGTCACTTTTGTACATGACAGTATTCCTTAAGGTTTGATGTGTTTAGCCTTCTCTCTCCGTACCCCCCAAACCCCTGGTAAAACTTTTTCCAAAATGTTGACCCCTGGTTTTAAAACTTAGGTATAATTTTCTAAAAATTAAACAAGTGATTGATTGGTATTTTGTTTTACCTTATCCAGTCTCTTGAATTTTACCTAAAGGAGGGGCTTAAAAAGAACATTTTATTACTGTGACCAAAGAGTAGATGTTCTAACATTTTAGTAGGTGGAATTTTGTGTTAGTTTTCAATTGCTTTCATCCAAAAAATGTGAAAAAATTGTAGTCCTAAACAATATTAAAATAAAAATTTCTATCACTTGACAGAAAGAGAAATTGTTTATAGTAAATGTGCCTTTCAGCTTTCTCTCATGCCTTCTCCCAAAAGGGCTGATTAGGATGTAATAATTGGGGATGATAGCAGGAGGAAGACGACAATTCCATTTAATTAAAGATAATTTATTTTACTTTAACTTGGTGATGTCCCACATGAATAAGAGTAGATTTAGCAGATAGATTTATTAATGGGTACTGACATCTCAGTTGACATAAAAAGCAAACATTTTCTTTCCTCATTGTTTTTATTGTGTCTCAGCACCTGAAACTGCTGTCATCCCACTTCCTTTCTGTTCTGTGCGGCTGTAGATGTTTTCACCAGATAGACAATTCTGGATTCCCCCACTACCACAACTTAATGTTTGAATTTAGCTGATTTAATGTAATGGCTGTTAATATAAAAGAATGGCCACCTTTTCCAAACTGGCAGTAAAATAATACCTTCTAGAATGACAGCTGTATGATGCATTTTAGATCTTCACCTTCCATTGGAAATCATGTCATTCTGTCATTTTGAATATTTTAAAGGGGTAAAGAAAGTTTTTTTTATTTGTTATTCTTTTTCTGAACTTAAGGAATACAAAGTCAGAATTTTCTTTTAGGACTATTTGATCCTGTAATATCAATGGTAATGACCAATACCACTGAGCTAGTCTATTACAATATTTAAGAGCTTTTCTCATAGAAAATTATGGAGAAATTAAGGCGTAAATGTGGGCAGATGTGTGATACATTCACTGTTTTCTCATGCATTTGTAAACAGATAATGGAAATTAAGAAACACAAATTGGTTTTAGAAAAATCTGGCATAAATGTTACAAAGCTGATACTGAAATAGAGGAAAATATATGAAACAGTTTTCATATGTTTTTCTCAGTCTGCATTGAAGATATCATTTTTAAAGGGCTCAGGGACATGTTCATTTTCGTTAGATGCAACATAGAGTTTCATCAATTTACAAATTATATTTATGTATGTGTGTATTTGTATCCCTCTGGCAAGTCTGTGTTTGACTTGTTTCCATCATTCTCTTTTGTCTTTGACCCCTTATCTTTTTCTTTCTCCATTTACTTACTTACTCCAGTATCAAATTCTCTATTCCCGTTTTTACTTTCTACTTTTTTAGTCTTATCAAATTATTTCTTCTATATTTCATACACCAGTTTTTGGTCCTCTTGGTTTGTGGTTTTTTTTTTTTCCTAGTGAGCTCTAATCTCCAGTTTTCTCTTTTTATTTCTTCCTTGATCTTCCTCAATTCTTTTTGGCCTCTCTCTGATACTCTAACCTTAAAGAAATTGTGTATTGTATTATAATACAAATTGTGACATTTTACATGTCTTATCACTTTACTTTTCCAGTACCTTACTTGTAGTCAACAAGTATTTATTAAGCATCATGTAAGGTACTGTGCCTAGCACTGGAAAGAGAAAGAAAAAAAAAATTTGTCCCTGCTCTCAAGGGGCTCACAGTCTAACATATACAGGCGTTTTGCCCTGTCCCTCCTTTCTCTGCCTTCTATTCCTTTTCACTGCTATTTCTCACTCTGTCATTCATTTTAAGAGCTGGTCCAAATTGTTCATGTTCATACATTAAATAGAAAAGAAAGGCCATAAGTTCTCTTTGTGGGTGGAGTTTTCATTTTTTTTTTACCTTAAACCTAGTTGTTTTACTGTAGCCTGGGTTTCTACCATTTCAGTAGTAATAAATACCTCCTCAGGAATGATAAGTTGTAGTAATTTGGCATGATGAAAGATTTTTGGAATCTTTTTTTTCAGTTAACCTTTTCCTTCTAACCCATAACACTTTGTGTGAAAAAGAGAGAACTAAACTAGATGTTCTCTAAAGGTTGCCATAGAGTGGCTAGAGAGAGATAGCCTTTAGAGTAGGGGGGACCTGAGTTCAAGTCCCACTCCTGACACAGACTGGCTCTGTGATCCCTAGTAAATTGCTTAGACTCTCAGTCCCCCCAGACACTGCTGAGGCTCGAAGTTTTAGAGAAAGTGCTGGTTCAGGAAATGCCTCATCCAGAGTTCCCCATACCAATGAAATTACAGGTCTGGTCGTCATTTTCATTTCTTATGCCCTCCTTGGTTTTCTCCTTCTGATCCACTGCTGTCTCTTTCACACTTCTCCAGACTGCACTTCTCTCTCTTATAATTCCGTAGGATAGCAGTGATATTAACTATTCAGTGATGTATGATGAAAAGTCCTGCCTGCATTGTCAGGAATGTTAGGAGCACATGTTGTCTGTAATGGTTTTGGTGGAACACACCAAGACTTAGGAACCAAAAGACATCATCATCTTAGTGATGATTTTCCCCAAACTTATCCCCAAACTCCTGGTGGGATCAACTCTTTCCTTGAGGAAACACCTTGACGTGTGATTCAGATTGTCCAAATCTTTCGAGAATCATGACCCCACTTATTAAAGTCAAGACACAAAAACAGTCTTTATGTAGTCTAGTGATATGTTCTGCCCTACTTGTAGGATCATCTGAACCCAGTCAGATTTTGTCAGATGAAATTAGTACTATTTATTTTAAGAAAGCAGCACCCTAAACTAACTTGCGGGGTGGAGGGGGAGAAGCAGTTAACTTAGATAAGGATGGAGAAGAATTCGTGCCTTCGAAGTAATGTTCTTTTCTACTTTCCTTTCCACTTTCTCTGTTTCTGGTTCTTTATACTATCCTTCCTCTGCTTCATTGTTCCTTTTCCACAAGCCTTCACTCCCCCTTCTTTAAGCACCAGTCGTCTGTTTAATGCTATCCAGAATTCAGAGTTCCTGTACCTCTGAGTCTGCTCCACTCTTCAGCAAAATCCTAGGTAGGGAAGATTTGTGTGTGGCCTAGCTTTCCTCCAACAGCATCTGGAACTTAGGGAAAATGATGAAACAACCAAAACCCAAACTCCTTTTTTCCCCTCTCTACAGACAGCAGAATTCCCCAAAGGAAGCAGTCGTGCAAAGGCTTCTGACCTTTTCCTCAGTAGGTAGTAGGAGCTAGGAGTGGGAGAAGGAAGAAAGCTTACTAAACTTGTCCAGATGTAGCTAGGTCCATATTCCCTCGGGGTCTTGCTCATGAGTTTGAATTTGGTCATTTGGGTGGCAGGAGCAGTCCTGTTCCACCTCATAACTTTCATGCCCTCCTCCCAATCTTACCCCACGCCCTCCCATTCCCAGGAAACCGTCAGGCCTCCCAACAGACTGAGTTCCACAGAGGGAGTCGGCGTGAAGTTTGCTCTCTCCGTACTGTTTGAATTCTGTGCTGTGGTACTGCCTGCTCCTGTCTGTCAAGATTGTGGTGCTGATGTTGTCAGTCTTGTCTGACCAATCAGCAGACAACACCACAGAATGAAATTTAAACAATGCAGATGCTCAGGCACAGTGTTATTATGTTGACTGGATCACGCAGGGAAATCAGAGGTAAGGTTAGAGCCTACCAAAAGTGGTTATCCCAATTTTACTAATTTGACATCTCTTCTCCAGCTGTTCTGGGCTGCTCTGATCCTCTGACTTTTTCACATCTTTCCCTTTCTCCTCCTCCCCCCCCCAACAAATTTCACCATAACACTCTTCACTTTATTATTCTTGTTATTTTTTTTCTTTGCTTTCGCCACTTTTCCTTAATTTCTGCTTTCTTCTGTTCACTTTCTGAATGTACCTGATTTATCTTTGATATAGCTGGTACTCTTGGTAAATGTCACCTTGTTAATGCATGTAATCACCACAATTTTAGGGAAGATACTATCCAGAATTAGCACAATGTCATGATGAATTAATGGGCCTATACCTTTCCCAACTCTGGGACCGGACAGTGAGAAACTGGAATCTTCAGACTGTAGTTTACCATTCATATCATTGACTAAAATTTATTATAATATGGAGTTTAAATCATCATTATGGTGATTGGTTTCGAATTAGAAAAGGCAAAATAAGCAGACTGGAAAGAATTCTGGGATCTGAAAAAAATCTGTTCATTAAGAATTTAGAGGAGTGAAAGAGTTGATTTTGTTTTCTCCTCATGTTAATATTTTCCCCAATTTTAGGCTGTAAAGTTACTTCCTAGGAGATGAAGTAATACCATTCTCACCCCCCCCCTTTTAAATTTAGTTGACCCTTTTTAAACTTTGGGCGTTTGCATGGTGCTTTGTTCCTCAACCCCATCTGGAAAATATTTAAGCTCGACTGGAATGGTAGAGCCAGAATATCATATAAGATGGAATAAGGAGAAGGTAGAAAAATGAAGAAAATTGTGTGTATTTAGAATAAGCCAGTTGTTTGTACAGAAGCGGTCGGTGGAGGAATTGGAACAAATGGCAGTATACGATGAATAGTTTGGTCCAGATCTGTACGTTTCACCACAGAATGAGCCATGGTTTGTAAAACTGACATTCTGTTGTGACTTTTGAATGCAAACAAATCTCTGCAAATTTCTGCCCGATCAAGTTAATAAGAAAATATATACATGCAGAGGCGAGAGCCGTACGCTACTTGTATTTCTGTCAGCGTTGGAGGAAATAGGAAACATTTTTTTTACTGTATTACATGCCAAAAAATGCTGGGATCTCCAGCTCAGTGAATTTTCTGGCATTTTTTTTTCTTACATAAGAACAATGGAACGTTAAAATATGTCAGGAAAGGATACCTCAGCAGATGCCATATTGGGATTATTTTTTTCCAGTATCTTTCCATTTGAGGTAGTTGTTATTTTCTGAGCATCTCATTTGTGAGCAAGAAAGGACCCTGAAATGGCATCATTTCTAAATGCTCTCTAGATGTGATGCAGAGGTATGAGACAGGATATTCTGAGAGGTCACCATGCAAGGCTCTGACATTCTGCTTCACACCTGTACTCATTTTCTGACATGGTCAGTAACCTTGTTGATTAACCCTAGGTGACCTTTCACCTCCTGCTGCTCTCTGAAATTCTGCCTTGACCAGCCAGTTCTGCCCTTCTCGGTGGCTTACAGGTGGTCACTGTAGCTACGTACACTTGTTCTTGTGGTGTGCTGTGCACTTAGCATCCCGGCAAGACCTGCAATTTCATACCTCTCAAGGGGCTAGAGAAGGGGTTGGGGGAGGGGAATAGTGAGAGAGATGGCTGTTTGCATGTGCTTTTCTGTTTTGTAGCTCATATGGTATCAATTACTATTTGATGGTAACGCCAGGCCCTAGGCCCTTTTGCATGTTTGTCCTGTGAGAAAGATCTGGAAGAGCCGACATATGGTTTTGATTGCTTCAATTGCAGGTTGATAGAATGAACGCAGGGGTGAGGTGGGTGGGTTTTCCTTCCGGCCTTTTCCATTCTGGGTTGGTAATATGCTTCACTTGTGGAACTGGTCTTTTCATCATCTAACTCCTCCCCTTCACCCCCCACCACTCTGCATTCTATGTCCTTTCCCTTCCCCTCCCAACCCCCAAATCACCACCAGAAACATGTGGGCTGTATTAGGAACCTGCGTGTGTGTGTGTGTGTGTGTGTGTGTGTGTGTGTGTACACACACACACACGCATAGATCCTTCTGCAATCCTAGACTTGGTTCATTCTGTCAAACCGAGAATCTGATGAGATCTAATAATTTTATGAATTTAGAAAAATTATATTTTACCCCACAGCCCAAAGATATGTTTCAGAAAACTATACTAGGTAATTGAGTACATAACTACAGAAGATGATGCAAAGGTCTTTAATAAAGTTGGTTTCATTTTAAATAGAGCAGATGTATCTCTTTGAAAGGGCTCAGTGCTTATAAGCACAGTGCCTTGTACCTAGTAAGTTCCTAATCAATACACGTAGATGGAATGACTGCCTGAGAGTGCTTGTTGACAGAATATGGACCAAGTGACACTTAATTGTCCTTTCAAGCTCATCCTTCCACACCTTGTGGTCATAGTTATGCCAAGAAGTTAATAGGGTTTACATGCTGGTACATTTATGTCTTTTGTGCTTGGTTTTTGTTGTTGTTGTTGAGGTTTTTTTTGAAAGGGATATGCCGGATTTGGCTTTTTGTACTCTCATCACTCCCATACAGGGTGACTCTTCTTGCTAAACTAGAGACGGTAGGGGGTACCCAGAAAGTGCCTCCTCATTACTGATGCTCAGCAGGGAATGCATCTGTAAGTATGCCTAGGGAAGGACTAGTATTGGGGGAATGAAGAGGCAAAGAGGAGATGGGAAGGTTATAGACACATTTTTAATGTCACCCATGAAAATGGTTTGTTTTAAAGCAATGTTTTTTCAATAATGCCCTCAAATATGCTTGTCAGGTGCACCATTTCTACAGCTGGGTAGTTCTTGGTGGTTTTTTTTGTTTTATGCTATTGTATTTTTAAATCTTACTCAAATAAAACAAGGAATTCAGATAGACTTAAAAGTTAATGAGGAACCTTGCTTGAAAATGTTGTTACACTCAACCTTCTTCATATGCTGAAAGACAAAAAAAAATACAATTAAAAATGTATAGTTTTGCAAAACGTGAATTAAAATGCTCAGGCATTAGATCTGTGTTTCTAGTAATCCAATCAGAACATTTTTTCATACTTTTTCCTCATCACTAGTTAAGCAACTCAGACTCTTCTGTATATGAGAAAACAATGAGAAGAATAGGAAATCAAAGAAGTGTCTGAAAGGGGGATTCTACATGAAGTACATAAGGATTTAATGGAGCAAATTATCTATAGTCCTACAGTGACTATTTATTATGTTATTGCATATCAGTTTAGAACTATTTTTCCTCCTCTCTAGCAAGACAGATCATTTTATTGAATACGGAGGTTTTTTTAATGTCTTGATAACCATTAAATTTTTGCCATTTAAGATATTAAATTTTTAATAAATACAATCCTTTTAGATAGTCTAGTTAAAATGTATGCCAGAATATAGAGAGAAAATAGCAACTAATAAGTTTACTGCCCTCACATTTTTTTCCTCTCATATTAGGTATATATCGAAGTAAATATTGTAGGATGACAAATTATCCTATGATTCTCTTTTGCATCTGAAACTTTTTATATTTGTGCCTAACCTTCCCACCAGTGTCAATTCTTTAGATTCATATGCATTGAAAATGCTTCCTATTCACTGCTTTTGTGCCTCCTGTGGAACTGAAAGGGTAAGACTTACAGTAGGTTTGATGGAATGAGGATTGGGAGCACATCTTGGGAAATTGTGGGGTTACTACCTGGGTCACTCCGTAGCAGTTGCTTTGGAGAGATATTTGATTTGGAAGAACATTTTGAATCCTTTAAGCCACAACTCCATTAAAGATTTGGAATGAGAAGGGAGAGGTGATGTTGGAGAGAGTGTTACTGGGGAATCTTGGCTCTGAAAAGTATTAGGTGGAAATCCTTTGGTCCCTGTCCAGATTAACTCAAGTTTCTAATCCACTTCCTTTCACACAGGTCAAGCAGTGTGAGGAAAAGTTCATGCTTAGGTGTCTGGAGACTAGCTTCTACCACAGAAGAATGAGTTGTTAGATATTATTTTTTTATTGTTGCTCCAAAACAATGTAAACAGCATACTTCCATTATGGAAAATGTAGGCAAGTACATATAGTTTATTTTTCGGCTGCCGTGCCTTAGGAAAGTCATTTTAACCTCATCTAACATCTTGTCCATGCTTGTGAAAATAAAACTATAATTCAGAGAATCATAACAACATGATCAGATTTATCTAGATATCATTGACCCAGAAAGAGAATATTATTTGAAAATTTTTCACAATCTCAAGTTCCCTTGGAAAGCTCTATTTTAGTAATAAGAAAAATATAACCTAAAACCATACGTGTCAGAAATCCTGTCGGGTATATAAAATAAGCATAAATTAGTCTTTGGCGTTTGGAATTCTTAACCTGGGACCTGGGACCTCATTTTAGTGATATTTTAATAACTTTAATGTAATTGATTTTTAAAAAAGTAATCCTATGTATTTTATTTTATGCTTTATTATACTGAGAAGGAATCTATAGGTTTCACCAGACTGCCATAGGGGCCTAGGACACAGAAAAGAGTAAGAATTCCTGCTTTAGGATCTACCTCCTAAATTCCAAGGCAGTCCTCTTGTTAGGTTATTTTTATTTTTCTTCTCTGGCTTGCCATATTTCTTTTTCTGTGTCTATTTTTTTCTTTCTCTCCTTTTCTTTCTCTTATCTTCTTCCCTCCCCCCATCTCTGTCTCTCTTTCTTTGTGACTCTGTTTCCCCCCAGCTCTCATGCACACATTCACTCGTAACTAAAAATAAATTTAATATTTTTGTTGAAATGCATGTAAAAATAATCAGATGACCAAAGAGAATCAGCTAATTACTGTAAAAATTTCATTTCTCAAAAGAATTGCAAATTACTAACAACCATATGAAAGAATGCTCCAAATCCTTAATAATAAGAGACAGGAAAAAGTATTCCTGAGTTTTGCTTCATAGCCAGTAAATTAGCAAAGATGAAAAAGGATGAGACTAGCCAATGCTTTAGGACTTGTGGGAAGAAAGGCACACTAATGCAGAGTTGGTGGATCTTGGAATTAGTACAACCTTTTAAGAGAGGATTTTGGAATTATGCAAATAAAGTGACTAAACCATCTATATCTCTTGCCCCAGAGATTATGCTACTAAACATATGCCCTAAGAAGGTCATTAACACAGAAAAAGGCCTAATATGCACCAAATTATTTGTAGCAGCACTTTTTGTGGTAGCAAGAATTAGAAACAAAGTAGATGCCTGTTGGTTGGGGAATTGCTAAACAAATTCATATACATGAATTTACTGGAGTATACTGGAAGAAAGGACAAATATAGGGATTACAGAAAAGCATGGAAAGATATGTATTAACTGATGCAAAGTAAGCAAAGGCAAGGAAACAATATTCAAAATGCCTATAACATAAATGGAAGAAAAAATGCAAAACGATAAAAAATGAATGTAATAAAATTACAAAAAACAAACATGGTTCCAAAGAAGAGAGATGAAAGAAACTTTACCCCCATTTCTTTGCAAGGCAGTCCACATGCGTGGAATATTGCAATATATTATTAGGTTTTTTTCAGTGTATTATATGAACATGCTAATTTTTTAAAACTTTCTCTGCTTTTTTTTTCCTCTTAAAAATGATTTGTTATATTGGATGGGTCTCTGTGAATCAGCAGAGGGAGGGATACAAAGACAAATGCAGGTAATGCAAAGAAGGAATAATTCAGTATGTGCTTTTATTGATTTTTGTATTCCCTCTGCTGTTGCAGATTACAACTTCTTTGTGCCTTGATGTGTGGTCATTATGAGTTGCCCTGCTAAAATAACTTACTACCTTTTTGTGAACACTCTGGTGATGAGCCTCTGAACTTGGCCAGGTTATTCCTGTTGTTCAGTGAATAAGCATTTTTTAAGAATCTACTATGTGTCAAGTTACAGTGCTAAGAATTGAGGATGCAAAAAGAGGCAGAAGACAGATCCAGGGTTCAAGGAACTCACAATCTTCCTGAGGTAACATACTAGCAGCAGTAGTTCTCCAGGTCTTTGTGGTATGATACAGAACCTGCCAGGGTTTACACTATGCTGACATAACTTTAAGAACCCAAGGTTCTAAGGGAACTCAAGTGTGAATTTAACAGAGAAGTAAAGAAAAATGTAATTCTTTCATTCTCTACAGATTACACATTTGTCTCAATCTAAAAAAAAACACAACTCCTTCATGGACAAATACTTCTTTTTTTCTCACCCTTGATATGAGGATTTTTATCCTTTCTGAATACCTTAAAGTAGGATGAATTAATTTAATCTGAGAATGTATATGTTCATCTTTTAGGACCTACTTTTGTTAATTCATAAGTTGTAAATAAGCACTTCCATGTTCATAAGGAAGAAATTGCTTGCTTTTAAAAGGGAAACATCAATTAAGATCAAGAGAACAGAGTTCATCAACTTAAAAACTACTCAGAATTCATGATTTCTAAATTTTGAACAATGTTTGAACCTTTCAGAGATTGAAGGTTTAGGGCTTTTTTTGTTTTGAATTTTTTTTAACTGTTTGCAAATCATGACTTCCTGTTTCTAAGGAAAAAAAAACCCTCAAAGGAAAGGCTCAGCAGGCTTCCTGGACATCAAATAGTTCTTGCAAAACAACATTCTGATGACTTACATGTAAATAAATCAGAAACATATGAATTAAACTTCCTTCAAAATGCATATGGGCTTAAAAATGAAGAGAAGAAGTGCTGAGGAAATGTGTTTTGGGTTTTGCTCAGCCTATGTCATTTGAAAAAATAGTTTGAGACACTTAACAAACTCAAGACACAGCAGGGCTTACCCATCCTTAATATTAACATCCCAGTTGAATGAAACATCAATTTGCCATGTGCTTGAGTATGAGCCACCCTTGGCTTATTCCCCATGGATGTAATTTTCTAAGGTCCCAAAAGTAATATTGCAGAGAGCAGTATTATACGTTTTCTAACTTATTTTTCACAACCCTCTTCCTCTGTCTTAACTCCAAAAATATTACAGGACATGTGACGGTAAGATCAAATCATGATGATGTAACCATCATCTATATAAGTATTTGGAAACAACAAAAAAAAATCATTAATAAGAAACTAGCCCCAAGGCTAACAATACTTAGTAAAAGAATGATAAAAAAAAACACTAATTGGATAGAGATAAAGCCTGTAAACATTTTTTTTTCATTGCATGACTAAATGATACCGCAGCATTGTTTCTCCAGATGAATGGGGCAAGCAATGTACTAAGAAATGAAAGTGATATAAAAGTAAAAGATATCAACAAATATTTTAAATTTAAAACCATCGTCTTGGCACCACAAAAGATGCCAAGTCCTAATGCCAAACCGTGGGTATGACTTCAGTATTACTGAACTTTGCTAAACGACATGGAATTATAGTCAGTGGAAGTATGGTTCCTGTTCTCTAAATGAACATGGGTTTATTTGTTGTTGGTTGTTTTTTTTTTTTAAGTCAGTGACCATTGTAGTATCATCAGAGCCTTTACATTTTAGCTTTTCTTATATCACCTTACTCAGTTGTAGATTCAAAGCACAGGAACAGAACACAGAGAATGTAATGTGAAGAGGCTTCATTTTCCTTCATTGAGATTTTGCGGGGTATTATGTTGCTGCTTGTGAACTGGGCGTTGCTATACCTTATTAGTCAAAAATAGATAGGAAAAAGATTTCATTGCATTACTGCTTTTTGACAGTTATTTGAAGAAGGTGTCTTTAAAGTATTGTTGTGTCTTCCCCATTTTCTTTGACTTAAATATGGAATAAAGTTTAAGAGAAAAACAACCCCCCCCCATCCAAGTCCTCATTTTTAGCAGCATTGGGTAATATGATTTTGTGGTGAAATGTCTGAATGTAGAGTTGGGTCTTGGGCTTGAATCCCATCTCTGCTGATAACAATCCATGAGATGTTAGGCAAATCACTCTACCTTTTTTTGCACTTAATTTCCTAGTCTATAAAATGTGGGGATTGGATTAGATGATCCATAATCCCATACCAAAGAGTTACCAAACATCCATTTGCCCAGGCAAGGCATTATGCAGAGTCTGAATATAGGTTAATAAGTATAAGAAATGCTTGCTTCATTAAAGGTTTTTACAGTCGAGTTGGGGGAAAAAAAAAGACAGATCTACTACATGACAGATAATAGCACACATTGTGCAGTAAATTCCAAACAAGTGGTACAGGAGGTAAACATAGACTACTTCGGAGTATGGTGTGATGATTGAACATTAG
The DNA here is from genome assembly GCA_028646575.1 of Pseudocheirus occidentalis. NCBI lineage: Eukaryota > Metazoa > Chordata > Mammalia > Diprotodontia > Pseudocheiridae > Pseudocheirus > Pseudocheirus occidentalis. The sequence goes on along the minus strand of CM053594.1, from coordinate 290,054,862 downwards.
AATAGTTGAGGAAGGTTTCACAGAGGAAGTGACACTAGAATTAGGTCTTAAAAGAAGAGATAGTTCAGTGGTAGATTAAAGGATAGTGGATACAGCAAAGGACTTGGAATCAAGGAGAATTGAGTCTGGATCCTGCCTCAAGACATTCCCAATCTATGTGACCATTGGGAAGTGTCTTAACCTAGTTTCCTCATCTGTAAAATGGGGATAATAATTGCAGTTAACTCACATGGCTATTGCGAGGATCAAAGGTATGTACATGTGTATACCCACATTCACTCTCTTACCATATATAATGTGTGTTAGGTGTGTACACACACAAATACATTTATACAGGTATGTTGTTTGTATGTATGTATAGATAAAGCATGTTATAGACCCTAAAGCAGTATATAAATGCTAGCTATAATTAAAAGAAAGTCAGAGCTTAATAGGGAGGAGAGGGCATTCCAGATAGCATGAGTCAGCTAAATTAGGAATTTTTCTAGAACTATAAAAGACTAGGGCAGGGGGCATATCAAATGTCTCCTACAGTTGAAGGGCTGTCACATTAAGAAAAGGAATAGCACTTGTTCTTCCTGGTCCAAGAAGGCAGAACTAGGAGCAATTGGGTGGGGGATAGTGGGGCATGGGGGTGGAGAGGAGGAGATCACTAAGAGGAAAATTATACTTTATGTAAATAAAGAAAAAGAAATTCCTAACACAGCTGTCCAAAAGTAGAATTAGACTGAGACTGAATTGGGAGCTAGTGGGATTCCTCCTAGATGGAGATCTTCAAGCAAAACATAGGGGAACATACATTGAGGTTGTAAAAAGGATTCTTGTTTAAGAATGGGTTGGATTCAATGGCCTTTTGGGCCATTTCCAATTATGAGGTTTTGTGATCTATGCTGCCTATTAATTGTCCTTAAGCAATAAAGAAGAAAAAGACTCCTATTAGAGAGAACCAATAAAAATGCATGAAACTCTGACCTGTTCTAGAGTTCCTTGCTATTGTTTTATAGATATCTGTTCCTATTTGACAGTGTAAGTCATAGTCTCTTTACCTTGGCTGCAGTTTTCTGGGTCATTTGCTTATTAGCAGAATCTAAATAGAGAGAGTAACAGATATCCCAAACTCTGCAATAAGCTAAGGATGCTGACTCTCCCTTACATGAATTAGCTTCTTCCCTGGGAACCTTTGCATGTCAGGGCTATGAGGCCATGAAATCGCACCATGACATCCTCTTCATCCCTGCTACTTATTGCTGCCTTTTTCTTTCTGGTATAAGGGCCATGAGAATAATTCATCCATAGATATAGATAGATATACATATACACACACATACACATATATGCATGTGTGTGTATATATGTATATATATACATACACACATACATACATATTTATGTGGATATTCATCCCTCCATGGAGTACCTCAAAAGGAAAAAGCATTTTAATTCATTAAATATATATTAAACACCTACTCATATGAGCCCGCATATATCCTGGGTTTGTTTTGTTCACACACACAGCCTAAATTGTGTGTAGGCCTATGTACCAATTATGCAAGAATCAGTCCAATTACTCAAGCTGTGTTTTGTGAGCCAACCTTTTCTCAGGAAGCTGGTTACCTGTAAACCAGGGGAACACGTTTTTCCATTCTTGCCCCTCTGCTTTACACTAATCAAAGCTTCCTAGAGTCTCTTTAATCTCATCTTCATTTTTCTTTCCATTTTTCCTCTCTTTATTTCAATGCTACTTGGGTTTCTTTTTAATTTGCCTCTATTCAGAGATTATAAGACATAAGATTATAAATTTCACAGAGATAAAGACATTCCTAGTTAAAGAAGACCAATTATTTTTTATCATCTGTAGTATCATCACCAATACAAGCATATATTTAAATATCAAAAATGTACTTTTAATACTATATTTTATTGTTTCACTCATATCCTGCCCTTAGTTACCCCATTTGGAATTTTCTTGGGAAAGATACTGAATTAGTTTGCTATTTCTTTCTCCCAGCTCATTTACAGATGAGGAAACTGAGATAAATATGGGTAAGTGACTCGTACAAGGTCACCTAGTGAGTATCAGAGGCCAGATTTGAATTCAGGAAGTTGAGTCTTGCTGACTCCGGGCCCAGCACTGTGCACTATGGCACCACCTAGCTGCCCCTTTAACAAAGTATAAGAGCTTCTATGAAAACAACAACAACAAAATAACACCTATGTTATCAGTGTTATTATCCCCATTTTACAGAAGGGAAAGCTGAAAGAATTTAAATAACTTGACCGAGGTCATAGGTGACAAAGCCAGGTCTTCTGGAATCCAAGTTAAGTGTTCTTTCCAAACTACCAGTTGTTATTAGTTGTGATTAGTTCAGTTCATTTGAACTTTGTCACTAATAAGGCAGGGATATAGGTTTGTTCTCCCTGTGAGCTCTTTAGCTTTGCTGTACCCAAGGCAAAAGACTACTTTGTTCACCCTCTGCTCCCACCCTACAAATTAAGCCATTGTTTACAAAGAGATCTGGGTGGAAGTGTGTAATTAGGTAAATACAAATCCATCACCACCCCTAGGAAGACAACTCAAAAGTACACATTCTAGCGATAGTGAATCTTCTTCACATATGAAGGACAAAATCACTGTGTTCTAAAAAAAAATACATCTTTGTCACATTCTCAGGGCAAAGAATTTGATTCATAGTGTAGTAAAATCTTCATAGAAAGGTTTCTTTTTGTTTTCCACGATTGTTTTAGGGAGATATTTGACTGTAAAGTGGATATTTTCTACCTGAAAAGTAAAGTCAATAAGCATTTATTGAGTGCTAACTAGGCACCATGCTAAGCACTAGAAATACAAAGAAAGACAAAAACACTTTCCCTATCCTCAAAGGACTATCTAATAGAGAAAATAACATGTAATGGAAGGTACTTTGAGAAGGGAAGGAACTAGTAGCTAGGGGAGACTGAGAAAGTCTGCCTGGAGTAGGTGGGATATGGGCTGAATCTTGAAAGAAGTCAAGTGTAGATGAAAGGGAGAGCATCCAGTCATAGGGACAAGAAAGTCATGTTCAAGTTAAGTAGGCCAGGGTTTGGAGAAATGTAGAATATGTGAAAGAAAGTAAGGTATAAGAAGACTAAAAGGGTAGGAAGTGGGTAAACTAAGAAGAATTTTAAATACTAAACAAAGAAATTCATGTTTGATCTTGGTATGAGTAGTCATTGGATCTCATCGTACAGGGGCTTGATAAGGTCAGGCCTATATTTTGGAAGAAGTATCATGGCATCTGAGTGGAAGATAGATTGGAGTGGAGAGAGATTTGAGGGAGAGACACTAATTAGCAGGCTATTACAGTAATCCAGCAGGGAGGTGATGAGCACCTAAATTAAGGCTGTGATTGTGTAAGTCAAAAGAAGGGACCAGTGTTGTGAAGGCAGAAGATGTGAAAGTAGAAGCCACAAGATTTTGCATCCAATTGGATATGTGGGATGAATGGGAGTGAGGATTGAGGGTAAGACTAGATGACTGGGAGAATAATGGTGCCCTGAAAAGGAATACGAAATTGGAAACGGGGCAGTCAATTCTGTTACGGACATAACTAAGCTGAGATGCCCATAAGGAGACCTAATTTAAGATGTCCAGAAAGCAAATAAAAGGGAAAAAAATCACATTCTGCCTTTTTCATTTTTCTCATTTCTCTTCAGGTCCCCAGTAGATTTCTCATAAAGAAAAGTATAGCCAAAATGGGTCTTTGATGACTTCCTTTCTGATGATCATTGTAATGAGGCATTGTAATGGCTAACTTCTCTTCCTCTCATATTTATCATATTCACTAAACTTTTCCAAAATATTTAAGTTGTACCTCAAGAAGTATCTCTTTCAACTTGAAGGTGTTTCTTTTATCTTATTTTTAAGAAATTGATGACAATTTTACATTATTATTTAGAAATCATAGGTTTTTTGTTTAAAACTAATCCACCTTTTAAATAAAGTTCTCAAATAATTTGAAATACTGTTGTTAAAATGGTTCTTTTTAAAAGTAAATTAATATTGTCTGTAATTGTTAGGATTTAGTACATTTTCTAAATCTTTTAAAAATTGAAAATAAAAGTCACAAACCACATAGAACATTTATATTTAAATACCACAGAGGTTCAAAAGTAGTAGGAATACAAAAGTTCCATAAAGATTTGAATCAAGATTTACCATGCCCAAGATTTCTTCCTTGAATAGCTGCATCTCATATTTATCACCCCTCCTTTAACTTTTTTTCCTTCTGCATTCATGTATGCCATGTTAAAACACAAAAACACAATTCACTTGTTCATGTTATTTGCTTGTTTCGTGCACATATGCATTGTGCATATGTATTTAAATATCATCTTTTCAAATGATTCCTCAAAGATAGGAACCATATTTTCTTCCTCTCTCTTCTACTCATTTTCCCTTTCTCTTTCCTTCCTTCCTTCCTTCCTTTCTTCCTTCCCTCCTTCCTACTTTCCTTCCTTTTTCTTTGTTTTTTCTTTTTTCTTTCTTTCTTTCATTCTTTCTTTCATCTATGTACTTTTCTTCTCTCCTTTTTCTTTCTTTCTCTCTTTCCTATCTCTTTTGCTATTTTCTCCCTCCCAGAGTACCTAATTTAGTACAAGATATAAGATAGAAAACCAGTCAACGTGAGGAAGTTAATTCATTAATGAGCTATCGTTGATTGATTTTATTTCTAATTTTGCCCTGGTGTGGGGCTGGTTCTTGAGTGGAAATGGACAGGAGTTTCATTGGGTGGAGATAGCTAATGATCTGTGCTATTTTATATTTTAAACAGTGTCACATATTCATACATTCGGTAAATATCTTTTTCCAGTTAAAAGTAGTGTTATATATTTTAACAAAGAAATGATAATTGGTATGTTCATCTTTCTGAAGGAAAAGATGGAATGATCATTTTATTCTTCATCCTGGTAGTGATTTCTATTCAAAATCTTACCAGGATAGAAGCTAACTGCATATAATAGGTCTTCTGATAAATAAGGGACAGTTTCTTTTTGATGCATTCAGGGTTTTTTTTTTACATGTTTGAGCACGATAGTAGCTCATCACTAATTCTCCTCAGTGTTAATAGATATGTATTATCATTGGGAAAATTTTACGTCCCCCAGATTCCTTAACCTCTCTGTTACTTAGGAGAGGATTTTAATTGTGTGCACATCTCTGATTTGCCTTGAAACAACAGTCCTACTTTGCAAGTTCTCTTTTTATAGAAATACAAAGAAACTTAAGACCTGTGATATCCAGAGAAAAACAAAATCTCATCTCGTAGAAGGGGAGCATGCTTTTAGAAAGTTCTGACACATAGAGAGAGAATCAGAAGTCTAGACATAGTTTAAAAGTATTTTTTTTTCTTTTTCCCCATTAGTCACGACCCTGAGATTACTAACAATCATACAGATAATAGCTAGTAATTTATACAATGCATTAAGGTTTGCAAAGTGCTCTACACATTTATTTCAGTTGACTCTCACTACATCCCTGTATTCTGCCTTTGACAGGCAGTGCCGTGGATAGAATGAAAAGATCTGAGTTTGAATCCTGCCTCACAAATTAGCTCTTTAACCCTGGACAAGTGAACGAGTCTCAGTTTCTTCATCTTTAAATTAGGATTAATAGTTGTATACTCCTCCCCTCAAGCGGTTTCCAGGGTTGAGTGGGATAATATACGTATTTTGCAAATCTTAAAGCATGTAACTATTAAAACTCCCTTGAGCTTTCATTTCCCTCATCATTTCCCACCCAGCTCCTTTCCTGGACTTCATGAGCTCCAGAGCCTCACCAATTTGCAAGATGAAATCATCTCTAAAACTCACCACTTCTCAGTACCCCTAAGCCAGGGGCCTCTCCCTTCCCTTGACCGGAGAGTTCTTCCCACTCTCCTCTCCCATACAAGGAGAGCTTTCTGGGAATTCATGTCATTATTTCCCATCCTGCTGCTTTCCTAGATTTCATGATCTCCAGAAACCATCTTTGTTCAGGATGAAATCAACTGAAACACTCAAAAACGCAAATCCTCTCCCTCCCTGGCTGGAGGACTTCATCATGCTCCCCTCATTGTCATGCCGTCTTCCCTCATGCCCTCTGTTTTCTCCTGCTTTCTGTATGTTATCTCTTCCAGTAAATTGAGGGTAGGGAATTTCTTATGTCTTTCTCTGTATCCCCAGGCACTTAGAACTGTGCCTGGCACACAGTAACTGCTAAGTAAATGTTTGTTCCTTCTATTTCCCTCCTCTTTCAGTACTGATCCTCAGGAAACTTTCATAGATCCATTCACTCTCAATAACTGAGAATTGTTTAAATTAAGGCAGCTGGTACAGTGAGTAGATAGATGGCTAGGCCTGGAGTTAGGAAAACCTGAGTTCAAATTTGGCCCCAGACACTCAACTGTGTGACCTTGGGCAAGTCACTTAACCTTGGTTTGCCTCAGTTTCCTGAACTGTAAAATGGGGATAATAACATCACCTGTTTGGAGATTAGTGTGATGCTCAAATGAGATGACTGTAAAGTGCTTAGCTTAGTATCTGACATATAGTAGATACTATATAAATGATTTTTCCCTTCTCTTCCCCTCCCCAGTCTTTCCAGAGATAATAATATTTTGACAGAGATTATCTTAAATTAAGGGAATAAAGTTCTAACTTTATTAGAAATCTAGACTTCAAAGAAAAGAAATCAAGCTATGCCACTTATAAGAAGTTACCTCCTTGATCTCTGTGTAAAGTCCAGACCAGAGGTACAGGCACAAGTAGCTGGTCTCCCTTCCTCTAGTTTCCACACTGGCATTCATTCTCCATTCAGTGGCCAAAGGGATGCTCTGCCAGTGTAGCACCCAACTCGGTAAATTCCCACGGTTCCCTGTTACATCCAGGATCAAATATAAAATTCTGTTTGGATTTTAAACCCTTCACAGGTCGGCCCTTTCTTATCTTTCTAGTCTTCCCACACATGATTTCCTCCTCAGCCCGGTATCACTGTTCTCCTTACTATTTCTTAAAAATGGCACTCCATTGACTGAATCTGTGCCTTTTCCCTGGCTTTCTCTAATTCCCCTTCACTGCTGCCTCCTGGCTTCTCTGGCTGCCTTCAGGACAGCTCAAATTACACTTTCTTCTGACCTTTCCTTCCCCAGCCCCTTCCCTCTCCCATTGCTAGTGCCTTTGAGGTTACCAAGAAGGCACCCGAGAGATGATGAGCCAGTGATCCTTTACATTGCACGTAAGATATGTGTAACATATATAGGTCTTTATTATACATATGTTTGTGTGTTTTTTCCTTCATTTTAATGTAAGCTCCTTAAAGGCAGGGAGCAAGGGATGTGCTGGTAAATCTTTAACAACTGGGGAGGACATGTTCCAGGAACACACTATTAAGTTTCATCTTCATATTAACATTTTCTTCATCACTTTCTTTGACAGTCAACAAAACAGCAAATCAAGCCCAGATTTGTAAGGTTTGTAGATTGCTGAGGTATAAATCGTCACATTGAATATTTAACAGTGACTTTTGATGGCCAGTGACAGTCAGTCCAGCATGCCTCTGAGAGAGACCTTATTTTTTGCCTTCCTTTGTGTTCCCGGAACTTAGTACAGTGCCTAGCAGAGAGTGAACCTCCAAGAAAAGCTTGTTGACTGACTCAAACAATACAGAGCAATCTTGGGAAAACAAAATAATAGTTTCCTGTTCTGCTGTTCTTTTGAACAGTATTTCTGCTACTTTTGTATGTGTATCATGGCTGTTGATGATGAGTCTTTTCAGTCGTGTCTGATTCTCCATGACCTCATTTGGGGTTTTCTTGGCAAAGATCCTGGAGTAGTTTGCCATTTCCTTCTCCAGATCATTTTACATATGAGAAATGGAGCCAAACAGGGTTAAGTGACTTGTCCAGGATCACACAGGTAGCAAGTATCTGAGGCTGGAGTCAAACTCAGGTCCTCTGGACTACAGTACCGGAACTCTATCCACTGCACCACCTAACTGTCCATCCACAATAAACTTTCATCAATAAGAAGCAAATGATAAAGATATATTGCTTGTTGCAGGTGGTGTAGAAGGCCTGTCGTTCCTGTTCAAGTATGAGGAGTCAGACTACATGACTGAAATCTCTTCCAACCCTATCATTCTGTGATATGTATTAGCCCTTTGCTCCTTAGTTTCAATGCCATTGCCTAGCTTCAGAAGGACTTTTACCAAGACAGTATTTAAAAAGGAAAAAAAGGCATAACTAGCATAGACATCATTTTTTACTTAATCATAGGATGTTAATAGTAAACTTCATTATAAATTACTTAGTTTAAACTCCTGAATGTTATAGGTACAGAGAATGAGCCACAGAAAGAGTCATTCACTTGGCTAAAGTCACATAGCAAGGTATATGTATACCAAATACCATGTGCTAAAAACTCCTATGATAACAATAGCCATAAGCTATCTAGCTGTATGTATGCATGTATGTATAATAAACAAATGGTTTGGAAGAGAGTGATATCACTGGCTTATCATTATTTGATGACAGATGGAAAAAAATCTATACGTGCACACATGGAGTCATAGAAGGATAATATTGACCCTTTTTACTATTTATTTTAACAATATACTTGGAACAAAAGAAGTTGGGTGCTTTGTATATTGTATAATTTCGCGTTTTCTGCAACACTACTTTTAAATTATACTGGAAATTTTAAAAATTAGCATTATTTCATTTACTGCGTAAATGTGTTTTTAGAATGTTAGAATGTACATTATCTTTTGCGAACGTTTGCTTTTTCAAACCATCCTGAGTATTTCATAGAACTTGAATTCCGTTGAGTTGTGTAATGGTAGCACTGTAACCAGGAAGATGACGAGTTTCACCTGGGTCACATTTTAAGCAATTATGTGTTTCAAGCCATCTTTAACCAGGCGTAACTTAATTTAAGGCACACTCAGTTAGGGCCAAGTTATTCACACTGTTGGCCAAGGGCATTTCTATGTTAGACCAGTTTGAAAGTAACAGCAAGCATAAAGTGTCAGCTTATATATTGCCAAGACCAAGACATAGGCAGGTGTAAAAACTTTTTTTGATTTTTAAAAAAAAGTGGTTGGAGCAATTCTTTTAGACAGAACAGAGACCATATTGTACTCAGATTTAACTCTTCTAGGATCCAATAATGTTTGGAATCCATTGAATACACTGAATGGAGCAGGAGACCTTGTTGAACGTTTGGTATCATCACTAGTATTTCAAGTATCTGGGATTTCTCTTCTCTGGGTTCACCTTCCCTTAATTCATTCTCTATATACCTTAGTAGATGATGAACTTACATGTCTTTGTTCAGAGTCATCACTTAGTGGTCTACCATCTAATGGTAAATATTAAAGAAAAAAAGAATACTGTCCTCTGTGTTTTAGGAATGTATCTGCCAGAAAAAAATTTTCTTCATTTAATCTTATCTCACTCTAAGCATTTCTCATTTAGGATAAATGTCCAAACTGACATCGTTTCCTGTCCTCCACAATCACCACCCCTAAGACAATTTCATGTAATTTAGGAATCTTGAACAAATGAAAGGTCACAGCATAGTTACTGTTACACAAAATATAGGTTTGAAGTTTTTAACACTATACCCCCTCTCTAAGAACAGTCACTTAAAAACTACTCAATTCCTTTCTTTATCACTCTCTGTAGTAACCTCCTAGAATAAGCAAAGGAATCTCCTCTCCTTAATCAATACTTCAATCCCTTCAGAGAGCAGTTGGGTGGTATAGGGGATAGAGTGCTGTGCCTGAAGTAAGGAAAATCCATCTCCTCGAGTTCAAATCTGGCTTTAGACACTTACTAGCTGTGTGACCCTGGGAAAGTCATTTAACCCTGTTTACCTCATTTTCTTCATCTGTCAAATGAGCTAGAGAAGGAAATGGCAACCCCTCTAGTGTCTTTGCCTAAAAATCCTCAAATGGGATCCAAAAGAGTAAAACACAGCTAAAATGATTGAACAGTAAAATTGTTTTTACATGGTACTTGCATGTCATTTCTCCCATTAAATTGAAGGCTCCTTGAGATCAAGGACTATCCTTTGCCTTCCCTTGTATCCTCAGTACTTGGGACCAGGAAGGCACTTAATAAGTGTTTATTGACTAATTGTATATAGGTGACCTCATAACTCTTATCCCTTTCGAGGATGGGGAGAGGTAATGATCTTAACTGCCAAAAGAAATAGTGATTTCTCTTCCTTTGATTACCACTTTTAATCCATTTTCCCCCTCCCCAATTTTTATTCCTGACCTCTGTGCATACTTTCCTAAAGGAAAAAGATTCTGTAAAGGACTTTAAGCTAAAGAATATATTGATATTTTCTTCGTATTTTCAGTTCAGTTAAAGATGAAGTTTTTCAGTATCCTTTCAGAAGGACCTTTCTGAATTTAGCTATGCTCTTACTCATAAGACAGGTACGCAATCCAAGCACATTCCTGAAGCCTTTCCAACACAGAAGGACCTGATGGAGTTCACAATGTACTGATACAGCCTTTGGACAAGAACATAGTGTAATGAGGCATTTGATAGATCTTAGTGGAAGATAATATGGCAAGAACTCACATTTATATAAACTTTGAGGTTCTTTATATACTCTTATTTCACTTACCCTTCACAACACTAAGTAGTAAAAATGTAATTATCTTCATTCTTAAAGATAAGGAAACTGAGACTCAGACTAATATCTTACATTTACAAAAGTGCTTTAGTGTTTTCTAAGCTTTAATATAAACTGTCTCATTTGATCCTTGCAAAAGCCCTGTACTCTAGGTGCTAGTTCACACAGTTACTTGTTTTTGGAGTCTGAATTCCTGACTCCAAGTTGACTATCCACTATCACATCCCACTCAGGTGACTTGAGCAGGTCGTTTCTATATTTCATTACTTTAGAAAAATCTCATAAATGTGATTCTCTTTGAATTGGTGCAAATTCCAGTCCTTTCTTAACCTTACACAATTCTTTTCCAGATGCTGATCCTTCATAGAGGATCCATCCACTGAGCTATTTATCATGTAATCACTTAACTCTCAATATAAGAGGCATCTTTTTTTTTCTCCTAACCCTATGTTTTCGATATCTTCTATCAGTACTTGTTTCAAGTAGCAGTTGTTAATCTATTACAGTGTACCTAAATGTATCATGCATCTCACACGCTCCCTTTGAGGTACTTGGAATTTCATTTTTTAAAGATTATATTATTCCATTACTCCATTACCCTTTCCCCCACCCCCACCCCAGTCATAGAGGATCAACAGAATGATATTGTTTGTTTGTGTGTTTGCTTTTGAGTTTTGGTATCAAAACCATCTTTAATCCTCAAGAGGATTACACAGTTTCTCAGTGTAGCCCAAATCAATTCAATGAACATTTGAATACAAATGTCCACTGTCTACAAAGCATCTTATTGGGTGCTGGAGATAACAGAGAAAACAATGTGACTATCTTTAAGAATCAGACCTTAAGGAGCTCCATAGTAAACCTAGTTTATTGTCAATTCAGTAGGTCTTGTCCAAGTTATTTTTGCCTATGAATTAACTCAGTGGCTTAATCTCAACTATGTGTCATAATCTGGAAATAAACATTTTTTTGTCTATAGGGTTTTTCCTCTGCCAAATGTTAGAGCAGTCTCTTTTGAGTGGTCATGAATTTCACTGTAGAAACTCTGTGGTGCACAGCGGCTTAATTCAGCAAGCACGGTGTCATCTAAAAACAGTATAATCTAGAGAATTTAATCAGTTATAGGAAAATGCTCTTTTATATAAACCCTGCCCATCATCACTGTATCAAACATCATTGATTTGATCCTAGAAGTGACCTTAGAGGCCATTGCATCCAAACTTCTCATTTTTCTTTTGAGTGAACTGAGATCTAAAAAAGAGAAATGATTTGCTCAGGATCATGTCTCAGGGAAGTACCTGAAGAGGAATTCGAACCCAAGTCTTCCTGACTGCAGTCCTCTGTCCTTTATGCTAAGGAGTCAGGAGATGCCAAAGGATGTTCCCCGTAACAATAGCAAAAACTTTTGACCAGAATACAGGTTCGTGTTTTCTTTGGCACTCTATACTGATAAAATATCAGTAATACATTTATCTCAAAAGTTTATTACCTCCATTAAAAATGAATTATTTTCTTAACATATGTATTTTGGAGGAGAGCTTTTAAGAGTGCATTTCCCTGTACTAAGCCAAATTTGGTTTGTGCTTGTAATCAAGTACTTGAGAATCTTGTGTTCTTCCTACCTTTCAGTCAGTTGTGTGGTCACATAACTGATCCGCTATAGAAAATCATCTATGAAAACCTCCTTGTTCTGTCCTAATATTTTCATCAGATACTGTCGGTCCATGAATAGATGTAAATTTGTGCATGGGTAGTTGTTAATGTCTTCTTGGTGGTGGTTGTTTTGTAGTGATGATAATGCTGTCTGTGATTATGTATGTCAGGGGAGGGAACTATCCTTTTCTTGAATTATCTTAAAAATTCACTCCTCACTTACAATAAAAGTATTTGACTTTGACTTCTAGCTTGGATTTATTGTTTTCTGTCTATACTTGGTTACTATCTTCTCATGAACTACGTTTATTATTGAGTCACTGGTACTCAGATATGTTGGTTCCATTGTTATCAATGACAGGAATAGGTTTCTATAAAAATATTGAAAATATTCAGTTTTCCATCCATTTGTTGTACTTCAGTTTAATCTCTAAGTGCTCTCAGCCATTCTGGCCTGTTTTGGTGAAAAAAATGCCATATTTGCAGTCTAAGGATCTAGGTTTTAATGTTCAGCTCTACTACTTACTAACTTGATAAAAATGGGAGTCATTTAATCTCTCTGAGCCTTAGTTCCCTCATCTGTAAAATTAAGGGATTGAATTAAATAATTTGTTAAGACTTTTCTGGTCAAAACCTATGATTCTATGATAACCTGGGTCTCAATGTTTAACACAGTTCCTGGCACGTAGAACGTGTTTAATAATTGCTGACTGACTTCACTTCACCTACCTCAGGGAATTGTTAGGAGTGTAAAATAAGGTAACATGTAAAAATACTTTGATTTGTATAAAAATCACTCCTGTTTTTGCTATTGTCATTACTGCTTCCTTGTCACTTTATTAGATCAGTTTCATAATTCAATATTGTAGTCTTTCAGTAGCTAATATAGGGTACATGGAGTACAAATACTGAGTGAAACACTTTTTTTCATGACTAAATAGTTGAATAAGAAATGTAAAATTCTTCCTCTGTAAAATAACCTTACAAATATATAGTGTCTTTTTAACTAGGGATAAGAACAGTTTATCACAGGTCAGCAGAAAGATAAGTGTTTATTCTGTACAGAGCTAAGCACTGTGCTTTTATACATAGGAGCTCCTTGATAATTATTTGGTTGTATTCAATTATCTCTGTCCTTTGTATAAGATATGTAAATTTTAGAGAAGGGGAAGGAGATATATTGATTTAAGTCATATCATTATGACTTGAGGGGTTGATGATCTGCTCTGGATCAGATACTTTGTCTTACTGCCTTCCTCTTCCCTGCACTTTAACCTTTTTTTAGTGTTATTGTAGGAGAAGGGGAAAGAAAAAGAATTACAATGTAGACCTGATCATTCTAATACTTTCTAGTAGTTCCAGCTTAGGGGTGAAAGCTCAAATGATCAACAGATTGAATTTATTGTGGAAAAATAATTTTTTTAAATTGCTGTTGTGATCGTATGTGTTGGGTAGGGAAGGTGAAGAAATTCATTACCCAAATGAAACCAAATATTCAGGGAGTCTCTTGGTTCTGTGCAGATTCTTTTTTATATACTTTTATGACACAACTTGATGTATTTTAAGGAGGGTTTATTGCCATACAAATGAATATAAAATAGGAATGTCACACAGATAGATGGTACCTTCTACTGTTTACATATATGTGTGTGTGTTTGTGTCTCTGTGTGTATTATCAGAAAACATATCTATGTGTGTATATCTGTATACATGTGTACATATGTATATAAACATGTATGTGTATCAGACTACATATAAAAGGGAGCTTGAGGAGAATATTTCAGCGCATAGAGATTTTTTTTAAAGCTATACAGTTTCAGTAATTTGTACACGTGGAACTTTTTGTTTATTCCCCCAGGTGGCTATATGTGTACCTATTGGTAAACTGATGAAGGAGAATTACAGGATGCCCAACATCCTCCACTTAAGTAACAAGTTTGTAAATCTGTCTTTAGCCATGTTGTGACTCTCCACTGAAGGGTTCATCGTCATTCATTTATCTTAATAACACTTAAACGTTATTAGATGAATGACTGCAACTCCTGTCACTAGTTGTCCTTTTGTGGAGTTTTAATGCTCTTCATCCTAAGATTATCTGTGTGTTTCATCATTCTCTGTGGTCATCGTCTTTTAGAATGGATGTGGGAAACTAAAAATCGACCAGCTCTTTTAGGTCTTTTCTTTAAATGTCCTCTCAGTTTTAGTGTGAATACTAGTAGGTGTATGTTAGCACAGCTCAGTTGAGAGATGATGTGTTATAATGGAAATACAGCCGGAGTGAGGATCAGAGGCCTTATCTTAAGTCCTTCCACTAACTAGTCTCAATTACCCTTGAACAAGTTATCTAATGTCTCTGGGTCTTGGTTTCCCCATCTGTAAAACTAGGGGATTTGAAATGGATAGTCTCCAAGGTGCATTCCAGCTTGTGCTTTTTATGATTCTCTAATCATAAGGGTAAAAGAATATCTCTCCATAGGACGGATTTGATAAGGAAAGGAAAAAGACCCCCCAAAAGAGAGAAAAGACAATTACTGAAAATCTGAAAAGCAATGTTCATAATTTTCTCATAAATGTAAAATAAGCTATATCATTACATCCTACCAGAGCTCCTTTGTCAGAGACAAGAATGACTGACTGGGCTACCATTCAGGAGTGACATTTTATCTGTATTTGAATGCTCCAGAAACCTCTGTAATCACTCTTGATATTGATAATTGAATATCAATTGAATATCAATATTGAATATTGATAATTCAATATCAGTTGAAAGTATTCTAACAAAAATGGATCAAAGGAGAGTTCTCTTACTACAAAATAATTTTTAGAGATTATACAAATAGCAAAAAGACACACAAACTATAAATGACACACAGTGTTCCCAGTGCCACTTAGATTTCAGAGGGATATTTCATTTCTTAAAGGGGCCTATTACTCCCTCTTTGATCCCAGTCTGATGCAACTATTGCAACAAAAGCTCTAGTATTCCTCTCTCCTAGTCTAGATACCCATGTTAGAAAAACCTGTTCTGGGGTGGCTAGGTGGCGCGGTGAGTAGAGCACTGGCCCTAGAGTCAGGAGGACCTGTGTTCAAATCTGGTCTCAGACACTTGACACGCTTACTAGCTGTGTGACTTTGGGCAAGTCACTTAACCCCCAATTGCCCTCCATAAAGCAAAAAATGAAAACAAAAAACCTGTTCAGCAAAGTTTCTTCATTCATTCAAGTTTTCTCCTTCTTGAAGCTTGACCTGTGGACTTTTTAATCTGGCTATAGCTCAGAATGGGCCACCGATTATTTTACTTTCAGTGCTTTTAATGTAGCCAGTCATGTCTCTTATACTTTGGATCTCTGCTTTCCATTGTTTTTTTTTCCCTCAAACACTGCCTAGTTTTCTCATAGTCCCTAAATTTAATTGGCATATGTTACAAAGGAAATTCAGCTCAGGTGTCATAGAATATGAGAAGTGGAAAGGACTCTGCATACCATATAGTGTGCTATTTACCCAATTCATGAATCCTTCTACAGTATTCCCTATGTTAGATCATATAGTCTCAATCAGAAAAAAAAACCCTCCATTGATGATTTCATTACCTCACATGGCAACCCAGTCTATTTTTAGCTTATCACTGTTAATAAAGTCCTTATATTCAACTGAAATCTTACTGCCTGAAACTTTTACCCCATTGTTTCATATTCTGCCCTATGGCTACAAAAAGAATAAATTCAATCTCTCTTCCATATTATAGCCCTTCAGATATTTTGGGGCATCTATCATTCCCTACCCCACAACTGAATCTCTTTTAAACATGCCCAGTTCTTTCAGTGGTTTATCATATGATACTATGTGATACTGAATTTCTTCACTATTATCATCACTTCCGTTTTGCCAATGTCTGTTCTAAATTTCTGCATCTATAACAGAGCATTAATGTGATAGGGAGAGAAAGGAGAGTGGCGAGTAATATCTTAATGCAAGCATAAAAGAGTCTTTAGAAGTCTCATAGGGTCTGCCCTTACCCCTGGGTCATTTAACATTTTTAATGACTTGGATGAATACATAGGTGGTGTATTTAATAAATACATTATAATAACAATAACAAATAAATAGATAATTTATAAAATATGAGGGATAGCTGCCATGTTAGAAAACAATCAGTATATAGAAAGATCTTGGTAGATTAGAACACTGGAATGAATCAAATGAGATGGAAAAGGAGCAAATTCAAGACCTTGCACTCAATTTCATAAAATCAATTTCACAAATAGAATATGTGGGTAACAACTTATCTCAAAAAGATCTTGTGGTTTTAGTAAACTTGAAGATCAATATTATCAGCAGTGTATTGATAAGTATTTAGAACAAAAAGGTCTTCTAATCTCAGACCACTTAGACTTTTTTTTCCTTTCTTTGTGCCCTCAGCACCTAATAAGTATTTGTGTAGTTGACTTTATTAAGTGATGCATAGCGTCCAAGACAAGTCACAGTGGCAATCTTGTTGCATACTGTCCTTCTCAGACTTCATATTTTAGTGGTGACATTGATAAGCTCAAGAGCTCTCAGAGGAAAGTGACAAGGATATTTAATGACTTCAGGATGAGTTAAAGGAACTGTGGAAGTTTAGCCTAGAGAAGAGGAGACTGAGTGAGCCATGATAACTACTGAAGTATTTGAAGAGCTAGCATGTGGAATAGATATTAGATTTGTTCCTATTGACCCTAGAGGGCAAAAATAGGAGCATTGGTTAGAAGCTTCAGACAAATACATTTTGCTTCCATCTGTGGGGGTTGAGGGGGAAGGGCTACCTGAAGGGGTTAACTCTACACACACACACACACACACACACACACACACTCACACACACACACACACACACGTACGTCTCTGATAGCTTACTTGGACTTCTTTTGCCCCCACTTTCTTCTAAAACCTCTACAGTCTGAATCTAACATTATCTTTCAAATGAAGCATCTATCTCTACAATTACCAGTGATCTCTCAATTGCCGGATCTAATGGCATTTGCTCAGTCCTCCTCTTTCTTTGCTTCTTTGCCACATTAATATTGCTGCGCACTCTTTCCCTCTCTATACTAGATCTTCTTTAGGATGTCAGGCCCCTACTGTCTCTCGCTTCTCCTTCTCCCTGCTGTCCATATCCCACCCCCTCTGACTATTCCCCAAGTGTCTGTCCTTGACCCTCTCTTCTCTCTCTGCATTCTATTACTTAGTGACCTCATCTGCTCCCATAGTTTTAGTCATCGTCTCTATTCCAATGATTCCTAGATCTAAATATCCAATCATAGTTTCCAAACTTGAGTCTGTTATCACTAATTGCCTATTGGTCATTTCAACTGCATTGTCCTCGAGAGGTCACAAACTCAAAATTTCCAAAACATACTTCCCCCCAAACTCAGCTCTATTGAAATTTCCTATTTCTTACATTGTACCAACATCCTTCCATTCATCCTTGATCCACCCCTCATTCTTTTTCACCCCACATATCCAGTCAGATACCAAATCTTGTTTTTACCTTCATGATGTTTCTTGAGTATGTCCTTTCTCCACTCATGCAGCCATTACCTTAACTCAAGCCCTCATCCATTTTGTCTGTACTATTGCAATAACTTCTCTCACATGCAATCAATTCCATTGACCCCTAGTACCTCTAGGATCAAATACACATTCTTTGGTTTGATTTATATATAAAGTTCTTCACAGCTTTCGCCCGTCCTAATTTTGCAGCCTTCTTATACTTTACTAGCTAACACACACTCCACATTCCAGTCAGATTTCTCTTCTATACTCTCTTCTGTCTCCATATCTCTGCACAGTCAGTCTCCTGTCTCTAGCATGTAATCCATCTTAATCTTGGCCTCTTGGCATCCCTGATCTCCTTCAAGTTCTATGCACCTTCTACATAAGACATGTCCTGGTTGTACAGCTGCATATCCCTTTCCCTTGTAGGTAATCTTGGTGGGGAGGGATTTGTTCTTCTTATTTGTTCTGGATTTTGCTATATATTTGCTCTATATCTTGCTATCTACAGAGTGTCCCAAAAGTCTTAGTAAAATTTCAAGGCTTAATAGCTTAATATTACGAGTTTCAATGACTTTAACTGTGCTACAATCTTTGGGGTTCCTTGTGTGCATGCTTTCTGTCCTGTTAGAACAGAACTGTTTTGCTTTTCTCTTTGTATCTCCAGAGTCTAGAACTGTGCCTGATAAATAGTAGACCTTTAATGATATCATCATGATCATTTATTAAGCACTTTCTATGTGCTAGGCACTAGACTGTAAAGAAAGGCAAAATAGAACTTCCCTATCTTCAAGGAGCTCACATTCTAAGAGGAAAGACAGCTTGAAAACAACTATGTAGACAGAAGATATATGCTGGATTCATGGGAGATAATCTCAAAAGGAAGGAATGAGAGGAAGGGGCAGAGATGAAGGGAAAGTGAGACTGGGAAATGCCTGTTGCAGAATTTGACTTCAGTCTTGGAGGATAATAAATGTCTGTTGGTTAGTCATCTAGCCTATTCAATCAATGTCAGGGATATTGCTGAGATTCTTGTTCATGCCTGGTTGGACTACATGCACCCTCAGTGCATTTTCAACTCTTGAGTTTTTGTGATTGTGTCTTTAATTCTGATTATTAATGTTACCATTGACTTCTATCGAGATCATGGTAAAGAGAGAGAGAGAGAGAGAGAGAGAGAGAGAGAGAGAGAGAGAGAGAGAGAGAGAGAGTGAGTTGTACTTGGAATCAGGGAGAGCCTGGGTCCAGATCCCATCACTGACCCTTTGTAACTGTGGAACCATGGGCAGGTATTGCTGTCTCACCAGGTGTCTGTCTCCCTCTCTCTCTCTCTCCTCTCTCCCTTTCTTCCCCTCTCTCCCCCACTCTCTCTGTCTCTGTCTCTGTCTCTCTCTGTCTGTCTCTCCTCTCTCCCTTTCTCCCCCACTCTGTCTTTCTCTGTCTCTCTGTCTCTCTGTCTGTCTCTCTGTCTTTCTCATCTGTAAAATGAGATATAAAAATGAGGATAACCTGTAGCACATATCCACATGGAGTTATGATATTCAAATGAGATAATACATTCCAAGAGCTTTGTGAAGCTTAAAGCACTCTATCGATCTCAGCTATTATTATTAATTAGTAAGAGAGGGAGAGTGTGTATATATATATATATATATTTATGCATATATATATATATATATATATTACCACATCACAGTATTAACTCATTGAGCTAGTAGGCCTACATGTATTGTCTTTATTTCATGAACAGGCTGATAAGGGGCTTTGTGGGGAAGAGAAAGTAGGATCCCCTACCTAGTGTAGTTGGGTGCTCAGAACAACTATAATATTGTTATATGTGGATGGTTGGGATGTTGTGGAAAAGTTGCCTCGGTTATTGTGGGTAGAGCCAGGACAAGACATTGGTGAAATTTTAAGGCTAGTTTTCAAAATCATATCCACTGTAAACTACTCTCTGCTAAAATGTGTATGACTTGATTTATCATCAAGGATCATATGGGCAAATCTCTTGACTTGTAGTTGCAACAGATTTAGGTTCATAATCTAATTGTAAGGTCTCAAATTCATAATAATTCTCTTGGAAATGGATATGAAGCATGAATGGCTCCTGATTGTGCCCCTGATTAGAATGACCACAATGGGCTGGTAGGTTCTAGCTCTGCACTAGAAAAGGGCACTCTTTCCCATGGAGATCCCAGAGTAATCCTGTAGGCCTGGGCCATTTGCAGCAGAAAGCAAGGAATGCCAAAGACAAGGTCAGCCACAGGTATTTATGAGAAGTAAGATTAGATCAATGCTGTGCCATGTTTAACAACAAAAGGATATGTTTAGAAATGGATGCCAGTAGCACTGAACAAAAAGTAGGACAGGAGATGGGCTAAGAATGATCAATTTCTCTGTGCCTACCTGGGTGTTTCTAGTTTTGGTTTGGTTTGTTTTTTGGTTTTTTGCGTTGTTGTTGTTATTTTCCATTCAAAGCTTTAGTGTCTACCATAAAAAAATATAATCTTGTATTATGATGCTTGTACCTTTAGCTTTCTTCTCTTGGGTCTTCCCTTGGAAGCTGCCACCACAGTGGCACTTCATACATTCTGGACAAAACCCCACTAACCTCTTCTGTCTCTCTGTCTCTGTGTCTCTGCTGCTGTCTCTCTGTCTCTGGCTATCATCTCTGTTTCTTTCACCCTTCTCCCCACCCACTAAGCTTTTCTCCTTTTCCTCCCCCTACCTCTCTCTCTTCCCCTTTTTCCTTTCTTTCACTCTCTTTCTCCCTTTCCCTCTCTGTTTCCCTCCCTGTCTTCTGTTAGCTTTCCCTTTTCCCAAACTGAGAAGAAATACAATTCTCTGGATTGTTAGCAACTTAGACCCCCTTACAAGTCAGTCGAACCAAGCCTTGCCCAAAGGATTGTTATCCTATCAGTGACATATGAGGAGTAATGGGAAATAGTGACCTCATAGAACTGGCCTTGAAATTATGAAGGTCTAGGCTGAAGTGTTGCCTCTGACACATACTACCCGTATAGCCCTGAGCAGATCACAGAATTTGAGGGAAAGGGCATAGAGGAACTCTCTTACCTGAAACTTCCTATACTTGTGAAACCATAGGTCTAATTTTTTTTAAATCAGTTATATACACATTTGAGGCCCACTATCTCCATCCAAATCTAGGTTGGCAGAATTCTAGCCAGAAGGTCTCAGTTCTCCCAAACGCATGGTATCTGGCAAGCACAGTGCTTCTCAGAGTTCACCCTTCTTAAATACTTTCCCCTCAATTAACTCTTCCTGTTATAGTTTATTGGAAGACTATGCAAATTATATGTGATGCTGACATATATTTCAATCAGATTTCTATGAAATGTTGGCAAAATATTATGACTAAAGGTTTAGTTTTGTTGTTTTGTTTTTCTTCCAAGCGGGGGTTGCTGTTCTCTCCCATCTTATGTTGCTCATACCTCCTTTTAAAAATCTTGCACTTTGGTATTATGGAAAGAGCACTGACTCCGGAATCAGTGGATGGGGTAAAATCCTACCTTTGTCACTGACTCTGCATCACGTTTGAATGACAATTCACATGACCCTAATTTTCCTCATTTGTAAAATGAAGAGATTGGATTAGTTGGCTTCTAAGCACCCTTCCAACTCCTAAGTGTTGGGGAAATAAAACAATTATTAGCATGAATGTGAATTTTATTAAACCTATAATAATCATGCCTGACATTAATATAATGCTTTCAGGTTTGCAGAGACTTTACATACATTATCTCACTTCATCTTTACCCTAACTCATTGAAGCAGGTGCTATTGTTATCCTTTCACAGATAAGGAAACTGAGGGAGTTGAGGTTGGGATGCACAGCAGTAAGTATCTGATGTGATGATATTCAAACACAAGGGTCCCTTGTGTCCAACAACTTAAGTCCATCAACTCTATCCAGTTCTCTATGCTATATATTCTAGAAGGGAAGAGAGAGCGCATCATCATTTCATAGCACAGTCAAAATCTGTTTCCCTAAGGGCATAAGGCAGGAATCTGGGCATCTGCCTTTGCCACCAAGTAGCCACTTGAGTTTGCCTTGCAGTGTCTCTGACTGTAAAATAATAAATTTGCATTAGATTATCTCTGAGGTCTCCATCAACTTTAGCTTTTTGTCATTGTATAAAATGTTTACTAGGATAGGCATGGCTTAACTTCAGTTGAGGGTAGATAACTTTTGAAATGGGTAAACTGCAACTTACAGATGGAAGATAGATAGATAATCTGAACCCGTGCTATTGAAAAAAGTACATTTTGAGAATATTTGGAAAGTCCCGTGTTTTCTCTGATTTTATCATCAGTGAAAAATAGTCACATCTGTATTTGGCAAAAAAGCATCCAAAAATCAAAAATTAAATTGTACATATAACTTGAATAACCTCCTCAATCAGTAGGAATTCTGTCATTTACAGAGTGGGTGAATATTGATGGATTTTAGTCTAGCAAGTTTGTTCTAGCAAAGGGAATTCAGAAAAAGTGATAATAGGTAACTTCTACTTTTAAATGATTTCAATTAGCCATGGGCTTCCCCATTCCTCCCAAAGGAAGTAGTAGTAAATAACCTTTAAAGAAAAGTAAAGGAAGCAACTATTTTAAATGCCAGGTGATATTTTATCTAAAATATTATATGTATGCATGTTTTCTGTGCCTTTTAGGGAACTTTAACTGAAGTAAGCTATACTATCTAGAAACATTAATTCTTTTAAAATATTTTAGGTAGCATGTACTTTTTGTGTACTCTTAAAAGGATAAGATTATTTAATATTCTGGATGAGAATTTGCCAGCTTTCAGAAATATGATAGTGCTTCATTCTTATAATGAATTCATACCTAATAACCAAGTGCACCTCAGAATTTTTTGTGATCTGAATAAAGATCACTGATAGTACAGTTTTATAACATTGCAGTTATAAACAATTTTTAATATCAAAACAATTTCATTTTCAATGCTTTTTTTCTTTTCAGAAAGCTGTAGTTTATTTCAGATTTTAAAACTAACATCAAGAGCTCTCCTAAAAATAACTGCCCCTAAAAAGAATTATTTATTGGTTGCTTACAAGGAAGTCACAAGTAAATGACTGTTGGTTTAACCTGACAGGACTTTCAGTATGGTTCTTTTTTTGTTATTTTTTGGGGGGGGTGAGTGTGTGTGTGTGAATTTTAATTATATAGGGGATTTTCTGGTTTAAAATTTTATTCTTTGGTTCTTGTAACCATTCAAAAAAATTTCCTTTTTCTTTGGTACAGTAGAATAAGTCAATTGGGTTTTTAACAAATAGCTATTAATGCATAACGTCATACAATCTACAAACCTAATTTTCATCCCACATAATATAGAACTTATTTCTTTTTTCTTTTGAATATGTCTGTTCTAAAAACTATATTGGTTCTTTTACGACATTCCTGACACTCACCAATTTTTAAAGCCACCATGAGGTATCCATACCACTTATTTGATGTATGTCAGTCGACTGGCATCTCTGTGTGTGCATATTCTCCTATGTCTGTCTATGGGGACATCATTCTGACATCCCAAACCTCATATTAATTCTTGGTTTGTGGCTCATGATGTTCCGAGATACATGTATACATTTTTATGGTGTTGATTAGATGTGTGCTGAAAAAAGAACAGAAGCTTCTTGGTAATATTGCAGTAAGCTTTTTATTGGTGGATTCCTCTTTCCTTTCACTGTGACCTGCGAATGTCAGAATAGGCTCGTTGCCAATTTTGTGATCTGCTGCTCGCTTCAAAATGGAGGCAGGAAGGTATCCATTTTCATCAAGAAGATGACAGTGTTTCAGTCCTCCAGACCATCTGGAGAGAGGAACTTTTTAAGCAAAAGAAAATGGGAACTTTTTAAAAAATTATATTTAGCAAGAAAGAAAAGGGGGAGGAAAAAAAAGACATTTAAAGTTAAACTATACCTTATGAGTTCATGATTGTCTAGTATGCTGTCCTGTTTAGCTGAAACATAAACAAGAAAATACACAAGCTATTTTTACAAAGGACTAGTTCCCAAAGCCTCTGGAGTATTAGTAAACGAATGTAAGTAAATTAGTTTTTTGGCACACTTGTTAAGTTTATTGCACACACAAATATAATAAGTACAAGAAAAAGAAATTTCCCCCTGATGCACGCATTGTATGTTGGTGGTCTTATGTAGATCCAGACTTTTAATGGCCCTTTTCATGCATCTCTGCAAAGAGCTTGTACCATGAGAATTTAATATCCCAAGATATGTTTATGATTTTCAGTGGTCTTGATAGTGTAGTTCTCTAGATTTCCCTTCCCCACCCCCTTCTTCTTTTTGAGAACAAAGAGTTTACTTGAAGGGTGGAGTAAATGCAGAGCTTAGTCCATAGCTTTTATTTTTTGCCTTTAACATTTTTGTGAACTCTCTGCTTTTAAACCATTAATGATAACAATAATAAAAACAACAATAAAAATATTATATTAAACACTTTGATGTTTCCAGTTTTCTAATATCCCAAGACCACACCGGGGATGTTATATAGAATATCCATAGCTGTATAGGAATTGGCAAAAAGCTTCATTGATATTCTTGTCTTAGACTGGGAAGTATCATAAATGGTTTTTGTTTTTTAAAACATGTATTTCTTTTTCTTTTCTCATAAATACAAAGCCTTTCTTTTTTTCCCCTCTGTTTCTCTTTGTATTGCAGTGGAAGCATTGTTTCATGTTATGAACTGGTTTAGAACTATAAACAAGGTAGAAATGGGGCGTTTCAAAAACTGGAAAATTGGATGGCAGAAACTAGACATAAACCAATATCTTGCTGTATATATCAAGATAAGGTCAAAATGAGTACATGATTTATATATAAACGGTGATACCAAAGCAAATTAAGAGAGTAAGGAATAGTTTACCTATCAGATCTATGGAGAAGGGAAGACTTTATGACCACCTAAGAAATAGAAAACATTATAAAATGTAAAATGGATCATTTTGATTACATTTAATTTTAAAAGTTTAGCACAAACAAAACCAATGCAACAAGATATGAGAAGGAAAGTGCAAAGATGGGAAACAGTTTTTACAGCCAGTGTGTCTGATGATAGCCTCAGTCCTCAAATATGTAGAGAATTTATTCAAATATATAAGAATACAAGCCATTTACCAACTGATAAATGCTCAAAGGATATGAACAGATGGTTTTCAGATAAAGAAATGAAAGCTATCTATAGTTGTCTGAAAAAAATGCTCTAAATCACTATTGCTTAGAGAAATGCAAATCAAAACAACTCTGAGGTACTGCCTCATGCCTATCATATTATTGGCTGATATGACAGAAAAGGAAAATGATAAATGTTGGCTAAGATGTGGGAAAATTTGGAACATTAATGTGTTGCTGGTGGAGTTGTAAACTGATCTAACCATTATGGAGAGCAATTTGGAACTATGCTCAATGGTCTACAAAGCTGTGCATACCCTTTGATCCAGCAATACCACTACTAGGTCTATATTCCAAAGAGATCATAAAAAGGGGAAAAGGACCCACATGTACAAAAATATTTATAGTAACTCTTTTGTGGTGGCACAGAATTGGAAATTAAGGGAATGCCCATCAATGGGGGAATGGCTGTACAAGTTGTAGTTAATTAATGTAATGGAATACTGTAAGAAATGATGCGCAGATGGATTTCAGTAAAACCTGGAAAACCTTACATTAACTGATGGTGAGTGAAGTAAGCAAAACCAGGAAAACATTGTACACAACAACAGCAACATTGTGCAAAGGTCAACTATGATAGACTTAGCTCTTCTCAGCAATGTAAGCATTTAAGACAATCTGAAAGACTCATGGTAGAAAACACTATCTATATGAAAAGAAAAAACTATGAAATCTGAATGCGGATTCAAAGCATATTCTTTTCACATTTTTGTTTTCTTTCTCATGGTTTTTCCCATTTTTTTCTGATTCTTCTTTCACAACATGATTAATGTGGAAATATCTTTAATGTGATTGTACATGTATAACCTTTATCAGATTGCTTGCTGTCTTAGGGAAAGAGGGGGATGAGTATGGAAGGAGGGAGAA
This sequence comes from Pseudocheirus occidentalis, assembly GCA_028646575.1. Classification (NCBI taxonomy): domain Eukaryota; kingdom Metazoa; phylum Chordata; class Mammalia; order Diprotodontia; family Pseudocheiridae; genus Pseudocheirus; species Pseudocheirus occidentalis. Next base: position 290,028,919 of record CM053594.1, on the reverse strand, counting down.
AAATTTGGAACTCACAATCTTATAAAAATGAATGCTGAAAACTATGTTTACATGTAATTGGAAAAACATAATACTATCAAGTAGGGGAGAAATGGAACATTTCATTCCCACTTCTTGTTTCTTACACAATAACATACCTTGTAGTACTTGAGTCATCACAAGAAACAAACTAAATTAGCTCTTTTTCTCTAGGTTTATGCCCCGTCAGCAAGCACTGCCGACTACAATAGGGACTCACCAGGTTATCCATCTTCAAAACCAGCAGCCAGCACTTTTCCTAGCTCCTTCTTCATGCAAGGTAAGAAACTACTTTTCCAGGAAAAACCTCTTAGCAATTCATGTTAAAGATCTGAAAGAACTCTTACTCTATTTTCATTCTAAGTGTATTTGTCACAAAAATGGACAAAACAGGCAGTGCTCTTTCCCAAGAAGTGTGACAGCAGTAACAAGATCGAAACTTTCTTATAGCTCTCAACATCAATTTGGGGGTTAATCAGAAGTATTGCATACTAGGTTCAGAACTTGCTTTAAACTATACAAATCTTATTAGTCAGGCTTGTCTCTTTGTCATGGATAACCCTTTTTTTTTATTGGTTTTGTCTGACCTTGTCTTGGCAAGGCTTCATGGAGTTTTCTGTCTCATTTTCCCTTCTTTTGACGAAAGTACTTTCCAGTGTAGAAAGAAGAGTCAGACTGTAGAAAGAAGAGCTGCCATGGTGTCACCCTTCCCTGAGAGCTGTAAAGAAGGTAGCTGTGAAAGGATCCCTTTGATAATGTGGTGTCATTTCCCCAGATAAGAGCAGACAGATTCAGTTAGGATTAGTAGTTACTGTCACTTTCAACTTGTTTCCACTCCATTTGCAGTTTTGGCCTTTTCAATCCAATTACAAATTTGATATTACTTTGGTACATGAGGAATCCATGATTTTGTCATAGTGGACACTCCCTCAGCTAATGGAAAGTCACAATCCTTTACTATCTTTACGAGTCACTGTGATAAAAAAAAAATTAAAATTAAAATACAAAAAAACCCATCTTTTGGTGATAGGTCTCTAAACTGATTTATGCTGGTCCTTCAATGACATATTCATAATCTGTTGTTGGACCATATCTAAAGGCTTTCCAATTTTCCAGTACTTATTGGACCACTCGCATAGCTTCCAGGAGCCTGGCTTCATCTCCCTTGTATTCCCAGTGAATAAATTGTCCTGATACCCAGTACAAATTAGTCCAGTTGGTCCCCGTTGATTCATGTTGACATTTAAAGAATACTCCGTACTCTTATCTAAAGAAAAGAAGAGTACCTGCCTTTTAATGACAGCTTTTTGCTACTTATGTCTTGTCCTAGTGGCCAAGTTGAATGGTTTCATGTTAATGTCTTCATCTCTTCAGAGTCAGGTAGCACTCTACTATACAAAACAGGCATCGTTCCATTGGGGCCCCCATTTCCTTTTTTCAAGTAACAGAAAGAAATTATACTTCTCATGGTTGGGAAAAACAGTTCTCAGAGATGGATATATACATTAACTAGACTTATATGTACCCAAGCCATTGACAAAAAGGTTTTCTATATTGTCCTTCCAGTGAAATGACTTGCTTACATCATCTAAGCCAAAGGAGGAAGATTAGATAGATTAATACTAATAATAGTTTCTTAATTATATGGAGATGAGGCAAAATATGGAAGCAAATATTACATCTTTACAGAACTAAAAATGACATAGTGATTTGATTCTAAAAGTTAACATTTATCATTTCATTTACACAATTTATTTGCCCAGAAGATAGAAATATTTTCCTATTTTTTAAAAAGCAACATTATGGCAAGATCACAAGAGTATGAAAAATATTAACTTGCTGTGAAAAGCAATACATATGTAAAATATGTATTTTTATGAGCCTGCATTGAGCAGAATTTTCAAAGATAACAAACCCTAAATAGATTTTAATTGCTACATAGTGCATCTCATTTCAGAATGTATACAGAAGCTCTTGCTCTTTAATGTAGTCTTACAAAGTCATTTGTCATACTCATCAACTATTCGTTAAAAGAATTTAGCCTTGGACTTTTAAATTAAGATAGGGATATCTACACTTCTGTAATCTAAGGACCTCTTCCATATTAAGTGAAGTATAGACTGTATTAATCATGCTTTTACTTAATACTATGATGACAGATAAAGAGGAGTTGGCCTCCCTTTTTGGGCAAAAAATATTAGCTCCCATAAGTCAATAGGGAATGATTGAGTGCTGAACCTAACGTGCTGCTGAATTGAGTCCCTAGTAAAGTAAAGATATTCTCTAAGTTAGGTTGAAGCGTATTGTAGTTACATTGCCATGTCCCCTCATTTAAATCTTCACTTTTATTCTTCCAAACAAATTTCTTAAAAATTTAAAACCATGAATGAAGTTTTATCTGCACAGTACTTATTGAAAATAAAATAAAAAAACAACACAGAGATTATTCTTCCAAACTGCTTGAAAACATTCCAGTTTTCAAAATTTCAACATCTAGAATGAGTACTTCAGTGAAAAGCCCTTGATGGAATGTATAGTGCCCCATTCAGCTCGCCTCGTAGAAGAATTAGAAGTACTGCCAATGATTAAAGCCTATTTGGAAAAATTCTCTGCAGGTTTACTGTGGAAGTAGTCCAGTTGTTAAGGAATCAATGCCAGCAGCATATTCAATAGTAACATAAGTTTGCCTCCCCGATCCCACTTCTTTCTTCTGCCACCCACCCCCAAGTGTAAAAAAGACCACAGAAACCAATACCAGAAACCATAGACCATAGTAGCAAGGGAGATTTTTATATCTAAATTATAGTATAATTTCCCTAATTTGTATGAAATGAGAAAGTCCTAGGAATAAGTTTTTCATTTTGAATTAATACCAGGATCATAATTTGACCTGACAAAAATACTAAATGGAATTTTCAACCATTTTGCCACCCCACAGTTTTTACAAACTCATACCTCTTAAGATATTAAATCAACCTTCTTCTCTTTAAGATATGTATGTCTTAAGTTGCCTGTGCTGAAAACCTAATATCTTCACAAAAACCCCAGAACCCACTGAGAAGCATATGTACCCTAGAGATTTTTATCCTTTCAAAGTGTACCACATAGCAATTCCAAGACTTTTTCCATATACTCTGTATATTATAGATCTGAAACCCAACCTCTTAAGTCAAATAACCATTTGTTTACTTTTAAAATTTGTAAAATTGCCAAGTGTGTAATGTATCAGGCATTTTTTTAGCTAAAAATATTCATCCCAAAATATAGCAGCAGTTATCATAGGAAAAAAAAACAATGAGGGAGTTGCCAAGAAACTTTTATTTAACATCAGATATCCTGCTAACTTGACATAATTCAATATGAAATTGTGTTCCATTTCTCTCTCTTCAACTTGGTTTTTCACTGAAGACCTGTCATTTATTGTTCACTGTTTTTAGCTGCTAGGTAATTGGACACCATATTTTATGCTATGTCTTGTATAATCAACAAACCAGTATAAGGATAAATGAAGTGTATTAAGACAGTTATTTTTAAGTTTATGAGACGAACACTATTCTCGAAGCCAGTTTCAAGGCCTTCAGGGAAGCCACCGTTGTCTTTGTCCTTTGCAGATGGCCATCACAGCAGTGACCCTTGGAGCTCCTCCAGTGGGATGAATCAGCCTGGCTATGGAGGAATGTTGGGCAATTCTTCTCATATTCCACAGTCTAGCAGCTACTGCAGCTTGCATCCACATGAACGTTTGGTAAGGCTGATTTTTGTTGTAATGGAGATAAGAGAGCCAGCTGACTGATTATCTTACCCTCTTGTTTTACAAACTAGACATGAGGTCCAGGGGGTTATCTTCATCCCTGAGATCTTTAAGAAAGGATATCCAAGCATCAGCCCTAGATGCTTTAGACTGGAGACTGCACTAGAAGAAATCATTTCTTTAGATCCTTCCTAGATCGAAGAAACTATGATTTTTCACAGTCATCTTTTTTCTTGCCACTTTATTCTCTTCTCCCTGAATGTGTATATCCCTTTTCCTTTCATAATCTCAATTTTTTTTGTTCCATTTTTTTATGTGTCCTGAATCACTGGTATCATTATTAAAGGAGGGGTCTTATTGGTGATGAAGTCATAGTAAGCACCAGTTAGACATGTGGATTTAATGTTATCATACATGACCAAAAGTGATGACCTTTCTTTCCACTCTACCACCCTGACCACTACCTTATATTATATTATACTTATATTTTTGTTACCATTAGACTGTAATCTGTTCTGGCTTCTTTTCATCTTCAAGAACCCAGAATTTTTAATGATAATTCAGTCTCTCAGCTAGAGGAAAAAGTGCTACTCGATACTGAAGCTGGATTTGGCATTCATGGAAGAGTAGTCACAATATGAATTCTCTTATTAATATAGCATCATTTTAGGAGCTTATTTACCTTCCCAAACTCATAAATCCAATACCTTCATGAATCTGTGCTCTTACTGACTTTGGCTATTCCCCAAGTGCAACCTACAGTCCAGCCATGCCCTCCCAGAAATTTCAAATCTTCATAATTTAAGCATTAAAAAGGACCTCAGCTTCAGTATAATGCAATCCAGTAATGTCAAAGGGATCCCTGTTATAACATGTCCAACAAGTGGTTATCCAGTCTCTGCCTGAAGACCTCCAAAAAGGGGGAAGCCCCCACCTCTTGAGGCAGGATAGTTCTACTTTTAGACAGCTCTAATTGTTAGAAAGTTTTTTTTTCACATCAAGCCTAAATTTGTCTCTTTGTAGTTTTACTCCTGGTTCTGCCTTCTTGGTAAGAGAACAAATCTAATTGTCCCTGACTCCAAATCTTTTCTTCTCCAAGCAAAACATGTTCCTTTTTTTTTTCCAGTTAATCCTTGTATGACTTAGATGCGAGACCTTTGCCAGTCCTGGTTGCCATTCTTTACACAATCTAGAATTTATCAATGTCTTTCTTAAGCCCCATCACTCAGAACTGAAGGTCATATCCCAGATGAGCTCTGATGAAGGCTGAGAACAGGACTGTCACCTCCCTATTCTTGCAGGCTCTGTCCCTCTTAATTCAGCCCAAAATTACAATAGCTTTTTTGGCTTCCACATCTCACTTCATACTTATTGAAATTTGCTGTCCACTAAAACTCTCATATCTCTTTTTCTTCCACCACAGAGCTGTGAAATTGATTTTTTATACCTAAGCATTAAGACTTTTTATTTAAAATTCACAGACAGGGCCACCCAACCTACTGCAGTCCTTCTTCACATTTTCCTGATGTTGCAGGTTTACAAATAGAGCATGTGGGCTCTCCACCAATTGTCCTGGGTAATCACTATGTGTTTGGAAGGTCTGTAGTTCTATGAATCCATTTTTAAATGCTTGCAGTTCCACCAAGACTTTGCCAACTCTTCATCAGCGATATGTTTTCTAATGGCTTCCTCTTTTCTCTACGCTCTCCTTTTCTCCTTACACTGCTTGGATTTTTTTCAGTTTTTCCACAGGAACTAATACATGGTTCTTTTCTTTGATTCCTCCTTTCTATTCCCCTAAGCTATTGCAGATGTAGCCAAAGGCATGTTATCTGCATTTTGCCACCAAGAAAGTCCAGTAAATTAATATTTTTATGAGATTCTTAAATCCTTCAATACAAATCATTTTCATAACTGAGACTTTACTGGAGAAGCAGGGATCTCAGTAACTGAGAAGAACAAGTTTCTAGTAATAAGATTTATCTTTTTTAGTTCTACTTCTGATTTCATCCAATTTACATGTGTGAAAGCATTACTCTATCACATTTTGATGTGAACCTCTGACTTAACTACCTTTAAATAAATAGCAAATATTTTCTTTTCTAACCTCTCCCCAGGATGCCTCACCTCACCTAGAGGAGGGACACTATATGGACTAGAACTATGTGAATTAACTTTTAATTAACTTATCAGCAGCTTTACCCTTTCTTTACTACTGCTTCCTATTTTTCTTCTGAAATGCTGATTAACAAAACCTTTTGTTGTCATTGTAACTGAAATTTACTATTCCTTATGCCCTATAGATATTTTAATGAAAAAATATCGGCACTGCCCCTGTTTGGATTTTAATCTTTTTTAAAACTCATTTTAAATTCAGTTCTCTTATCCTTTCTTTCTTCCTCTTTTTATTTTTTTTTTTTTACTTCTCTTCCTCTCAGGCTCTAGGACCCAGAAAGTTACAGCAAATTAGTGTAATGTTTCCCCGACTAACCAGGTCATATTGTCATACTGCTTACAAAGGACAACGTTAGCTCGAAAATGCCTTCAGTTGCAGATGAAAAGTCCCAAGTTTAAACAAAGCCACTATTCTCTTTATAAGAGATGTTGCTAGATAATTTTACCCCTTAGAAGGATAACCTTAGATAAACCCATACCCAGTATTAGTATTTAGTGTCATGTATAGTCATATATAGACAGCCCACAATATGGAGCATCATTTCTGGGCTCCACAAATTAACAAATTTCAGTAATTATAGCATAAAAATGTAAAGAAGCAAGAACTATTTCTCTACATTCTGATGTACTTTTCTCCACTAACTTGAATAACATCAAATTATTACATCCAGTAATCAATGTAATTTCTGTGATTTAACCATCCATAATCTCTCATTGAATATACTTTTAAGAATCTGTGAAACTGATTGACAGTAATTTGAGTATGCAGTGGAAAATCAATGTCCTTTCATTTGGAAATGATGGTAGTTCGCTGCATTTATTTAGCTAGTAGCCTTTGGCCAAGCCTACAATGCTCAAAGTGAATCAGGCCAAAGGAGATTTTGCCTGTGTTATTTTGGTAATTGTGCCTAAATGTTAGGTCTTCATTTCCAAAGGTCAAGCTCTTGAAGAGTATAATTGCTACCTTAAAAACAAAAAGTCCTGTGACCTCATTGGTAAAACTACTGGTGAGGGAACTTGCTTTACGAGTGTAGACCTGTACTTGCTTTGCAGTTAATTGCCTGGGACCGTCAAGAATTAAATTAAAGTCAGTATCTGCCTGAAGAAAGTTTTGAGCCCAGGTCTTTCTGACTATATGGCCAGTTCACTGATACTATTCTGTGTTGCCTCTCAGTTACCAAATATTTTATTGTAATATACTACATATATGAAAACAATTTTAGCATCATAAGCAAACTTTTGACACTTCTGCAACATCTCTTAAGTTCCCGTTTTCTTTTTTCCCCCTATTCATACTGGATTGCTACTCCCTTTACAATTCCAACTTCTAGAAGACACAAACCAAGAGAATCCTGGAGCTAATTGCTAGTATAACTCAGAAATTCAAAAATTAATTCAGAACTTAAGTCAATTTATTTTTCTTCTTGACTGATAGTTGGCTAAACTTTAGAATGGGGTTACTGTGAAAGATTGCTGAGCCCACTGTGCTGGAGGTTTTTAAAAACAGGAGAGATTCACATCTGTTTGTGATAATTTAGTCATGATCCTCAGACAATGGGATGGAAAAGTTGACCAGTCAGGGTCCATTCCAGTCCAGTGAGCCTAGAATCCTACCCTAAAGTGAGCTCCATGTGACTTTTTTTCATTCCATTGTAACTAAAACTCTGAACCCAATACTTGTTTTCTTTCTGTCTGGATACAGAAATCTATTATAATTATCTGTCATTGGGTTATCTGATAATGACCAACAATATTCCCACCAAAACCATTCACTGTCTATGTCACTGAGAGATGGATAGAGTCCCACTACATATGGCAAAAATGAGCATCAGTTGATGGGAGGATTGAGCACTTTGCTGTTGCTACACTTTCACCTTTTCTCCTTTAGACCAGTGTAAGGAAGACACACTAACTTTTCTATAGGCATGTCGTGTAGGAGCCCCTACAGTCAGTCATTATATCCAAAATGGGGCAGTCAGTTCTCAAAAAACACCCCAGTTTCTTAATATTCCATATGCCCATATCTTCATGTTTAAAGTGTTTGAATTCTAAAATTATCTTTACGTAATTCTTGACAGTTCTTTCATCTACACCAAGGATTCATAACCTGGGGTCTCTGCATTTGTTTGGGGTTTTTTTCCTAAAGTTTGATATACTTAGTTTCCTTTATAACTCTATGTATATCGTTTTATGCATTTGGAAACAGTCTGAGATAGACTACCAAAAGAAAACCCAGCACACACAAAAGTTAAGAACCTCTGCCTTAAGTACATTATTCAAGGGACAAACAAGTCTTACTAGTTTCTCTCAGAATAATTTTATCAATAAGTATTTAAAATCTAAATGTTTTTATGTATACTGCAATATTTCCCACATAAGAAACTCTAGAGAGTAAATGGTTTTCAGTTCTTTAAACTTCATGTCAGTTCTCACTGTATTTTACCATGGTCAAAATGTCTGCATGTTTTCTATTTGAATGGATCTATAAAAAGTTTCAATGAATTTCATATCATTGTATCTCTGTTTTATCTTACATTAAATCTAATTCTGTGAATATCTTTGTATGCTTTCTGTCCATGTTTGCCATTTACACTTTATGTCCCGGTCTTTGAAGGTCATATGTAATCTACCAGCATTTTATTTAATGTTGTTCCTCTCCATCTTTCTACTTTTTCAATCTCAAGTCCTGTCCATATGCCATCAATAACTATATTCCTTCCTCAAAGATCCTGTGAGTTTGATTTTCTGTGTGCCATATATCTGTTCTATCTAGATGTGGCGCAGTATACTGCAGCTCCATCTCTTTTTTTGGGGAAAAAAAATGATCCCTTAGGAGATTCATTTTATATCCTTTTAAAACTAAACACACACACACACACACACACACACACACACACACACACGACACAGAGAAGGAATAGTTTCCAAAAAAGAAATCTCATATCCTACACATGTTTAAAAAAAACTTGAAAGAAAATTATATTAAAACAAAGTTTTAAATAGAATTTCATCAAAGAATTTCATCAAAACATTTCAATATTATGTTCCTTTCTTTATTTTTTCATTGCATGTTCTCATCTCAGTGTCATATGATTCATAACACATATTCCCCTATAGATTTGATGACTGGAACATCTAAGCCTAGTACATAGTGAAGGGCTTAATAAATGCTTCTTTTAACTAACTGACTGAGATCTCTACTACTCTTTATTTTACCTAACTAAAATCTTAATTAGCTAGAATGTTTGGAACTTTCATTCTTCTCATTTATTTTTGGTTACCTGTAGATTTTACTATCACCTCTTCCTAAAAGTGTCAGAATCTAATTTTCCTGCCTTACCAGAATGAACATGATTGAATCTTCTATGCAGATATTACAGTGACACAGAGATATCTCTCTGAACATCAGTCCTCATGATAGATAGCTCTGCATATGGTACATATAGTATTTTAAAGTTGAATGCATGTGGACTCCAGGACCTAATCCAACAGTTGTTTGATGTTTTGGTTGTTTAATGAATTCCCTAATGCCATATTGTTTCCTTGTGATATAGTTTTTAAAAGAAATATATTGTTTAAAATTAAGATGAAATTCCCATGACTTGAAAGTTTCATTTCTTTGGGTTTTTATTAAATAAGTTTTACCATGCCTGATAAAACTCATAAATAAAATCAGCATTTTACATTAATTTACCTTTCGTTTAAAATACAAACCTCTTCTTCTCTTGCCTACACAAAGTACAGGACTTTATGGATATGCTTCATCACCTATATATAAATTTCTTGAGAAGGCTCCTTAACTCCTTTAAAGTTTCCATTTGCTATGCAGTGTGTAAATATTTGTCAAGTGATTGTTTTTAAGCGTGGGATTCTTTTCCAATGACTTTTTCTGCTTACCATCCCATTATTCTTTCTTACTCTGAACATCATGTTACGTGTATCCCATTAAAACACAGGATAATTTTAGAAGAGTTCCTATAATGGTGAGTAAAATTGGATAGGATAAGTGGTTCAGGTGGCTCAACAAAAGTGTTTTTACTTAGGAGTGGCTGTGTGGCACAGTGAATAGAGCACCAGCCCTGGAATCAGGAGGACCTGAGTTCAAATTTGACCTCAGACTCAACACTTACTACCCATGTGACCTTGGGCAAGTCAGTTAACCCCAACTGCCCTTCCAAAAAGAAAAAAAAAAGTCTTTGGTCTTTGGTTACATGTTAATCTGAGTTCATTCTGCTTATACAAAGAAAATTTTGTCAAAGGTCACTTTGACCTTGATAAAATCAATATTGAAACATATTCTGTATATCAGGCATTTATTTATTAAATGCTACCTGTCAGTGAATGAACCCAGTAAGGTTTTTTTGGAGGGGAGTGGAGAGGTTATTATTGTTATTTGGGGGCTTTTGTAGGGAAGCAGAGGGGAAGGAAAAATTGTTTTGCTTTCTCAAACCTATCCTAAATGAAGAAGAAGATAAAAAGAAGTATAAGACATGTTCCCTGCCAGTCACAGAGCTTACATATTATTTGGGGAGATGAAATTACACAAGAAACAACTTAAAAGAGTCTTGAAAGGCAGTACATAATTAAGTGCTAAGTGATGCTTTGCAAAGTATAAGTGCCATAGGAATTTAAGGAAGGAGGAGCTCTCTGAGGGTTGGAAAAGTTGGAGAAAGTGTACAGGAAGAAGGGAGGGACTGGATTAGTCTTTCAGTAACAAATCTGTAAGACAATAAAGGCTAATGAAGAACAAATGAGTGGAATTTAAATATTGATAACTACCATCCATACAGCTTAATGTTATAGTACTAAACCTTGCAGCTAAAAATGTATCCCCAATAATTATATAATAGTTATATTACATATGCAAAGAAAGTATATGTTTTAGATGGTGAGCCCACTCTGTTCCATGCATGTCATATGAAAGGCGTATATATTATGTTAAGAAAATGCTGTTTGACAAATCTTTGTGACTAAAGTACATTGTTATCTCATAACCACATTTTCAGTTCCAAGAAGATAAGCACAGGTAATAAGATTAATTACCAACATTCATCAGTTATTGCATGCCCTAGGAAAAATTACTTATATAGAATACTTTCACAACAACTTCACTTGAAAAGATGGATCCAAAAAGAAATTATTTCTTAATGATAATCTTCTTATTTCAAAGTCCAAAGTGTAACTAGTACAGAGATCATACAACGAAAGCATCAAAAATAAAGTGAATCATTCTTAGTTCAGTTTTGTTCAACCTTAATCAGATTTAACAATATCCTTTCAGAGTAAGTTAATCTGAGGGTTTTTTCTTGTTTCTATTTAGTTAATTAGAAAAAAAAGTGATTGGATAAGTTGGTAAGAAGCTTTAAAACTATTAATTATCCTTTCTCATTTGATATAAGGAAGCAAGAATAAATGGCATTGGGAGATTGTGTGAAGCAAGTAAATATCGATTTGCTTTTCTAAAATTTGGTATGTGGCAAAAATCTTTCTCAAATAACCACTTTAGAAGCCATAAAAAATTCGATTAGAGGTGATCTTAAATTGAAAGACAAATCAGACTTCCATCAGAAATCTTATTAATTTAAGCATTTTTCAGCTCTCCGGATAGAGATAATTTTTAGTGTAGTGTTCACTCTCTAGTGCTTAGGTCACCTGAGAATTACAGTCTTATTTGATGAAAACCCAAACCAGCTATGTATGCCATCTTTCTGAGGATCATAATTATTTTTAAATTTTATTTAGCTTATAAAATGGAAGATCTAAGAAATTTAGAGTAACTAACAATTGTACTTAATTATTTGTAGAACCTAAAGGCGAAACTTTGGGGAAAAATGATTAGATTTAGTGAAACAAAAAAGAAATACAGAACTCGGTGGTCATTTTTTTTAACCTTCTTTTAAACATTTCTGTTGTTTTTTTTAAATTTCCTGCTTCTTACTACAGAGTTATCCTTCACACTCCTCAGCAGACATCAATTCTAGTCTTCCTCCGATGTCCACTTTTCACCGTAGTGGTACAAACCATTACAGCGCCTCTTCCTGCACACCGCCTGCTAATGGAACAGACAGTATAATGGGTGAGTCATAGAGAGGTCTCCATGTTAATGCATATGACCAAAAGAAATGACTTTAGAAATGAAAGATCTCTTTCACTTAGAGTAAGTTTGCTTGTACCCATCTAGTTAGGCAATCTACAGTTTCATTTTGAAGTCCTTCTTTAATAATACTACTGTATTATTACATCAAAAAATATTAGCTTATTCTAAATAAGTGAACATAAAGTCCAAGAGGTTTCTATTGGCTTAGCTGTGACTGACCCTTCTATTTGTGTCTCCTTTTCAACTTTTAGTTTTTCACCTGCTTTTGGTATTAGGAAGGGAGAGAGGAATAAAATAACCCTCTCACATAGAAAAAGCAAGCGGAACTATCAAGGGATTTTTGAAATGGAAAACAGGAAATAATATAGTAAAGCCAATTTATACCAAAATCACATGTTTCTCTGGACCACTGATCATAATCTCTACTGAAATTTCATGAACTCTGATAAACAGAGATAATCAATTATTGCTCATTTTCAGACTGGAGCTTAACCTGAAAAATTAAGAGCAAAGAGCATGGTGAATCCATGGTATAATTTTACTAGTTATCAGTGAGGTCCACAAAATTTAAAAGCAAGAAAAAAAGAAGTAGTGGCAAAGCAGAAAATGAAAGCAGTATTACTCTATGCATGTGGTTTGGTTGATGGAAAGCCCCATCGCTAGAGTCATGAGTTTTAGATCCATTGGAGAATGCATGGTCATTCATTTACTTAGATGTGCTGGCTTAAGTTTCCTGTCTGCTTTTGGTTTTAGTATTTTTTTTTCTCTTTAATGAATAAAATGTGGATTTTTAGAAGGGAAGAAGCAACTATAGTTAGGGGAGAAGTAGACCAAGGGAGGAGATATAGATAGACAGACAGACAGACAGACAGATAGATAGATAGATAGATAGATAGATAGATAGATAGATAGATAAATATAGATATAGATATAGATATATGTATGTATATATGTATATGCAGTAAATGAGAATAAATATGTGTTGATTAATTCAGCTTTATTTCTAGTATGGGAAAAGAGTGCATGGTTTGGGAATAGCTAGTAATGCAGCCATAAGATAATAAATGTTGAATGAGCTGTAGTCAGCATAGCCATTAATCTCAGAGGGGGGAAAAATGATTATATTGTTGAATTAGTTGTGTGCTAGTAATTGTCTTGTAGGTGATAAGATAAGATCTTATTATCAGACATGGGTAGTGTAGCCCTACCACAAGTGCCAAAAAGATGTCCCTGTTGGTTGTAGAGACAAAGCCAGTGGCTCAGGTTCAAAAGGCAAGAGGAGGAAGCCCTGAGTTAATGGGAGAGAGAGAATCACAATTCTTTGACTCCCCCTTAAAATACTGGTAGAACAGCAGTGATCTAAAATAATTTTGTATTTGTGACAGACTACATAATTCCTCATTAGTAAGTGAGTATTACAAGTCTCATCATCCTTTAGTTTTCTGTAGTAATTCGGCTTTATGGAAGAGTAACCTTCTAAACAAATATGTCTAGACTAACTTGCTCAGGTTATCTGACCTTGTACAGAGGGGAACAGAATCCTAATGGTTGTATTACTTAATAAAATATATATATATATATGTCTTTGATCTGATAAATATTTCTTAGGGAAATATTTTAGATATTCTTTTAAACTATACTATGTAAGTAGGAGACTTTGATTCCCTTATATAATAATTCTCTCAGAATTTGAATTGATTATCACAGAGTGTGCTGGAGTTCAGTGATTGCAGCAAGTTTTTCTAACAAGATGAGAAGCCTTCTCTTCTGATGTTACTGATACTTTCCTAACAAACAATATAGATTAATAAAATACATCTGTTGAGTTTCTAAAATATTTGGCATATATTCACTCGTACTTAAATGCAGGAAATAAAGAAATATTGCATTGCCTGTATCTCAAAGAACAAACAGAGCTAATTAAATAATTGGTAAATAGGGAACACATAGGCTGACGTGTGTTTTAGATTACACACATGATTCTGTATAAAATGACTGTAAGCAGTACTAATGGAGTAAGAATGGGGTTCAAGCATTAACATATGGGCATCATATTTTTCATGTTTTCCTGGTGAAGATACAAGTCAGTATTTTAATCATGGAGATGCTTCCATTGAGCTACTTTGACAATTTGAAAGAAGACTGCACGACCATCTCTCACATGTATTGAGAACCTTTTTATTTTATGATATTAATCTCATTATTACTTGTGGATTTAATTATTGGTCCATGACTTGCTAGAACAGAACTTAAAATCGTGGAATCATAGAATATTAGAACTGCAAAAATCATTAATATATTCTAACCTGCTCTTTTTACAGAGGAGGAAGCAAAACACCAGGTTTATTCAGAGTTGTAAGGCTTAATAAATGTGACATGAGAACTTCATTCTGAAACCTTAACAATTTAACCTCCTTGGACTGTTTTTTAATTTTGGGCAATTCCAAAAGCAAAAGTTAAATTAGTCTTCAATCCGAGTTTCAGAGATGAAGTAGAGTACCAAGGTTTTGGGTGAGTGGGATTTTGCTTATTTATTACTTCAGAAGGAAACTAAGTTTACTTGCTTTTATTCTTTTATTTCTAAATTAACAACTAGACTTTCTAAAAAGAGTGGTACTCTTATTATACCAGCGAATAATTGACTTTTTATGATGTAATCATCCTTTGTCTTCAAAAGAAATTTATAATTATTTTTCTTCATCTGGAGAAGTCAGATGCCTTCACTTTAATGAATAATATAATAATATTATATAATGTAATAATAATGAATAATAATATAATATAATAAGGCACATCAGCATAGTAAAGCCATTAAAATAACTTGCCATCATCAAAATTATATTTATTATTTTTATTAAATTTAAACTGAAAAAGATCTATGAGTAAACTGGAGTGAGGTACCATGGGGTTGAAGACAGTGTTAATTCCAGTTCCAAGTTAAAATTGAAGTAGAATAAGAGAGAATCATGAGTTGTATTCATCACTAAGTAATTTGCCTCCAGTAAAGAGCTTCTCTTTCCTTAGTAAGGCTTGTCCTAGAGTATCAAAAACTCTTCTCTCATCAGAGTCTGATATTAAGCCTCTCCAACATGGTAGAACAATTTCCACGAACCTAACCTTCAAGAACCTGAAGCGAATTCAGTACTACAACCAAGTACCAGAGCAGATTTTGTAACATAATCCTAATAATTTAAAGGAAATCTTCTAGGATTTGAAGGGAATAATCTCTGCAGCATTTATGAGAGGACGTGGGTGGGGGTCAATCAGGATGAGATGGAACAAATAGGTTGTGACCTGTGCGTTAAAGGGAGGGCCCATGTATGTGAAATGATGGCATCATTAAGGAATTGAAGTGAAACAGTCAATTCTCTTTTACCTGTAACAGCTATTGTCATGTCTTTGTCCTAGACCTTCCGAGGCTGGGTTTAACTCAGAGCCATCACCTTGTTCTGGCAACACTAAAAGTGAACATTTATTGAAATGGGAAATAGAAATCAGTTTTACAATTAGCAGACATTTGTTAAATTCTTACTCTCTACAAAGTACAAAGTGCTAGCTATTGGAAATGCAAATGTATAATTGAACATTCCTCTTAGGAGTGGAATAGTACAAGGGATAACTAGGTGAAAGGAGTGGTGGGAAATATATATCATATAAACAGGATTAGGATTAGAAGAGACTGTCTAGGGTTCCCACATACCTGCCTCTCCTACCATAAATGATCCCTAACAAAACAAAACATGTGACCTAATCCCAGCAGAATGAGGCTACCCAGAAGCATAAAAGTTCATCCCTTCACCCCCACCCCCAGTATGTGACTGAGAAAGACATTTTCCTCATCTCTGTGATTCCATGGGCAAAATCCTGCTATGATTTGGGATTGTCAGTTCTCTTATCCTTAAAGGAAAAAAAATAAGTACTGTGTATATGATAAATATATTAACTATGACAACAAGTATTGTTTTATTAGGGTAAAGTTTTCCTATGGATGATGTTACCTAAGTTTCGAAAAGCCTCAAATAAAGCAGCTTTGAAGGAACAGACTACCAAGATAGATTTAATTCAGTATATGATAAAGATTACTTTGGAATATATCTATCTGATTCTTGAATTAATATGGCTTGCTACTTTTTGCTTCTGATGACATGTTTGTATGACATGATGCATTTCAGTATGTGGCTTTCCTGATAGAAGCATTGTGTTCTTTCCCCCTTGAGGACTTGGTTTCTCAGTGATGTTATTATTAGAATAGTCATATAATATTCACTTGATGTTTTACAAGAGTCTTGAGCTTTTGAGTACATTTGGATGATTAACAGTCACATAGCTAAGAGAGGTATGAATTTTATCTAGTAGTATCAATGCATTTTACTTAGGACCACCAACTGAGATTATACCAATTTGAACTGTGTTCTTTCATTTCTTACAAATAATTAGGAAGTCTAGCTTCCTGCTAAACTCTCCCCCACCCCTAGACCTCCAAAACAAGTAAAGTTTTATAGTATGTGTTTGTAATCCAGTTTAAAAACTGTGCCAAATACAATACTGCCTCAGAGAGAGAAGTTGCCCACTTTTCATCATTAATTTCTGGTCCACAGTTCATGTTACACACCCAGCAGTTCAACAGCCAGAAGATGTCCCACATTATAGTCAGTGGATTTCAGATTTTAAAAACAAACATTTCTTCTTTAGATACTTACCCCATGACCCAGACTTGTTTCAAAAGACTTTATGCCTTTGGTATTATCTGCATGATGTTCCAACAGTAGGATTATGGGTGTATATTGTGGGGGTAATTCATGTTTCTGACATTTTTCAAATTCACTGAGTCCCTAGGCAGAGTTCATCCTGGCTTTTTGTTAGGGTGTGTATGAATGTAACTTTCATTTTTCCCAAAGCTGATATTAAGACAGAGAAAGGGTGGTCCGAGCCAGAGCTAAGGATCTTCAATTCTTCATTTTGCTAAGCTTACAGCCAGCAGTAGCAGCACCTGTGTTCAAGTCCTCTGGTAATCATCTAACTGGCTGTGCTAAACCCTCTTACAAAATTATAGTTCCTCACACAATTAAATAGCCTCATATTCATGCCAGAATTGTGTTTGGAAATGGGTCCTGTCCCTCTCCTCTCCCCATCCCCCAACTTTGAGCAAGATAAGGGAAGAAATCATCCCAATTGATGCCCACCAGCTATGCGAACTCTAGCTTTGTTTTGTTATGAGGACTTTGTACATGTGACACCATGAGGTACTGGGGAAAAAACTGGCCTAAGAGAAGATGTGGGTGCTAATCTTGGCTCTAGTCATGTGACCTTGAATGTCCCCTCACCTGCCTGAAATCCATCCCCTCTCTAAAAACATGAAGGTGAGGATAAGGTAGCTCAGTGAATACCTATAGAATCAAGGATATGGAGAGCTAAGTTTGAAAAGCAGGACTTAAGGAAAGGTAGACAACAAATTTAGTGGGTACCATGCTCCATATCTGAAAAGAAAGAAATCGTTCTGCTTGAAAACTAAATGAGTCCTTGTTCTGGTTTTATTTATCCATTCTATTTTCTCAGAGATTTTAAAAGTTGACCCCTACTGGGGACACAAAATTTTCAGAGGGATGAATTTTGTTCCTTTTCTTGAGCTGTGTGTTCAGTATTATGAACATATTTGCACGTGTACATATATGTGCAGATACATGCATGTGCACACATATACACATACATTTCTGTTCCTCAGTTGTTCCTCATCTGTAAAATGAAGGGGCTGGTTAGATGATTTTAAATTTCTTTTGACTAATACTGTCTGATCTGTTTTAAACCTCTTTCTTCCATCAATATTATAAATATTACTAATAATTTATATGGTCTATTAAGTTTTACGACCTGCTATCCTTACAAATATACTGGCAGGTTATAGATAGGGAGGAATGATTCTTAACATTTCATGGATGGGGGTAACTGTAATTTAGAGAGGCTGAGTAACATATACAGCATCATACCCATAGAAAGGATCAGTCAAGACTTGTACCTAGGCCTTCTGACAATAATGCCATTTCTTTTTTCCTTACACCATTTATTTGTTCTTTTTTTGAGTACTACTTATGGTAGTGTGAAGTGGTAGTATGTTTTATTTTTTGTTCTACCACCTACCCACCCATCTCAGTGTCTTTATACATAAAATGAGAAAAGCGCATTAAAATAGATAAGAAGATTCTTATTACCCACATTGTTCTTTAATTAATAAAAATAATATCAGGTCACAATCTCATTTTTTAAATTAGTAATTTGCTATTATTTGTTATTTGCTGTTATTAGGAAAAAAGGCTATCACATCAAAATAGTTTTCTGTACCCTTAGTTGTTTTTCAGTTTTTATTCTTTACTTTGAAGTTGTTTTGAAGTGATGCTTTGGAGACTGTTTGCTCCAGTATTATATCTTATCCATAACTGACACCATGTCTGCTATCTTGTTTGAGCTCTTCCTGTATTGTAATAAAGTAGAATTTTGCAGTGTGATCTCACAGGGTAAATCCTAGAACTTCTGTTTCATAGGTACCTAATTTTAAATTAAATAATTCAGTAGGAGAATGGCCAAAGAAGTTGTGGTGTATGATTAAAGACATATTGCTGCCATAAGAAAGGACTATGAAAAATTCAGAAAAACACAAGAAGAGTTTTATGAACTGATCAAGAGTTAAGTAAGAAGGACCAGGGAAGCTACAGTGACTGTAATATGAAGGAAAAGAAAAACTGAATAAAACTGAGCTCTGCGTATATGGACCAAACTTGTCCTAGACAAAAGTGAAGAAAATGTATTTACCTCCTTTCATTAGAACTATTTTCATTTTCTCTTTAAACCTTTTTTTACAGGGGATAACTCACTAGATAGGGGGCAAGTGTAAGATATGTTCATAAATTAATATGATATGTTTATAAAACATCAGGAAAACAAAACGTTTTAATACTAAAAATATTAATAATTAGTTTACAAATAACCTAGTATTGGCCTGTGAACTTATTTTTTTCTAGTGTTCAGAACTGAAGAGATACTATCACATGCCAGTCACACCCACAAATCTTCCTATAGAGAAAAATGCCTCAAAATAGTGCTATAGGAAAGCAGGAAAAAATAGCTACAGCCATTTTATTTTAGAAACCTCATTATTTTTTTTTTCAGGTAGACAGGGGCTGTTAAGGCTCTTTGTGTGCCATGGACTTGTTTAGCAGTATAATGAAGCCTATGGAACCTACTTTTAAAATGTCTTTTAATATACAAATAAACATAAAAATTAGAAAATTATTGAAATATAGTTATCAAAAGTATTTTTAAAAAACAAGTTCACAGACTCCACATTAAGAATCCTGGTTTTAAATAGTTAATGCTTAGGAATATGTATATCCCTTTAAAAATTTTTTGTTTCAATAAGTGTTTTAACATTATTGCGCAGTATATTCTCATTATCCTATTTCGTGATGTCCAGCAATAAATTCTGGGGTTTTTGTAAGCAACTTTAGTTTTAAACAAGCACCAAGATAATGGTTTTTAAAAACATATACATCCACGTGTGAAACGTGCATAATTCAAGGTTTGAGTTTTGCTTTGTTTTGGTCAAAACAAACAATTGGTTCCAGTTTTTAGCTCTTCTTCTCCCTTTAGATTTTGTGCTTATTAACCACTGTATCTGAATGGCGGTGTTAAACTAGCTCAATTAAATCTACAAAAAGTTGTATCAGAACATTGGGCATTCTCTTCACCTATATATGGCCCTAATGATAAAAATGGAAAGGAAAAAATGCAGTGTGACTGTGATAAGGCAATTATAATATCTTCACAGAATGGATATCAATGTAAGAAGCTAGGTTTCTATAGAATTATTCTTTTAGAATACTAAATCCTAAATTCTCTTTATTCTAATACCTTTGTTTTACGAATGAAGAAACTAAAGTATAACCTCTTGATTCAAGAACAGGGCTAGAAATAAAGCAAGCATACTTGGAAAACCTGTTTTTTTTTAAGATTATATAAACATACAAAGTCTTGTTGAATTAGCTCAGTAGAAATCAAGTTGCCTTTTTCTCATCTACAAAACAATGTCTGTTTCCTAAGCCTCTCAAGAATGTCTATAAGGTATTTTGAGAAGTCAGCCCATAATAAATGGTATAACGTGTATTGTAAATAAGAAAAAAAAAAAACTTGGAGGATCCATGATTTGGGCAGCGTAGGGAACTGTTATTGCAGAAATTCGATCCACTAATGCATTTTGCAACCCATCTGTGATTTAGCAGATAAGTTCAAAGGGGTTGCCTAAGGTATATAAGTGATTTTCCTGGAGCTGTACGCTAGTGAGTATTAGAGGTGGAATTTGAAGTGGTCTTCATCACTCCAAGAGCAAAGCTATCAATCAGTATAATACACTGCCTTATTTTATTGTAGATCATGTTAAACAATTGATTTATGGATAGTTATTGGGTAATAATAAAGACCTCAGATATAATAACTATACCTCTTCTTTGAAAAGTTGTTTAGTTCTAGAAGCTACTTGGGAGATGCTTCACAAAACTACACATTTGTTTCATTTGTACATTGTTTATCATTAATTATTTAACAGTAGAGTAGTGTGTTTGGGGTTCTGAAGATAAGCCTTCAGAGCTGCTAGCATAATTTTATCCTCAGAATCTTGACTTGATTGATTTTGGTGACATAGCAATTTGTTTCTGTTCTAATAAATGAATATACATGGAAGTATTTTTTAAATGTTTCATTTTTCTACAGGCTGTATCTCCACAGATTCATTGTTGTATTTAGTCGAGTGAGCTAAGAGGGAAATACAGTGTTTGCTATGTGTTTATTGGTGTCAAAAAAAAATAACCTAATTTCATATCAAGTGTAGTAATGACTCTTTTGGAGACTACAGAGACTTTAAATTGAAGTGTCTTCTTTAACTACATTTTTTAAAAATCTATATGGTTACTGCCCCTTACCCATCATTGTCCTTAATCAAAGGATAGGGCAAAAATATCCATTAGGACATTTAAAAGAACACACCAAGGTGTCAGGTGTATATTTGATCTGTAAAAAAAAAAAAAAAGTAACATGAATATATTTGACATCTACCTTAGCAAACAAATTAATGCTAATTAAAGACTAATGTGATATAATTAGCATTAAAATGCAATTAAATTATGAGTAAGTGGACTAGGAATAGAAAATTCTGAAATGTTGTACTGCCTGGTTTTCACATTCAGCCTTTTGTTTTTGCAGCAAATAGAGGAAGTGGTGCAGCAGGCAGTTCACAGACTGGTGATGCTCTGGGGAAAGCACTTGCCTCGGTAAGAAAATATTTACTTTGGACTCCACGTTTACCGTTGTAAAAGGGTGAACTTTAATCAAAAGTGGACATTTGAAATTTCAGAAAATGAACAGCAAACAAGATAGATTTGATTCTAGAGAGTATCAAACTTTGTTGTGAAATGTAATGTTCATTGCTTAAAAGGGGGCTGGGGTTTCTTGGACATATGTGAAAACTAAAGATTTTATTCCTATCTTTCTTCTAATAGTTGTACTAGATAGCAATAGGATATATGTGTACATATTCTCTTTACTTGACATCAGTTCTCACTTGCTCAAAAGTACTTAATTTTGGTAGACATACCGAATTATAAGTACTCTTCAGTGTCACCATACCTTTCCCTGATTATACCTCAAGTTCTCAGAGACTTATAAAATGTGGTCATTGAAAAACATGACAACTACAGAACTTAATTTATTAATTTAATAATGGAAACAACATCAGATTTAGAAACAGAAGAGTTTAATCCCAATTCTTCCACTAATGAAATGTATGACACAGGGCAAGTCACGTAGCTTGTGTGGGCCTGAGAATTATCTATTAAATGAAGAGGGGAGGGAAGGGAGTTGGATAAGATTTGTTTAGGTTGTTTTCATCACAGAAATTCTATGATTCTCTCACCTAGCAGAACTATTCTACTGTGTTTCCTTGGTCTATTATCAAGAGACAAGAGTTGGTTGGATCTCTGCTTTCATTAGTGAAAAAAGGACACATTTTAGTTCTGTAAGGGGCACACCTGATATTGTTTGTGTAGACTAAGCATGTGTACTTATAGATGTAAATTGTAGGTGTTTTCCATTATTGCAACAACATAAGAGACCCGGTTGGATGTGTACCATCACTAGAGGCATCAAATGAGTTAATTTTACTGTAACATTCTTTCAAAAAAGTATTAGTGCTTTAAAAAAAACTTAGTTCTTACAACTAGTTTCTATACAGACAAGCCATGTCCAAAAGGAAAAATACATGAATCACAGAATTATAAAACTGAAAGAGTTCCTATATTTTTTATGCAAGGTGACTGAGTACAGAGAAGCTAAGCTATTTGTTCAAGGATATGTAGCTAGTTTGGGGCAAGCTGCTAGAATCCAGCTTGACTGACTCTAAGCCCATGATTCTTTGTATTATGCCACGCATTCTCAACATGTTCTACCTTATCAGATTACATAAACTGTGAATGCATCTGGGTTAGTCATGCTCACTGAAACTCATCTGGGTCGTACAAAATTCTAACCCTGTCATAGAACATTGCTTTTAACTAATATGAATGGACTTTTATTATGTTTTCAAAGGTGTTATTTTCCAAAGGTGCTATTTAGGAAGCCATGTAAGCATTTCTGATTATGAAGACTCCAACAGTTGAGCAATTTGTAGTATCAGTCCTTTTTGGAATTTGAGATGATCCCATTAGGGTAAATCGGCTATATAACAGGGCTTCTTAACCACTGTTTATTTTAAGGTCTCCTTTATAACTTGAGTTTTTGTATTGAATGATTTGTTTTTCTTTTTCTTTTTTAAGATCTATTCTCCAGATCACACTAACAACAGC
Source organism: Pseudocheirus occidentalis (assembly GCA_028646575.1). NCBI lineage: Eukaryota > Metazoa > Chordata > Mammalia > Diprotodontia > Pseudocheiridae > Pseudocheirus > Pseudocheirus occidentalis. Next base: position 290,005,995 of record CM053594.1, on the reverse strand, counting down.
TTTTCATCAAATCCTTCAACTCCTGTTGGCTCTCCTCCTTCTCTCTCAGGTAACTATACTTGAAATTTGATTTCACTGTCTCAACAGAAATTAATACATAAACTTTCTTATGAAAGTAACTCCCTCACAGCTCTGTAACGTTTGTAAAGTGACTTCCTCTTGTGTCATAGATACAGATTTTTATTTTTGCTTGGACCTGCGATTTTATTCATAAGGGAAGATTTTAGTGAGGAACTTCCCCACTATGCAAATTGATACCTTCTCTTCCATTTATAATCTTGGTGAACAACGTCAGGCAGTGAGAAGTTAAATGACTTCCCCAAGGGTACCCAGAGGTAGAACTTGAACTCGCATCTTTGTGTTTCAAAGCTGGCTCCCTCCATCACTGTTGACAGCCTCTCAGGAGAAACATAGGAGGCAGAAGCGTTTCTCACAACTGCAGCATGTTCAGAGAAGAGTAAGAGGACATTCTGCTGCTTGGGAATGTTACTGTGCATTTCATTTTCCCCAGAATATATGAATTAGGTATGGATAGAGAGAGTAGTGTAGAGCTGGGGTGGGGAACCCATGGAAAAGGTGTCTTAAGTGTTCCCTGGGGATGCAGATGACATGAAGCAAAAATGAATAAACCCATCTCAAATGGCAAAGTTCAGTTAATGTATTCATTTCAACAGAATGGAAGTGTGCTCAAAAAAATTTGTTGTATTGAGATTTATAGAATTTTATTGAATTCTTTAGTTCCATAGGAATAATTTAAGAGAAAAATTTTTTATAAATTGTGGAAAAAAAGATCTGGGTAAGAAAAAAAAACATTCTAAATTAATTTATAATGTAATTGATTTTCATGGCCTGGATATTTAGCTGGGACAGGAGTGAATTTAGTGGATTATCAGAAATATCCATAAATTAGTTTAGTTTTGAGAGGCTCCTTTTTATTTATTATTATTAATTTTTTTTTTTGCTTTTTTTGGGAGGGTGGAAGACAGGACAATTGGGGTTAAGTGACTTGCCCAAGGCCACACAACTAATAAGTGTTAAGTGTCTGAGGTCAGATTTGAACTCAGATCCTCCTGATTCTAGGACCAGTGCTCTATTCACTTAGCCACCTAGCCACCCCAAAAGGGGCCTTTCAAAAGGCTTAATGCAACACCTAATGCAAGTTTTTCCAATGGACTTCTGGTAGTATTTAGTACCTATATTCTTTGTGGTATGGAGAGGTGACTTCTTAATAGATCAACTTTTGTTGACATCCTTAAGAATTGATTTTAATTAATACTTTCTCAAACTGTGTTTTTAAAGTCACCAATGGAGTAGACAATTGAAATTCAGTCAGATGTTGTCTCTTCAGCTCCTTGTTACACCCTATAACATGCATATTGTCAGCTATTTATAATGTTAATTTGTGACAGTGACATTTTCAAACTACTGGATTTCTTTGCAAGAGAGGAATCAAATTTGGAGTCAGTAGTTAGTGGTGGTTTGCTTAAGATTCCATAATTTGCATCTACCTCTCCTTAGACAGAGGCTAGACCGAAAGATGAAAGCAGTTTATGGGCCCTGATGTCCTGGTAGCAAGAAAAGGGAATTGAAACTAACCCTAGAGACGCAGTGGCTATTGTCAGGTGATAAGCTGAACATTAATCACCCAGTGCTTAAGTTAACACAATGGAGATGTTGAAGTATTGTTTGACTGACTGTAACCCAGTCTTTTCTGCAAGCCATGACCTGTAGTTTAGGTAAATGAAGAACCACTAGTATTAGTGTTATTTAGCAGGGAGGGAACAGTACAGCCTAGCTTTAAAGTCAGTAGTTTAATAGATATGTAAAGCAGTCTACTCAATAGCATAATTTTGGGAGACAAGGATAAAGACTGTGCTCAATGGCATGTTAGTTTAGAAACATTGAGGCAGAAAAAAAATCTTTCATAATCCTTTTAGAAACTTGGAGAAGATCACATGTGAAGGAAAAGTTCACTTTTATGATAACATGGATTTAGGGACAAATACTGATCCTTGTTTCCATATCTCATTATTTGATCTAAAATATGCAAGATCAATCTATATACTCTCTTTCTAAAACAAAATTAGTTTGAAAAAAATCACCTTTTCATCACCTAAGATAATAGGAATGTCACTTATTGCCCTGAGTAAACTCCAGGGTCCTTTATGTTTACTGAGCAAATAATATGAACAAACCAAAAAAGTCCTTGTATCACTAAATTTTGATATAGAAAATAAAACTCTGTAATACTCCTTCACTTTTAAAATTGTAACACCTTGGTTAGTGTTACTCTAAAGGTAATTCATAAACCTGGTAGGCTAGAAACATAAACATATATTTAGCCAGAGCTTTTCTTCACATTCAAGCTTTGTGACTACAAAAAAAAATAATTTACTTAACAAAGTACCCTGTTATCACAATATATTGTATTACTGATTTCAACATGAAAAGAATGGTTTTACTCTGCCATTGTTTGTAATTTTATAGTCATAAGAGGTTCTTGGACCAAGAGGTTCTGTGACCAATGATTGAATGATTTATTAGCATATTTCAAATATGTGTTTCCCCACAGTAAGAGTAATGAGCTGGCTTTCCATAAACAGCCACTACACCCTTCTTCGTATTTTTTTTTTAACATACCACTTCTCCTTTTAAAAGTCATGTTTCCTCCTTCAGGAACTGCTCTCAAGTATAGTTTCAGAATCAATGAAATCATCTCTGTTAGGAGGTAATTTGAGGCCTAGTGTCTATGTGTTTTACATAAAGATACCTCCCCATTCCACCTCATACCCACCCTTGATATTTCAGAAATTCTCTATGTGCCTCCTCTGTAGCCTAGCTGGAAATTGGTATTTCCTTGTCTATAAAACTATCTAAAATATTGGAAAAACGTTTTTGTTTGTAAGGTTATAATTGTGATTTCCATTTTAATATTAGCAGGCACAGCTGTTTGGTCTAGAAATGGAGGACAGGCATCATCATCTCCTAATTATGAAGGACCATTACATTCTTTGGTATGTCTGATCTGTTAACATATTCTAACCTAGTAATTTTTGTGCTATGTTTCCCCTTTTATATTCTTTTTTCCACCCTTCAACACCCCTCCGTCCCCACAGAGACACATACTGTCTCATTCTCAAGATGCTTATTTTATTATAGTTACTATAGCCTTATACCATGTTGGCACAACTGAGCTGCCAACTCAGCCTGAGGACTAGGAGAATTAGAAGTTATGGTGCTGTAACTGGACCTATATGTAGATCATTACAGGTGCTACTTCAGCACCACCAGAACTCCACATTGGGATTCCTGCTGCTGGTCTTTCTGTCCAAGTTGAATTTCCTAATGCCAGAGCTTTGACTCCCCAACATATTGCTATGTTGCCTCTAATTTGACAAGTAGAATGGATACTGCACCTTTACCACCACCAGTAGCTTGTTATATTGTATCCTGCATGAGGCTGGGTTATTACAACTCTGGAAATGTATTCTTAATTCTCTTTCTGGAATAATTAGGTCTTAAAATTTTTCCTCTAGACCTCCATTTCCACATGTACTGTCTGATTCTTGGCTTCTTAGAGGTAATTCCATACATTAAAGAGCAATACTTACTGGTAATGAATAAAGTACATTACAGTAAGATTTGAATTTCCACTGTAGAGAAGCTAAAAAATTTTTCATGGTTTAATAAATAATACGTTCATATTATGATTCAATGTCTGTAACACTGTGGTTTATCCCAACTCATGGGGCATAATGCCAGTATCATATGTCAAATAATCATAGTCTATTATCTACCTCACTCAATCTCTTCTCAGATTATAAGTATATACAGAAGAAGGCCAGTACCTTCAATCAGATTGAAATACGATTTTTTTTTCTTCCAAGTTTTAGGATTAACACTGAGAAAAAGGTTCACACTTGCCTGTCCATACATAGATGCTTTGTCTTGTCTGTTTTAGTACCTTTCTTCCTGTATTTGCATGTATTTGTTAGGGACTCTCATTGCACTTTAAAAAAAAAAGTTTAAAAGAAAAACTCAAAATGTAAGAGGAAAGTGTTTGGTTTGGTTTGTTTTTCTTCTTTGACGTCTCCCTTACTATAGTGTGTGGGTCACCCAGAGGAGAAAATGCTAAATAGAATGCAACATTGGTTTTGTTCTGTTCTGTTCTTATACATATAATAATGTGAACTGACACTTTAGGAATGATCAAACATTTTCTTATGAATAGTCCAGTGACTATTTCATATATATATATATATATATATATATATATTAATGTATTAATTGTATATAATTATAACTAATATTATAACAATATATATATAATATAATCATCTGCATTTTACAAATGAGTCGACTGAAGCTCAGAGAAATCAAATATCTTATCCATCTTCACAAAGTGGAGGACCTGGCCTTTAAATCTAGGCCCTTTAAGTTAAATGCCTCTTCCGTTGTACCACATATGTTACCAGTCCAGTTATTTCAATTTTGCATGAAACATATCTGAAGAATAAGCAGTGTGTTACAAATCTTAAAAAGGGTTTGTAACTAGATAAGAAAACTTTTTGAAGACTTAAATTTTAAGGAAAGTTTTTGAAGACTTAACTAAATATTCTAGAACAGCGGTTCTCAACCTGTAGGTTATGTTCCATATGTAATAATGAAAATACATCCTGCATATCAGATAGATTCATAACAGTAGTAAAATTACAGTTATGAAGTAGCAATGAAAATAATTTTATGGTTGGGAGTCACCACAACATGAGGAACTATATTAAAGGGTCGCAGCATTAAGAAAGTTGAGAACCACTGTTCTAGAACAATGTATCAAATTTGTAGCTCTCAGCTGTAGATGTGCAAGCTTGCTCAGCAGTGCTAGTCTCTGTTAACCACCATCTCTCTCCTCTGGGTTTTTGTGACACTACTATTACTTGGTTCTTCTCCTACACTTCTGACCATTGCTTCTCAGTCATCCCTGCTGGATCATCCTCCATGCTACATTTCCTAATTGTGGCTGTGTCCAAAGTTTCTGTTCTTATACTTCTCCTCTCAGTTTGCAATTCTTTCATTTGGTCAACTTCATCAACTCCAAGTGCTTAATTGTCATCTCTAAGCAGATGATTCCCAGATATCTCTGATCCTAGTCTCTCTCCTAAGCTCTAGCTCCATGTTTCTATAGGAATCTAAAAGTCAACATTTCCGAAAGAGAATTTATAGTCTTTTCCCCAAGCCTCTCTGCCCCCTCATTTTCTGTATCTAATGTTTAGCAGCTGGGTGGTGCAAGAGCACTGGACCCAGAGTCAGAAAGACCTGAGTTCAAATCTGGCCTCAGACACTTGTTAGCTGTGTGACCCTAGGCAAGTCATTTAAACCTGCTTGTCTGCTTCCTCATCCATAAAATAAGCTGGAAAACCATGTCAGTATCTTTGCCAAGAAAATCCCAAGTGGGGTGAAGAATAGTCGGACATGACTGGCTGAACAACAGCAACAATAACATTTATATGCTTAGTGCTAGAAGGTTTGCAAAGTGCTTTACATATAGTATCTCATTTGTTAACTTCCCTATTTCTGTTGAAGATATCACCATCCTTTGGGTCACTCAGATTTATAGCATTGGTGTGTTTCCCAATTCCTCACCTTTCTCTACCCCATATATGGAATGAGTTGCTTAGTTTGGTCAGTCTACCTTCACATCTTTTCTTGCATCCATCTCCTTTCCACTTGCACAGCCACTATTCTAGTTCAGATCTTCATCACCTTTCACCTGAATTCTTGCAGTAGCCTACAAATGAATATCCTTGCCTCTAGGGTTCCCACCTTTTCATTTTACCATCCACAGGTATAACTTAATGGTGTGTTTGCTATACCCTCAAACATGGAGGACTTGCATTTCCATTAGAATTTCTCATTGCTTCTGGGAAAGCAAGTATGTTCAAGTGTTTCATCATATACATACACATCCTCTAGAGCAGCAGTTCTCAACCTGGGGGTCACGACCCCTTTGGAGGTTGAACGACCCTGTCACAGGGGTCGCCTAAGACCATTGGAAAACACATATATCCGATGCTCTTAGGAACCAGGACACTGCTCCTCTATCAGTCTCCACCCAGGTCTGCCCACATGCAGATACGCTCACATAGAGTATTAAAGGGTCATGGAATTAGGAAAGTTGAGAACCACTGCTCTAGAGAATGTTCTCATACAGCTGCTAAAGTGATTTTCCTAAAGCATAATATATAAATAACAATGGAACTACCATCCTCAATAAACTCTGTTACCAAGAAAATCAAATATAAAGTACTCCATTTGGCATTTAAAGTTCTTCAAATCCTGGCCCCAACCTGCCTTGCTAGTCTCATGTATTGTTCCTGCTCACATGATAATTAACATGCTCTAGTAGCAGTTAAAGAGATGGCTTTGAATCTAGAAAGACCATTTTGTTTTACTCCAAGTAAGTCACTTTAGGAAATTCACGTAGGCTAAAAAAAGGATACCATGCTGTGCTGTTGAGGGAGTTTTCTCAACTGGGAGTTCTTCCCTGTAACCATGAATCATGGGTCCATTCTCTCTCCCTTTGACACACTCTAAGGTACATCCAAACTTTTCTTACCGTTCCTCCCACACAACACCCCATCTCTTCTCTGTCTTTGCATTGGCTTAATTCCAAGCCTAGAAGGTGTTCCCTCCTCACCTCCACCTCTTAGAACTGCTGATTTCCTTCAAAACTCAAGTACCACCTTTTTCCATTAAACCTTTCTTGACTGCTCAAGCTGCTAATGCCTTCTCCCAGACACCCCCCCCAAAAAATGTTGCACTTATTTTGTATATATCTTGCATTTATTTCTACATGTACATGCTTTCTCATGAATGGCATGAAGCCCCATTAGGACAAGAAATATTTCATTTTTCTCTTCATACCCCAGTACCTAGTATAATGATTGGCCATAGCAGGCTTGTAGACTGATATAAGGACTAGTTTACATGTACCATGGTTTGTAACTATCACTATTCTTTTATTGAGAAAATAATTGTAGGTCATTTCAAAAGTAGTCATCAATCTTCCCAATCAGACTTAAATAAAAATTCTTTGTGTTATTACACAAAGATCAGAGAGATCAATTTTTTCCACGTAGTAAAGGATGAGTTAAAGTAGTCCCAACACATCCTTTTACCTGAAAAAAAAATGATACTTCTCCAAACTTGCATGGAAATCTGTTTTCAGATTTCATCTATACTCATGATCATAGCACACAAATGAGTTGGAGGCCTCTCATTCAGCAAGTCTACATTTGTGAACCCCCTAAGCAGGGAGAACTTTTGCAGTATCTTTATCTTTCATTCTGTTCTACATTTCCAGCATTTTCTTGTGAGTAAAAAAATGTGCATTTGCTAAGTAAATTTTCTGCACAAAATTGAAATTTGGAACCCTTAAAAAAACTAAATCTCGAAGACATTTGGCATGAGAATAAAGATGGAACTCAGGATAGTTGAAGAACAATGTCAGACATAAGTAGACAGAACTCAGTAATAGATTGCCAAAATAAATTGTCTGACAGATTGAGTCATTCGTTCAACTCAGTATACAGTTACTAATCACCTACTTCATAAGGACTGTATGTGAAACAGTATAAATGGGGAGAGGACACTACTCTTGCTTTCAAGGATCATTTAATGTGGGTAGATAAAACCTACACACATACATGGATCAGTGATCTTTTCTATCATAGATTTATTGGAGTCTGTAAGTGTTCCCTGTCACAGTACTCCGAAAATTAAAATGCATGTTTTCATTTTCCAAAGTAACTGTAAAGTCTCTTTAAAGATAATGCAGTGTGGCATATCATAAGTACAGTTTATGTCCCTGAAGAATTATTGAATCTATTTTTACTCATGATACTGAAACTACAGTGTTGGTAGCATTTCTCATCAGTTTTCTAGAATGAAGGGGTTTTTTATGTTAATTCTTATTCTAAAGGATACCAGCTTTGATGGAGAAAGAATGTAGTGGGGTGCTATTTTCAATGATAAGCTCTCATAATTCCCTTTTCCCAACTTACCACTATCAGCAAAAATGTGGTTTACAGGTTGAATTTCTGTTTCATCATGAATTGATCTTTCTGTTCTTTCTCATAAACTAACAGCAAAGCCGGATTGAAGATCGTTTGGAAAGACTGGATGATGCTATTCATGTTCTCCGGAACCATGCGGTTGGGCCTTCAACAGCTATGTCTAGTGGTCATAGTGATATGCATGGATTAATAGGACCTTCTCATAATGGTGCCATGGGCGGTCTTGGATCAGGATATGGGACAGGTCTTCTTTCAGCCAACAGGCATTCACTCATGGTAAGTTTTTATATTTACCATCATAAAAACTATAATACTGTTTTGTGGGATTCAGAATTTGGGTGGCATATAACATTTTTTTTCTTTTTAATATTTTGCACTTCAACTCGAAAAGGCCTTTCTAAGATGAGGCTCATTTGCTGTTCTTTCATAGAAAGTTGTTTATTTTTGTTTATAAGGAACTCAGTGACTCTCTTCATTGAGGTAATTGTGTGAATCTATAGTTCCATCTCCAGTTATATCTGAAGATTTCTCTATTGGTATGGTATATTTGTTGACCTCATGCATGAATTCTTTTATTTTTCCCAATTAAATGATATGAAGGAAAAGAATGTCATCTCCAGTTGATGGGGTTGCAGTGAATCACAAAAATGTATTTAGTTTCTTTTTTACAGTTGCTAACTATGCCTGAAAAAGTTATGTGACTTTTAGAGTTGGTGAATTTGAATTAGCTAAGGAGAAAAAAAAAACAAGAAGGGAAAAAGTATATACAAAATGAGTAAAACTTCTTGTTATTCTTTTTTGATCTATTGTTCTTTCTTTTTTAAGTTTTTTAACAAAAATATTAAAAAGTGTTTCTGTCTTTGGAAGAAGTGTTATCAAGAGTCACAACATGGTCGAAGTCATTTATAGGAAACAAAAGTGTGCTGATTTCTAAAGAGGGACAACTGACTCAGTTCACTTCAATTAAACTATAGAAATACGCTTTTGAATATCAGAGCTAAATCTCTTTTTTTCCTTCCCCTGACATCTCCCCAATAAAATTATCTTGGAGTAATTGCTTGTTTGTCCATGGCAATTGCTGAGAATTCACAAAAGGAAATTCTAGATTGTAATTTAGCTTGGCCTCAGGTAATGTGTTAAGTACTCTGGGGATGCAAGATTTTTCCTTTGTACAAAGCTCCTTTTTCCCCTCCACTGTTTAAACAATACTGCTTTTAATGAAGAAATCTGGCTTTATTAAAAGCCAGATCTGTGACTTACAACCATTTCTGCATATCTGCTCTCAATCAAGAGAAAAAGAATTTAATTTTTGTAGCTTTGTTTGCTTTTCATATGTTAAACTGATGCAACATGCACCCAGGACATCATGTCAGAGACAGTTTGTGCCATAAATATGTAACATTTCTCCTTAAATACCAGATGTAGGTGAAGTTGATCTTTAAAATAATAAATTTCGTTGTGCTTGTTGCAAATATTTGATCTCTGGATTGCCTTCTCTTTTGTGTATCCTTGAGAGGTAAGAAAGGAGAATAACTAGAACACTTGGGCTGGGACAAAGGTAGAAGGCATCTGCACCAAGAAGAAACAGAAAATGTGTCTAGCCACGTGCCTATATTTTCCAGTACTTTATTTGATTTAATTATGAGGCATCTCGGCAGAGGCAGTAGTGCTTATCATTTTACTTTTGACAACAAGTTCCTGTTCACTTCTCTGAAGATAAGTATATTCCAATGAGAGGATAATTGCAGATCGAGGTAGATTGGGCAGTGTCCCTCCAAAGATGCAGCCCAGTGACAACAGACCATTCCTTAAAGAGTTATATTTTGCAGTGTTGTTTTTTTCCTTCAAAACCAGTCAGCTAGCCCTCAGAAACAGTGTTGGTCATATGAATCCATAACTTCTGTAAAAGCAACAGATTTTGTATTTTCCTTTGTTAAAACTGGTCTGAATTTTCAAGCAAAAACATAAGAACAAAGGAAATAGTTTTTGAATATAGTCAGTCTGAAGTTAGCCTTTGACCATTTCATACATTCCACACTGAAAAGGAAGTTGAAGAAAAAATATTCCCCCCAAAAAATTCAAGGAGGATACTGGTAATGTTTTCCACATTTGAATTTTAATACATGAAACAGGCTATAAAACTTTAGCCAGCTGCAGTAAATAAAGCGGCAGTGGGAGGTATGGACCGGAAACTTGTACAGAATGTGCTGGTGGGAGTCTCTTTCCCAACTGAACGAACACCTTCATTTGTTGGTTTCATAGTACAAGAAGCAAGCCATGGTAACATGAAACCCATTCCTATGCTTGTGTTGTTTCCAGCGGATCTTCCTCACACTCTGTCTGCAGTCATTTTTCTTATTCAAGAGTAGACAGTGCTGAATCCTTTTGACCTTCTTGTATGCTTTCTCTTCCCATGCAAAAAAAAAAAAAACCAAAGCAAAACAAAACAAAATAGCAAGATAACTTGGAAGATGATACAAGAAATTCCTTCTTCTGACTTAAAGCTGTATTGGGGAGTACTAGATCTTTGACTCTGCCATAATGTTATCTCATTTAATTGTTAACATATTGTACTTAGCTTTTAATTCATAAATTGTTTTCCTTGGAACTTAAGTGGACCTTCAGTGATCCAAGTAAGTTTTCAATAATGAAAGAGTTTCCCAGTACAGGAGAATACTTCACAACACTATAAGTTGTATCTTTGTATGTTTTCTAGCTATATGCTTTCATCTTGTCATTTCCCCTGTTTAAAACTCTTCAGTAGCCCTCCTTAATCTAGAAGATAAAGTTTATATTCTTGTCTTCTATTCAAGAACGTCCACAACCTACCTTCCTCATACTATCTTCTATTCTTCTTGTACAGACTTTCTCCCTAGCCAGACTTTTTTCTCACTGGTCCCAGAATTATACATGCACACACACACACACATACATGCACGCACATGCATGCATACATGTGTGCATGTGTATATATTCCTAAATCTATACCATTGCTACTACCATGCCCACTGTTTGCATGGTCCATTTCTTTCTTTTTTCCTAATTTATACTATTCTTTAATGTCTCACTTCCTTCATGGAGCTTCCAAGCAAATCCAACTTCCAGTAATATCTCCGTTCTTTGAGTTCCTGTTAACTAATGTAATCTGCATCATCCAATTTAGCACTCAAAAGACATATGTATATTTATACACACAAATATGTGTCTCATTTTGAGACACTGCATGACAGTAGTGGAAAGAACACTAAACTTAGAATCTACAAACTCAGCTTTTGAGTTTTGCTTGCTATGCGACTAAATTCATTTCTCTGAACCTCAGTTTCCTAATCTGTAAAATGAATGTGCTAATATTTTCTCTAAATACCACTGAAAAAGGGAAAGCGCTTTGTAAGAAAGACATTTTGTAAATCCCAAAGAGCTCCATGAATGGGAACTATTATTATAATCCCCTTTTTGATTACGTCCTCTCTCTCAAATCTGTGGCAAGCTCTTCTGCCTCAGCCCCCACAACTTTGATCTTCATGGTCTATCCAGTCACCATGAGATGGAGATAATGAAGGTACAACAAATGTGTGTTAATTGAGTCTTCCTTAATTTCAGGGTGTTTTGGTGATGCCCCAGAAAGGTCTCCATAGTCCACCAGGATTACAAGTAAAGGCTATTTTCCAGAATTTCAGGGAGAGCATAGTAAAAAGAACATTGGATTTTAAGTAAAATGCCCTGACTTTGAGCTTTTCTGTTATGGAACTGACCTTACGAGGGTTGTTTTACTTCTCTTGGGTTCATTTTCCTCATCTATAAAGAAGTGAATAATAATCATACTCCTGTCTCAAAGGACCTGGATTTGAGTCATGATTTGTTGAGAAGATTGATTCAATTAATTTTTTTAAAGTGCTCTGTAAATTGCAAAGCCCTAAATGAATACTGACTATTAGAATTGTTTGTCTCTCTTATTAGTGTGGTCATCCACAATACTGTCTTAAAACAGAACCATAAAGGGATAGAGAAGATTCTCCTTAATACTGGGCCTGTCGTAGAGGAGATAGTCATTGAGAATTCTATTTTGTTTTGTGTGGATTACTTGAAGGTCCTGAAACATTATGGCTTCTTAAAAAAAATGACTTCTCTTATGCCAGATAAGGTGATCTAAACATTGGGGTATTTTCAGTACAGAAAACTTTAAATTATTTTTATTTTATGCAACCATGTAATACAGTTTTCTAGCAGTCCAACCACAAATCTCCCTTAAATACAGTGGCTTTAGTAGATTGGTAAAAGACACTTCTTAGTCGACTTTGGAAAGAATACAGTTAGAAACTTTTACCAAGTGGTAATCTGTCATCTTCATGTCTCAGTTTTCTCACAAGTAATACTGTGACAAAATCATTAAACTAACTTATTATTTTAAGGACTTAATAGATATTTGCTAAATACAGTACACTACAGTAAAACTTCTTTAATTCAGTATTGGTAGACCGTGCAAATGAATTTACTCAATACCTTCTCTCAGCTATTAAAATATAAAATCTGTGCCTAATAAGCACGCCTTGTGTAGTTGTGGTTCTTGTTGCCCTTTCTCAAAGACTACCAAAGTGACACCACTATGCTAGAGCCAAGTTACAGTGTGACGGACAGTGACTGATCAGACCAATATGAGCTCGTAATGCTTTGCTACAAGTCGTGTACGAATAGTCCATGTAAACATTTGGGGTGGATTCTCTAAATTTGCACATCCTGCGTTTCCTTTGAGCTGTTTCAATTCTGCTTTGCTCATAGAACGCAGAACCTTCTCTGATGTGGACATGCCATGCTGAGCGATCCTGTGCCAGTGTCTCCCATGTCACACAATCAGTTCCAAAGTTCCTGAGACTTTAAGAGTGTCCTTGTATTGTTTCTTCTGTGAACATTTGCTGTGTGTGAATTTTTCACGAAATAGTCCTTTTGGCAAGTATACATTTGGCATTTGAACAATGTGACCAGCCCATAATTGTTGTACTTACTCTCTGCAGTAGAGTTTGAACACTTGGCAGTTTACTTTGAGAAAGAACCTCAGTGTCATGTGTCTTACCCTGCCAGGTGATCTTCAGAATCTTCCCAGGACAATTCAGATGGAAATGATTCACTTTACTGGCATGGCACGAGTATACTGTCTAGGTTTCACAGATGTATAACAATGAGGTGACCACAACATTGTGCTCTGTAGACCTTCAGTTGTGTTATTTATATATTTATATAATAATTCTAATTATTTGTCAATAGTGGTAGTAGATAATAAAAAAAAGTTTGGTTTTTTCCCTTAAGATCACACCTTCATTATCACTGTTATTCCTTGATTTATATCACTTAAAAGATATTTGTTGCTGTTTGGGGGCAGACCAAATAAATAAATAACAATTCCAATCTTATGCCCTGATTTACCCCATTGAATTGCTTATTATCTATAATTTGGATTAAGTAGTTTTACCAAGAAAGCTCAATTCAAGTGGGGAAGAGCACACTTTTATGTTACATATTCTAAAATTTGACAAAAGAAAACTGGTTTCTCCCCAAAACAAAACTGTGGTAAAGTATTCATGTGCAAATGAATTAAATGATTTAATATTTATTTGGTAGTAAATCAAAGTTTAGAGATAATCTAATCCAACCCCATCATTTTATCAATAAGGGAAGTGATTTCTAAAGAGACTGAGTGAATCAACCAAAATCACCAAAGGAGTGAATAATCAAGCCAAGATTCAAACCCAGGCACTTGGAGTCCAAATCTAGTGCTCTTTCCATTACTTTATGCTCTCTCCTATGGGAAGGCATAAACACATATTTTTGTGAGCTTTTTGGTAGGGTAGGTTAGAAATCATCTAGTCGATGCCCTTCAGTTAATAGATTTGGAAAAGAGGGCCATGAGAGGCAAATTTAGTTATGAAAGGTGTCATGGAGCTTGGGGGATGGGGAGGGAGATTTTTAAAAAGCAACAAACTTTGAGGTATTTTCCTTTATGGCATTTAAACACATTTTTCTTAGTAACAAATATTATGCTATTGTATAACTCTTTCAGTTAAGGGAACTTAAAGCAGTTTACATATCCATTAGCCAAGCTTTATAGCAACTTCAGAGTCACTGAAGTAATCACTGTTATTACTGCAGTTATTGAAAGGCAAGTCAAAAGGTCACCGAGTGAGTCTGTGCCAAAGGCAGCAGTAAAACACAGGAATTCCAATTCCTCCTCTTCTGGGTCGCTTAGAAGTATCACTATTCTTAACAATTCACAAAAAAGATTCGTGGATGGAACGGAAAAATATTCACTTTGAAATGGTTTTCATGCTACAAAATTTGCAAGTGTATTGTTTATGGAAAACAAGAAGGGCCTAGCTTCCTGGTATTTGCCCTTTGCCTAGAAGATACTTCAGTGATTACTACTGCCATACACTGAACCTCTCACTTATATAACAGTTTTTCCCCACAAAAAAAAAAAACGACTTGTTTAGTGTTCTAGAGATAACAGTTGTAAGTAGTATTTTCCTTGGGGCAGCTAGGTGACACAGTGAATGAGCACACTAGCCCTGGAGTAAAGAAGACCTGAGTTCAAATCCAGCCTCAGACACTTAATACTTATTAGCCGTGTGATATTGGGCAAGTCAGTCCCAATTACCCTGCCCTCCCTCCTCCAGAAAGCAAAATTAAAAAAAAAAAAAAACTTTCTCTCTAGGTTTAAACATTGCTTGAACATGATACTTTATTTTATTTTATTTTTTTTACTAAAAACATGAGGGTGCACACTATATTTTACTCCTCTTTGCGTCGACATCCAGTAAAGATGTCTAAAACTTCAGCTGTTGAATAGTAGAAAGAACAGTAGATTTATAATTAGATGACCTGGGTCTGAGTTTTTGGTGCTGTGTGACATTTATTGGTAAATGTGGAATTCGTGGGGGTGTGGCATTAAATAAGTTAGCAAATGTTTTGGAGCAGTAATAGAACTTACCAGTGGATCAATTCACTTAAACAATTGTACAAAGATAAATGAAGTACAACACCTGTCCTCATGAGGCTTACAGACCAAAAGGAGGATGCACGACTTACTTGAATAATTATACGGTCAAAAAGAACACAGCAAGAACATAAAAGAAACATAAAGTAATGGGTACAAAACCTGAGTGGGTTTTCTTCTTCAGCCAGAGGAATCAGAGTAGTACTCAAAAGGCACAGACAGGAGGGGAGGATATTGATGGTCTGTGTAGGAAGAGAAAGAGCACCTAGGTGGCACCATAGTATATAGAGTGCCAAGACTAGAGTCATGAAAATTCATCTTTCAGAGTTCAAATCTGACCTGACACTTACTAGTTTTGTGACCCAAGGCATGTCACTTCACCCTTTTTGCCTCAGTTTCCTCATCTGTAAAACGGGCTGGAGAAGGAAATGGCAAAGCTCTCCTGTAGCTTTGCCAAGAAAACCCCAAATGGGGTCACAAAGAGTTGGACATGACTGAACAACAGCAACAACAATGGAAAGTAAAGCAGAAACGCGTTTCTGCTTATGCAACAGTCTGATATATCTGAAGTGCAGACTTTCTGGTGGAGGTGTATGTGAGAGGGAGGGCTATAAGAGTAAGGAGACTCAGACTGTGAATTAAATTGACATAGTTTAGAAAAATTAATCCAAGAATTGAAAGTCATAGAATCTTGGAATATCAGAGCTAAAAAGAACCCGAAAGATTGTCTTGTCCAGTCCCTTTATTATATCCCCTCTGTATTCTAATGAGGGCCAGGGAAGTGTAGTGATTTTCTAAAAATCACACAGCTATTTAATTAGTAAAGCCAGAACTCGGCCTCAGGTCTCTTGACTCTCTGTTCAGTGCTGTATCATTATTATTGTTGTTGTTGTTGTTGTTGTTGTTGTTGTTGTTGTTGTTGTTATTATTATTATTATTACTACATAGACTTTCCTGCTTTTTGCTTTCCCAAGAAAATAGATTTCTTGACTCTATACACATGCCAAAGACAGCACAAATGCTCTTCAGTGAACATTTATCAACTACCTATGAGAGACTCGAATATGAATAAGATATTCCAGATAATAAAGGATTATAGTTTAGCAGGGAAAAACACAAATAACTGCTTGTGTAAGGCAGAAGGTACAATATGCCGTAAAATGTTCTGGAAGGACATTTTATCCCTAGTGCCAAGAATCACAAAGACTTTATGAAGAAAGCTGTATTTTCACTTGCTCTTGAAGAATGGATAGTATTTTGGAAAGTCAGAGATAGGTAGAGGTGGGGTAAAGAAAGGAGATGACTTCTAGACATAGAGAAAGCATGATTATTTGTTGGTGCTTTAAAATTAAAAAAAATTGACACAGGAAATAAAGGATCCTGTTTTAACTGGTCGTAAAGAGATGATTTGATTATACCAATTGGAGCACATCATTCAGCACTGTGTATAATTTTAAAGACTCTTCTTTCATAGCACATCAACACCATCAGTTGGCCTGCATGTCTCATATGAGAGCCCACAGGAAAAGAGAATTCTCGTGTATATATTTTTTACATCTAAATTGAATTAACTCATGGAATTTTCCACCCTTAGGAATTAAAGTAGCAGCTCATGAAGTAATTCAGTTATGTCATTCATACCAAAACAGAAAATAGTGAAGCAACTTGGCACTATTTAAAAGGCAAGATTTAGCTTTTGCTGTTTTATATTTGTCAAAATCTGTGGCTGTTGTGTTATTTTAGTTTTTATTGTGGCTGTAAATTTCTAAATCAAAAGTATCTTCATTACTTAGAAAACAGGAGTGTAAAATAGGACCATAATAAGGGAATAGTTCGGGCAAAGTGGCTTTATAAAAATGAAAGCTTAGCTTCAACATTGCATTTTATATAACTTTTAGAGTTTTCCCTAATTGGTTGACCGACATTCACACTTGCTCATAATTATAGCTTCCACCATATCCATAAATCATCTTAGAACTATAAAGTTGAGTTTAACCAAAAGATGTGTCAAATATTATTCAGAATGACACCGTTTGGAAAGCATTGTCCTGATACAATGGCCACATTCATTTTAAAGCAGTTAATTGGGCATATTGTTAAAACCACGGTGTTGGGTTTCCAAGTTTTAATTTAGCGTTTGCATTCTCCCTTCCTTCTACACATGGACGGATCTATTGTGAAGCTGAAAGTGTGTGAAAGTTATTGGAGAATAGTAGTCTCTGGGTAATGTTTCTGTACACTGCCCAGATTCCCCCCCCCACCCGTAGTCTAGATGGGAAACAGCTGGCTTTTGTTTAAAAAGCTGTTTTGTGAAATGTCTGAATCTTGAGGTGTAGAACTGAGGTCACTATTAAAGCAGGTGCTTGGGAACAAGTGAGAAGAGAACTGAGGCTGACGTGACTCTATAATCTTGTATAGGATGCTTCTTATGGGGGTAGGGCAGAATCTTGAATTTTGTTGAATTATTTACTGAACTTCATTTTACTGAGAAAATGAAGAAAGTTAATATTATTGAAGAATTATACATTAGATATCTAAGAAGTGAGTCAATGCTTACAGGAATATACAGCGCAATATGGATTATTACAGAATGGCTCTTACACAAACAAGAAAGACATAAAAAAACCAGGGTTCATCACTATTTTCTCCTATAGTGGTATATCTGAACCTAGAAAAAGAAGATGTAGATTTGGATATTAGCTCTGTTTACAAGCTGTGTGGTCTTACACATGTTATCTAACTTGCCTGAGCCTCCAATCTCCTCCTTTGTAAAATGGGGATTTTTTTTGTACTACCTTCCTCATGGGTTAACATATGAGTTAACATAAATAAAACTAGCTCCTTAATTGCTTCAAAACATTGAAGCATTATATAAACTTGACCTGTTGTCCTCTGGCAGATTATAATCATTTCAGTTTCCTTTCAATACACACCAGAATTGAAAGAACGCTGTTTTTAGTAGCCTTAAGACAGTGATTCCATCTTTAGAAATGATGATGGAAGCCAAGAGAAAGGGATAAAAGTGAATTGACATGGTCAACACCAGAATTACTTTATAAAAGCAAAGAAAGAAACATGTGGAATCACTAAAGTCTTACGCACATCAGGTATCTACCAGCCTAAAGATGAAAGGAAACACATCTCCTCCTCTTGGAGCTGTAGGTTATTAGCAGCTGTTTATCCAGGCGGGAATAGAGATTAACATTGTAATTTTTGCAGAACAAGAATAAAATTTGTTTGGGAAGTTGGCTTTCATATCAGGTTGATATGGACTGCCAAATAAAACTTCCTTTTGCAGAGCTCATGTGTTAGAGTTGAGCAATGTTATGATTCCCTGAGAAACTCTGGATTACTAAGTCTGTCTCTATTAAATGAAATAGAAAAAGTTCAGAGAAATGGGTGAAATTATGCCATTGCGGCGTTCAGCTGTGTGGGACTTAGCATGAAGCAAGCTGCTCTGTGGATCCAGTATCAGTGCTTCAGCTTGACTTTAGACGTGGCATTCTTTTTTTTTTCTTTCTTTCTCTGAACCTCATCTTTACCACTTTCAAGCCTACTTAAATGGATTTTGCATATGACCACCGCTTGCAAAATGCCTTTTCATGAGGTATTTGGAAGACTGCTTAATACTCTGTGGTGCTTTCTTCTCTAAAAACTGTTGAACTTTGCTATTTTTTCTGATTTAATGCTACTCTTAATGTCTTTTTTTTTTATTAAATCCTTTCTTTTGCTTTTGATCTTATTTATAGCTGAGCCACTGGTCATATGGAAGCTATTATTGTATAGCATGGAGATGAAAGACTTCATTGCAGTTAAATTAGAATGAATCATTTGGACCAATAATACACACATACAGTGAGGTACCATTTGTGTCAAAATGCCCTGTATTGTTCCTTTTGTAACATAGCAGTTGAGGTTTATAAGCGCTTTACACAAATCTGCTTTCTGTCAGGGCTATGCATTTTGACAATCCTGAACACATGTTAACATGCAGTACCTTACTGCTAGCTTGCTATATGTAGACCATATAGTACCAAGTACTCAGATAAAAAGTATACACTTCATTTACCTATCAGTGTCAGATATCAGGATACTTGGGAGATATTAGAATTAAGAGACTAGGTTGTTGGGGATTTTTTTCAGTTTTCATTATTTTATTTTATTTTTTTGCTTTTGGAGGGGGGAGGGCAGTTGGGGTTAAGTGATTTGCCCACAGTCACACGGCTGGTAAGTGTGTCAAGTGTCTAAGGCTGGATTTGACCTCAGGTGCTCCTGACTTCAGGGCTGGTATTCTTTTCACTGCACCACCAAGCAGCCCCCCAGTTTTCATCATTGTAAAGGAAAGAAGCATTTTTCTGCATATAAAAATATTAGAAATAGTTTTTTTTTACTTCATAAATACAATCTCAAGCCTAGAAAATAATTTTAGAGATGGAAGAACTTCAGATCTAGTTCAGCCAGCTCATTTTACGGATAAGGAAACTGAAGTCCAGAGGATTTAAGTGATTTGCCCAAAGTCACACAGATGCTGAATTACAGAGTTGGGAACAGGAACTGACTCCCGGTTCATTACATTTTTCCACTATTATATACTCCTTGCTATGAGGAGTACTGTGGTTGTATTGTGAAAATCACTCTTGATTTAGAACCAGCTGAGACCTAGATCCAATCAGTTCTTAGCTCCAATGCTGTGAGACCCTGGGCCAAACCCTCTGAATTCCACTTTTTTTTATCTGAAGATGGAAATAATATACTTGTACTTCCTACCTGTCGTATGGCGATTCTGAGGAAAGAAATTCCTAGAACATTACATAAATATGATCTTTTCTTCATAAATCTTTTTATCAGTCATTTATTAAGGACCTAATTAGATGCTCTGCAGAGAAAACTTCAGTGACACCAGCCCTGCCTTGTCCCTATACTTGCAGCCTCTGATTTATTCCTCAGACATTTTTTAATCTGGTTTATGACCTTATTACCCAGCTGACCCTGCTCTGTCTCCCTTTACTGGCAAAATCTTAGTTGACAAATCTGATAGTCTTTTCTCAGAAAGATAAGACAGATCTTTCTTGATCTCACTTCTACATGTAGTGCTACTGACTACTATCTTCTCCTGCATATTCTCTCTTCACTGCATTTTCAAGATATTCCCTTTCCTCGCTTCCTTCCTACCTGACTGAATGCTCCTCAAGTCTCTGTCCTAGGCTTTCTCTTCTCACTCTCTCTATTCTCCCTCTCTCTCGGTGGCCTCATTAGCTCCTGTTGATTTAATTGCCACCTCTATGCAAATGACCCATATATTTATATATCCAGTCTTAATTTCTCCCCTGAGGTTCAGTTCCACATCACTGTCTGTTATACATTTCGAAGTGGATGTCTCAAAGATACCTCACATTCAGTGTGCCATTATCTTTCCTCTACACTACCCTTATTCCAGATTTTCCTATTTCTGTCAAGACCACTGTCATTCTCCCAGATCTTATCCTTCTCTCCTCACCGTGTCTCACTCCACATATCCAATCAGTTGCCAAATCTCACTTCTTTCCATGTCATTCCCATTCCAATTCTCTACTCATATGGCCACCACATTTTGTTGAGGCCCTCACCACATTTTGTTGAGGCCCTCACCACCTTTGACATTGATTATTACACCACTTCCCCAATGGTTTCCTGATCAGAAATTGTTCCCCACTCTAGACTACATGTGTCATCCACACAGTTGATTTCCTTCAAAGGCAGATTTGACTGTGTCATGGTCCTACTCCACAAGCTCCAGTGGTTCCTTATTGCCTCTAGGATCAAAACCTAGACCCAGGTTATCTTTCCAACCTTTTTATGTGTGTTATAAGGCCATATTGACCTTTCCTTTGTTTTCATACATATCACTTTATCTGCCAGCTCTGATACTTAGAATACACTCCCTCCTCGTTTCTGCCATACAGAATCCCTC
Source organism: Pseudocheirus occidentalis (assembly GCA_028646575.1). Classification (NCBI taxonomy): domain Eukaryota; kingdom Metazoa; phylum Chordata; class Mammalia; order Diprotodontia; family Pseudocheiridae; genus Pseudocheirus; species Pseudocheirus occidentalis. Next base: position 289,984,988 of record CM053594.1, on the reverse strand, counting down.
TCTTCCTTCAAGCCTAACTCAAGTACCAGCCTCTGAAGCCTTTTCCTAACCCTCTCAACCATGAGTGCATTCCCCATTTCTATTTATTCTCTTTATGTTTATCCTCTATGTGCTAATCTACATACATGTTGTTTCTCTCTGTAGAATGTAAGGTTCTTGAGAATGAATGAGTAAAGGATTTATTAAACTCTCAATATGCTGAGCACCACAGATATAAATACAAAAGTGAAACAGACCCTAAATTCAAGGGTCCTATGTCTAGGAGAATGGTGGCCAAGGAATATGGTAGGGTAATGGGAATAGAGAAGAGCGTGCCTAGGGTGAAGACAGGGATGCTGGTCCCAAGGAGTGCAGAGTCCAGTGGCTTAGGTCTTCCCAGGCAAGGTCTCTGGTGTTCCTGTTTGGAGGGGAGAGCAGTAACTGTGACATCAAGGTCGAGTAGGTATTACCTCATTCTTTGTATTTCCATCCTTATCATCTAGCCCAACACCCAGCACACATTAGGTGCTTAATAAATTATTGTTACCTTGACTATTGCTATTTGCTTCTAGTGATGTCAAGTCACTTCTCAGGGCCCCAGGAAATTTTCTTAGTGTCATAAAAATAATCATTTACATCATGTTTTCTGGTTTATGAAGTACTTTCTTGACAACCACGCGAGTAATATCTGCATCTTGCAAGATGGAAACCAAAGCTCTGAGAGACCCAAATGAGTTTTCCAAGGCCACATGGCTTTGAGTGGCAAAGCCAGGACTCCAGTCCAGTTCTTTTTTACCACTACACTCTGAAGCTTCTCTACAGATTCTGCTTCCCAATATAGTCTGGTCATTGGGCACATATAGTTCAGTTCTTCACACAGGTGATATTGCAATCTAGAGAGCAAGAGTTGAATGCCATCACTTTTGAATCTAACAGGACATATATACATCAGAGACAAATAAGGACATTTGTGCAGTCAGCCTGTCTTGTAACTTAGGAATCAAATAAAAATCTAGATTACAAAACTGTTTAAAGTCTTTTTGTAACAAGGCCACCTTTAAATATCTCCTCAGTTCTTTGATAATTTGTCTATAGTTTGTTTTGTTTTAGGTTGTTTTTGTAACCTATTAAGGTTATAATAAACTTAATTATAATAATTATAATCTTATAATAATTGTATTATAATAATCTTAATGTTTAACACCTCATCGTCAGAAAAGCTACCTCTACTCTATGAACTTCGACATGGCTGCCTATAAGCAGTAAAAGCAATGTCTATGTGACCGCTCTTCTCTTTATAAGATGCACTTTTAAACTAAATGGTATTTTTCACATTTGAGAAAATAAGTTTGCTTTCCTTTGATATGACAGAGATACTGGCAAGATAATTGAAACTGAAATCTGACACTCTGCAACTGTCATGTATAATTGATATTTCATGGGGAGATTACAATTCAGACACCAAAACTGTTTTCTTTGTCAATGGGTGTCTAATTACAGGGAAAACCCATCAACTTTTTGTTCTGTGTTTGTTGTGAAACAAAAAACGGGGGAAAGAAGAAAAATTAATTTCAAATGCCAGGATTTTCTATTTCCCTCATATTCCTGAAGTTGCGTTTTTTTCTTTTTTTTTCTTTCTTTCTTTTTTTTTTAAAGGCCTTCATCAACAAGAGTGATTTGAGACCAAAGAGTCTACTTAAAAATATGAAAGCTCTGGATTTCTAAAGTATCATCAACGTGGTGCAATTTTAGAAAGATTGTGGTAGTATAAGAGTACCTATGGTCTAAAAACCTGTTTTGAGACAGTTATCTCAGGAGATAACATTAACAAGAATTGAATAACTGCCAAATGAAATTTAATACATTTTCACATCTATGAAACAGGCCTCTTAAGTACAAGTAGAATAATTACTTTCAGAATGCTTGCTGGAAACAAAAGGAGTAAAAACAGTGAACATCCCTTTTGTTTTTGTTGTTTGTTTTTAGCTTAGAATAAGGACAAAGATATTTACTAAGAGTGCTTTCCTTCATTCCCCATGTAAAAATGGCCTTGCCATCCTCTACCTAATTGAAACTGCATATCTTTTAAATCTGTTTATGTTGTGGGAGAAGCAGCAGCGGTTGAATTCAGAGTTCTTGTTAGACTTCTTGGCCTTGGCTCTGATATAGTGAATTTTAAGGTTTTTTCTCTGCCATAAGGAAAATGGAGAGGCTGCCACCATAAGAGTTTGTGTTGCAGTGTTTGAAATGAAAGCTGTTGTCTCCTTTAAGAAGAAACTCTTTCCGATCCCTTCTGAACACATGGGAGTCTTTTAAAAGGCTCTGAAGCTTCTAATTAACTTACACCATGTTATCCATATTATTTCTTGAATTAAAATAACACTATTACCTATAATTCACAGCAAATATTAGACAAGTTACTTAGCCTGTTTGAGCCTCATTTGTAAAATGAAGGGGCTAGATTAAATGATCTCTAAAAATTCCCGCAAACTTTGAAGTCTTAGGGTTTTAAAGTTCTGTCAGTGGATCATGGATCTAGAGCTTGAAAGGTGAGAGGCCATTTGTTTCAAATCTCCTCATGTCGTAAAAAAGGAAACCAAGTTTACAATCCAAAGACTTGGAAGTGATTTGCCCAAGCTTCTATAAGCATCAGAAGTAGTATTGGAATCCAGATCCTCTGACTCTAGAGCCTCTATGTCAGAAAATGTGGCATGTTAGGTTATTTCAAACCCTGGTGTTGTGAAAGAGTTAATGAACCTTTATAGATGATTAAATTACTTCCAGTGAGTAATTTATGTACTCAGACAATTCACATAGGCGTATCAGCAATCCATATACAGTCAAACATAAAATAGGATGTCCCCTAGTCTTACATATCAGATAAAAAACCTAAATGAGATCACTGTATTTTGTTCAGTTGTTTCTGACTCTTTTTGACCCAATTTGGGGTTTTCTTGTCAAAAATACTAGAATGATTTGCAGTTTCCTTCTCCAGTTAATTTTATACATGAGGAAACTGAGGCACATAAGGTTAAGTGACTTGATCAGGGTCACACAGCTAGCAAGTGTCTGAGGATAGATTTGAACTCAGGAAGATGAGTCTTCCTGACTCCCAGACCAGCCCTGTATGCACTGTGGCACCAGCTAATTCCCCAGTCACTGTATAACCCAAGAAAAAAAAGAGTAAACATATCATAGGAATTTGTGATGCTCAAAGTCAGTTCTGTTCACTATTGTTAAAATATGGAATATTGATCTAAAACTTTTCTTAAGGAGCCTTCTACAAGGATTACTGTGGATATTCATTATAGGCCATTATTAATAAGTTTGAATATTTCTGTGTGTTTAATTTTTAACTTGAAATTTCTAAGAATGTAGAGAGGAAGAAGTTAATAAAAATTTCAGGGTTTCAAGGGAATGTGCATTTTTAAGGGATGGCTACCTTGGTGCCACTTGACTCCCAGGTGGAAGGAATGATTTAAGGAGTTGTTTTTGCCTGACTATGAAAGCTTTTACTCTGCTGCAGACCTGTTAAATCCAGGAGAGTGGAGGTGGGAAGTGAACTTGCCTTTGTCTGTAAAGATGACAACACTAATCACCTGCTTCATCAGTAGAACATGTACTTTGGGTTGTCCTTCCAGAAATGGTCATAGATTTGTGCTGAGATGCCCACACTTTCTTACCTGATCCCTCCAGTTATTGAAAGAACATTTTTTGCAAGACAAATGACAAGCATTAGGTCCATAGACTGGCTGTGAAAGAGAGTACAGGTTCATATGGGAAATTCTTCCATGGACACAGACAGAATGGAAGGATCTGCTTTAAAATAATTCACTATCAAATGTAAAAAGAACCCATTCTTTTTCTCAAAGTCTTGGATTTCATTGGCGTAATGGAAGAGTTTTTATAAGGACACATGGGAACAGATGGTTGTATTTCTAAAAGTTTGTGCATATAATTTAGGTTCCTTTTGTACATTCTACCAGGTTACCAAAAAGTCAGGAGTATTAAACTAAAGATGTGGCATACTGCAGAAGTGTACAGAGGCAGATAACTAATACCTTCCTCTGGAAAAGATTTGGTTATTACAAAGATCTTTGCATTTACCCCTTAAAATGAGTAAATACAATAAAGTACTGGTCTATTATGATTAACTTCTCCCCTAAAATAAGATAGAAAGCTCTCTGCAACAACTGATTTCCAACCCTTCCTTGAAGACTTCCAGTGAACAAAAATTCACTGTACTAAAACAGAAAATTATTAATATTACAGAGTTAATGAATAGATAATAGAAAATGCAGGGAGAAAGTAAAAACCAAAAATAGATTAGATCTTATTATTGTTTAAACCCCTGTATGCTTATCTTTCACCAGAGAGAGATTCAGATTGTAAAGTTATTGCACACAGAAAAGGCATAGTTAAATGAAAATGGAAACTTAGAAACGAGCCATATATAACAAGAAAAAATCAAATGGAAGCTAAATGGTCCTTGAATTTTCATAAATAGTTAGAGTATGCAAATATTGTTACTTCAAAGGTATTGGAGGACAGCTAGATGGTACAGTGGATAGAGAGCCAGCCGGGCATTGAAGTCAGGAAGACTCATGTATCTTAGTTCAAATCTGGGCTCAGATACTTCCTAGCTGGGTGACCCTGGGCAAGTCACTTAACCCTGTTTGCCTCAGTTCCTCATTTGTAAAATGAGCTGGAGAAGGAAATGGCAAACCACTCCAGTATCCTTGCCAAGAAAACCCCAAATGGGGTCATAAAGACTCAGAAGCAACCAAACCACTGCCACCACCACCACAATAAAGATAAAACCCAAGAAGATAGTGAGTAAGTTTGCCCCCCCCTTGTGAATACTAAAGTGACCAGGAAAACTAAGTTATTTAATATTTCAATTGATTAATACTTAAGGGAAAGATGAAGCATTAACTTTGAATTACATGAACAGATGCATTCCAAAAATATTTGAAAGAGAATGCTGCTACAGTAAAGGGATTGGGAGTCTCTTTCATCTAATCTGTGAATCATTTCAGTGACTTGGGATTTTAATAGGCCTATGTGAACTTTAAAAAATTAGGTACACTATGAATACCTAATAGATATGAAATTGCATGACATAGATTATATAAGTGGTGGTTGAGAGACTTGCATTGAGGATCTAGCATTGAATATAACTGTACATCCTCATATCTGTAACTTTTATCTTAGATTAAATGAAAAACTATTGCTAGATTTTTCTTTCAAAACTACAAATGAATGGGGCAACTAGGTGGCGCAGTGAATAGAGCACCAACCCTGGAGTCAGGAGGACATGAGTTCAAATCCAGCCTCAGACACTTGACACAAAAACTAGTCGTGTGACTTTGGGCAAGTCACTTAACCCCAATTGCCCTCCAAAAAAAAAAAAGGAAAGAAAAAAAAGAAAATGTACTCAAAACCTACAAATGAATCATCAAGAAAATGGTAAAATGGTTCACCAAGAGAATCTGAGTATTTGTCACTCTTCTGTTGGAAAAGAGTAGAAATCCAGTAATGCATTTCTTTATGTCATATCAAACTATTGAAGAACCCTGAAGCATTTAGCCTGAAAAGGTGAAGATACAGAGAACATGATAGCTGTCTTCAAATATTTGAATGACTGTCATGTAGAAAAGGGATTAGACTAATTCTTTGTCACTACTAAAGACAAGATCGAGGTTAGAAGTTACAAGGAGTCGATTTCCTTTCAAGGAAGACTACTCATACTATATAGTTAGAGTTGTGTTATTAGATAGACTAGGCAACATTTTAGAAAACAGGATCCCCATGCTTCGTGTATTCAAGCAAAAGATGTTATGGAAGAGTTGGACACTGGACTTTTATGATACACAACCCCCAAGATCTTTCCCAATTGTAATATTCTAGTATTCTCATGCATTTTTTTTTGTCTTTTGTATATCCAAGAGCCTTGCCAACCTCAATGGCAACATCAGACTCTAGTTGTGTTATTTAATTTTGTTTTTTTCTTCTTCTTCTTGAGACTAGGTCCCCCTAATTATTTCAGGCTGAAAGTAAAGCAGCCACCCATGGACTCCACTGCTGATTGGCAAGGAAGTTTTGACCACCAGCTCTATTTCTGACCTTAGTTAGTTCATCCCTCCTTAGACAGCCTCATCCCCCATGCCCACACCCCCTACTTCCAGGGACTTGCCATGTTGACATTGTTCCCACATGTACCCAATTGGCATTAGCCCTATTATAGTTCAGAACTCCCAAACTCAAGTGATCAAGCAGCTTCAGCCCCCCCAGTAACAGAGACTAGAACCTACAACCATACTCAGGTAGGTGTTGAGTATCTTAATAAAGGAATAAGTACTGTGCATAGGCTGAATGAAATATATATGATTAAAGGACCAATGAAAATCTTTCTATCCCCAGCCTGTTTGTGTCTGAAATTCACACAATTGGAGTCATTATTTGTGTTATGGCATTGAATCCTTAAAACTGATGTCAAAATGCAAATATGTTAACTGGAAGATGTAGGACATTAGTGGGGACCAAAAGGCAGAAAAAAGCAAGGGAAAATGTTAGAGCGCTGGGTATAAGAGAAGTATTAGGCCTATTTGGATTCCAGAGTGGGGGCTCTCCAGAACCAGCATAAAGACATTCTTGGAGGGGAAACTCAGATCAGAGAAACCAGCAGGAGGTAGAGAATTTCTACACTACTTTGCGATTTCCTCAAGTCTAGTACTTGCTATCAAGTTTTATTGTAATGATATGGCATAACATTTTAGGAATGACTAAGAATTCAAAGCCTCCAAAAAATCTGGATTTAGAAGGAAAGATATTTCACCAACACAGGTGAAATTCTAATAAAATTCATGTGTATTTCATTTTCTTAACATTTACCAAAACAGAAGACACTTAATAGTTAGTCTTGTATACTGTTTTTAGTCCAAAGACATTCTTAAGTTTTTCCCAACAGTCTCAAAACAAGCTATTGAGATTCGATAAATAACAAACTAGTCATTTTTGCCTTCAGACTAGTTGTAAGGACTTTTTTCTAATGGTTCTGTACTGTGAAAATGCTTATCATAGTATATTAAGAGCTCTCACAAAATGTTTTATTTAGCATTGGGTTTAGACCTCAAGTTAGTAGACAGCAGAAAGAAGACTGGTCTTGGAGATGTAGAATCAAGTAATCTCAGAGTTAGAAAAGACCCCAGAGGCTATCTAATTCAGCCTGTCCCTGACCAAGAATCCCCTTTACAGAATCTCCAAAAGTGTGTTTCCAGCAATAATATGAAGGTTTCAAATGAAAGGAAATACACTATTCCATAGGACCACCCATTCCACTTTTGGACGGCTGTCGTTGTTAGGTACTGAACCCAGTGGTCCAGGCATGTTCTGAGACCAGAGAAGAGAATAGCAAAATTCTTATGTACTTCCTTCAATCTAGATATTTTTCTTCCCAAAGCCTAAGATTTTAATATCATGGCATACATACTATTTGGTATCCACTAAAATCTCCAGATCTTTCTGAAAGAATTGTTGTCATGCTACATCTTCCTCATGCTCCACTATGAAGTTTTTGGTTTTTTATATGAAGACCTAAAAGTATAAAGACAGAAGGGATTGGTTTAGTTCCTGACACTAGTACTCCTGTGTTATGTGACCCTTGGCAAGTCACTTAATTTTTTGGCTTCTTTGTTTGTAAAATGGAATGAATATAGCTTGTTATTGTTTACCTCACAGCATTGTTGTGAGGAAAACACTTTGCAAAGTGCCATTTAAAATGTGTTTTATTTTTAAGGGTGGCAGCTTACACATGAGAGTACTCAAGAAATACTTTTCTTTATAGCTGGTCTATGGATTTACCAAATCAGGTCATTTGAAAAACTACGTTACTTAGGTAACATAATGAACCAAAATATATTTAGTTTAGTCTGAATGAGCTCTATGATTCTCCCAAAACTTTCTAGTTGATTTATTTTGAATTCTTAAAAAAAAAAATTAAAAAGCAAACCCTTCATAGGAGGAAAAGATTCTCTTTTTGCTATTCTAAATATTTAAAAATATTTGGTGTTTGGCTTTTTATAATTATCTTGGTCAGATTTGGCTGTTGTTTTTCCCTTTGGGGGAAAAAATAATTCATTTAACTTCTTGGTCTCAAATTAGTGCTGACAATTTTGCTTTATTGCCTTGTATCTTTCATTAGAAAGATTGTTTTTCTTTGGTGATATTGACTCATGGAAAATAGCTGTAGACATAGGAATTTCACTTTCACATCTTTAGGCTCATTATCCCACTCCTACAGCTGCCTTTATATATCAGTTCAATAGATTTTTTTAAAAAAATTTCATAGTAGAAAGTCTAGCTTTTAATTCAAAGATGTGTTATATTTATGTTCCTCAAAGTATATCATGTCTTTTTGGGTTGCATGTAGGCATTTACTATTAGTCAACAGTGTCTCCCACAGTTACCACATGCCCAGTGTACCTGGACCCAGTAGTGTATGTCAATACCTAATAAACATCTTGAGAGCATCTTTCAAGTGCACTGCCCACTTTCTTCTTTGTGCCTTCCTTTCTGGAGCCATAAGAAACATTAGCTTATCTATCATAGGATGCCTTTCTGAGCCTAGAATAGTGAAAATAATGAAAGGATCTCCAGTGTGCTTGCCTGGCAATGATGGCATGACTGGTGTGTTTAATAAAACCTTTATTGGTACATTTTCCGGTGTGGTGGTGTTGGCAGAAATGGTCCCCCTTTGGATTTGGAACTCGGCAGCTGATGAAATACAGTAAACATTAATTTGGAATGGGCTGCCAGTTTTGGAAAGCCAGGTGACATTTTATTATATTTGTACTGAACAGGGGCTGTGCCGCATACTGCTGTAGCTTCCGCTGTCAGAGGCTTAGCTGGCATTATGGAAAAAAAAATGGCAGGCCTGAGAATCTTATCCCCTGAAATGAAAGTCGAATGCCAAATTGAAATTCCTACAGGATTTCCGATAGCAATGGGGGAATTGAGAAGCCCACAATTAAGCATATGGGCATTAAGATAATTGTCAGATCTGTTGGCGGACATGATAGAAGACAGATGGGTACGAATCAGTGCGCTCCACTGCAGCACCCTGGGAGACAATTTGACGTTTTACCTGCCTGAGCTACCCTGCCATATTTGTCACTAAATGTGCGGCACAGCATCTTACTGAGTGTTAAGTGTTTTTTGCCCGATAGTATAGGTAGATGTGTGGGACTCTGGTGCCCTCTAGTGAAAAGCCACCAAGAGCAATGTTAAATGCTGGTGTCTCCTTCCAGCTGATGTTTGGCTGTCTCAGGAACTACCTTAACTTCCATTCCCACTAAACTCTTATGTCATTTCTTGCTTTTTTTAGGTCGGGGCCCATCGCGAAGATGGCGTGGCTCTAAGAGGCAGCCATTCTCTTGTGCCAAACCAGGTTCCAGTCCCACAACTCCCCGTTCAGTCGGCCACTTCCCCTGACTTGAACCCACCCCAAGATCCATACAGGGGTGAGTCTACCACAAAAGTGCTCTTGCTAGCAGTACTCTGATCTGTGTGCTTCACTGAAATGTGCATACTTGGTATTCATTTCTAGATTAGAAACTGGCACAGAACCAAAGATCAAGTTCAGCATAATAAAGGAAAATGAGAAAGTGGCCATTTAGAACCTGTTCTTTATAGATTCTGTTTCTCCAAAAACTGTTTTTGCAAAAGTTCTTTGGGACTCTGGTTTCATTTGAGTGGGGAATGAGACATCAGACTGATGACAGTAAAGCTTATTTTAGTTATTTACACATTTTTCACTCCGTCAATAAAATTACTATTCAGATCACTTAATGTGGTTAGATGCAACATGAATATAATGCTTCCTAAAAGAAAGGGAAGAAGGATTTTTTTAATTGAAGGAAATTTAGAAAGAAAGAAAATTGGCTATATAAAACAGAGATTGTCAAATTAGTTCTCTGGTAGGGAGAAATCCAGCATGAATCCATCCTCTGACAGACAAAAGGTTTCATAACACCTATGGATAGATACCCAAGACCATTTATTCTCTACAACTTCTTTCAGGGCTGGAAATTTTTTTTTCAAGAAGACATCTAGCTTATCCCTCTGCCTCTTAAGTTATCACAAAGGATTAGTTTTACAAAAGGAAGCAAACTTGTAGATCAAAGTAGCTTCAACAATAATTGCTAGAGCCAAATTTTAAAATTTGTTGTAAGCCCAGAAGTGTGAGTCATGTCATAACTCAAATTTTCGTCAGATGTGTTTGTCAAAACTGAACAAAGTTGAGGATGTTAAGAACCCAACTTTCTGGGCTCATAGAAACATTTACAGTTCTACTCCAGCAATCATTAATACTTGAAGGTAGAAGTTATTTGAATCCTGTAGTCATTCCCCAATTGTAACCATGACCATCTATGATTAAAATAAAAATATGTAACTAATTGCCTAACATACATATCTCTTTTAGTCACTAATTATTCTTTGAGTGAGAAGAAAACCTAATTCAGTAATATCATTATGGTGTCTTTTGAAGTCTTACTGACTGAATGTATTTATTTTATGCCATGGGAATAATATTTTAAGGATTTTTCTATTAAATCATGCACATGGAAAAACTCAATATAATAGCTGATATTTACTTGGGTTCTTAATCAGAACATTGAGGTGTGTGATTTTCATGATTATGATTTTCATTGCAATTAAGTTGATGTTTTGTAGACAGTGAAATTACCATCTACTCCAAAAGATTGCAAAATAGAATTTAACCTCAGAGCCCATGCAATATGAAAACTGGTTTCAGCAGGTGCATTTTGGAAACTTCCCCAGTTTGCATAAAAGAGTGACAGTCTGAGCACAAGGGTCAGAGTTCAGCCCTCCTCGTTGTCTAGCTAGCAGCCCCATAATAAGTAATGTACACGTCGGTTCGTTTAGTCTTTGGTCTAAACATTGGCAATAGTAACACAGCCTTTTTTTCCCTCTAGGCATGCCGGCTGGATTGCAGGGGCAGAGTGTATCCTCAGGTAGCTCTGAGATCAAATCTGATGATGAGGGAGATGAAAACCTGCAAGACACGAAATCTTCTGAGGACAAGAAATTAGACGACGAGAAGAAGGATATCAAATCAATTACTAGGTCAAGATCTAGGTAACAGTATATAATACTGTCGCTTCATTTAATTCCTTTATTGGACTTTGATGAAGTGAACAGAACAAGGAAGAAACTATTCAGTTTTTTCCTAGCAGGTAAATCCACAGCTGAAAAGGCCTATTCTAGAAGTACTGATAGTATCATTTCAGATACCGGTACTCTAGTAATGCCTAAAATCCTCTTAAGATCATCAATTTGGGCACCAAGAAAATTCTGTACCATAAAATATAATCATTAATAGACTCAAAAATTAAACACTGCACTTTTTAATCAATGCACATTTGTAAATTTGATGCAAAATGTTAATCTTTTAAAAATGTCTCTAAAAAAATCAAAATTGCAAAACAATATAAAATACTAGTCTGAAATACTGTTACACTGTACTCTTTTCTCTTACCCTTACATCTGGATACTTGCTTTATCCCAGTTTTAATAGCATTGCTACCTGTATTTTATGGTAACAAATTGAGCCATAGTTCAGAATGACATCTAAATTGTTAATGTTCTTCTTTTTCAGTGCCTATATAGATAGAAGTTATGATATATAATTGTATTCACCTCCTAATAACTGACGTTGTCTGGTTTATTTTTAATGCCCAACATAGTTACATCCTGATTTATCTTGAATTTTTACTTCCATCTGACAGTGATGAGCTTCTGCTGCTGCTACTCCCATTCCTGATCTTTTAGCTCCCTTTAACATGTTTCATTTCTACAGGGAAGCCTAATTGATACCTCATATTTATAGAGCACTTTCAGGTTTACAAAGTACTTCCCTTGCAATGACCCTGCCAAGTGTGGTTAAGTGACTTAGTCACAGTCATGCCCCTAGTAAACATCAGCATGGATCTTACATTCTCCTGCCCCCAGGTCTAGGGTTTATATCCACTGGTCCTTCAGCTATAGCATACTGTCTCTATATACTTTTAAAGAAATCATAATTATATTCAGGTGTCTTTTAACAAATAAGAACAGACTTTGATGGTATCTTTATCTAAAGATTTACTTAGAGAACTTCAGTTCAGCCATGAAGTCACTGTGGCTGTGAGGTCTTTGGTCCTCTGATGAAGTCAAGGGAAGTAGAGAGAATAGCTTAGGTGCTATTTGCTACTGGTTAATTAATTTCATTAGAGCACCAGACTAATAAGGTCAGCATCATAGCTTCAGTGATTATGGATTTTCAGTTGTTATCCTCTAAGACTATAGACTGTATACTGAATTTCAGTCAGACACTTCACAAGAAGGCAACCAGTTTAGAAATCTTGGAAGGATTCATTCATGCAAATCCATTACCAGGAAGGCAAAAACTTTTCAGATTACATGCCAGACTTCCTGGGTTAGGAGAGTTATTTTAGTAACGCATAGTACATTCCATAAGTATTGGTCCCTAAGTTTGAAGATAACGTAGTTGAAGTTGTTTGTATTCATATGTGTGGATGGTTTATTTATCTGAATGAAAAAACTGATGCATGAACAATGTACCTTCTAGACAACTCTTCTACACAATGGGTGTGGTTATTTGTTCAATAATTTAGTCCCTGTTAGTCTATCCTGTTGTCAGTACCGAGGAGACAGCAAGCACATTAACCAACTAAAGTTAATTAAGCTATTTCCCATTAAAGGAATATATGCCCCTTCCTGTGGCTGAAGAAGGAAAGATACACACACACACACACACACACACACACACGCATCACAGCAGAAGGGTGACCCTGATCTCGAGACAGTTGTTGATTCATTAGCACAGCCAGTGATGCAAGACTAACATTTCCACCTGTTTTTCAACTTATAGTCTAAAAGACTTGGATAAATGTTATGGGCTAAATAGCCCAATTTATACCTATATCTACATTAACTTGGGAACTCCTATGAAGATGGGAGAATGTGAGATATCCTAGGAGCAGCTCCCACCCCCAAAGTAATATAGGCAGAAAGCCCAAATGTTCCTGCTTCTAGCTTCCCTCCCTCCTTCCTCCTTCTAGATTCTCGCTTACATTCATTCTGTTCAATTTTAAGCACCAATCATCAGAATTAAGGGCTGGACAATGAAGGATGGGAAAATAGCTGAGATGGACCAAGACTCCAGAAGAAGTAAAGGAGACAGCTAAGTAGGCTTGTGAGTCTAGGAAACAAGAAAATAGAGGATTCCATAAGGGTAGCACTGGTTGCAACTACTTAAAATATAGCAAGGGAGGATATATACAGCCAGCCACCTTGAGAGAAAGAAGAGGTCTCATTTCAAAGGCTTCTTGGAATGTTCTTCTCAACAGTGAACTGAGGGGGCCATCTCTTGCATCCTGTACCACCAGTCTCAAAGGTCCTAGTAGAGGGACTAGAGAAAATTAGTAGAACCCAGAAGAATGTGACTAGCAAAGGTTAAGAATAGTCTCTCAATCAGTTGTCAATTAATAATTGTCTACTAGGCACTAGGAATACAAAATCAAAAGTGAAAGAATTTCGTATAGAGATATATACAAAATGGTTTGAAGATGATTTGGAAGAAAGAACCAACAAATTGGGGAATCAGGGAGACTAAGCCCCACTGCAGTGGCCACTTGGAATTTTTACAGCATTAGGCCTACTAGCCATCTCACGGTCAGAGGGACATAATAGCAGTGTCCAGCCAATGCTGGAGAGGGGATACAACAGTATTAGGCCTTAAGAAGAGCAAGGATCAAGGGTAGGAACCGTAATTTCAACAAGGAAATCATAGGAAAATTAATACAGTGAGAGATTTTTTTTAATAATGGAGAACCGACTAAGGAGGGGAAATGTTCATTCAAGGAAAAATTGTCACATCAGTGAACAGGAACACAGTAATAACGGAAACTGAGGCCAGATCCACTGAAAAAAGCAGCAGTTAGCACAAGGATTTCTTCAAGCCCTGCTGGAACAACAATGGAGCGACTCTAGGAACTTCTCAGAGGGTTTAGAGCAACATCAAGTTAAATGAAAATATCAGACATCAGAAGAAAAAACATAGACTTATTTAAAAATCAGCAAATCTAACCAGACACTAAAGAAATTAGAACAAAATACAGAAGCACTCTTAGTCATGGTAGAGTGTCTTAGAAGAATAACAGAATTGGAACGAAAAGTGCAAAGACAAAAGGGAAAATGTTGGAACGTGCCTATGAACGAGTGTATGACCTAGTAGTATAGGTGGCAGATACTGGAATAGCACCCAGAGTTCTTCAGTACGCACCTTGGGCTTTCGCACTTCAATAATGCTCCTTTAAATTGAACTAAATTCCACTAATTGCTATTATTTAACTGAATGTCAGGAATGCACTCTGTTGTAGAAAATTTAAAATTAGTAATAACTACTAACTTGTATCCTCACATTCTGAACTAATGAGCCTGTAGTTCATATTAATAGAGCTGTCCTTAAGATCCATCAGTTTACTGAAATTTGACTTGCTCAGCCAACAAGCTACAAATCTGGGAAATTAAAATTCCAAACAGGAAAAAAGTAACAGTGTTAAACACATTCTGAAGATATTAAATAAAAGAGGATAGGTTTTTCTCCTAACAATCTGGTGCCCTAGATAGAATCTTTAGCTCAGACTTGCTATTGAAAAGTACTCAGAATTCCTTAACAGCAAAATTTTTAATAATGTAGCTATGAAAATATAACAGGGATAAATGTTACTGCCTCTTATTCTTCACCTTGCTTCTATATTTGATAGAGTTCTGTGTAGCGAGAATCACCGTACAAAGCTTCTGATATTCTAGTCATAATTTAGCATGAATGTCCAATACGCCTTTTAAATAGCTGCCAAGGCCACCTGCCCAAGTACTAAAGTGAGGGTTGGCAATTATGTGGTAAATTAGGGTTGTATACATTCCAGATATTTTAGACCAAAATATTCACTTGCAGCACACCCTAAGCACTCAATAAATGATCCCCTTATGTCTTCAGTTATCCAAATTGGCTGTCTAATCCCCCACATAATTGCCAACTCTCCACTTCACTTTGGAATAGCGAGATTTGGCAGAACGTGTTCTGTTTGGGACAAAGAATTAAGATTCACTTACCCTGATCTTAGCAAGCATTTGCAGAGCATTTTGTAGGTTACCACTGAAATAAAAACCATTTATCTCTTCTTCACTCATTTTCCAAAATGCCATTGTTTCCATGCTACCTCCTCACTTTTATGGATAGAAAAGATGAAAGAAAAAAGTACAGTGACAATTTGAGTTTTTTTCATTTCATTCTTTGTTAGTAAGAGACACTAAGGAGATGCTTCTATGTGACTAACACCTCTATGTTGCTGTTCAGTGATCAGATCAATTCTTACTAATTCAGCTAGTAGCTGTTACATATACATATTAATGGGTCCTTTGAAGTTTCGGTAGACTATTTTAATTTGTTATTGAGAACCTTCTCATTTGAAAAGGTCACTCTTGTGACATTTAGTTATGCTTCCAAATCTGTATTATAAGCCAACAGTGTTTGGGAAAAAAAAAATCTATGCGGTCTATTTGCATAACCAATTTATTTATTTATACATTTATTTATAAGTGAATAATGAATTCAAATTACTTATTAGCCCATGAACCTTTGGAAAACAAGTTCTCATTTTCAAGTGGTCTTTGTGTTATATATATAGCACAATGTTTAATGTACAAAATGATTACCCAAATGATTGCCTTTTTGACTTTATCTAGGGGAAACTTGCTTCTGCTGCTGTTCCACCTATTCCATTCTTGTTCATTATTTCAAGTAATGTTGATTTCTAAAGGACCTTAGTGCTTTATAACAGTATCCTGCTTACCAGTTTTGGAGGACACTGCAGGCTTGGGAGTCGGGGTGGAACTAGAAAGTAAACAGCAGCTGAGAGGGGGAAAAGCAAAAGGGGTTCATTCTGACCTGGCTCAGCTATATTTTATCCCTACTCATTAACAGAATAACATATCAAGGAAATATCACCGGGCCCACCTTGGTCTCCTAAGCTTAAAGTTGGGCCCAGGAGCCACATTGTTCCAGCCAGGTCTTCAGGAAGTACTTGTTGCAGAAAGTCATTTACCCACAATGAGCCACTAATGATTCTCTCCCCATCCCCATCCCTTATATTTATTTACCCCTTGCCCCACATCTCACTCTATCCACCCTGTGGCCATCAAGGGAATCATTTTAATGCACCAAGTGTCTTAAGTTATAGTTGATTCCATCACATTCTACAAATTGATCCATGAAGATGGATCCATTAATCCATCCCCCAAACAACCCTAGGTCCAGAAGCCTAAATCATCTTCCTCATCTTAATTCTTGACTGTCGATTAACCAAAAGAAATTGTAGTTGTTGAGTCCTCATTGTGTCTAACTCTTCCAGATGCCTTTAAGGCCAAAGATATTGGAGTGATTTGTCATTTCTGTCTCCAGCTTATTGTATAGATGAGGAATAAACAGTTAAGTGACTTGCTTAGGGTCACTCATCTAGTAAGTGTCTAAGTCTGGATTTGAACTCATGCCCAGCACTCTATTCACTGCCAGGAAAGAAGGACAGAAAGAGTTAAATGAAAGAGAAACGGGTGCATCTGGTAATTTAACTCTGCAACAAGAAAAGCATCTTTACTTAGTGGAAATTTGGACTTAAAAATCACAAAAAAATCTTAGAGTTGTAAAGGACTTTCAGACATCATCTAGATTCTAGCCATAGGATTCCTAACCTCTCTAGTAACCTCTGCCCAATATTTATTACAGGGAGCTCACTACCTATTGTGGTTGCCCATTTCATTTTTTAAAAGCTCAGAGTTGGGGCAGTGGGGTGAAGTACTGCCCTCAATTAAGCCAAAATTTACTTCCCTGTAACTCTCATATATTGGTCTTAGGTTTGCCCTTTAGAACAGAACAAAATAAGTTTGTTTCCTCTTCTAAGTGAAAATCTGCAAATATTTGGAGATTCCTGTCACCTACCCCAGCGCCTACTCCCAGTCTTCTCCATCCTAAATAGCTCTAGATTCCTTCAACTCTCCTTCATTTACAAGTTTCCGAAGTGCTCCATAGCCTGTTCCCTGTCTGAATAATCTTGATATTGTCATTATCTTTAAAGTGAAGCCTCTGAAAGTCGGAACAATCCAAATGTCCCTCACCTATTCTTAAAATAATTGACTTCTAGAACAAGGAAAAGCCTTGGCCATCATCTAGTTTGGCCTCCAGAGAGGGAGAAAACAAAATCACCTAAGATCACCCAGCTGGTAGTGGCAAAGTATGAATTAAACATCCAACTTTTTAGAATTGCTTTGCCTTATTTAGTTGCTTGGTTTGGTTTGGTTTGGTTTTTTTAAATGCAGGAGCTTAAACTTAGACCTGTTTTACCTTCTCTTGTTTAAGTCTTTTGAGGTCTTTTTGAATCACTTTTCCCCACTGGTTCCAAATCCGATTCAGAATGGAACTTTTAAAAAACTTCTTATTTTAAAATGTACTTTGCTTACAGGGTTCATACTCCCTATAGGGTAAGAGAAAAAAGGCTGTGGTGCTGCTCTTTGTAATGTAATGTTTGTTGTTGAAATGTACATTGTTTCACTTTGGCTGCTATCCTGCCCTCTTTGGTTGTCCCAATGCAAACAATATGTTGCCCTGATTCTGACTTGGCCGTTGTCTCGGGCTTGATTTGAGCATTATATCTTTGGTAGAACCATTAGCTCGTTTCTCAGGTCAAGAAACATGCTGGAGATTTAATGGGATGAAGAGCTATCTGCATAGGCAGTCTCAAGAGCAAAGACATTCACAAAATTCTGGCCTCAGATGGAGAATCTCAGTGAAAAACTTTAAGGGAAAGAGAACCCAGGGGAAGGAGGAATAAAGAAAGTATTTAGAAAGCTTTTCCCCCCACACCATTAGAAAATGTTATGTCTTTTTTTGTTTCATAGCAATAATGATGATGAAGACCTTACACCAGAGCAGAAAGCAGAGCGTGAAAAAGAAAGGAGGATGGCCAACAATGCCCGTGAGCGCCTGCGTGTGCGCGACATTAATGAGGCTTTCAAGGAGTTGGGCCGCATGGTGCAGCTCCATCTGAAGAGTGACAAGCCACAGACAAAACTCCTGATCCTCCACCAGGCTGTGGCTGTCATTCTTAGCTTGGAGCAGCAAGTACGAGGTCAGTTTTACACCACATCCCACCCTTATTTATCACCAAAGTAATGATATGAGTGTTTAGCTCTGCCACTGATAGTTGTTATAATCCATGGCAGATATCAGGCAAGGTTCCTACACTGTAAAGCAAAGAAAATTCATAGGCCAAAATGATCATTCCATCTTGGGGTCACATTGAAAGTCTATAAGGCAACTCTTTCTTTTGATTATAGTATTTAGATTTTGAAACTGCAGTTTGAATTTTCCCAGGTGTATCATCTGAATCCAGAGTTTAGAATATCTGCCTTGTTCACTTTTCTGAATTACAAGCTTCATATCCAAATTCAGTATCCAATTCAGCCTGAATCAGCTTGTCCCTTGCTTCCTACTTAAATGCACAAGCATTTAACATACTAGCAAAGTAAGTTAATTACAAAGTGCTATTGTTAATAACAT
Organism: Pseudocheirus occidentalis; assembly: GCA_028646575.1. Lineage (NCBI taxonomy): Eukaryota > Metazoa > Chordata > Mammalia > Diprotodontia > Pseudocheiridae > Pseudocheirus > Pseudocheirus occidentalis. Next base: position 289,966,309 of record CM053594.1, on the reverse strand, counting down.
TAATTCCATACGCTGTGAAAACTCCAAGTCTCATCACATTACTACATTAACCCCAGAAGTAGTACCTGGATTAACTAAATAATTGGATAAAGATAGATATCCGATTCACCAGACTGAACCATTTGGCAATGTTCTTTGCTTTAACATTACACAGAAAGGAATCTGAATCCTAAAGCAGCATGCCTGAAAAGAAGGGAAGAAGAAAAAGTATCTTCAGAGCCTCCTCCACTCTCATTGGCGGGACCTCACCCTGGAATGGGAGATGCATCAAATCATATGGGACAGATGTGAAATGGTAAGTTCTACTTTCAACCATTGCAGATTTCATTCTAGACCTAAGTCATCAGACATTTTTTTAAAATAAGCTTTAATTGAGACCTCTCCCAGATTTTGATTTAGAAAATGATTCTGAAATGCTCATCCAAAAAAAAAAATAAAAGACGTGATAAAAATCTGTTCATTAATTTTCCTTTTTTTTTCTTTTACTTCCTTCACAGGTCCAAGTTGCCACATTTCTTCATTAAAACAAGAGACCACTTCCTTAACAGCTGTATTATCTTAAACCCACATAAACACTTCTCCTTAATCCCCCTTTTTTGTAATATAAGACAAGTCTGAGTAGTTATGAATCACAGACGCAAGAGATTTCAGCATTCCCGATTATCAAAAAACAAAAAACAAAAAAAAGTGCAACTTGAGGGACGACTCTCTTTAACATATCATTCAGAATGTTTAAAGCAGAATGTTGCGAGCTGTGGCACGCAGCCCAGAGACTGAATGGCAATCTTCTCCACACTGTGGAACAATGCATTTGTGCCTAAACTTCTTTTGGAAAAAAAAAATATAATTAATTTGTAAGTCTGAAAAAAATATTTAATTTAAAAATTGTAAACTTGCAATAATGAAAAAGTGTACTTCTGAAGAAAACTACATGAACGTTTTTGTTGGTGTTGTAGTCAGCTAGTGTTTATACTTACTGGATATTGAAGGGGGAGCTTTGCTGCCCTAGTTACAAAACCAGCAAACGTCCTAATGAAAATGAAGTGATGACATTAGCCATTCCTTAGGGTAGGAGGAACAGATGGATCTTATAGACCTATGACAAATATATATATATATAAATATATATAAATATATATTAAAAATTTAGTGAATATGGTAAGCTTTTGTTCATTTGTTTCAGACTTTTTTCTCCTGTAAAAAAATAGTACTGATTAACTTTTTTAAAAAAAAAAGATTTTACTGTAAATACGGATTTTTTTGTCTTATTTCTGTCCCTCTCCCCTGGTTTGTTATTGTAACCTGTAGTGCCAACTCTGTCTCTGGAGGGGGAGTACAGGATGAAATGCTGACCCTGATGTTGCTTCTCATTCATAAATAAGTAGAAAGTTGTTTCTCTAGTCTTTTGGGAACACAGGACTTAAAAGTCACATCATGTGTAGATATTACAAGCAGCATTACCAAGACGTGGCAAAATGAATTTGTCGGAATCGTAATGTTGCTCTTGTGACCCTATTCTGGGATTTTCAGAGGTACAAGGTTAGAATGCTACAATGTTACCACTGTGCCTTCCAATGTTTATATCATCAGAAACATAACATAATCAAAGTGGCTGTGATTTTAAACTGATTAAAGTGTTAACCTACATGTGTAGCCTAAGTAGTGTGCAGTGAGGCGTTTCTGAATACATGGTCAGATTTTTGAAGAAAAAAAAAACAAAAAATAAACATCAAATCAGAAAATTGCAAGTAGTGTGATAGATACGATTGGTTTTCTTTCTTTTTTTAATTTTTTTTTAATTTTTTTTCTTTCTAAGTGGGTTTACTAGAGCGTAGACCCTCTTTCCTCTGCCTCCTCCTTAGTTTGAAAAATGCCAATATCCAATCATCATGCAGCATTATAACAAGCCTTATAAGTCCTAAAGCATTAAGTTGCACTTTCTCAAGGAGGGGTAGTACAGTATTTCTCTGGCCAGTATGAATGAAGTTTATACTTAACATATTTGATAGTAACATAGATCAAGCTATGTGGCACAGCAACTCATCAGATAACTAGCTTTGAAGTCTGGGCACGATTGAACCAACTTCCATAGTGAATCTTATAATGATTGACTTTGGTGTATAGTACAGTTAACAGGTAGTGCTCCTAGCTAAGTATTTGTCAGCATCCTTTTGTCTATAATTCTAGTTTCTATTTTTACAGCCACACAAACTTGGCATGTATTAAAAAAAGAAAAAAAAACTCCCTGTTCAAGTAGATTTTCCACCTATCAGCGCTGAGTAAATGCCATACATCCATCAAAATGGTCTGAATGTTCCATCTGTTCTCCTGTTTTGCCAGTTATATAGTAATGAAAAAGACATTTGTAAATTTTATGCAACAAATGGCAAACGTATCATTATTTTGAAATTGTGTATGTAAAAGTTATATTTTTACATGTAGACTCTTGTTATTATGTGTTT
>CM053594.1:289953847-289958847 GCA_028646575.1 Pseudocheirus occidentalis | reverse complement strand
CTCTAGTATCTTTGCCAAGAAAACCCCAAAAGAGGTCAAGAAGAGAAGTACAGGACAGAAATGATTTAACAATAAATGTACACATGGTATAAGGAGATGAATCAAATCTAATGGATTAAATGGTTCACATGGCCTCAGGTGCTATACACAAAGCACTTCCAGCTCAGAAAAAAATTTCCAACTTCACAAAGATGAGGAAAATAGGACCCAGGAGATTCATTTGCAAAAGATCTAGCTCTAGATTTATGCTGTGTCTGAAGAGTTTAAAAATACCCAATTATACCAGTCAAGAATTCAGTTAATCTAGATGTTTGCCACCCCCCCCAAAAAATTGCTGGACATCAGGTTAGGGTGGGCTCCATGTAAAAAGGTCAATGTAGATGCAGTGTCTAGCTCTTCTAGAGCATTCCTAAGGAACCCCAAAGCAGAGATGCTTGACATGGCAACCCAGTAGGTTTTCATTGGCCTTAACAAAGGCAGCTAAGCCCAAGAGTATTTGTGTACTTCACAGTATGAGTGAGATTCCAGACTAGTATCTGACTTTCCTGGAGAAAAGAAAGCTCTTTTGTATAACTTACTGAAAATTTACTGGTAAAGACTGACCCCACCCACAATACAGTACCCAGTCAAACCTTTCCCACTGTTTTTGGAAATGTGCATTGGTAAAAATATTGTCCCAACAGGAAGCATAAATGTGCCAAGTATGAACCAAAAATATTCAGGCACAATTGGGTCTCCCTTGCCTGGGTTTTCTTGACATGACTAGCTTGCTAGGAAATAGAGTGGAGAAGAGGGAAGAATTTTTTACTTTGTAGTATGTTGGAGTAATAGTTCTTGGAGCAACTTCCAACATTTAACATCTCTTAGCTTCATCATAACCCAATGAAGTAAGGAAGGGCCAATTATTCCTATTTTCCAAGTAAAATTAGGACATAGTGTTTTCTCAACCAGTACAGGGCCAGGACAAGAAGACTGATTCCCAGGCCAGTAAGGTTTCCAACTAGATCACGCTGAATTCGACTAACTATGAACTCATATTGCTTTGTGAACTTCAGTTGAGTGGTTTTCCACCTTTATCCAGTTCTGCTTTTCCTATACTTCCTACTTCCTTTTGCATTCTATTAAATCAATTTCCCCTTGTTCTGTCTTCAACAAAGAATTTTTAACTGGCTACATTTAATTCATAAAATCCCTTCTGGTATCTGAAGACCAGCACATCAATCTTCCGTCTACCTCATCCTTAAATAATTCCACTTTCTTTGTCATCTTTGTTCAAAAGTCCAATTTTCTAAACTTTTAATCATCTTTATTACTAACCTCCAAATCCATTCCAAGGTCTCTATAAGTGCCAAACTGCAGACACTCTGCTATATCCCATCTTGATATTCATAAACTCCAGGTACAACATTGAGATGCTTGACAAAATGCATGATTGTGACCATGTACATGTCTCAATTATCCTGTCACTTCCCCCCAGTCCTAATACCAGTCAAAATGTCCATGGTATCAGCACTGGAGGGAGTTGACTGAGGCCTTTTACTAAGACAATGAAAAGCAGTTGTTTTCCTGAAAATAAAGTTGCCCCTTCTTGTAAGGAAAAATGAAGAACTCTAAAAAAAAAAACTCTCAAAGTTTCATGTGAAATTTCTAGATATCCAATTCTATAATATTTTCATGCCTCTGGAATAAAGTTCACATACTACATATAACAACATCTATTTACCTACCAACAATTTGAGGCAGAAAAGCTTTGCTAACATGTAAGCTAAACAGAAAAATCCTGCCTAAAATGACTTTGAGACAAGCATAGTTTCAGGAGGCCCTAAAATAAGGAAGACAGAAGCGTATACAGGGTTGTTAGCTCAGAGACCCAGGTTCTAGTTGTATCTGCATTGTGAACTCAATCAACCACAAACATTTATTCAGCCCCTACTATTCACCAGGTATTGTGCTTGATGATGGGGATACAAATGGAAAAAAAAATAAAGCAATCCCTATTCTCAGAAGAGTCACTTCATATTCTGGGGGCCTTAGGAGCCTAGTGATCTTGAAAGCAATTGCAAGACCTAACATTCTATGGCTTTTTTCGTCCATGAATTGTATTGAGCATTTCAATACATTTGCACTTTTTACAGTTGTATTGTCAAGAATTCTCAATTTCAGATGCACTTTAATGTCTAGGTCCAACCTCTGCCAACCTAATGTCTAGGTCCAACCTCCACCATACTTGAGAATCCACCAAACAAGTGAAAAGATTGTCAAAGTAGACAAACTGAGCCTATGAGTTGGAAGACCTGACATTTTGATTGAGAGCCCAGAATTCAAGCTAATGTTTTGGCACCCTGTCCAACATATTTGAGACTCTCCTGTAATAATTCCTAAGGAGTCAGGGAATCAGTGTTTTGTACCAAAGGGTACATGGAGGGAAAAGGCAAATAGAAGAAGCCAAAGTTGACTGTAACAACTCCTGACTCATCCCTCATTACCAATAATTTTGTAGCTAATTGTTCCTCTTAGGGTATTCACACTTTTTGTGGTTCAGTTATAAGTTATATTTAAATTCCTTATTGGAACAAAAAGAGACTGCTGGCTTGCCCTAGAACTTTCACTTTTTTCAGACAATGATCACTTTTAAGTTATAATAGGAGGTAGAAGGAATGAATTCAGGGTTTTACATCCATCAGTAATTTCTACCTCCCCTCCCCACCAACCCTACCTTACATGGGTAGACTGATCTAAATGTCATATCAATCCTCCTTCATCTGCCCTTTGACAGAGATACTGGAGAGATACAAAATGCCCAGAAAGTATACAGAAATGCCTGGGGAAAAGGAAAGGAAGATCATCATCTACCAATGGATTTATCATCCATCCAGACCTGGGATCATACAGCACTTAGAGTCCAGGAAGAGTAGGGCATGCCAAGCAGGCTTTGATTCCCTAGAGAGGAGAGGCAGTCAGATGAGGAGTCTTCCCATGCTTTTCACAAAAAGCACAAAATTGATCCAGATCCTGACCACCTTGAATAGGGAAGTAGGTTAATACAGTGGAAAAGAACTCTGGTTCTGGAGTCAAAGGACCTAGGTCCCATTCCTGCCTCTGACAATGTGGTACCTTGGTCGGGTTGCTTATTTTCCTGGGTCTTAGTTCCCTCTTCTGTAAAATGAGGGTGATGAACTAGATGGCTTTTGGTGTCCGTTCCAGTTCTAAATCAATCTGTGATCCCCTGTCATTCTCTACTGCCTCCTAAATCCAATTAAAATTCCAAATCCTGGGATCCACTGGCAACTGTCTGTCTACCACCCTCCCTTATAATCCTCATCTTTCCAGTAAGACAAAGACAAAAATCTTTCCTGCTGAAATCACTGATCCTTCCTTTAGAATAGGCCTAAATGCCTGAAATGTTTTTTCTATTCTAATCCACATTATATTTCCTCTGGGACTTTCTGAAGTATGAAGGGGAGATCTGATGCTTAAGGAAAAACCAAAAGCCATTTGGAACCAAGTCCAATAACCAAAGTAGGTAAAAGAGCCCCAAAATCTCATTTGGGATTAAAAATATGAAAGATGCTACCATGAATGATCACAGCATAGAATCCAACATCCTCAATATAAAGACATGGGAATGTAAGTCAAGAGAATTGAAAGGACATGCCCAGGATCATAAGGTATTGGTGACTCAGTTTGCAGCAGAGCCAACATCCACACCAGATCCACTGACTCCTGAGATTGATGTTCTTATCTTGCTTGTAAATTGCTTTAAAAAAAAAAAAGGTTTGGTTCAACTCTAGTATCTTTAAATAAGTGCATAGCTTTCTGAGTTAACTACTTAGAAGGGTAGTACTATTGCATATAGAGACATTCTTGTATTCATTAGAAAAGTTCATAGAATGGTCTCAATATGTTACATACTGAGAGGCAGTACATGTGGTATCTGCCACATGGTGAATGAATTACAGACAAAAAGTACCAAAATGCACTCATTCTTCCAGGCATGCAACAAAACTTATTAAGCAGCTAGATCAGTGGTTCTCAACCTGTGGGTCACGACCTCTTTGGGGGTCAAATGACCCTTTCACAGGGGTCACCTAAGAGCATTGGAAAACACATATTTCTGATGGTCTTAGGAAGTGAGACACCGCTCCTCTATTCATCTCCAGGCGAGTATGCAAAAGTGCAGATACACCCACATATGAGTATTAAAGGGTTGCAGCATTAGGAAGGTTGAGAACCACTGAGCTAGATGCATTAGTGAATCAAACTCTGGGCTTTGAGTCAGGAAGACCTGAGTTCAAATCTAGCCTCAGACACTAGCTAACCCTAAGCAAGTACCTTAATGTTGTTTGCCTCAGTTTCCTTATTTATAAAATGAACTGGAGAAGGAAATGACAAACCACTCCAGTTTCTTTGCCAAATGAGGTCATGAAGAATAGGACAGACCTGAAATGACAGAACAACAGCAGTCTGATTTTTTTTTTAAAGAGAGAGAAAGGAAAACCAAATTTTTTGTACTCAAATTCAAGAAAAAAGGAAAATTCACAGCACTTAAAGAGGAAATAAATGCAAAAATATTAAATAAAATATTAGCAAATAGGTTGTAACAACGTATTTGAAATATTAATTCTATACTATAACCAAGTTGGAATTACAGTAAAAATTAAGAATTGTTTCAGTATAAGGAAAACAATAAACATAATAAGAAATTATTTTGACTAGTTCTATGACAACAATTAATTCCAATATTACATTAAACTGTTTCCAAAAACAAAACAAAAAAGTGACATCTTCAAAATCTTCATAGATACAAACATGGTCTTGATATCTAAAGAAGAGAGGGACAAAGGAAAAGAGAAAACCATATTTCATTCCAAATGAACATTGGTGCAAAAAATATTACAATATCAGCAAATAGGCTATAACAATGTATTTTTAAATTATACATTATGACCAGGTGGTTGGTTGGTTGGTTGGTTGGTTGTTTCCTTTGTTCTGGAAGCAGA
>CM053594.1:289913268-289953347 GCA_028646575.1 Pseudocheirus occidentalis | reverse complement strand
TCATTTCTCTTCCCAATTTTTCCTCTACTTTTCTTATTTGGTTTTCAAAGTCCTTTTTAAGCTGATCTATGGCTTGTAGGCAATCTTCATGTTTCTTGGAATCTTTTGGTGTGGGAGTTCTGACTGTGTTGTCTTCCTCCCGTTCCATGCTTTGATCCTTTTTCTCCCCAAAAAAGGATTCTAGAGTTTGGTTGCTATTCTTCCTTTACTTCCTTTGTTTTCTCATGTTGCCAGTGAATTACTTGATTTTTTAGCGCTGTGGAACTCTGCTTCCAGAGGGCAAAGTTCTGTCCCAAATCAGTGGAGTTTTCACAGCTGCTAGATCTATTAGGGGGCTTTTGCTGCCCCCACCAGCTTTGGCTCCCTGAAAACACACCCCAGGACCACCATCCAAGACCATGATCTGGATCCAGGCAGCTCAACCCAAGAGCACTTAGCCTCTGAATGATCGCTTGGCCCCCTTGCAGCCTGCAGTCCGGAGCTCTGAAGCAGCCACCTGGAGGCCACAGGTCTGCTGCTTCTGCCACTGCCTTGCCCTAGGGGCAGTTTGGCCAGACTGCTTTTCTCCCCCAAATTTAGCTGAATTCCACTGACCTTTCACTTAGTCCTTATTTCTTCTGGCTTAATAAATCTGGAAACTGCCACAGCTGCTGCTGATCCACTTTCCTGGAGGCTCCAGCTGCAATTTCTCCTGACTGCCCTGGGGCCAGGCCATGGTTTCAGGCTGGGCTGCTTTTGGCTCCCAGCTTGCTGTGATGAGCCCTTTGTGCCGAGCCGCCTTCAGTGAGAGATGTGTTTTCTGTATTTTTGTGTGTTGTGGAGCACTAAAATTTGTTTAGAGTCATATTTTATGGGTATTTGAGGTGGCTATATGCCAGCTGTTGCATTTTCCTGCTTCTACGCCGCCATCCTTGCTCTGCCCCCTGTACTTTCTTTTCATTATTTTTCTTTTATTTTTTTTTTTGGAGGGCAGTTGGGGTTAAGTGACTTGCCCAAGGTCACACGGCTAGCTTTTTTTGTGTGTAAGTGTCTGAGGCTGGATTTGAACTCAGGTACTCCTGACTCCAGGGCCAGTGCTCTACTCACTGCGCCACCTAGTTGCCCACTTTTTATTATTTTTCTATCACAAAAAAAGTGTTGCTACAAATATTTTGATGTATGTGGTGCCTTTCTTTTTATTCATGTCCTTCTTTGGCCTTTCAGAAGACTCTCTGGGTCAAAGGTTACGGATATCTTTTTTTTTTTTGGAGGGGGGAAGGCAAGGCAAGTAGGCTTAAGTGACTTGCCCAAGGTCACACAGATAAATGTCAAGTATCTGAGGCCAAATTTGAACTCAGGTCCTCCTGACTTCAGGACTGATGCTCTAAGCACTGCACCACCTAGCTGCCTCAGTTTTAGCTACTTTATTTGCATAATTCCAAATTGCTTTCCAGAATGATTGTACTAATTCACAGATAATTCTTAAATTACTTCTCCTTGTCCTGTTTTCTAGGTCAGTTGTTTGTGTGATCTAGTTTCCAACCTGGAAACTCAAGTGAAATTATTTCCTCCAAAATTCCATTAGCAAATTATCAAATCTTATGGTTTCATCTTAATCCTTAACTTCATCTCTCTACTGAATTGGACAAATTATTCCTTCTGGATACCACTTGCTTTATAGGTTTTCATTATCCTGCACTACCTAGGTTTTATCACAACTCCTCAGTCTAATTTGCTGGTTTATCAGATATGAATGTGCCCCAAGGTTTCATCTTTTTTCTTCATCTGCCCTGTCACTTAGTGACTTGATTAATCCCCATGCATTTAATTATCATCTTTCTGATTCTGATTCTAAAATCTACATATTCATCACCTACTATGTGAAACGCAGTTTTCCAAACATCAATCATGCTATACCTACTGCTTACTGCATATTTCAAAATGGATGTCTTGAACATATTTAAAAATTAGCATGTCAGGGGCGGCTAGATGGCGCAGTGAAGAGAGCACTGGCCCTGGAGTCAGGAGGACCTGAGTTCAAATCTGACCTCAGACACTTAACACAAAAAAGCTAGCCATGTGACCTTGGGCAAGTCACTTAACCCTAACTGCCCTCCAAAAAGCAAAAAGAAAAAAAATTTTTTTTAATTAGCATGTCAGCACTCATCTTTTCCCTCAATACCAACCATCTTTCACACACCCCTTATTTCTGCTGATAACAATCACCATCTTTCTAGGTTCCACCAAGGTTCATAACTTTAGAGTCAGTCTTGCATCTTCACTATCCCTCCCTCCACAAATCCAATTCATTGCCAAATGTTTGTAATATTTATTCCATTCATATCCTTCTCTCAACTCACATGGTTACCCCTCTATTTCAGATCCTCATCAATTCTTACTGAAATATTGCAACAACTTCATAATCATTCACCCTGCTACTAGTCTCTTCCTTTCCAATCCATCCTGGCTTCCCAATTTATTTCCCAAAACTCCACTGGGTCTCTGTTTCCTTTAGGTTCAGACAGAACCTATTCCATTTGATATTTAAAGCCCTTTATGGGGCAGCAAGATGGCACAGTGAATAGAGCACCAGTTGCGGAGTCAGGAGGTCCTGAGTTCAAATCCAGCCTCAGACACTTGACATACTTACTAGCTGTGTGACTTTGGGCAAGTCACTTAACCCCAATTGCCCTGTCTTCTCCCCTCCAAAAAACAATCCCAAAAAAGTCCTTGACAACCTGATACTTTTCCAATCAGATTATTCATTTCTTCTCTTCCCATATTCAATAATCCAGACAAGCTACCCTTTCTATTTCTAAGGAATTAAGTCAATAAACTTTTATTAAACACTTACTAAATGCCAGACACTGTGCTAAGCACAAGGGATACTGTAATGAGAATGGGAATTTGAAGATCTTCCCTGCCCCTAAATAGACTTAGGCGGGAGTTTGAAGACCTCTCCTGCTTTGAAAGTAAACTCTTCCCCCTAATAGGCTGAATGTGGTCACATGAAGCCTGTGCTGGGAGGTGTTTTGCTGAAGGGAAGCTGAGCCCACAGGAAGCTTCCCTGCTGTGAAGATAAGCTCTGTCTCCTGATAGGCTGAATGTGGTCACATGGAGCCTGTGATGGAGGGAATTTGCTGAAGGTGCAGCAGAACCCACAGGAAGCTCCCCTGCTGTGAAGATAAGCTCTGTCTTCTGATAGGCTGAATGTGGTCACATGAAGCCTGTGCTGGGAGGTGTTTTACTGAAGGGAAGCCGAGCCCACAGGAAGCTGGTGTTCAGAGATAGTCAGGTGATGGGGGACAGAGGAGCTCAGGCAAGGAGACAGAGAGGTTTGTGAGTAAATATTGATCTTGTATTGGTTTGTGGGAAGGCTGAAGGATGTTGTGGCTCTCAGCGTTATTATGGCTTCTTAATATCTTTGGTAGTATGAGGGAATCAGCTTTCAGGTTTGGGGATTTGGTTTTCTGATGTCTAAATAGATCCTTCAGTTCTATCTCTATCTGGAGAATCCAGTATATTTTGTGATTGAACATCAAGCAGTACTTATAGTCACAGTCTTTATCGTGATCGTGGGTGCTGTAAATATTGCATGGGTGCTATAGATACAAAGAAAGGTTAAAAAAAGGCATCTGCTTTCAAGAAGCTCACAGTCTAACAGAGGAGACAATATGAAAACAATTATGTATAGACAGCATATATCCAGGATAAATTGCAAGTACAGAGGGAAGGCACTAAAGTAATGGAGGACTGAGAAAAGTTTCTTGTAGAAAGTAGAACTTTAGCTGCAACTTGACAGAAGCCAAGGAAGTGAGGGGTAGAGATCAGGCAGGAGAGAGTTCTAGGAATGGTGCACAGCCACTGAAATTCCCCCAAATTGGGAGATAGACTGTCTTGCTGGAGGAACAGCAAGGAGACTAGTGCCACCATATGACACAGTATGGGATGAGAAGTAAGATATAAGAGGACTGGAAAGGAAGTAAGGGGCTAAATTATTCAGGGTTTTAACATACAAACTGAGGATTCTATACTTGATTCTGGAAAAAGAGGAAGAAACTAGCATTTATTGAATAGGAGGGATGACATGCTCAGAACTTTACTTTAGAAGTAGCAATCTAAGTGAAGGATGGAGAGGCTTGAAACAACACAACTAAAATAGTCTAAGCATGAGAGGGTAATGGTCTGCACCAGGATGGTGGCAATGCAAAAACTGAGATAGGATTACATATGAGATGTTACAAAGGTAGAAATAATAGGACTGAGCAAATTACTAAGTATGTGGAGAGTAAGGAACAGAAGACAATACCTGGGTCATGATCTGAGTAACTGGGAGGATGGTAGTACCCTAAATAATCATAAGGAAATTAGGAAGATGGGAGGATTTAGGTAAAAAATTAATGAGTGCAGTTATGGGCATATTGAGTTTAAGTTGTCAGTGAACAGTTCAGTTCAAGTTGTCCATTAGGCAGTTAGAGATGTAAGACTGATAGGTCAGCAGAGAGATTAGGGCTAGGTAAATAGATCTGAAAATCATCTGCATAGAGACAGTTGAATCCATGGAAGCTTATGTGATGACCAAATGAAATAGTATGGAGGGAGAAGAGAAGAGAGCCCAAGACAAAGACTTGGGGCACATCCATGGCTTTTAGTCGTAACTATGGGATCTTTTCTGCAAGGTCCTGCAAAGAAGATTGAGGAGGGGGCAGACAGGCAGAAAGTGAATTAGGAGAAAGCAATGTGATGAAAACCTAGAGAAAAGAAAGTAGCATAAAGAGGGTGATTCACAGTGTCAAAGGTTGCACAGATGTGAAGAAAAATGAAGATGGAAGAAAAAGTCATACAGTTTGGTAACTAAGAGATCATTGAAAACTTTGGAAAGAGTGGGTTCAGTTGAGTGACAAGGTCAGAAGTCACACTGCAGAGAGTTAAGAAAGAAGAGAGAGGAAAGGTAATGGAGGTACTTCTTGAAAATGATCTTCTCAAGGTCAGCCAGGAAAGACCAGAGAGGTATAGGATTATGACTTGGATAGGTGGATCAAATGAGGGATTTTTGAGAATCAGGGATATATGGGTATCTTTTTAGTTAGTAGACAAGCAGAAAGTAGATAGGGAGAGACTGAAATAAGTAAGAGTTGGAATGATGGAGCAGGTCATCTTCTGGAGAAAACAGGGCAGAATGGAATCACTTGTGCATGAAGAAGGAATATTACAACTACCATGTGCCCATCTTTGCACTACTTGTGTCTCATGACTAGAATGTACATTCTACCTCACTACTTTGTCTTAGAATTCTACATTTCCTTCAAGACTCTGCTCAAGTCCCAACTTCTACATAAAGCTTTATCCATTCCCCTCCTTTCCCCTGTCTCAGCTATTTTTCAGCATGGTTCAGTGAAAAAAGCACTGAAACTGAATTTATAGAACCTGAGTGTAAATCTGATGCTTACTACCTGTGTGATCTGGGGCAAGTTACTCAACCTTTCTGGGGACCTGTTTCCCCATCTACAAATGTATATTGTACCAAATTGTTCCTTCCATCTATAAATAAATGGACCAGTGTAAAGTCTAAGATGCTGTTTGGACAGAGCAGAGTACAATGGTATGACTACCTCTTTATTCCTGGATATGACACCCCTGAAGGCAGCTTTAAGATCCTGCTAGCTTTCCTAGCTACATCATACACCCAACTTAACACTGAGCTTACATTCCATAAATCCCATGCAACTTTTTTAAACAAGAAGCTATCTACCCATGCTTTCTACCTCTTGTGCCTGAAAACTGATTTTCAATTAAATCGACATTGCTAAGTATCTACAATGTGCAAGTCACTCTTCTAGGCATTAGGGATACAAAGACAAGATAAAAAACAATTTTTTTCTTAAGGAATCTTATATTCTTCTGGCCAAAATGCAACAATTCAATCAATAAACACTTAAGGGCCAATTATATGACAGGCTTCATATATATAAAAAACAATGAAATAGTCCCTATCTTCAAGGGGTTTCTAGGAGAAGACACATCCAACGTGTGTGTGTGAGTGTGTTTGCACACACACACACACATATATGTAGACCGAATATGTATATTCACATACATACAAAATAAGTTCAAAGTAATTCAGGTAGAGACACTAATAACTGGGGAGACAGAAAGAGTCTCATGTGGAAGGTAATATATGAGCTTAGCTTTGAAGCAAATGGAGGACTCTAAGAAATGGGATGTCTATTCTAGGTCTATTCAAAAGATATAGAGAACAAGAATATAATGAAATATTCCATAAGAAGTCACAAATGTGTTGAAATATTTCACAAGAAATTATAAATATGTTGAATTCAAAGAAATCCAACAAGACCTTTATGAACTGATGCAGTCAAAACAGTAGAAGTAGGATAACAATGCATACACTAATCACAAAAATGTATAAAAGGTAAGCAGCTTTGAAAGACTTCTGTATACTTTGATCAATTCAGTGACCAACAGGACTTATAAGAGCTGCTAAGTGGCACATAGAGCTCTGGGCCTGGAGTCAGAAAGACCTGAGTTTAAATTTAGTTTCAGACACTAGCTGTGTGACCCTGGGCAAATCACTAAACTTGTTTGCTTCAATTTCCTCATCTGTAAAATGAACTGGAGAAGGAAATGGCAAACCAGTATCTCTGCCAAGAAACCCCTAAATGTGCCTTTATGAGTCAGATAGGATAGAAACAATTGAAAAACAACTAAAGAAAGACTTTTGAAAACTGATTTTGAAGTATGTCTCCCATATTTTGGCAAGAGAGGTAATGAGCCATGGTACAGAATGAGATATCATCAGACATGACTACAGTGTTGATTTGTTTTATTTATCTATACTCATTTGTAATAAAGGATTCAAGGAGGAGGTAGAGGAATGCAGTTAATGGCTAATAATGAGAATTTAAAAAGTATCAAAATGTTACTACATCACAAAGAAGAAAACAAAAAGAATTTCAGAAGAGGATGCAAAAGGTTTAATGTTGGTACTTCAACATTACACAATAGACAGAAGAAAAAGAATTAACAAAAGTCTACAGTTCTAGAAACAATCCTCCTGTTGATATTTAAAATGCTTATTTGTTCCTTTAGAAAGGCCAGCGTCATCCACTGTATCCTGGGGCCATCACCAGTCATCTTGACTTTTGCTTCACCACTAGATTTCAATGACTCTGAAGGAAAGAGTGAGGCTGATGCTTTTGTGTAGCTCTGCCACACTTAAACCCAATTCATGCACAAGTCAAGACATCACCCTCATGATGTCATTGGTCTTCATAAACAAAGGACAAACAACAACAGCAATAGGAACAAATGTTTTAGGTCAATCTCATAATAATAAAAAAAGATGATTTTAAAGAGATGTTTAGAAAAGGGCATGATTGGTTTTGAGATCTTTGTCACTGTCTAGGTTATGGACAGCTATGACCAACTCTTTGTGACCCCTTTTTTGCGGTTTTCTTGGCAAAGATACTGGAGTGGTTTGTCATTTCCTTCTCTGCTTCTTTGTATGGATGAGGAAACTGAGGCAAACAGAATTAAGTGATTTTCCTAGAGTCACCAAGCTAGGAAGTATCTGAGGCTAGATTTGAATTCAGGAAGCTTAGCTTACCTCACTCCAAGACCTGACACCATGTCACCTAGCTACCCTTTGCAGCTATCTACATCTGAGGATCCTACAAACTCACTGAAATATCAAAGGAAACAAAATATAGTAAAAACAGTACTGAATTTGGAAGCAGAAAACTCATTTTCAAATAAAAATTCTGTGTTATATTGGACCAGTAAATCCTTTTTACTCTTTGGGTGTCAAGTTTCCTCATCTATAAAATAAAGGGTTGAACCAGATAACTATGTAAGGTGCCCTTTAGCTCTAACATCTAAGTTTCTAAAAGGATATATTTTGGCTTTCAAATAGAGAGAGTCATGAAGTGTATTTTCTTTAGAAGGACAGTGATTGAAACACTCATTTTCCTCATAACTATTGTCAGACATGTGTATATCTGTAAAGAGTGTGAATCATTATTCATTATAAAGATAATCTTACTTTCCTGGGGTGAAACAAACAGCAATGTGAAGAGGGGAGAAAGAGTGTCATGTAAGGGACAAGAAAAAGGCCAATTTTGCTGTCATGAAGTAAAGTCATGTACATTAAGAATGGAAAGGTAAGTTGAGACCAACTGTGAAAAGGTTTAAGTGGCAAACAAAGGAGTATATATTTGAATCTAGAAGTAATTTTAGAAGGGAATCACTAGGTGAATGACATGATCAGACAGACAACTTAAGAATATAACTTCAGCAGCTGTGTGAAGGAGAGAAGACACACCTCAGGCAAGAAAAACAATTAGAAAGCTATTGTAGAAGTTCAGACAAGAGGCAATGAAATGGGATAGTTAGGTGGCACAGTGAACAGAGCATTGGTCCTCAAGTCAGGACAGATCCAAGTTCAAATCTAGCCTCAGACACTTAGTAGCTGTGTGACTCTGGGCAAGTCACTTAACCCTGATTACATTAAAAGAAAGAAAAACAAAAAACAAGGTAATAAGGGCCTGAACTTGGTAGCCATGTTAGTGGAGGAAAGGTGATGGATGCCAGAAGTTTGGCAACTAAATGAAGATGTGGATAAGGAAGAATTGGGAGGTGAGGATGACTCAGAGTTGTGAACTCAGAGTGACTCAAAGGTTTGTGACATTTTTGCCTTTTCTATGCATCACAGAGCTTAGTACAGTTCCCGAAAAGGTACCTAATAAATGCTCATTTACTGAGTAATTGACTGTACAAGCTGGGTTTGGAGGAAATTCAACCAGTCAACAAACATAGATTAAGGCTCTACTATGTGCCTGAAACTGTGATAGGCACTGGAAATAAAAAGACAAAAATGAAACAGGCTATGTTGTCTAGGAGCTTACATTCTAATGGGCAAAGGGAAGATCTAAACACATATACAGAGTCTGTACAGAACAGATATAAAGGAACTTGGAGATGGGCCTAGGAGGTACTCCCCACTGGAGGTAGCATACCGAAAGTGGTGTTGGAATAGAGTCTAGAAGGAGACCAGGGATCTAAGAGTTGGAAGTAAAAATAATGAGCTTTGCTGTGGACATACCAAGGAAATGAGTCAACAGGTTGAGACCAGACTGTGAAGGATTCCATTGATTTGATATCTTCAAAACAGAGGCTAGATGACCTCCTTTTAGAAATATTTTAGGCCTGGTCCTAGTGAGACTAGATGATCAGAAAGGACTCTTCTGTCTTGAAATAATATGCTTATGTAATATTTGCTGACTGATTCAGAGAACAAGTAATTCTTGACTCAGAACAATAACCAGCCAACAACAACACCACCACCACCCATCCTCTGTTGTAATGGTAATGGAATTTAAAGATCCCCCTGTATTAGCTTGGTTTTCAGATTGAGTGTTAAAACCCAGAGTTTGTGAATCTCATGTGTGGGATGGACTTGTTGACATGAAGAAAGAGAGTGGAACTGGGAGGAACTGGGGCCATGGATTTAGCGAGAAGCCCAAGCAGAGAGAAGCCCAAGCAGAGGAGGCTAGAAGGACTTTTGGGGAACAGTATTGTGGAGGCCGAGAGAGAGAGAGAGAGAGAGAGAGAGAGAGAGAGAGAGAGGGAGAGAGGAGAATTGCCAGGGGCCACAGTTGCTGAGAGAGGACTGCTGCGGACCAGTTGGAGCTGCCCAGGACTTTTGGGAACTGCCACCTGGAGCTACCAAGAACTGAGGCGGCATGGCTATGATGCCAGTATTTTGTCTGTCTGTTTTGATGTTGTTTTGCCAGATTAGTCTGCTGGTGAAGAACAGCTGTTTTCAGGGGTTCTGGGACTGTTCTGCAGGCAGAGAATGGATTGATGAGGACACTGGCAATGTATCTTGTGGCTTTGTTAAACTTTGTCTCCCCAGGAACAGAGATTGCTGAGAACTTGCCTCCTGTCAAAATGAAGGAAGGACTGACTCCTCCTTGGATATTAAATGCTGTGTTGATATCTTAACCTTGTTGTAGTTTAAGGATAGATGGCCCTTTGTGCTCTTCTGCCCCTTTTGAGAAAGTATTTGGCATTAATGGATGTTATTGTAATTCAGTTGTGATCCAGGGGTGGGAAACTTTTGACTTTTTTGTGCCCTGTGACTGACCAAGTGAATGTACTTTCTTTATGACTGAAAACTAATCTCCATTTGAGAAGAGAGACTTTGGGTGACTGACTAAATGAATGTACCACCCAGGGGTGGGCTACTTGGACCTTGGTACTTTGCAATTGAATTGAAGACTTGCTAAATTATTGAGTTATGCTATATTTTGGGTTTTTTTTGTGAATGTTTTGCCATAATTTGTCACTGAATAAATGGAGTTTGCTATGCTTGTAATCTGAACCTGGAAGTTGCTTTTGCTTGGCATTACATCTGTAAAGTCCTCTTTATCTATAAAGGCTGCCAATGGTTTTTCCTGAAAAAGAAAAATAGTGAATTCAGTCTTTGCTATGAAGCAGTAAATAGCAGCGGAGATAGAGTTCCAGGCCTGGAGTCAAGAAGATCTGAGTTTAAATCCAGCCTTGTACACTTCCTAGATGTGTGACCTTGGGCATGTAACTTAAACTCTGCTTGCCTAAGTTTCCTCAACTGCAAAATAGGGATAATTATGGTAGCTACATCCCAGGGTAGTTGTAAGCATTAAATAAGATAATATTTGTAAAGCACTTAAGATGATGCTTGGCACATAGTAAGCGCTATTCAAATGTTAGCTATTCTTATTATTGTTATTATTATTGAATATGTGCTATTTATACTGCTGTTAATGGTCATGATGCTCCTGGATATGGAAAGGGAGTCTTCAGCAAACCAAACCTATGAAATATGCATTTTAAAATATTTCCTAAAATAATTAGTGAAAAACCAGGTTACAGACATAGTGTGACATGTTTTCTATTTTTTTTTTTTGCAGTAATACTCCTTTCTTTATACCAAAGAATTTTCATGCCCTCTCCCTTTTAATAAACTATTCTATTGGGGTTGCTAGGTGGCACAGTGAATACAGCACCAGACCTGGAGTCAGGAGGACCTGAGTTCAAATCCGCCCTCAGACACTTAACATTTACTAGCCTTGTGACCTTGGGCAACTCTCCAATTGTACTGCCCTCTACCCTCCAAAAAAAGAAGCATAAAATATTCTATGCAAATGATTTTTTAAGCTCTCATACTTTAAATAGAATGAAAACTTTATTATAATCGTATAATGTAAAAACTTAAATTAGGATAAAATAATGTAATAGTTTTTTAAAAAACTATATTGTTTGTACCCCCCAAAAAATAACTATGAAAAATATAACACATAATAATGTGCTTTTAGCTTCCACAAAAAGACTGTTTAATTTCAAGGTTAAGGATTTTGCATTCAAATGCAGCAAATGGTACTACAAAACCACTCCTCTTCCCTTCCTTTCCAGCTTTACACCATGTGGCCTGCTTTCTGGCAATGGTCCTCAGTAAAAACTTGGACTCTGCTCCCATGAGGCTGGACTCTGATAAGCACAATTTTGCCTTATTTTGCCCAAAACCAAGCATCCATGACAATTCTAGGCCATCACACCATGTCATTGCCTGAGTGCTCCCTAACTGTCCCCTCCTTTCAAGCGTTCCTTTTTGTGTTGTTTTCCCTCCTAAAGGTACAGAATTCTTGTGTTGATATTATTAGTACTTAGCATAGTGCCTGGCACAACCAAGCACTTAATAAATGCTTTATCTTTCCTTCCCTCCTCCATCCTTCTTTTTCCTTCCTTCCATCTTTCCTTTCTTTCTTTCTTCCTTCGTTCCTTCCTTCCTTCCTTCCTTCCTTCCTTTCTCCCTTCCTTTTTTCCTTCCTTCCTTCCATTCTTCCTTCCTTCTTTCCTTCAAAGCCACACACAAGCAGCTTTCCAGAGGACTGATGCTGTGAACAGCTTTCAAGATTCTGATTACATAGTATAGCGAACTCTCTATTTATTCAGTAACAAATCAGAGCAAAACATTTCCAGAAAATCAAGGTACAGCATTCACAGTGTTACAACTTATCACAGAAAATCAAAATACAGCATTCACTCATCAAAATATCACTAAAATGACCACATAGTTTTTAACAAAGTACAATCATTTAGTAACTCAATCATTCAATCATCCTTAAGGAGGCTTGCTTCCTTAAGGAACACAAAGTACAAAAGTCAAAGCGCTACACCCCTGGGTAGTATATTCATTTGGTCAATCACAAAGTCTTTAAGCTCTCAGTTCAATCACAAAGTATAAAAGTCAAAGTATTCCACCCCTGGGGTGCAATTAAATTACAACTTCATCAGTTATTACTCAGTATCCTATTTCATCAGTTACTACTCAGACAATTTTATCAGTCACTACACAGTACCCATGAAGAGGTCTTTTCATCTTTACTCAGGCAGGCTTTCATTACCATTGGCAAGCTCAGAAGTAGCTCACACCTTGTTTCAGCTATTGAATTAACACCTTGCTTCAGTTCAAGTTCCTTTTGAGTCTTACCAAGTCTGTTAAGACACAGAATGTGTGAACCCCGCAACTTATGAACCATAGAACTTGTGAACTCCTGGGGAGGAGCTAATGACCATATACAAGGAGAGCCCCAGGGTGGAGACAGCAGAACTGAGAAGAGGATCTTGTGGTGGCAGAGTCAAGAAGGAGAAAACTTGTGGTATCCCAGCACTCCGTCTACTCCATCTGTATTGATATTTATTTGTGATTCTTTGTACAGAAGCCCTGGGACCTTACTGGAAGCCTTGGAAGAGGATTTTCTGGTTGCATGTATACAGAAGTCCTAGAGGAAGGTTTTGGAGGTCCTGGGACTTTACTGACGATTTGTGCTGATCTCTTGTAACTTGTTTGTGGGCCTGTGTTGATTTTTATGTTGATGATTTGTGCTGAGTTCTCAGGTTTTGTTGGTGGGTTTGAGTTGATTTCACAGGCAGACACTGAATTGATGATGGTGCCAGCAATGTATATGAATATTGTTGTGGCTCTATCAAGCTTTGTCTTCCCAGAAATAGGAACTGTGAAGGACTTTAGGTGGACAAGACACTGTAAACTTCAATATGGAATGGAAACTGGTGAAGAACTGGACAAGGAGCTGGACCATGGAAGAGGATCTGTGGAAGCTGAGAGCCAGCCTTTGAGTCAAACTGAAAGAAGACTTTACTTGGATAGTGTGTACTGACTGAGAAGATTGTAATTTACTATGACCTAGGGGTGGAGAACTTTGATTTTTGTACTTTGTGATTGAATTAAGGATTTTGTGATTAAGTAAATGAATGTACTTTGTTTAAAACTACGTGACCACTTTGGTACCATTTTGGCTACATTTTAGTGATAAATTGTTGAGTTGTGACATGGCAAATGCTGTATTTTGATTTTCTGTGATAAGCTGTATATCAATTGCATGCCCACTCATTCACATTCACACAACAAGAATTTATTAAAGGTGTCCTATGTGCTAGTCTTTGTTCTATGTGCAGAAATCTAAGGTCAAAAGTGAAATAATTTTTACCACATGTATCTTACAATGACTGTTTGTTCTCAGTTCATGTAGGTAAGCCAGCAAAGACCTTGAGGCATCAAGACTTCATGGCTGGACCAAGGTGAAAATTCCTCCCCAGTGAGCAACCTTAGTACCAAGACCTTGCTACTTAGCATGGGAGGAACCCTGAGGACCTGGGGTAGGAGGATGGGGTAAGGAGAGAATATAGGCCTATGGAATATAAAGGATGGCAAGAAGGAAGGACCAGATGTGGGTTTGGCTGTAGTCACATGTGGAGGTAAACTACTTAGATGAATTCCTGAGATTCCTCCTCAAGCTGTAGTGAGGAGAGCCATTATCAAGAAAGTGTTCCATTACTGGTTATACAGGTACAGTTAAATACCTAGGGAATTGGGGTAGAGGTGGGGCTGTGTTTCAGGTAAGTATTGTGGGAACTAGAAAGCAAATTCTATTATTCCTACATCTATTTAACAAGCCTTCCATATTTGACAATCTGCATGAGCCCCAACTCCAATGACCAGGACAACCCTTTGAGGTGGTGGGGAGGTCCTATGGAATGGGCATTCCCAAACATTCAGTTTTACAAGGGCATAAGACCAATGCATAGACAGAAGTGAGGAAGTGAATGATTATTGAAGACTAGTTATTACCAGCTCCAACAACGTTCTTCTGTTTTTTTTTCCTGCTCCCTTCACACCTACATTCCTGAATCCCACTATCCAATGATCATTTTGGACTTCACTTCTCAGAAACATTATCCTAGCCCTCTGTCTTTCCAGAGGCAACTATCCATGGCAATGACCTGGCTTTGGACTCAACCTAGCCCTGAGATCTCCTTTTAACTCCCACTTGCTCTACACTTAGCAGCCCATTCTCATCTTATCCATATCATCCTATTGTCGACAATCTCCCTAAGCTAAAAGAAAGCAAGAGAGCACTTTCAGAGTTTCCCCACACATTCTATGGAAACCTAAACTAAACATTCTCTAACAGAGAAGCTAAGGACAAGTTTTTAAAAATGTAATATACACATCCTTTCCTTTGTCGTCTTCCCACTACAATAGATTCTCCCTTCATTTGAAGAAACCCTAGGAAAGTATCAGAGAAAAGGCATTAAAAGGGGGCAGAGAAGAGAACCATTTAGGTTCTGCCTTCCTCACTAATGAGCATTAATTTTCCAAACAGATTGGGAATGAAGTCTTCTCTAAGCCATTTCTAGATGCTCCCTTGGTCAGAGGTTGGGCTAATGTGTTTGGGGAGTTTTTTGCTGTTCTAGCCTGATGAGTAGATGCCAGCTTTCTAGAGCATCCTAATTCCAGAACATGAACAATCCTTTGGTGCTGTGACTGACTGTGTCACACTTATATTCCCAGCACCTGGCTGCCCCACTGCTTATAGCAACAAGTGGGCTGATCACCTGGTACATTTGTCATTTTCCCTGAAAGAATTCCAAAAACCTGGGATCTATGACAACCTAAAACCAGAATCCCAGCCAGCAGAGGGAAAGATACAGAATGAAAATTACTTAGCTGCCCCGTGCTCCCATCTGCCTTCCAACTGTCCACAAGACTGCCCCCAGAATGGCTCACTTTCTCTAGTTTTGCCAAAGTGGAAGAAGCATGTCCCCAGGGATCACAGTTTCTCCCTAGAGACAGCTATAGAAACTAGAATGCAGACCTCATATTTAGGAAAGCTTCCTGGTACATTCAATTTTAAATTTCCCCTGGAGTGTACCTCCCAGAAGCCCCCTAAGTGAATGCCCCAGAGAGAGTGTCTTGCCTTGTTAAAATCACACCCTCATGTACATTAGGAAAAGAAGAGATGTGTTGCTTGAGCCATATTTTTGGAAATTGCTAGTTGCAAAACGTTTCCTGAGGTAGAAAAAAGCACCAAGGACTGTAATTATTGGATTGTTTCACTTCTGAGTCCAAGAAACAGATGCTGTACTTTCAGGGCTTGGACAAGTATTATCACAAGTTAACTCCTCTTTTTGCCACTATAGCATCTATGCTCGATGGTTTACTTGATGAGTCCTACTTATGAGATCAGTTGAACCACTGCCTATGAGTTGGTTTGTTAAGCTCTTAAAAAAGCAGCTCCATGTTGTAATCTGGTGCTAATCAGATTTTAGTCAGATGTTGCCAGGAAAAAAATCAATATGTATAATGTGAGACTAGTGAGCCATGGAACCAAATCCCAAAGAAGAAAATCATCCTGTAAGCTCTAGGCTGATGATTTAGAAAAGAAACGGGTTTGGTAAGAAGGAAAAGGCTGCTTTCCTCAGCCTCTTTCCAAGATTTGGATCACTTCTGCAATGAAATGAAACCATAATTGTCCACATTTATATGGCACTTAACCTTAACATTTACAAAATCAACTCACTTTCAATGACTTTGAAAGTTAAGTAGTAAAATATCCTCATTCCATACACTGGGAAATTTAGACTTGAAAAGATTAAGTGACTTCCCCAGGCTAATAGGTGTAAGTACCAGGAATTAAAACCAGGTCTCTTCATTCTGAGTATAAAGTTCTCAACTCTCCACTACATAGCACTGCTCTCAATGAAATTTTAAGTAGAGTAGGATGAGGCATTCAAGGTTTTGATTTAGCACCCAGTGTTTCAGTCATTACTGATATCAGTAATAATTGTAAAAAGTATTTTATAGCTGTTTTATGCTTTCAAGATGTGTTTTGAGTACTTTTTTCATTCCTTCCTAAAGCCCACTTTTTAATGTGAGTAAATCAAAACAGAGATGGTCAAGACAGCAAGCCAAGCTCATCAGGAGAGGTCAAAGTATTCAAGTTATTCCTGTTGACATTCAAAGTCCTCCATAATCTGTCCCCAGGCTATCTTTCTGAATTTATCTCTTGCACTTCAATAAAGACTTTCCACTCCAGCAAGACTGTCCACCTTGTGACACCTAACACATTTCATAGGCACCCCCTCTCTGTGACTTTTCTGCTGCTATTTCCTTCCTTGGAACCTTCTTCCGCAAACTCCTTTTCTTTTTACCTATTCAGATATTATTGAGCTTTAATATCCATCTGTTAATATTCATCTTTTCCAGGAAGTTTTGCTGACAACTTGAGCCCACATTAATTACTCCATTTCCTGACCATCCGTGGCTCTATCGGGATGATTCATTTTAGCACTTAGAATCACAGATTCCAACAACTGGAAGGAACACTAAGAGGTCACACACACACACACACACACACACACACACACACACACACACACACACACACACACACACACACACACACTCCCCTACCATTTTACAGATGAGGAAAGTAAAGCCCAGAAAAAAGGGAAGACTTGCCCAAAGACAAGCTAACAAGTGACCAAGCCTCTACTCAAATCTAGTTATCCTGATTCTTTCAAGGCCCAGGTTCTTTCTACTAAAAGTATTGTCTCTTGTCCAGTCATCTCATTTGACTACATTTGGTTTGTTATGTCATCCATCATTCTTTGTCACATTTAATTGTTTCTTTCGCTCTTGGGCAGAAACTCTATTTTCTATTTATTTGTCCCACAGCACCTGGGGCAGAGTTGATCATGTAGTGTATGCTCAATAAATATGTCTTAAAATGAATTCAAACCAGGCATTCTAGTACTTGATGGCTCCTTTTTTCCCCATTATAACTATGTAATGTAGTGGATAGAATGTTGGACTCAGAGTCAGGAAAACCTGAGTTCAAATCTTTGCTCCAACACTTATTATGACTGTGTGACTATGGGACAGTCACAACCTCTCTCAGTCTCAACTTCTTCAGTCAGCTTTGTAATGTGGATAATAATAAAAGTGTCCTGTCTCTCAGGGTTAGCTTGTTGTAAGGATCAAATGAACCAAGTGCTTTGCAAAATTTAAAGGACTACATAAATACTCATATTCTTTTGAGTTGGTCAGGCAATCCAAGTTTTCAGTACATATTCAGCATATGTACTAATAAGGAAATCTCTCTCCACCCTGCCAAAGCTAAGAATAATACAATTTTTAATCACTTTTTGTATTGTGGGGTTTTTTTTTGCATTTAGTAATTCATAGTGTAGTCAAACAATTCCCTTTAGCCTAGATTTTGCTATTATTTGTTTGAAAAGTAGAATGCAGTGAGATTTTGTACAGATTTCTGCTTACTTAGTATATTTCCCTTTCTGATAACACATCTATTGAGGTTATGGTCCTATAATAACACTGTTAGAAATTCTTCTTGGTTTTGCTTCTGCAAACAAATTTCTAACTAGCTTTTGTTCTCACAAAGGTCTGTGCTGCAATCTCTCTCTCTCTCTCTCTCTCTCTCTCTCTCTCCCTCCCCCTCTCTCCTTCCTCCTCCTCATTCTGTTTATCTCTCTTCCTCTTCCTCCTCTTCTTCCTCCTTCCCCTTCTCTGCTCTCTCTTTCTTCCTCTCCCTCCCTCGCTCTCCCTCCCTCTCTCTCTCTCTCTCTCTCTCCCTCTCTCCTTCCTCCTCCTTATTCTCTGTTTATTTGTCTCTTCCTCTTCCTCTGTCCCCTTCTCTGCTCTCTCTCCCCCTCTCTATTTTTCTTTCCCCCTTCCTTCCCTGCTCTCTCCTTCCATTTTTTTCTGTCTCTATCTCTATTTCACTTTATTTCTGTATGTGTATCTCTGTTGTGCTCAGTTTCTATATCTGTCTATCCATTTCTGTTTATCTCTCTGTGTTTGTGATTCCTCTTTCTCTCTGTGTTTCTCTCTCCTTCCCTTTCTCCCCTCTTTTTCTGTGCCTTAAGCCCAAGGCTTCCTGCACCCAGAAGTAAGTATGAAACAGGGTAGAAAGAAATTAGCCTCCGTCCTAGGATCAGAATTCTACTGTGCTCACTAGTGACCTTCTGACTATTAAATGCTACCTGCCCTACTCTTCCTGGCATTAGGGGACCTCCCTGGATTTGACTCTTTGCTTCCTTAGACTTTTGACATGTACTCACACTGATTAACTTGGCCTCCCAGGCCTGACCCCTTCAGGCCAGACTTGTCCCTTGCCACTGACACTCTGGAATGACAGTGAGACCACTAGCACTTACTGTGGTGCTAAATAACCCTAAGTTTTCTTTGAAAGAAGCCCAAAGGGGATTAAGTTAGATGCAATAGGTCAGAATGGCTTGACCCTTGTTATTTTCACTTTGACCAAGCATGTAGTCCTTGTAAGTAAGCCTGGTTAACGTTAATCAGCAGGGGTTTAGGAGTGAGGACCTAAATAGCCCTGAAAGCTCGCTCTCTCCTTAACTGGTGATTTGGTTGCTGAGAACTAACCTCTGAATTGCTAGTGGGTGGTGCTGAGCATTTTGCAATCTAGGACAAGCTAAACAGAGAAAAAAAGCTTAAGAGAGAAACTAATCCACAGACTTTTTACAAATACGATTTTTCCTCCCTAGGCTGTCTCCCTTGCATTTCCCAGATGCAAGCTGTTGATCTTATACAGCATAAACCCACCTCACCAGCTATTTTACTCTACAAAAATCAGGGGAGTGCGCACACGTGCACACACACACACACACACACACACAGAGCTTCACATGGCTTCATCTTATTTTTGTTTCAGAAAGATTTCGCATGAAGCCACTCAGCAAATAACACAGAATTGCTTTTTATTACACCTGTTTTTGAGCAGGGAAGACACATTCAGATTCATATAGGAGCACATATAAAACAGACCCCAAAATCTTTTGAGATAAAATTCTGTACTTCAACACACCAAGAACACAGCTCATGAGAAACCCTATTGTGACCAACTAGTGAGTCAGGCAACGGAGAAGACTAAAATGC
Organism: Pseudocheirus occidentalis; assembly: GCA_028646575.1. Taxonomy (NCBI): domain Eukaryota; kingdom Metazoa; phylum Chordata; class Mammalia; order Diprotodontia; family Pseudocheiridae; genus Pseudocheirus; species Pseudocheirus occidentalis. Next base: position 289,934,032 of record CM053594.1, on the reverse strand, counting down.
ATGTGGAATGATGATTTCTTCCTCCAATTGCCAACTTTGAATTATCTTCTAGGAACTTGATTTCACTTGAAAATTATTACTCATTTCCTGTTAATGGATCTTTTAAATCCAATACTCTTCCAATAATCTATTCCACCTTCAAATCATCATATAAAAACTATCAATGAAGCAATTCACCCATAGAGTTGGTGGGGTTTTCTTTTTCATTGAACTGATTGGCATTCTTTCAAAATTCATCAACTGAGTCATTCAAAATGAATACTCTATGGATAGACATGAATGATATTCAACACAAAGAGTCAATATATATGATTATATATGAGTATACACATATATCCATGAAACTTGTACATACATGCATACGTATATACCTATATGTACATATATGCATGATCTATAGTTCTATATATACATTATATATACCTAAATCTCTCTCTATATACATATATACATGATGCATATGTAATATATAATATATAATATACAATAATTATATATGCAATATATAATAATACAATATTATGTGTATATATATATATAAATAGCTATCTTGTTTGGCCCAGGAGAAAGAGGACTGCAATTGGACTAACTAACCTGGGTTGGTTTCTCAGTTCTGGCACTTGAATACCTGTGTGACCTGTAATATCAAGTCACTTAACCTAAGCTCTCTGGGTCTCAGTTTCCTCTTTTGTAACTTAGGAATTCAGACTAGATGTCACATAAGGTATCTGCTAGTTCTAAATCTTTGATCCTATGACACTAATTAAATTTAAGGTTTTTAAAATTTTTTTAATTCAACAAGCACCTCTGTGGAGGAAATAGACAAATGTATGTGCTGTGAGTTTAGGTAGACCATCTTCTCTCCCCTTTCCATCATTTAAAAACAACATTATTGTTTCAGACTCTTTTTGTCCCCATTTAGGGTTTTCTTGGTAAAGATACTGGAATGGTTTGCCATTTCCTTCTCCAGATCATTTTTGCAGATGAGGAAACTGAGGCAAATAGGGTTAAGTGACTTCTCCAGGGTCACACAGAGAATGTCTGATGCCAGATTTGAACTCAAAGAAATGAGTCTTCCTGACTCCAGGCCCACACTCTATCCACTGCATGACCTAGCTGCCCCAAAAGAAATCTTAGAGGTCAAAGAAATGGAGGGTATAGAGTTATGCTAAATTTCCTCTCCAAGGGAGGCCTGCCCCATTTAAACATTCTGGTTGTTGTTTGTCCTATAACTCTTGAAGAAGACCATGACATCAGGGAGGTGATGCCAAGATGTGCAAGTGAATTGGATATAAGTGAGGCAGTCTGTGCAAAGTCACAACCTCACTTTCTCCTCAAGAGCCATCTAGGTCCAGTAGCCAGATATAAATCAGAATGAGTGGAGATAGCCCTGGATGAGTATGTGCATAAAATTTGCAGAGTAGGTGATGATTATATAGCCTATTAGTTGAATAAAGTGGTATTAAGACAGTCCTGCCTAACCTAGAAATAATGATCATGTAATGAGATTAACTACAGAAAGACCTTTCCCAGAACAGAAAGTTACCACAAAGTTAAGTTCTTCATCCCTTCCCCCCAAATCACTGGACACCCTGCCCCTATTACTCAAACTCCCAAATTAGGACAGTGTCTGAGCAGCCTTACCTGATAGGCTCCTTTTGCTGCCTGCTCTGAGGCTGTGTAAAACTATACAGTATGTGTGACTATCTGTCCCACTCCTGGAAGTTGCTAGCCACTTGGCAGCTGACTTAAGCTGATGCAAATTAAACTATTTATCTTCTAGCCTCGCCTCTTGATTTATTGACCTCCATTCAAATGGTCCTATGTGTAAGGAATTATTTATAGGTGGGTCTTAGGATCTCTATATTTAAGGCATTGTGCTAAGTACTAAAAAAGCTTTTACAAGGAGTGCACAACAACTTACACAAAGAAGAAAATGCAAAATACATACAAAGGAGAGAGTATATTCCAAGTGGATAAATCTGTGTTAGGTGTGTAAGAAGTTAGAAAAGATTATAAACCATAACCCCGTGACCACATGGAACTAAAAATCTAATGGAAAGATGAGATTAACTTAGTCAAAAATATTCATGAGTAGGCAATATCTGCCTAATAATACGAATAATTTGTTCAGTTCTGTCTGACTCTTCATGACCCAATTTAGAGTTTTCTTGGCAAAGATACTAGACTGATTTGCCATTTCCTTCTCTAGTTCATTTTATAGAAAAGGAAACTGAGGCAAACAAGGTTAAGTGATTTGCTCAGGGTCACATAGCTAGTAAGTGTCTGAGGTCAGATGTATACTCAAGAAGATGAGTCTTTCTGACAGCAGGCCTGGCGTTCTATCCCCTGTACCACCTAGCTGCCCAATAATGATAATAGCGAGCATCAACATTGTACTTTAAGAACTCCTTACAAAAGCATGATCTCATTTGATCCTTACAGGTAGGACATCACCTCCTACTCAATAAACTCCAATAGTTCCCTATTGCCTCCAGGATCAGATTCAAAATGCTCCATTTGATATTCAAAGCCTCTAAGAACCTAGCCCTCTCCTCCTTTTCTAGTCTTCTTACCCCTTAGTCCACATACTCTTTGATCCAGACACTGGCTTCCAGGCTGTTCCACCAAGAAGACGCTCCATCTATCAGCTGCAGGCATTCTCTCTAGTTACCCCCATGCTTGGAATGCTCTCACTCCTGAGTTCTACCTATGGACTTCCCGGGCTTCCTTCATGTCCCAATTAAAATCCCATCTTCTTAAGGAAGACTTTCCCAGCCCTTCTTAATTCTAGCACCTTCCATCTTAATTATTTCCAATTTTCTTCTGTATTATTGGTCTCCATCCATTTGCTTGTTGTTTCCCCCATTAGATTATTAGTTCCTTGAGAGCAAGAGGTCTTTGGCCTCTTTTTTGTATATCCAGCGCTTACTAGAGTGAGTGGTACCTAGTAGGAGCTTAATAAAGTTTGATTGATTACCCTGGATCCTATAGTAAGTCAGCTGGATTCAAATCCACATCCTCTAAAGCCAAACCCAGTGCTTTTTCCATAATGATTAAATCACCACTCCAGCAAAGCATAGAAGCATCTGAAGAGAAGGCTTGGAGTAGGATGTGAGACGTTAAAGAATGCTTTTGTAATGGAAGAGAAAGACTTTTGAGTTTGAAAGACTAAATGGATTCCAGGCTTAGACTTAAGCTTAAGGGAAGACTGGGTAGGGAGACTGATGATCAGATGAAAGGGGCAAGGGGCAAGCCTTTATGCCTGGGTCTGAGGAAGGCTCAAGAGGCTCAGATCACTTTCTTCAAAACTACATAATTTTGAAAGAAAATGTACTATTAGGTACTTCTCGAGTCTTTCTAAAAAATATTCTTTCAAATGCGTGTGAATTGCCCCCAAACCAGCAGGAAGAATTCTGAAATTAATTATTCAAAGAACTCTAAATTAAGATCTATGCATACAAATGCCAGTCCCAGGCTGGTTCTGCATTTGGGGCCACCCAAAATTAGGGGAGGGGCCCAAAGTTCTTTGAAAGCCCCAGCCCTTAAAGTTTACCATGTGCACTCAATTGGGCTAGGGTTATAGACTCCATGCCATCTCTCCTATGCCCCCCAAATGATGCTGAAGCTCCTATTGGCTCCAATGGGAGCTGGAGGACTATGGAGGGCACAGCACCGAGGCCGATAGAGGCCAAGCCAGGCAGGCTTTTGTAATGAGAATTATTATTCCCAGCCTCCTCCTTCTGCACATAAAGCCATGAATATGTGTGCCGTCCTGGGAGGACATGGAAAAGCACGCACAGTGCAACACATGGGCACCAGATGACTTGGGAACATGGATGCCTTTGCTTGTTTTAGCTTCTTTTTCAGAATTCCAGCAAGGGCAAGCATATAATGAGTTCAAACCGTTTACCACATTTCCTAGAGCTTTGATAGAACACGCACTCAATTGTTAACCACAATGCAATGTGGGGTTAAACTAATGTCCGCAAAAGGCTTTGCCAGCTAGAACACCTGAGACAGAAGGACAGCAGAATGAATTACATCCTTAGGGAGCACAGAATAGCTGGTGGCTTGCTGATGGTCACACAACAACTTGGTAATGAAGCTACCTAACACAGACCCTTAATCACCTTCATCCAGGCCATTCTCACTTCTTCCCATCTCTAGCTCAAATGAACACTTCCTTTCTTCTGAAAGGGGTGTGTCCTTCAGGCAAGCTAAAACTCCACATACTATCTCTGGAGCGATTTCCCCTAAACCACCTTTCCCTAGCCACTACTAGATGTATTCTTATTTGCCCTCTCTATAATGTGCTTTCTCTGGAAGTCTAGGACTTTCTCCTCTGTATCTGGTACACCCAGTGCTTAGCAGAATGCCAGAACCTTAGTGAGCCCTTCTTTCATTTGGTTCTGGCCACCTAATTAGTTCTAAATCTACCTAACTCTACTATCATAGAGTCCACATTTCCCCATCTTTTCCATGAGGATAATATGAGAGACTTAGTAAAATTCTTTACTAAAATCTAAGTAAGGGAGTAGCTAGGTGGCTCAGTTTCCTCATCTGCAAAATGAGCTGGAGAAGGAAACGGCAAACCACTCTAGTATCTTTGCCAAGAAAACCCCAAAATGGGTCCATGGTGAGTTGGACACAATTGAAACAAATTAACAGCAAGTTAGCTGTATAAAATAATTTTTATTTCATTTTATTTATGTTATATATTTATTATATTATATCATAGATAATATATAATGTTTATTATATGTTTATTATTTTAGATAAATATTATAATAGTAAATACATCCTATAGTATATAATATATACTATATATTATTTATGTGTAGATATCAACATGTAAGAATACATTACAATAATACATATACTATAATATATAGCACAAAAAAGAGAAGAAACAAGCATTTATTAAGTGTCTACTGTATGCTAGACACTGCTCTAGGTGCTTTACAAATATCATTTCATTTATTTCTCACAACAACCCTGGGAGTTAAATGCTATTATTAAAATGCCATTTTACAGATGAGAAAAATGATGCAAGCAGAAGTTAAGTGACTTGCCTAGGGTTACACAGATTGTATGCATCTGAGGCTTGATTTGAACTCAGGTCTTCCTAACTCCAGGTCCATCACTCTATCCACTGCATCACAGGATTCTCACCAACAGTCCTTTTAGTAACACATTCCAGAATTTTACTAGGGGTATAAGCATAGCTTAATTGCCTATAGTTTACATGCTCCATCATTTTCATTTGCCCCATTCTCCACAATCAGCAATGAGAGTGATTCACACACATCTACCAATTCTTTCAGTATTTTGAAATATTGTTCTTCTGGACCTATGGATTTGAACTCGTAGAGTTTATGGGTTTCAGCTCACTCTTAGCCATTTTTATTCTGCCCTTTCCAACTGAAAGATCAGTGCCTCCACTCATAGCAACGGCCCAATCCCTTCTTTTACCTCTTTTCTTCAGTGTGTAAAAACCAGTTCTCTTTGTTAGTATTCACTGCCAGTCTCTGTTCATTTTGAGCTGTAGCACTCTGGACCCTATTTTTAGAGGACCATGCCCAGATCTTCTCTTCCTCTCCTATTGCTTGCCCTCGCATCTGTGTTCTGAACATATTTCTTACAACTCTCAGTTGGGTTTTGATCCATATCAATTGCTTGCGGCAGTATGCTCTTTACTTCCTCCATTGGAATTGGTTATGTTGGTCCTTTTCAGTGTCATTCTTGAGATTTCCCAGTACCTCTTGGACTGATTATCCTTTCTAAAATATTAGGTCATAGAATCCATTGAATCTTTGCTTTATTCATTAGATGAGCAAAGCACTTGGTCAGAAATCCACTTTTTCTAAATCTAGATGGCAAGTCAGACTATTCCTGGCTTCTCTCTCCTCTCTACTATGAATTCTAATATGGAGTAGTCATTTCTCATCAAGACTTTGATTGTTTCTCTTTCAAAAATCAGTTTCTCCTTGATAGTCAGAATAAGAACCAAAATAATAATTCCCACTGTTGCTCCCTCCATGGTTAGAAGGATGAAATTATTAACAAGACAAGAATATATTAGTTGCCCCTAAATACTTTTGGGTGGGAGTGGATGGATGGGAAGAGAGGGGGGGAGGGAGGGGGGAGGGAGGAAGGGAGGGAGGGGGAGGGGGGAGAGAGAGAGAAAAAGAGAGAGAGAACAGAGAGACAGAGACAGAGAGAACAGAGAGACAGAGATAGAGCAAAAGGGAGGGGGGGAGAGAAGGGGAGAGAGAGAGAGAGAGAGAGAAGGAAAAAGGGAGAGAGAGAGAGAGAGAGAGAAAGAGAGAGAGAGAGAGAAAAGGAGAGAGGGAGAGAGGGAGAGAGAGAGAGGGATGGAGGGAGAGAGAGAGGTGGCAGATGTGTTGATAATTAAATTCTTCATCACAGTTATCTCATGCTACCTTGCCGGGTTTGTGACCCATTCCTGAGTTTCTCCTCTATTTTCCTCTTCTGTCTAGGTGGTCTGTTGGTCTGTTGTATATTCCCATGACAATATTGCTTCAATTTCTCTCCCAGTGTATATTTACCCAAAAGTTCTCTACCGCATTTCTTCTATCTTGCTGCAGGATTTCCTCACATGATTAGACAATATCAGGCTCTTGCCTCTTTTATGTTTCTTTTCTTCTTTTTGAATGCTGGACCCTTCTAGAGACATCTTCTAGTTAGGCGTTCCAGCCCATTCAGTCTTTGTGATGCCCATGAGGTCAAATGTTCCTCTCTGGGTTAGGATTTCAAGTTCACCTAAGTTGTTACCCCACATTTGGTGTATTTCTGAATAAAGATTTGGGGTCATGGGCTTTATTGTTCACTCCTTTCTTGGGTTCTATTTCCTGAGTATTGTTGAATCCCTTCACTAATCACTCCTTTTCTTTACTCTGTATTATAGCTGCTACTTACTATGACACTTAGCTTAGTAGATATTAGGAGGCAGATTTTTTTTCTCTCACCTCATTTTTCAGTTTAAAGTCATCTTGGTCAGATCTGTAAGCTTAAATCCTATATCTATAGATGTAGATATACACAAATACATACATATATACACACATATATACATACTCACACACATATATAAGGAATATTCACATATGTATATAAGGATGTATATACATACATATGTATATATACACGTTCATATGTACACACATATATGTGAAATATACCTAAGAACTATATTTTGTGTCTCTGTTATATACTGTGACCGTGATGTGATGTGATGTGTGTGTATGTGTGTGTGTGTGTGTGTTTGTGTGAGCACCCAAGCATTATTCAGTTGTTTCAGCTATGTCCAACTCTTCATGACTCTATTTTGGTTTTTCTTGACAGAGATACTGGAGTGGTTTGCTAGCTCCTTCTCCAGCTTATTTTACACATCAGGAAAATGAGGCAAACTGGGTTAAGAGATTTGCCCAGGTCACACAGTTAGTTAGTGTCTGAGGACATATTTGAACTCAGGAAGATGAGTTTTCCCGTCTCCAAGTCTGGCATTCTATTATCCACTCCATCACCTAGCTCCGTGTGTGTGTGTGTGTGTGTGTGTGTAATACATATATATGTATGTGTGTATCCATGCATGCATGTATATGTAAAACAGTCTTTCCTGGGCATATTCCATACCTAGCCAAGAGTCCATTATTCCCAAATTTAAACCATGGACCAGAAATCCAAAAATCCTTTTTTCAGACACCATCTTAACCAACTGGTGTCTCCTAAAATCTGCCTTTCTCTTGTGAAGCCTCTGCCTTCACTTGGCAGCAATCCCCTTCCTTCCATGAAGCCTCCCTCAATTAAAGCTATGTCACTACAACCACACACTCTTCACAATACCATTTCCTCAGCATGCAAATTTAAATTTCTGTTACTGCAGGAGAAATGATTGTACTTTTGAGCTTAATCTTCTTAGAATCTGTATAGTGATTTTAATTCAAAGCACACAATTTCACATTAGAGTATAGATACTGGTGTATTGTGCTCTGATTGATTCATTTTCTCCAAAGAGATTGTACAACTACTCCAGTACTGGCAGCTTAGTGAATGGTGTGGAAGGAATGCTCGACTTCAAGGACTGAATTTCCAGCCCAGGTCCAATACATTAATGAGCCAGGAGGCATGGTCAAGTCACTTACTTAGCCTCTTTGAGCCTCTGCTTTTCCTGTCAACTGAGGAGAATAATTAATAATAATAATAATAATAATAATAATAAATAGCCATAACAATAACAACAACAATATTTTCACTACCTTATCATATGATTGTTATGAGGAAAGTGCTTTAACAAAACTTGAAATGCTAAAGAAATGTTAGTTCTTCATTGTTCCTAATAGCACTTATCTCATTTCTTGGTGGATTCAATAAATACTTATTGAGGGACTGATTGAATTTCTGTGTTTGTGCTTCTCCTCCCCATTAGACTGTCTTTAAAGGACAGAGACTCTCCTTCCTTGCTTCCTTTTTTTATCTTCCAGTAGAACCCAAATACAGGGCTTTACATACAGTGCATGCTTAACAAATAAACACTGCCAACGATATTCCATCCTTCTGATTTAGGAGACCAACAATTAGTCTCCTAATCTCTAATCAGGGATTTGACCAGAGGGGTTTAAGAGTTCCTAAAATTCTACTTTGTAGCTTGAAGAAAGCTCTACAGGAGCCCTTTTGTAGCATCAAACCAAGTACTTTCTTCATCTCCCACCCCACCTTGAGAAGTTCTAATCCCACTCTGCCATAGAACTGTTTTCTTAGCTCCTCTCTCTTTCTGACTTACTGGTTCTAAATCCATAAGAAAGAAAACCAAAGATTTTGGTTTGAGCTTTGACACAGACTTGACTTTGGGGTCAGGGAAAACTGGGACCATAAATATCACCCAAATAAGAGTTTACACAGGAATTGCTTTGTAGCACTGTGGGCTGTGAATTTACAGGGAAGTCAAGAAGGAAATCAATTTAGAACCTTTCCTTGTTGTAAATGGGCCTTGGTGTAAGAAGGTGGACAGGCCAGAGTAGGTAACCAATCCATCAGTCTAATAATGAGCTACCTTTATTAAGTGCTTACTGTTTGCCAGGCCCTACGCTAAGCTCTCAGGATACAGAGAAAGACAAAAACAATCCCTGTCTTCAAAGAACATACATTCTAATGAGAGAGTCAACATATAAAAAATTATGTATAAACAAGATATAAGCATGATAAATTTGGAGGGAATTATGTCAGATGAAAGGCACTACTAAGTATTAAGTCTTAAGAGGGAACAGGAAAGGCTTCTTGCAAAAGGGTAGGATTTTATTTTATTTTCTTATTTCATTTTATTTTATTTTTCATTGACTTGTTTACTTTTAGTTTACAAGATTCAGCTCCACAATTCCTTGAGTTTTAATTTTTCTCCCCTCAATTTTTCTTCCTTCCCCTTAGTTGAGACTTGGAGGAAGGCCAAGAAGTGGAGAAGCAGAGATGAGGAGGGAGAGAATTCCAGGCATGTGGGGCAGCCTGTGAAAATGCACAGCGTTAGGAGATGAAGCATCTTGTGTGAGGCCTTCATTTTAATGCATATGAATGTTTTAAGAAACAGTGTGGCAGGATAGGGTGCCAGCGTTGGGTCAAGGTCCACCTGATACATACTGGCTGTGTGAGTCTGGGCAAGCCCTTAAATTCCATGTGCTTTACCTGAGGTGTCAGATACCTGGTGTTCTCATTGTGAGTGGAAACACTCCCTAATGTAGTCCAAACCAGATTAAAAAATGTAATTGGGAAATATTTAACAAAAAAAATAACAATACAATAGAACATAGAAAATGTTAGTATATGGTTTTCTAAGTTAACAAGCAGCCAGCAGGACTGCTTATGAACAGTTTAGTAACCTCCTTTACTATCTGAGTTTGAGATACTGCCTTTATTAACTCTCCAAGACTTTGAGTCTTAGGTAACTGACGAACCACAAAACTGTTGGTGAATTAGGGGTTGTCTATCCCAAGCATGTGAAGACTCTCCAGAGTAGAATGGGTCAATGAGAACATTTGCTCCAACTGCCTTGAAGGTTGCTGGAGCGGGCACTGTTGAGAGCTTAGAGCTTGGTCAGACATCAAAGATGCCAAGGTCATCCAATGCATCTTGGGCCATCACCAGCCATCTTGACTTTTGTCTTGCCACTAGATTTTGATGACTCTAAAAGAGAGAGTGAGATGAAAGACTTTATGCAACTCTGTCTCACTTAATCCAGTTCATGCATAAGTCAAGACATTGCTTGTGATGTCATTGGTTCTTCAAAAATAAAGGATGAACAACAGCAATAAGATTTTAAGTTATAGAAGGGGTACTGAACTACACTGGTAAAGGGAATTTGCTCACTTGGAATTTCCTATACTAATTAAATCATAGGTTCAGGTTCCTAAGCCTTCCTTCCTCCTGCCTTTATGGTCCTTGAATCTTTAAGCTTTTGATATATGCATTTTATTTCATTTAGAGCAGCGGTTCTCAACCTCTGAGTTGTGACCCCTTTGGGAGTCGCCTAAGACCATGGGAAAAACACATATTTCCCATGGTTTTAGGAATTGAGACACCACTTCTCTATCAATCTCCAGGTAGGTCTGCCTACATACGAGTATTAAAGTGTTGTGGCATTAGGAAGGTTGAGAACCACTGCTTTAGAGAGTTAGCTCCATGAGGCCAGACTCATCTCTAGGGGTTGGCAAAATAACTATTACATACAATAAGTTTTTAATAAATAATTGTTTGTTTGATTGACTGGCTGAACTCCCTTCTTTTCTCAATGTGATTCATTAACAAAGGCTCTGAAAGACGAATGTAGGAAGCTGCCTCCACAGGTAGACGTGAAGAATCCTAACGTGCTATACCCTATGGCCTTTAATCCTGGTGCTGGAGTGGTGCTGGAAATTCCTACCTTAAATTCCTTGAAGACAGGGATCATGTCTTTCATCTTGAGGCTAGTAGGTGTTTAAAAACCATTTTTGAAACAAATATCTTAATTATTCACCTATTTTCAACAACTGCCACACAAAATAATAGGATATTGAAGGAATGGGGACCAAGTTGAACCAGTCTTATAAAAGTCAAGAGTATGGCACATTATATGGGCCAAGGCAGGACTCTGTGACCTAGTCAGCCAGGGTACTTCAAGAGAGATTATAAATGATTTGATTTTAGGATGGGGGATAATAAGAGAAGCCTAGAAAAGGGACATGAGAAGACAGCTTTAGCCTACTTTACTCTGTTTTGTCTTGGACTAACTCCTGGTATTAGACACTTTCAGCTACATGATCCTATCCTGTTTCTTTAATCACAGTGTTAATACTGTAATACTCTCTGTCCACTGGCTAAGCATCCTAAAGGATGCTGTGTTCTTTATGCAACTAGTTCCCTGTATCCCTTCAAGGAAACACTGTCCAGATGCTCCATTCCTATCTCTCTCTGGCAATGACATATGAGCCTTTTGCCTTATATATCTAAGATACCAGACCTCCACTATGCTTTTGGCTGTCTTCTATCATACATAATGCTTTACATATTGTCTTTCCCTTATTAAAAGGTAAACTCCTTGAGGGCAGGGACTGTCTTGGGTGCTTGTATATGTTGTCCAAGAACTTGGCTCTGTGCTTGTGCTTGTAACCACTTAAAAATGTTCTATCTATCTATCTATCTATCTATCTATCTATCTATCTATCTATCTATCTATCTATCTATCTATCCATCCCTCTATCCATCTCCATCCTTCTTCCTCTCTTATCCACCCTCCATTTCTTCCTGCCTGCCTCCCTGCCCCCCCCCCACCCCCGTTTTTCCTCTCTCTCATTTACCTGTATCTGTCATCAGTGGCAGTGATGAGCACAGAGAACAGCCACTCTCTGCGTTCTTCTTTAGTGCACTCTGAAAATGACTCCTTCACGAGAAAAGCCTGCTTCAAAGTCGCTATGGACTTTCTAGTAACTCTGGGACCATCTCTAGGACCATGTGAAGCACAGAGCAAAGCCAAGAAGGAGCGGTACCAAAATCCAGGAACAAGTAACACTCTGCACTCCTGAGCTTCCTCCTACATCCCTCCCCCCACAGGCTCATTACCATATAATTCAAGACTTTGATGACTCTGATCTTTATAGGAGTACACCCTCCAATGAGGCAGATAGCAACCCGGCCATGCCCAAGAATTATTATGCAATCTATATGGAATGAGGTTACAGTACACAACAAAGTCAGCCTTAAAAGGGAAAAGGAAGTCTCCAAAGGGTAAGTGAAACAACTGTGTGGAAGGAAGGAGGAGCTGATCCAGTCACTTAGTATTTGGTAGATTAGAGAGCAGTATTTAAGAACCGATTGACCATAAGATTCATGTCTTTTGAGGGTATCATTTCAACTTCTCTGAGACCCCCCTATTTCCCAGGAATATAGGGGTCTTTCAATTGGGGCCACTGAGCTTCAAATTGTCTTGAGTACCTACCACGTGAAGGGCATTGTCGTGAGTACATTGGGATTGAAAAATGCAAAATTGAGTCTTCACCTTCCATGAAAGCTAATAAGGGTCTTAAGAAGGGGTAGTCCCAATTTGCTAGAGGAATGGATTTGTTACCTATTCTGAACTAGAGGGTTTAGCACTTATCCTCGAGCCTAGTTAAAAAAAAAAATCACGGAAGCGAGACTCAAGAGACCAAAGGGGTTTGAATGGTTCCTCCCTCAGTGTAAAAGGCAGAACAGAGCTGAAGTCTAGATTACTGGTACTATTTGTTTAGAGCCCTGGCTGTTTGGAGGCTTTCAAAATGGCAGATTTTTTTCTCCCCAGGACATGTGGTAAGACCAAAAATTGAACTGAAAAGCTTCAATTCCTCCTTCTTACACTTGTGCCTCACTTCTTGTTCTCTTTCCCTTTCCAAACATAACTGTCTGTGACAGTGGAAAGGGGGCTGGAAAGTGGAGTCAGAGAACCCAGGCATTTACTTTTTATGTGACCTTGGACAACACATTTATTCTCTCTTGACCTTAGTTTCCTGGGAAAAGGTTGAGCTAGATGAACTCCCAGACTGTAAAAGAGAAGGAAGGAGGCAAAGAATGATCAAGAACAGTTTTAAACCCCTCTCAAGAAGAGGGATGAACTTAAAGTCTTCAGTGGTGCCATTTTGTTACAGCATGGTTGTACTGTTTAGTTTGGTTTAACCCTATCTGGCTCTACTGGGCTGCTTCACTACCTTAATATGTGGTCTTTAGATCTGGGGAAAAATTCAATGCCTGGTGGAATGGGACAAAAGAAAAAGAGGCTCCCTTTCTAGGGCAGACTGGAGGCATTCTTTGCATGTCTCTCCCTCCATTTCCACAAGGTGTCCAGCACCAGCTGGAGACACTCTCTGGTCAGGGTGACACACTCCAGAATGCCTTAAGGTTCTGCTATTACACTTCTTAGGCTGAAAAAAAATGCTAATGAAGTCAAGAGAAAAGGCATGTTCTTCCTAATAGCACTAAGTCACCGGGATGTGCATCTTACTGATTAAATTCAGCTGCCTCTTTCATACCATCACAGATTTGCACCTGCAATTACCTGTTCACACCTGGGAAAGCACACGTTTTGCAGACTCCATTTTGGGAATGCTCAGCCTACGTGTTTCCTGGAATAAGTAACCGCCTAAGTCTCCAAATGCAGATACCAAGCTGATGATTACTTGTCCTCCTGATGGTTAAAAGGGGGAGGGGGCTGGGCAAGGGAATAAGCAAAAGAAAGGAGAAAGTTAGGAAGAGCTGAGTGTGTGCTGTCTCTTCAGGAGCTGAACTCTCTCCATCTCAGAGCGCCCAATCCTCCGGGCTGTTAAGCACGGACTGACCTCCACCCCCACAATCAAGAGCCAGTCTTTCCATGAACAGCTTTACACACAGACTGTGTAATTTTCTACAAAGGCGTCTGGAAATCATTTGCACTGTAAGATTCTCTGCAGTGATAACAAGGTATCCAAAATGAGAACGATTCTGAAATAATCTTCAAAAGGTTCCCAAATGAAATCTACCCCCACCACTCTGCCACAGATTACTTTGGGAGGAAGCAGATGCAAACAAGTCAGTTTATGCGGTTGTGTCTGAAGTGATTTAGCCACCTGTGCCTTAAGACGCCTGTCAGTCTCTACTGGATTAGTGTAGTTATCTGATACTCGACTGAAATTCAGCAAGAGCTAGAGGTCAAATATCTCCCGAGTTCGCTGGCTGGGAGGGAATGAACTAGACCTTTGATAGGACCAAGGAAGGATTTGGGGCTCCCTCCATGGTGCCCACCTTCGGCACAGATCTCAGGAACTGTTTTCAGAGTCAGAGCTTCCAGGCATATAATTCAGACATGCAACCCGAGTAGGCTAAACTCTTACTATATGCAAGGTATAATCCTGTCGTTTCAAATCCTACATTAGGAAGGCTTTCAAGAATTTCAAGATTTAAACATTTCGAGAATTAAAATTTGCTTCTCTTTTCTCTTCCACATTTGACTTGAGACTCAGCCCCTCTCTGAAGCACAGGGATGACAGCCAAGGTTGTGGGGTTGGAAGAAAGGTGATTCAGGGCAAAAGGCTACGAGACTTCTAGAATAACTGCAAACGGCTTCCCACAGACTCTAGTCTTCATGTTAAGGTTTCCTTTGAATTTATATGAACACTTTGTAAATTCCACGAATTTACAAAAAGCACACTTGTTATTTCCTTCTTAAAGCAATCCCAGATCTCTATTTTAATAGAGAGTGGATTCAGGAAGACTTGTCTTCCTGAGCCCATATCTAGCCTCAGACACTTACTAGCTGGGTAACTCTGGGCAAGTCACTTAACCCCATTTGCCTCAGTTTCCTCAACTGTAAAACGAGCTGGAGAAGGAAATGGCAAACCACTGCAGTATTTCTGACAACCCCAAATGGGATAGTGAAGAATCAGACATGGCTGAAAACAACCCAACAATAACAGTGACAAACTATAACTTGTTATTCAATATTACTGAATTTGGAATCAGAAGACCTGAGTTCAAATCTCATCTCTGGTATATACTGACAGTGACATTTCAATTTTCCAGGCCTCCACTTCTTCATCTGTCACAAAAGAGGGAAACTGAGATGACATATAAGGTCCCTTCCTACTTTTCTTTTTCTTTTTGCTTTTTGGAAGGGAGAAGGCAGGGCAATTAAGGTTAAGTGACTTGCTCAAGGTCACATGGCTAGTATGTGTTAAGTGTCTGAGGTCACATTTGAACTCAGGTCCTCTTGACTCCAGGGCTGGAGCTCTATTCACTGCACTTCCTAGCCATCCCTATCTCTTCCTACTTTAAATCTGTGATCCCTACAGTTCCTTGAGGGAGCAGAGGATGTCAGGGTTAACACCAAAGTTCAGGGCAGCTTTCCTGGGTTTCCCACAGCTGAAGGATCAAGGGATGCCAGAATGCCCTAGAAACTTCAAGATCAGATGAAGAACTCTATTTTAGAGTGCATTTCTCACGGCAGGAAGCCTTTGGGGTGAACTAAGGCAAGATACCTGGAATTATTCCACGTAAGACTGGGCACATCTATCGAAAATATTTCTCTAGAGCATATTTGTGCTGCGTCAGTTTTTCAGTTGGAGCAATTTAGACCCTACTTTTCCTATTTACTCCAAAGCGTGCTGAAAGAGACTAAATTCACAGTAGCAGATGGCACCTCCTCAGAAACACAGTGAAGCAGACCTGTAGAGCACAGAGGAACAGACTTGACAAGGAATGGCAGAGCAGAGTCTGTAATCCATTTTTAAAGGGACAGTAGATACAGCAGAATTCTTGTAGAAGCCTCTGCCAGGATGCCTTGGTATATAACATTAGTGAGTCAAAGGCTCCTTTCTCCATGTAGGCAGGAGTTTTCTTGGTTCTCTGGATGGAGATCACACTGACCAGCCGTGTTGTAAAAGGGCTTCTGCAGTGCAGTGGAATGCATATACAGAGATGTGGGTTCTAAACCTTCCTCTCACTCTAACTCACTATTTAATAGGTGAATCCCTTCTTTGGGTCTTTATTCCTTCCCGTGTAAAATGAATTAGACTAAATAACTTCCAAGATCTTTTCCAGTTCTATTGTTTTATAATTCCTATAATCATGCCATTGGACAGTTAGGTGATGTGATGGATAGAATGCCAGACCTGGAGTTAAAAAGACTCCTCTTCTTGAGTTCAAAT
Organism: Pseudocheirus occidentalis; assembly: GCA_028646575.1. Lineage (NCBI taxonomy): Eukaryota > Metazoa > Chordata > Mammalia > Diprotodontia > Pseudocheiridae > Pseudocheirus > Pseudocheirus occidentalis. The sequence continues at coordinate 289,917,836 of CM053594.1, read as the reverse complement.
CTGGCCTCAGACACTTATAGCTGTATGACCCTGGCCGAGTCACTTAATCTTGTTTGCCTTAGTTTTCTCATCTGTAAAGTGAACTAGAGAAGGAAATAGCAGACTACGCCAGCATCTTTGTCAAGAAAACACCAAATAGGCTCACAAAGAGTTGGACATGACTGAAATGACTGAACAACAGCAACATGATCATGCCTTTAGAGTCTGAAGCCCTTTAGAGGTCATAGCATTCCCCTCCCTTCATTTTACAGATGAGGAAACTGAGGCCAAGAGGGAAATGATGTGTTGAAGATCACATTGGTAGCAGTAAATGGAAGAGCTAGAATTTTGTCTTATTGTCCTCAGATTCCAAAATCAACATTATTAATAACTCTATACTACTTTGCCTCATAAATATATGCCAATGATCTTAGGAATAATAGAGTGAGGGAATCAGTACAGATCTTTCACCATTAAGGCTGGTGGGCCACATACGCCATCTTTGTATATCGAAGTCAGCATTACTATCACAACAATATAAAGAACTACAAGGAGTTCTCCACTCTCACGAGTACCTCACATATGGCGGCAGTTCCACTCTGGTAGTCATCAGATCTTCAGTTCCCTCCTAGATGCTACTACTTATAATTGTTCTCTCCTCCTCCCTTCCCTCAGCCCTGCTAACTGCATATCCTTACCCTAAGAGAGCACCTCCTTCTGCCTCCTTTCCCCCACCTCTCCATCTCTCCTGGGTGCCAGTCCAGAGTAGGGAATCTGCGATAGGAGGACTGACCTTGGCAGAATTCAAAAAAAAGAGAGGAAGGGAAAGTAAAATCCCCCTTCTTCCTTTCCTAAAGTTTCTTCAAGTCTTCTTAAATCACCTCACCCCTACCCAATTTTAGAGCTACTCAGAGCTGGCTTAAGGACTCAGAGAATTGATGAAATTAAGGGATCTCACTTCAGTCTTTTTAGCACCCAATGATGCATCATTATCACCTGTGAGCACCTTTCTTTTTTCCTATGGAGTTTAAGTGGAAAAAAAGAGGTGCAAATAGGAAGGAAATGCTTTATTCTTCTCTGTTTTCAATTGTTGCCAGAAACAAAAATCTTTAGAAAGATACCAGGGGAACTATCTGCTGGCTCAGGGACCAAAGAAGCTGTGAGACAATGTTCTTTTCGAAATGGGCCAGGGAAGGAGAGAAATCCCGAAAGGAAGTAACAGGTGGTGACAGTGTGAAGAAAAGAAGTGGAATCATCTCTGGAGCATTCAGAAGGAAAGTGAGGAGCTACAGGGGAGTTGACATAGATGGAGAAAATGGTTTTACACCAGTAGGAGACTCACAGCAGTTCTCAACCTGTGGGTTGTGACCCCTTTGGGGGTCAAATGACCCTTTTACAGAGGTCACAGGGATCACTTAAGACCATTGGAAAACACATATTTCCGATGGTCTTAGGAGCTGAGACACGGCTCCTCTATCCATCTCCAGGTCCGTCTGTCCACATGCATATATGCCTACATACAAGTATTAAAGGGTCGCGGCATTAAGAAGGTTGAGAACCACTGCTCTACTGTCTCTTCCTTCCTACATTATCCTGACTCTACTCCACCCTATTCTGGATCCAAACCCTGACTCTGGTCATGGAATTCCACCCAACACCTAGGACTGGGAGCTGGACTCCTGACACCAAACAGGGAGAGGTATTAGATGGGAGAAGGATTCTCTAATATTACTTTCATGGTTGCAGCAAACGAGGATATTTCTGGCCCCTTAAGTTAGAAAACGGTGAGTTTTCCCATCGACATTATCTCATGTTGTGGTTAGGTTCTATAATAACTGAGATATGTTCAAGGATGTGCTAAGTTAAATAAGATTTTATAGGTTGGTCAAGGAAGCTAACTATGACATATACAATTATTGTATTAGGAAAACATTTTGAGTTCCAAACAATTTAGTTTAAAATTCATTTTATAAATACAACTCATTTGTAAGTTTAGGTCCTGCCTACCTGGAAAAGCTGAGATTTGTCAAGTTAAGGTAGTGAGGTGGTATAGTAGATAAATTATTGAACTTGGAGTCAGAAAGACCTGAGTGCAAATCCTGATACTTACTAGTAGTGTGACCCTAGGTAAGTCATTGAATCTTTCTTTATCTCAGTTGCCTCATCTGTGAAATGAGGGAGCTGGAATCTGTTTATACTCCGCCTCTAAATCTATGTTCCTCTAAAATTGGGGCAGAGAAGTGAAGTGACTTGATGGAACTCAAAGTGAGACAAGGCTAAAATGCAATCACTTTCAAATATGCCTTTTGCCCTCCAGAGGCAATCAGGCTTAAGTGACTTGCCTAAGGTCATACAGATAGTTAATTGTCTGAAGCTGGATTTGAACTCAGGTCCTCCTGACCCCAGGGCTGGTGCTCTGTCCACTGAGTCACCTACCTGCCCTTTATAAAAATGTAATGACTTAAATCATATTTCTATTACTTATAGATGCAAACTAATTGATAAACAAGGTTCTTGAACTGTGTGTCAAGGAAATGTGGTCAGTGAAATCACCCACAAGCTCTTTCTTCAGGGTCTCTTACACCTGAGAGTAGTCTTTGTTTTCAGTATCTTCATCTTTAGAGCTACTTACTTGATATAATGATAATGATAATAATAATAATAATAACAATAAAGTACCATTTAAACAGTGATTTAAAATTTGCAAAAGACTTATTAATATTATCTCACTTGAACCTCACAACAACTCTGAGAGGTTATTCCCATTTACAGATGAAGAAACTGAGGTCAACAGGTTAAGTGACTTGCCTGGGACAGCTAGTAAGTGTCTGAGGTTGGATCTGGACTCAGGTCTTCCTGTTTAGTTCTCTATCTGCTGTGCTGTCTGAGAGATTGGGCCCTCATACCCTCTCTCCTAAACTAATTCAATAGGTTTCCCTTTTTTTCTTTTTATTTCCATATTAGCCATGTTGCAAACACACACACATACAAGAAATAAAAGAAAGTTTAAAAATCTGCATATAGAGTTAATCAGTTCTCTCTCTGGAAGTGGAAAGCATTTTTCATTATGGGTCCTTTGGAACTGTCAGGTCATTGTCTTGATCAGAATACCTAAGTATTTGGTAGTTGATCATTATTAAAATATTGCTGTTATCGAGTACAATGTTCTTCCGGTTTTGCTCACTTCATATAAGTCTTCCCAGGTTTTTCTGAAACCGTTCTCTTCATTTCTTAAAGCACAATAGTATTCCACCACAATCATACATCACAATTTGTCCAGCCATTCCCTGGCTGATGGGTGTCCCCTCAGCTTCCAATCCTTTGGCCTCTATAATGATCGGGGTAATTTGAAGGTCTTCCCTGCCCCTTAATAAGCTCAAGGGAATTTGAAATGATTTGAAAATATACTCTGTCACCTAATAGGCTGTATGTGGTCAGTGAGATCAGCTACCATGCTCTTCTTCTGTGGCGGAAGGAGTTTGCTGAAGGGTAGAGCAGAACCCACAGGAGAAGCTTGCTTAGGGGAGGCTTGTTTTTCAGGAATGCCCACATCTTGTTACTTTGTAATGATCTTCTCTGACCCTGAAGTATATACCTCTGAGAAGAGGTTTTGCTTTTGGGCTCAATTTGAGAAAAGTTGTGATTTGGTCAGATGAGACTCTGGGCAGCCATCGGGCCCTCTGGCTTTGTAAACTCAGATATTGATGCTTCTCTCTCTGGTATGGTCAGACTGTGATGGTCAGACAGCTAGAAGCCCTGTCTGCTGAATTGTGTTATTTTCATTGTCTGTATTTTTGTCTGCTTGTAACTTCTGTTTGTATTCTCTGAAGTTCAGGGAACTGACTTTTTCCCCTGAACTAGGTAAATGATATATGTTTGATTAAAGTAAGATTGTTAACCCTTTTTTTTTGAGTTGCTTTCCTTTAGAAAAGCAGATCAAAGAACTTGTGCCAGCAGCCATTCTGGGTATGCTAGGGTGCTTGCTGCTTTACCCTTCCAAAAAGAGATACTATGAATATTTTTGTACAAAGAGGTCCTTTTACCTTTTCTTTGATCTCTTTGTGATATAGACCTAGTAGTGGTATTGCTAGGTCAAAATATATGCACAATTTTATAACCCTTTGAACACAGTCTAGATTTATCTTTAGAATGTTTGGGCCAGTTCACAACTTCACCAAAAGGGCATCGTTGGCCCAATTCTTTCACATCCCCTCCAGCATTTCTCATTCTCCTTTTCTGTCATTTTAATCAATATGAAAGATGTGAAGTGATATCTGAATTGTTTTAAGTTGCATTTCTCTAGTCAATAGTGATTTAGAGCATTTTTTCATGTGACTATTGATAGCTCTGATTTCTTCCTCTGAAAACTGCCTGTTCATATACTTTGATCAATTGGGGAATGATTTGTATTTTTTACAAATTTGATTCAGTTCCATATATGTTTGAAAAATGAGGCCTTGGGGGGGCGGAGCCAAGATGGCAGCGTAGAAGCAGCAAAGCACCACAGCTCCCACACAAACACACTAAAAAACTCATAAAATGGGACGCTAAACAGATTTTCAAGCTCCAAAACTCTCCACAAGACAGAA
>CM053594.1:289889257-289912768 GCA_028646575.1 Pseudocheirus occidentalis | reverse complement strand
GAAGAAAAAGCCTCCCCTTGGACTAAACTGAGGTTTGTTCAAAATCAAGGGGTAGAAAGTTTGTGTGGTTTTCTAAGAACTTTATTTGGAAACTAAAGTTAATGGTTGCCCGATGAGTGGAAGATCAGAATATTGTGAATTGTTGATTGAATCAACTCCCTCTTAGGGAAACTAAGTGATTCCTTTTGTTAATTGATTGATTGAATCTTTAACTTGATTGATCAAATCTTTAAATGTGAAGTTAAGCTGGTTCCCCTCTTAGGGAAACCAGGTGAATTGATTGATTGAATCTTTAACTTGATTGATTGAATTTTTAAATGTTAGGGAAACCAGATGATTCTTCTCTTGTTACTTGTTACCTTCTGTAATAAGATATGATATTGAGACTTTCCTTACCCTAAATATTGTATATAATATTGTGAATTGTTGATACTCTAAATACTGTACTGAATCTTGATTTGTAATGGAATAAACAGAATGTTCACTAATACCGTGTAATCCGAATCTTAAAAGCTGTTCACAGTAGCATTCTCTCAGGAATCTACTGTTGATTGGCTTTACAGGTGCCTAGAAATGGACACAAATATAACAGATGTGGCCTGAAGTCCCTTGCACTATTTGTTCAGTCCTCCCCTGGCTAGATAGCCTCTCTGAATTTCAGGGGACACTTAACTGGTCTCTGTTTCTCTGACTTCTGACAAGGGCAACTTCCCTCAATGGGCAGGGAACACAAATGATACTTGAATGGATCCTGAGACTTCTGGCTGCATCTCTTGTCATGTCTATCGCCATGTGAGGGTTGGCAACAGACCAGTTTCTGGCATAGTCTTAGTTAGAATGGTAAAAGCAAAATGAGATTATTTGCGGATCAGTTCAATCAGTCAGCAAGCATTTACTCTTTACTACTGCTACTATTTGCCAAGCACTAGGCTAAGCATTGGCTATACAAAACTTAGAAAGAACAAAACGCTCTCCACTCTGGAGTAACTTGCATAGTAACAGGGAGACAATTGAGAATAAATATAAATAAAGACAGCCAAGTTTAATGCAAGGTATTGGGGCGGTGGCATCAGCAATTAGAGGACTGGGAAAGACTTCATGTAGACAGTGGTGCTCATGCTTTATCTTGAAGTAAGAGTGGGATTCTTGGGAAGCAGAGGGAAAGAGGGAGCACATTCCAGACAGAGAGGATGATCACTAGGTACAGAGACAAGACATAGAGTTCTGTGTGTGAGGAAATGAAAGAGGGCAAGTTTGAATGGAAAATTGAGTAGAGGAGAGGGAGTAAGAAACAAATGAGGATGGAAATATAGATGGGGTTGGGTTGTGAGGGGCTTTAAAAGATAAACAGAAGAAAGTAGATGCATCTGGATGGCACAGTGGACAGAATTCCAGGCCTGGAGTCAAGAAGACTCATCTTCCTGAGTTCAAATCTGGTCTCAGACACTTATTAGCTGTGTGACCTTGGGCAAGTCACTTAACCCTGTTTGCCTTAGTTTCTTCATCTGTAAAATAAGCTGGAAAAAGAAATGGAAAACTGCCCCAGTATTTTTGCCAAGAAAATACCAAATGGATCATGAAGAGTCAGACACAACTGAAAATGACTGGGCATCAAAAATGCTTTATCCTAGGGACAATAGGGAGCCACTGGAGTTTATTGAGTAGCAGAGTAGAAGATCACTTTAACAGCTCTGGATAGTCAGACATGGGAAGTGACTTGAGGAAAGGAGACTAGGTAGGAAGCTATTGCAATAATTTAGGTGAGAAGTGCTAAGTGCATGAAGTAAGGTGGTAGCAACGCAATAAAGAGTCTTACATGAGAGATGTGGACCTAGAAAGCGTAATATTTAGCAACTAATTTGATATATGGGGTAATGGAGAGTATGGAGTAATGATTTTAAGGATTATTGAAAAATTACAAATCTGGGAGAATGGTGGTATCTATGATAGAAAAAGGTAAGTTTAGAAAAGGAGTAAACTATAAGGGGAAAGATAAGTTCTGTTTTAGGTACTGAGTTGAAAATATTTGTGTGACATCAAATTTGAAATGTCCAGTAGGTAACTGGTGACTGGTGTGTATGGAATTAGTGAAGCTCAGGGGATAAAATGACTGAGAAGGAGAAGAGAGATATAGGACAATAAGCCTGAAGCAATGGTAGGGTCTAGTGATTTGTTTTTCTTTTCTTTTCTTTCCTTTTTAAATGGGGGAGACTTGGGCATGTTGTAAAGCAGAAGAGAAAGATCTAGTAGCTAGGAAGAGATTGAAGATCAAGTCAGGGGTTTGGGATGATTATTAGGGGGTTAATTAAGGAGCAATATGTTTGGGAAGCAGGGAATTATGGTATATAGAAAGGTTAGTCTTGGCAAGGAGAAGGGCTACCTCATTATCAGAGACTACGGAAAGGGAAGAAAGAGTAGGAAATTATGTTAAAACATTGTGAGTCAGGAAGACCTATGTTCAAATCCAGTCTCGGACATATAATAGCTGTGTGACCCAGGCCAAGTTACTTAACCTTGTTTGACTCAGTTTCCTTACATATAAAATGAGCTGAAGAAGGAAATGATAAATTACTCTAGTGTCTTTGCCAAGAAAACCCTAACTGGGGTCTTGAAGATTTGAACATGACTGAAAACAGCAATGAATTTTGAGAGGAAGAGGAGCTCATGGTGAATGACATCAATTTTGTAAGAGAGAGAGAGAGAGAGAGAAAGAGAGAGAGAGAGAGAGAGAGAGTCCCCAGCTGAGAGTGTGCAGAGACAAAGGAGGGTGGGATTTTTAAAGAGGGAAGAAAAAGTTTGGAATAACTTTCGAAAGCAGTGAGTCAGAGAATTAAATAGAGAGGAATAAAAGGACTGCATGGCTGCAGTGAGAGCCCAGTTGAAGATAGAGGATGTGAATTTGCAATGTACTCAGTTAACTTTTGTGTGACTTCCTCCAGCTCCTCCCAGCAGCAGGTGATCATGAGAGGTGAAATATACCTAGCAAACAAGTGAAGAAACAATGACCTTGAAAACTAGAATTACTTGATACTGTGCTTATAAAAATAAAACACAAGCTTAAGAAGAGTACTGTTAGCTGCATGACCTCTGAAGAAAGAAGCATGTGGATGATAATATAAGGAAAATAAATAATCGCTATTAGGCAGGCTAATAGGGAAAGGAATAAAAGATCTTAATGCCCTAAAAATATTTTTGTAATAAATCAAGCCAAGATCATGGAATTTTAAAAACTGACTAGTCAAATCCCCTCATAGTATAGAGGTAGGGATTGGAACATAGAGATACATGTCACTTATATAAGGTCACACAAGTAATTTGTTGTAATGATAAAACTAGAACTCGAGTCTCTAGTCTCTTGCTCTTCCCATCACAGCTCTCTGTCTTCATAGAATCATAAAATATTAGAGTTTCAAGGGATATTGGAGATAACTACAGATAAAGCAACCAAGGGTCAAGACAGGGAAGCATCTTATCAGAATCAGTTGGCAGTATAACCCCAAACCCTTGACTCCCAGTCTGATGTACTTTCCACTGAGTTATGAATACCGCATAGAGTAGTTTTGACGTCAACATCAAAAAGTGAAAGATCAAAGAAAAACAGTCCATTTTCTTGGAAAATGGGATCTGATTTGGAGAAAAAATGAAATAATTGAAAAAGAAATCCTTCATTTTCCATTTTACCTGCCACTTTCTGGAATAGTATATTCATGGTGCTCCTTAATTTGCTTTGAGGAGAAAAAAAGAAGAGAATATAAAAATAGATGGTAGATTTTTGTTTTCCAATCTCTTCCCTGATTATTACTTTGAAAAAAATATATGCTATAAACATGTCCTTGAATCTACATGTTTTTGTTGGGTCTTAAATATGGATCATTTTTAAAAAGAATGCCATCATGTAGGATTAGATCACTAGGTTATATCCCTTTAAAGACTTAAGAACAACTTTTTATCCATATTATGTGATAAAGCCATTATAATTCACTACTAAAATAAGTCCCATTGATACCAGATAACCCAGGCTCAGTCTTCTTGGATTTTGCTTCTATTAATCTCTGATTCATTTTAATGATCTTTCCAGGCTTCTATTCAGATGGATTCTGGACTTTCTTATAATCTTACCATTTTAATGTGCTTATAGCTTCTTTAATCCACCATTGGACACATCTTTTTGAAAGTCCTTTTCCAAAGTCCTCTCAATTACTTTCCCTATCTCTCTAGTCCCACCTTCTTCCCCTCCCAAGTGTAAGTTTTCCTTCAGTATTTAAATAATAGGGAAGGTGGATAGGGTAGTTCCTGGTTCAGCTTGAGAAGAGTTGTGCAATTTGGGGGGGGGGGGGTTGTTTATATTTTATGAAGAGCTCTATGGCATAGTAGAAAGAGCATTCCTCTGAAGAACCTAGATTAGAACTTGGCACTCTGAAAAGTTACTGACCCTCGGCAAGGAATTTACCCTTGTTCAGCCTCAATTTTCCCTTTTGTAAAGTGGAGACTATACTCCTCCAGGAAATAATGCCCCCTAATTAGTACTGACTTTGTCCTATAGGAACAAAAAATTCTGCTTGAGCGTATTCCATCAGAAAAGCTCAAACAGAATTTTTTGTTCCTATAGAACAAAGTCAGTACTAATTAGGGAGCATTGTTTTGTATCATCCTTGTTTATGCATGTTTCATATCTCACTTAACTCAGTTGTAACTACAGGAGGGCCAGGGCCTCTATCTTATCCTTCCAATACCTCACACAGTCTCTGTATGCAGTAGGTGCTTAATAGAGGTGTTTGGAATCAAACTGTCAAATATAATTTACTCTTTTCTGCATTTGTGTTTGTCACTTCCCCAAGGGTCTGTGTTTCTTACCCACTTTATTTCTAATAACCCATTTCCAGGGGCATATGTACCACAGAGGCAGCAGCTGATTTAAATTATCCAGAGTTTACTGAGCAGGAACAACCATTGACCTAAGTATCCTTTTCCTAACAGTGTCCCAGGCACAGCTAAAGAGCAGTAATCCTGCCAGGCCCCCCCATCCTCCATGGCTTAGTGTGCAAACACTTCTAATTATTTTTCAATTATTTTAATGACTTGAAACCATTAAAAACACATACTCAAATTTCCACATTTTGAAAGAATTGCCAGTGTCTCCCTGAACCAACATTTCCACTGTTTAAAAAAAAAATGTCTGAGATGGAACATCAAAGACTTGCAAACATGACCACTGAAAGAATTCTTGTTTTTCTGCCCATCAGAGCCTTGCATTGTCTAGAAACAATGTTATTTCCAATAGAAGCTGGCCAGCTGCAAATACTGTTCCTTCGAGGTCGCCCACAACACAGTCTGGGGAAATTATACTAATGCTATTTTCAGGGAGAAAAATGGAGCCCCTTTGCTATCAGCTTGGGTTTCCAATGGTCTCTTTCATTGTGACTGACAGGTTAGAACACGCCTCCTTTTGATTGGGAAAGAGGAAAAGAGGTAGCTGAGCCAAATTCTACCCTCTGAGCACTGCACACCCAGGGTCTCTAAGGAAGCTGAAAGGACTTAGGGGAATCTCAGAGAAACATATGATACTTTCCATTGCAGCTTGTACATGGTGAGTTAGAATTAGGGAAATGGACATGATTCACACCCAAGTCAATACAGAGACACACTTGTTGGCTATTACTTTCCATGCCAACTTTATATCACAATTTCATCATGGTAAAAACTAAATATGAGGGAAGAGTTACCAATCTGCTTTTTTTCTAAAATTCAATGTTCAAAAACAAATCAGAACTGATTTTGAAGAGAAGGAGCAGGTTTCTGTTTATTTCAATTCAATGCAACCAGTGTTTATTAAATATTTTTGTTGCAGTGAAGTCATTTTTCAGTTGTTTCTAAATCTCTCGGACCCCATTTGGGATTTTCTTGGTAAAGACACTGGAATGGTTTACCATTTCTTCCTTCAGCTCTCATTTTGTAGATGAGAACCTGAGGCAAGCAGGGTTAAGTGACTGGCCCAGAGTCACCCAGCTAGGAAGTATGTGAGGCCAGATTTGAACTTAGGTATATCAGTCTTCCTGACTCCAGACCTGGCACCACCCATATGCACTTATTAACCACTTACTGTGTATGTATCACATTGCCAGGTGCTACAAAGTACAAAATTGAGTAAAAAGCATGGTCCTTATTTTCAAGTAGATATATTGTCTAGGATTTGGTGGGGGGGAGGGAAAGGGAAGAGGGGATGGTGACATTGGGAGTAGAGTGGGAATATGATATATAAAAAAAATTATTTGTATTGAGATCATAGGATCATAGAGCTAGAGCTAGAAGGGAAAGGCCATCTAACTCAACCCTGTCATTTTACAGAAAAGTAAACTGAAGTTCAGGAGGTTTAAGGCGTTCTCCCAAGGCTACACAGACTGGTGGCTGAACTCAGGCCCTCTGACTCTAGAGCCAATTTAATTGAGTTAAACAGACACTAGTACATAATAAGCACCATAGAAATGTTAATTATTGTTATTAAGGCATTATTATTAAGGTACTGGGGGATACAGAGATGAAATATACCAGTCTGTCCTCAAGGAGTTTATAATCTAATTCATCCAAACGTACATGCTGTACACAAGTTGGAACTGCACAAAGTAGAATGTCACACAAATTGGCAAATAAAATGAGAGAAAATGCTCATTTTCTCTGGAGGGATCAGATGGCTCCTGGAGTAGACCTTTGAAGGGAGAAAGGGCCTGACAACAGAGGTGAGTAAGGAATATTAAGGAATATTCTGGGGTTGAGAACTGGACCTATGGTTTCATTGGTATAGGGGATTCCCAAATGAGAAATTAAGGGTTTTCCTAGGGTCATATAGAAGTGGAACTTGAACCCAGGTTTTCCTACCTCCAAGGCTAATTCTTGATCCCCTATACCATGCTACCTCTAATAATACAAGGTACAATGTTACCATATAACATGAATAATATAAATATACAACTGCACCATAACATAAATACAAACAAAATGCTCTAAGGTTCCAGAGGAAGCAGAGGCTACATTCAGTTGTAGATTAGGGAGTGTTTTATGAAAGAAGTATAAAATGCTCCTTTACTGACAGGGAAGATTTCACTAAGTGCAGCTAGTGTAGAGATCACCTCATCTAACCCCATGGTTGGCAGATAAGGAAACAGTTATTTGTCCAGGATCACACATCAAATTAATGACAGAACTGATATTTAGTCTTGGCTTGACTCATAATCTGACAATTTTCATAATAATAATGACAATAATAAGGATAAACATTTATACAACACTTTAAGGTTTGTAAAACACTTTACATATGGTAAATCATTTGATCCACCAATGGTTAGATAGATTTAGCAAGTTGTATCCAAGGACTCGGGAGTGAATTCCAACCCTGCAGTTGAATCCTGATCAAACCATGAGACAGAAGGAACCCTCTAGTATGGTGGTTCTCAACCTTCCTAATGTGACCCTTTAATAGTTATATGTGGGCATCTACATGTGGGTGGACCCGCCTGGAGATAGAATGAGGAGGTTCCTAAGACCAGAAATATATGCTTTCCAATCATCTTAGGTGACCCTGTGACCCCTGTGAAAGGGTTGTTTGACCCCAAAGGGGTTGAAACCCACAGGTTGAGAAACGCTGCTCTAGTATTTCCCAGGACTTCTCTCCACAATACTTCACTCTCATGTGTTATTGTGGCAGGAAGGTGACCTTGCCTTGAAGACACTGATGGTGGCAGGTCCTAGGAAGCTCAAAAGGTTTCATAATAGTCTTGCAACAGGACATGTCTTCTATGCAAGGACCAGCCTCACTACAGGTTAAGGATCTCATCATCAGGAGGCTGACATTCTAGTGAAGAATTCTTTGTCCATAATAAACCATGAATCAAAGCAAAGTAAAACATGGCCCTCAGGCCTGGAAGGCTTTCTCCTTATGCAGTAATGTTAGCAGTGTGAGAGAAAAGGAAGAAGAGATTAGATTGGATTGGATTGGATTGGACTAGACTAGACTACACTACACTACACTAGACTACACTAGACTAGATTAGATTAGATTGGATTGGATTGGATTGGATTGGATTGGATTGGATTGGGTTGGATTGGATTAGATTAGATTAGATTAAGCATTTATTAAATCCTTACTGTGTGCCAAACTGAAAAAGTTGAGAATCACAGTTTTTAGACTACCTATAAACATTAAATTAGCAGTTGGTATTTTAAATGAGATATACAGAATGAGAAGGGTACAGGGAAGGGAATAAACATTTATATAGTTCTTACTTTTCAGTAGAGGAAATTGAGGCAAACAGAAATAAAGTGACTTACCCAGGGTGACACAGCTAGTACATATATGAGGCTGGATTTGAACTCAGTTCTCCTTGACTCCTGGACAAACATCCATTGTGCTACCAGTGGCCTAAGAGATCCTTGAACTATGACCAACAACTGAACATATCACTATGTTCAAGGAACATAAAGAATGAATGAAAAAATATTTATCAAGTGCTTACCACGTTCCAAGCACTGTACTGAGTGCTAGAGATAGAAATTCAATCAGTTCTCTGCCCTTAAAGAGCTTATATTCTTTTTGTTTTTTCTTTTTGGAAGGGAGAGGGCAGGGCAATTGGGGTCAAGTGACTTGCCCAACGTCACATGACTAGTAAGTATTAAGTGTCTGAGAGGGAATTCAAACTCAGGTCTTCCTGACTCCAGTGCTGGTGCTCTATTCACTGCGCCACCTAGACACCCCAAAGAGCTTATATTCTAAGAGAAAAAAAACAACATGTAAAAAAAATGACCAGGGAGAGATGTTTTGGTCTGGATCACAGGGACCATGAATGGAACTATGAGAAAGTTGATTGACACACCCTTCCCAAAATCAATAGTAGTCTTCCTTTGATTATGATTCCTAGCACAAGAGAGGAGAAGGCTGGAGTTGGGTCGAATGTTATACTTTTTGCATCAAGGAGATGCCAAAAAGATGGTTGAGGGACAGAATAGGCAGTATAGTGTCTATCCCAGGGTGGGCTAGATATAGGGGAGGGCATAGGTTTGAATTCACTCATCAATCAGACTCCACCACAAGAAGGGAGCTTCAAAGCTTCCCCAGAGCACGATCTCAGGAGGCTCAGTGATCCAGCAGTTAGAATGGTCAGGGAGATGACAAGAAGATGGTCTAAGTGGATGTCTAGATGGTATGAATCATGACAATATTGACATTCCCACTATGAAGTGGCCAGGAACTAGTTAAGCTATGAACTCAAGAGATTAGCCAGGAAACAGTTAAGTAATACTTTGTGAAATAAGAAATCAGTGAATGTATCCAAAGCAGAACTTAGTTAACTCAGAGTGAAATCAATCACTAGAAGCAGCTATGCAACAAAGCCTGCACCCCATGCCCAACCCCGTATTCACTCTCGTGGCTTCTGTACCTTACTCTTCATCAATTCATTAATTGAGGTTATCATATTCTCCTGGTCCTTACTTCATGGTTCCCTGAAGATAAAGAATAGATCCCCATACCTGGATGTCAACTAGTTATAATAATTAATTATAGAAAAGTACCTGCTTATATCTGGATACCAATTAGTTTCGGTTACAGATTGTATCTGGATACCAGTTTAGTTGTAGCTACAGATTACACTTGGATACCAACTTAGATATTGATTATGTTGTTAGAAACCCAAAATGGTATAAAAGACCCTGCACTTCTTTGAAAATCAAACTCACTGGAAATGAAGAGCAAATTAAATTTATGTATTTATAGTTTCTTATATGCTTTCTTTGACCATTCAATTCAGTCCATCAGATTTTTGTTAAATGCCAACTTTGTTCTACTGTTTCAGATTGTTTTGATTTGCTCCATTATAGATACAAAATATTTAGAATCCAGGGCCCTTGCCCTCAGGAAGCTTGCATTTTATGGATCATAGCATCAATATCTATTTAGTATATATTATCTGTGTTATATGTATATTATATGTATTTAGTACATACAGTATCAGTATCTATCTAGGCAAGGCACTTTGACTTGGAAAAACTGGATGGCTAGAACTCTGCTTCTCCTCATCTTTCCCCTCTCATCAATCCAAAGCATCAAACTGTGGCTGTAGGGAAGGCCAATAAAAGAACCCAGGTATTCTGGACCTAATGTCTCTGCAGATTGGGTCAGGAGCTTTGACTCTACTGGGATGAATCCCAGATAAGAGCCACTTATTTGCTGATGCATTTTCTTATGTCTCTGCTTCATAGCTGTTAATAGAAAATAATAATAGTTAGAAGTTCAAGTTGTGGCCCACACATCTTTTATGGAGAGCCAGATCTTCAGGAGGGAGGAATACTCCACACAATACCCAAGTGACAATAACGCCAACATGCAGCCAGCAATCAGCACTGATTTAGGTTGTCACCAGCTGTGGAACAGCTGTGATATTCCAGAAACCATAATAGGCTCAGGCTACCAAGTGGCTATTTTTTCATTAGAAGAAAATAAACCGGTTTGTGGACACCTTCCTCCTCAACACATTTTCCTCCAGCCTTGAGGGGCTATTTTGCAGCGGGATATAGGTTTCCCATTTTCAGCAAGTAATTATAGGATTTCATTCCTTCTAAGGGAAAGGAATGAATGGAAGCTGATTGGAGAATCTTGTGAATGGAGAGCTACAGGTGAGGGTGGGAGTGAAAAAGACTTGTCCTGTTTCCCCCTTTCACTCCCCAAAAGCAGCAGAGTCCTGACTGACAGACTGTCAACAGAAGACGATCTTCCCTCTACTGAGCTTTGTTGACAGCCCCAAAGTCAGGATTCCTCTGCCTGCTGGGCAACAGTAGGGACTTGCTTCTTCAGTCAACTGAAGCAGGCCAAGGGGGATGAACACTCCTAGAGTGGACCTGGGATGGATAATGGATTGCCAGGCTGAAATAGATCCTTAATTAACTAAGGCTCCTTGGTGTTTTAAGTTCACTGTTCTGGCCATAAGGGTGTTTCTAAGTTCTGTACTATGTAGCCCAGCTCTAAGTGAGTTCCTTTTGGTACTTCCAATAATAAACTTACTAAGTTGGAAAGGTCTAACATGAGCCCTTATTTCACTTTGGAAGTCATAAATCATACTTCATTTATATGGTACTCTGGGGAACTCAGAGGATTAGGGAGAGAAAGTAAAAATCATTACTTTCATGTTAAAGAGACCTAGAAGAATTAAATGACTTGCTCGAGGTCAGATTGCTTCCATCAGAGGAAGGAACTAAATTCAAGTCTTCAGCTTCTCCATTCAGAATCCTTTCCACTACACTGCACTGCCTTTCACATCCCCTATGTCTTTTCCATTTTCTCCACTGTCTTGCCAACCACCTGATCCCTGTGTGGTATTCATCAGCCTTGACCCACTTCAGCTGACTGAAGTAGCAAGTCTACCATTCACCAGTGAGCAGGGCAGTGCTGACTTTGGGCTTCCAGCAAAGTTCAGTAGAGGGGAGATGGTCTTCTGTTGACCATCTGACTGTCAGTCTGGACCCTGCTCCTCGATGGGCATAAAGGAGCAACAGGGCAAGTCTTTTCCACTCCCACCCTTACCACCCATTCAATTCTAGAATCACAAAGTGACTCTGCCATTGTTCCTGGAAAAAGCATGTCAGTCTGCTTCTTCCTATGTCTCCTTTTGTCAACACTTTATCTTTCTAAATTAAAGTGTTCCTCCCTGACCACAATTCCCTGTTGTGTGTTGTTCTCTTTTAAAACACAAACTCCCATAGAGCAGAGGCCATCTTTGCTTTTGCATTTTTATCCCCAGGAACTTGCACATAGTAAATGATGAATAAAATGCTTTTTTTTTTAACAGCACATTGCTGTTAGACAGAGGCTCCAAGTGAGCAATGTATTTCTACAACTCACAGTTCACTTAAAATGAAGTCACTGCTTTTAAACTCTAGGAGGAATATGTGTATTATAGCTGAATTTTCTAATTTTGTGAGGGGAAAATGGATTCTAAATTTAATTTTTTGTTTCTATATTGCTGTAAGGAACAAATCCCCTTTGTCAGAATTCCACCGGTAGTGAAGAGTGGAAGCTATATGTGGCTCATATTCTACGGAGTTGGGTTGTTGGCATCTCCTGACCTTTCCCTACTTTTTCACATTAATATTGGTATATTCAAGTAGACTTCAACTTGACAGTGCTAAGTGAAAATGGTTGCCAATTGTATCAATGAAATCCTTTTTTCTGCAAAGTATTCCTTCCCACAGACTTTTGAATGAAGTCATCAGGAAGTTTAGGGTTGCTTTGATAACCTGAAAATCTTGTGAGAAACTAAGGTAATGACTTTTGTATGTGAATTTGACTTACCCACTACACTACCCAAGAATGTGCATTGAGTCACTAAGGAAGCAGTGGTGGTAGTTCGCACTAAGCCATTCTCTTGTCCTCTGCATTTTCCCCTTGTCTTGAGTATTTTTGTAAGAGGGTTGGGCTGGGGGTAAGAGACTATGGAAAAAAAAAATAAAGTTAACTGGCTTCCAGACTTGTGATCTGGACATTCTGAGAACTCATGAGATAATTGTTCTTTAGTTCTTCTGAAAGTAAAAACAAAACAAAACAAATCAAGGACTGCTTCTGCCTTAGAACTCTGTCTTGAAAGGGATCAGCATATATGTATTATAGTGGGGCCTTCCCATTTGTTTTGCATTTAGTGTAATAAATTCATATTTTTTTTCTTGTTTTGACAAGTGAAATTTCTGAGGAACAGAGGGGAAAAAAAACAGTGGTGGATTTCTATGCTTGGGGCCTAACTTGCAGACTACAGATAGTTTCAAACCTGATGTAATGTATTCATTTCTATTTACATAATTTCCAACATTGTTCTAAAAGAAAATGCCTAAGCAATTAAAAAAATAAAAACATCTTCCCTTAATTTCTCAAGTTAGTATTTATTCTTTAATTGCATGTTGTTTCATTTTTCTTGAAAGGAAAATATTATTTAGTGAAATGATAGACAGCAAGCATTGGTCTCTGCCAGGGAATGTCAGCTCAGCCACAGCAATAACATTGGAGGAAACTTTCTTTCTTAAAAACTGGCTAATTTGTGGCCATGGATCAATTGTGACTATTAAGCTTATTCTTTGAGCAGTTCTCTATGACATGGACAAATGAACATCCACTGTAGTTGGACAATCTAGAAGCATGCCATCTCACATTTCACAATCTCATTTGACATGCTTCTGAAATAGTCCTACCACTCACTAGCATTTAGACAGGAACGGCAAAGTATTCTGTAAATGCACACATGTGCACTAAGTTCTAGCCACTCTTCAGAGAAAAACAGAGTAGGCTGAGTATTTGTTTATAGGGTGTCTTAAATCTCATACCATGCAAAGTGAATTTTATAAGAAGGGTATCCTGTTATTATAATTATTCAGTCAGGTCAACAAAAGGCTTACTGAAAAATTGACTTTGTGCCCAGCACTACACTAGGTGTTGGGGAGGATAAGAGAAGAATAATTCATGCCTCTGCTCATTATAATCTTATTTCAGTTTATTGACATTTGTACGGCTGTGACATCTGGCAGAGAGTGAAAAAGCAATGTCCCAATGGGGTACCATTATATTTTGCCTGGTAGAACTAATTGTGGAGTATTTTAAGAGGGGTTATTGTCAACTGGGCCAGCTAGGTGGCACCATGGATAGAGTACCAGGCCTGGAGTCAGGAAGAGCTAAGTTCAAATTCAGCCTCAGACACTTACTAGCTGTGTGACTTTCAGCAAGTCACGTAACCCTGTTTGCCTCAGGCTCTCCATCAGCAAAATGAGCTGGAGAAGGAAATGGCAAATTACTCCAGTATCTTTGCCAAGAAAACCTCAAATGGGGTCACAAAGAGTTGGACATGACTGAAAACACCTAAATAACAATAAATTTTGAGATGAAGAGAAGAGGGGCTCATGTTGAATGGCCTCAGTTTGTGCAATAGAGAAAGAGTCCTCAACTGAGAGCATGCAGAGACAAAAAAGGATGGGAGGTTTAAAGAGAGAATAGAAAATTTGGAATAACTTTTGAAGGAAATGAGACAGGTAATTAGATAGAGAAGAATAAAAGGAATAAATGCAGTGACTTCCTCCAGCTCCTTTCAGCAGCAAGAGACTAAGAGAGACTAGGAAACAAGTATGGAAATAGTGACCCTGAAGACTAGAATTACTTGATACTTGATACTGCGTCAGTCACTTAACACTATTTGCCTCAGTTTCTTCATTTGTAAAATGATTGGAGGAGGAATGGGAAACCACTCCAATATCTTGGCCAAGTAAACCCCAAATGGAGTCACAATGAGTTAGAAACCACAGAAATGATGAACAACAGCATTGACACACCACAGACTGTGGTGTGTATTAAGGAGGATGACCAGGATGATAAGGGAACATGAAAACATGAAATATAAAGATTGGATGAAGAGATTGGGACAGATGAGACTGAAAAAAAAGACAATGGTCATGGTATCATTCTTTGATTACTTCAAGAACAGTCATGTGTAAGATTTATTTTGATTAGCCTCAGAAAAAGAATTAGAACCAAAAGGTAGAAGTTGTAGCAAGGCAGATTTGTGTGTAACATAAAGAGGAAATACCTAACAACTGGATAAATGTCCCAAAATAGAACAGGCCACCTCAAAAGATAGTGCCTTTTTGGTCATTAGAGTGCTTCAAAGAGTAGTGAGATGACCGTCTGAGATATTGTAGGAGGAATTCCTCAAATAGAGATTAAACCATATAATCCCTATATATAGGTCCTTTCCCAACTCTAGGATTCTAGAAAAGAGGAGAAATATTAACAACACATTTATAAAGTGGCTGAAGGTTGAAAAAGTGCTATCCATACTACAGTCCACCCTCTACAGAAGTCTTGGAAACAGCTGGCTCTGAAGCTTCTGTAAGTTTCATAGAGTGAGATGTGCCATTTGAAATCTCACCACCCCAAGGTCACACACTATGGAAGTGATCATGAGAAGCCAGTACAGCTTTACCAAGCAGCTTTATCAAGAACAGGACATGCAGGGAAGCTTCAGAACCATGATGGGGGTGGACGGATCCTTGTTACCTTGTTCCTTGTATGATGCTTCTTCCCCTAGGCAGCCTCTCCCCACCTTAGATGGACTTACCATCTATGATAAAGGAAAACAAGCTACAGTGACCACATCTGGCAGTATATTTGCTATTCTGTCTTTGTTGTCTCTTGCCTCTTTGGTGTGATGGGCAAGAGAGAGCCTTTGAGTAGAGGAATAAGAAGATAAAGGATATTTCCAAAAGCATTCATCTACTTCTCTCCAAAAAGCCAGTCAAATCATTCAGTCAAGTCATTTGTTTCAGACAAGATTGGATCATCATGGTAACAAAACTACCATAAGGCAAATGTCATGCTTCAACCATCAGGCCAAAGCAACCCCTTTTTATCTACTACATTGCAAACAGCTATCCTAGTCCTGACTACTTAGCAATGACTCTGCCATTACCTTTGGTAATGGTAAAACTCTGCCATGTTTTGAAACGTGGGGCAAAGTATGGATAAACTATGAATACACACCAAAAACTATACCACAGCTATAGCCCTTCCTTAACTTTCCATCCTTCAGGACCAGAGTAATTGCTGCACCTTTAACATCTCCTAAACAATGTGTTACATTATCACAGAGACTCACATTGGTCAGAGGTTCCCAGTGGCCCTGGGAACCTGCCCAAATTTTACACAGGCGCATCACTCTAGTTGCATGACAACTCAAACAGAAACCATTTCCTAACCTTTAGTCTAAGAGTCCACCATTTAGAGAACTCAGGGCCCCAAGTGTACATGTAACTTCAATGTATCCAGGCCAGCAACACATCTGTACAGTAAATCACCTTCTAAACTCATTCCTCCCAGGCTGAGGCCTTGTAAAGGCACATACACTAGGCCATGTCTATTATGATCCAACACCACTATAACTGCTGATTCAGAGCTCTAGCTTTGAGAATATCAGATGTTGACCATTGAGTCAAGCCTCAGACCTGGAAAACAAAGTTCTGATCTCCACTCTAAGGCAACAGTTTCACTGTTAAGATGCCCTGATTGCCAGTGTGATTCTCAGACTTCAGGTTCAGCACATCCAATCAAAGCACTAGGTTCACAATTGCATATTCACCATGCTTCAAGCACTAGTTGACAGCCATGGCTGCACTACTGCTGGGTTTGAAAGGCCAGGATGGTGCAACGTCCATCATCACTACGCTTCAGATCCTTGGCCAGAAGAGTACATTTATCCTCCACTGATCTTGGGACACTGGGTCAAAGTCCTTTCTGAATCCTTCATGTGTCTTGACCACATGACAAATACTCCTAAGAAACCATCAGTAAGCTTAAGCAACCTACTTATACATGTGAGTCTGTATTACCCCTGAACCACCCACAGACAATTTGCCTGTCAATTTGGGATGAACTACCCAATCACAAGGCATAATCTAGGTCTCACACTTCTATAGCACCTCAACCTAACCCTGACTTAGGGATCACTCATACACCCAGTCCTAACCACCAAAGCTTTTCCATACCACAATGCCCAGGATAGGACTCCATTTATTCAATACACATTTAAGTATCTGCTATCTACCAGATATTAAAGACACAAAGACAAAAATAAGATAGTCCCTGTTTTCGAGCTTACATTTAGTTAGGGGTGTAAGGAAATAATTGGAATAATTGGCCTAAAGATAAAGTAAATGTAAAATATGCACCAAGTTTTAAAAAAAGGATAAGTCATGCCAAACAAATTGGATTCATTTTTAGACAAGATAATTAGACTGGATCAGAGGAATGCTATAGACATAATTTACCTAGATTTAAGAAAAGCAACCTTTTCAAAGGATAGAAATATCTGACCCAGAAGATAATACAGTTAGGTGGATTTGGAACAAGTTGAAAAGTTGGACCTAAATGGTAGTAATGAATGGTTTGATGTCACCTTTGCAGAATGCTTCCTGTTTTGTACCTTTCTCAGTGGTCTGTGTTTGGCTCTGTGTTGTACTCCATTTTTATCAAGCATCTAGATAAAGGTATTGATGGCATTCTTATCAAATTTGCAGATAACACAAAGCTATGAGAAATAGATAATACATTGAATAATAGAGTTGAGATTCAAAAGCTCCTGATAGGCTACAACACTATTCTGAATACAATAAAAAAAAGAAATCTTCTAAGGATAAATGTAATATCACAATTTGGGTTCAAAAAGTCAATTTCATAAATACAAGATGAAGGAATACTTGGTCAGGAGAGGCTCATTTGAAAAACATCTAGGGGATTTAGTGATTTGTAAGCTCAATAAGTGTCAACATTGCAATGTGACAACCAAGAAAACTAATATAATTTTAGGTTACATGAAAAGAGGTATATAGTGTCTGGACCTAAGGAAGCAATATTCTCACTATGCTTAGACCCAGGGATACTACATATGGAGTAGTGCATTCAGTTACAGATGACACATTTTAGAAAAGACTAATAAGCTCATGAGCACCCAATATAAGGATGACAAACAACTCTGGGGTCACATCATGTTGTTATTGAGTTACTTAGTCTTGTCCGACTCTTTGTGATACTGGAGTGGTTTGTTATCTCCTTCTCCAGCTCATTTTATAGACGAGGAACTGAGGCAAACTGGGTGAAGTGACTTACTCATGGTCAGACAGCCAGTAAGTGTCTGAGACTGGATTCAGACTCATGAAGAGGGATCTTCCTGGCTCCAAGCCTAGGGCTCTATCCACTCTACCACCTAGCTACCCAGGATCATATTTAGATTTAGAAGATATATGAGCTAAGGCCTTCGTTTTACAGATGAACATATATAGAAGAGAAGAACTGGAGTTAGGGAGGGGAGAGATGATGACTACCTTTAAGCCTTTAAAATGCCATCATGTAGAAGAGGGCTTAAATTCATTCTTGCCCTTAGAGTCCAGAACTAGGAAAAATAAGTGAAAGTTACAAAAGGCAAGAGTGTATTCTAAAACTTTAGCTTGATATAAGGAAAATATCCCTAACAATTAGAGCTAGCCAAAAGTAAAAATAGTTGTCCAAGGAGAGAGTTAGTTTCCTCCAAAATATAAAAAACCACTCATCGGGTATATTGTAAAGGAGGTTGTGGGTCAAATGGCCTTTGATTTGTTGTTGTTCAGTCATTTTTCAGTCATGTCTGACTCTGTGACCCCATTTGAGGTTTTCTTGGCAAGCATACTAGAGTGGTTTGCCACTTCCTTCTCCAGATCATTTTTACAGATGAAGAAACTGAGGCAAATAGGGTTAAGTGACTTGCCCAGGGTCACACAACTAGCAAGTGTCTGAGGCCAGATTTGAACTCAAGAAGATGAGTTTCCCTGACTCCAGAAACAGCACTCAATTCACTGAGGCACCTAGCTGCTCCTAATGGACTTTGAGTTATCTAGCAAATCTAAGATTCTTAGATTCCGCATTGAAGAAAATCAGGCTCACTAGAAGCATATGTAATTTGATGCAATCCAAATCTATGCCACGCATTTAACACAGCATATAGAAAACCATCCATGACAACTGTTAATGAAATAAGAACCCTCAAAAAATGATCTACAATCGAAGGTAACACCATTACATTCTTCCAGTTTATTAGCAATAAAGTAATACATTTGAATTGCCAGTTTCTAGATTGTTGACAGACGTGAGCTAGCACAGACTTTCCATTTCCTTGAAAATACTCTGAAATTTCCAAAGGTTCAAACTTCATAAGCTGGTCTTTCACAAAAGCCTTCCCTGTCGTCAGCACCATGTAGGCTAAACCTAGCCCTGGACTTGTGGTTGATGCCACAAAGCTCACACCTGTCCATTGTCTCAACCTACAGGGAACACCCATTATTCTCTTTTTACTCATTTGTCTCCTTTCATCCTGGAATTCAGATGCTCTGATCATTTGAACTCCCAAATGTCTTTTGGCAATCCTCTGAAAAGATACACACACTCTTTATCCTAGAACCATCTAAGAACTAGAGAAACATTAAATTGCTAACTCATGGATCCAGCTAATTATTGAAAAACTAACGTGTACCAAATAGAAAACAGAGATCCTATGATGAAAAACAGAAGAACAAAAAAGGCGGGGGATGGGTACAGTGGGGAGGGGGAAGATGCTGTGCTGACAGGGCACCTGGATATGTTAAAACCATATACAATATTTGAAAGCCAGGCTCCCTTTGTAACCCCCAGTACCATTCTATTGTTCCACGAGCCACATAGCCTGCACCTTTTTGCAGTTTTTTTAATAACACCATGAAGTTATGAAGCACCCATTTCAAAAGGCAAATCTGAAATGCTGGACGTAATAAGGAACAAAAATTCAACCAAACTGGGCTGTCTGCCCAGAAGACCAGAAAAAGCATAAACATCAACCCCAGGACAAAATGTTTTAAAAGGAAAGAGTAAGGATAATGAGTTATCAGTGGTCAATGAAGATACAGACTGAAGATATAGTCTTCACTATGAACCTGCAAAGTGGTCAGAGGCAGATTTTGTGGGCTATTTATTAACTGATCAGAAAGCATTTAGCAAGTCCTCACTATGTATTAGGCACTGTACTAAGCTCTGGTGGCAAGCTGAATGGCAAAGCACTGTCCCTGTGTTCAAGGAGTTCATAGATTCATGGCATGGGGCAGGGGCAGCACAAGGAGAACAACATGGAAATAGCTATATGTGCATTTAGACTTTGAACGGAAGGTGATTTCAGAGGGGAAGTCACTGGATGTGAGAGAAGGAATCATGAAAATCCTTCTTCAAAAGTTGTGATTCAAGCTGAATCTTTAAGGAAGCCAGGGCAATGAAGATGCAGACTGAGGGAGTGAAGCATTCCAAATACGGGGGATGGTCAGTACAAAGGTATGGGGGAGGTGTTTTAGATACAAGAAATAGGAAATAAAGCAGTGTGGCTAGACTATAGAAGTGAATGGAAGTAAAGGTAGACAGTAAGTCTGTAGGATAGGAAAGGGAGAAAGGAACCAGGTTATGAAAAGTTTTCAATGTCAAATAGAGGAGTTTATATTGGATCAAGGATGTAATCAATGTCCCTGAAGTTAATTCATTTGGGGAACTGGGAGCAGTGATGTGGTCAGATACAGGGTATAGGAAAATGACTTTAAGTGAGTGGAGTGGAGAATGAATTGGACATGAAGCATGGAGATTAATAAACATTCTATTAAATTTAAAATAACTGTAGACAATATAAAATACTTGGGAGTCTACCTGCCAAGACAAACACAGGGACTAAATGAACATAATTACAAAACACTTCTCACATAAAGATGAATCTAAACAATTGGAGAAATATTCATTGCTCATGTGTAGTCTGAGCCAATATAATAAAAATGATAATTCTATTTAAATTTATTTACCTATTCAGTGCCATATGAATCAAACTACCAAAGGATTATTTGACAGAGCTAGAAAAAATAAAATTCATCTAGATCCTAGATTTTAGAAGAACAAAAGGTCAAGAATATCAAGTGAATGAATTTTTTAAAAGTAAAGTGAGGTGGCCTAGCAGTACATGTTTCCAATCTATATTACAAAGTGGTAATCATGAAAACAATCTGGTACTAATTAAGAAGCAGAGTGGTAGATCAGTGGAATAGATCTGATACATTATATACAGTAGTAAATGACAATAGTAATCTAGTATTTGATAAATCCAAAGATCCATGCTTTGGAGGAGAGAACTCATCATTTAACAAAAATTGCTGGGGAAACTGGAAAACAGTTTGGAAGAAACTACTCATAGACCAGCACCTCATATTATATACCAAGATAATGGTCAAAATGGATAAATGATTTAGACCTAAAGGATGGTATCATAGGTAAATTAGGAAAGTATGGGAAAATGTACCTGTCAAATCTATGGATAAGGGAAGAGTTCACAACAAAACAAGAGATAGGGAGGATTGTGGTAAGTAAAATGGATAATTTTGATTATATGCCATTAAAAAGTTTCTGCATAGAGAGTAGATCAGCAGCAGCTGTCGTGATTTCCAGAAATATCAACCCATAGGTACCAAACACAAAGTAAAAGGTCAGTGGAATTCTGTTGGAAATGGGGGGAACAGAGTGTGGTCCGGCCTGTGACCCTGAGTGAAAAGCAGTGGAGACACAGTGGCTGTGCAGGTACCTCCACTTGTCTACTTCAGAGCTCCTGGCATGCACATCATGGGGGGGGGGGAGCAGCAAATGACCATTCAGAGGGTAATGGCTCTTGCTTTAACCTACCTGGATCTGGATCACAGTCTTGGGGGATGGTCCTGAGGTACATGATCAATGAGCCAGAGCTGGTGGGCCATGGAGGAGCTCAAGAAGGATTTTGAAAATCAAGTAAGAGGAAAAATTGGAAAGAGAAATGAGAATGATGCAAGAAAATCATGAAAAGAGAGTCAACAATCTGACTGAAGAAAATAACACCTTAAAAAATAGATGAACTCAAATGGCAAAAGAGGCACAAAAATCCAATGAGGAGAAGAATACATTAAAAAGCTGAATTTGCCAGATGGAAAAACAATTTCAAAAGTTCACTAAAGAGAATAATTCCTTCAGAATTATAGTAGAGTAAATGGAAGCTAATGACTTTATGAGAAATCAAGATACTATTAAACAGATCCTAACAAATGAAAAAAATAGAAGGCAATGTGAAATATCTCATAGGTAGAACCACTGACCTGGAAAATAGATCCAGGAGAGGCAATTTAAAAATTACTGGACTACCTGAAAGCCATGACCAAAAAAAGAACCTAGAAATCATCCTTCAAGAAATCCTCAAGAAAAATTGCAAAATAGAACTTGAAAGAATTCGTTGATCACCTCTTGAAACAGATCCCAAAAAGAACACTCCTAGGAATATTATAACCAGGTTCCAGAGTTCCCATATCAAGGAGAAAATATTACAAGCAGCCAAGAAGAAACTCAAATATTGTGGAAACACAATCAGGATAACACAAGGTCTAGCAGCTTCTACGTGAAGGGATTGAAAGGCTTGGAATATGATATTCTGGAGGTCAAAGGAGCTGAGATTAAAACCAAGAATCACCTACCCAGCCAAACTGAGTATAATATTTCCGGGGAGAAAACCAGAATTGAATAGAAAATTTGACATTCAAATACAAGAAGCAAGAGAAGCATAGGAAGGTAAACAGGGAAAAGAAATAATGAGGAACTTAATAAACTTGGACTATTTACATGTCTACATGGTAAAACAATAATTGTAACTTATGAAACTTTTCTCAGTATGAGGATAGTTGAAGTATACATACATATATGTCTATATAGGAGAGTATATGTGTGTATGAATACATATATGACTGTGTGTATATATGTGTACAGGTATACACAGATAGAGGGCACAGGATCAATTGAAAAGGAAGGGATGACATTTAAAAGGTGAAATTGAGAGGTGAGAGAAGAACATAATGAGAGGAGATGGGGAGAGACAGAATGGGGCCAATTATCTCATATAGAAGAGTAAAGGGAAAACTGCTACAATGGAGAGGAAGAATAGGAAGGCAAAAGGGAATGGGTCAACCTTACTCTCATTGAATTTGGCTTAGGGAGGGAATGACGTATACACTAAATTGGGCATCTTGCCCTACAGGAGAGTAAGGGGAAGGGGATGAGAGGGGGGATGATGCGGGGAAGGGCAGGGTTGGGGGAGGGTAGTTAGCACACACTTCTGTAAAGGGACAGGGTCAAAGCAGAGAATAGAACAAGTGGGGGGTGGGATAGGATAGAGGGAAATATAGTCAGTCTTTCACAATATATCCACTATGGAAATGTTTTACATAGCTACACATGTACAACCTATATTGAATTACTTATCTTCCCAGTAAAGGTGGGTGATAAAGGAAGAAGGGAAAGAATCTGGAATTCAAAGTTTTAAAATCAAATGTTTAAAAATATATTATTATTATTATTATTATTATTATTATTTTACATGCAACTGGGAAATAAGATATACAGGCACTGGGATATCTTGCCCTACCAGAATGTTGGAGGGGGTATGGAGGAGCATATAGGGAAGAGCAGATTGGGGGAGGGGGTATACAGTGGGATCACTCTTTTAGAGTGGTGGGTTGGGGAAAGATTGGGAAAAATTTGTAACTCAAAATCTTGTGGAAAGGAATGATATAAACTAAAAAAAATAAAATTTAATTTAAAAAAGTTTCTGCATAAACAAATCTAATGCAACCAAAATTAGAAGGAACATAGCAAACTGGAAGAAAAAATTTACAAGTTTCTCTGATAAAGGCCTCATTTTTCTTTTTTTTTTTAAATTTTAATTTATTTTCTTGGTTACATCATTCATTTCCACAGGTTTTGAGTTACAAATTTTCTCCCCTTTTTGTCCCTACCCCCCAGCCCAGAACATTGATCACACTGTAAGACCCCTCCCACAATCTGTTCCCTTTTATGTCCTCCTCCAACACCTCTCTAGCTTTCTAGCAGGGTAGGGAGCT
>CM053594.1:289828183-289878672 GCA_028646575.1 Pseudocheirus occidentalis | reverse complement strand
CCTTTCCTTTCCTTTCCTTTCCTTTCCTTTCCTTTCCTTTCCTTTCCTTTCCTTTCCTTTCCTTTCCTTTCCTTTCCTTTCCTTTCCTTTCCTTTCCTTTCCTTTCCTTTCCTTTCCTTTCCTTTCCTTTCCTTTCCTTTCCTTCTTTCCTTTACCAGAAGAGTTCTGAATTATCTGAATCAATTGTGTACAACCCCTTGGCGGTTGTGAGAACCCACCATTACTTGACTTCTTTACATTTTTCTCCTTCTGAAAGTGTTGGACTCTTGCTATAGTATAGGAATGACCAATTTTTCATAGTTTGTGGGATCAAGACTTAGAAAGAACCCTATAGAAAATCCATGACTAGATTCTAGTAGTCTAGTTAAACCCTCTCATTTTACAGATTAGGAAACTGAGGCTCAGAGAAGTTGTATGACTTGATCAAAGGTACCCAAGAGAAGGGCCAAGATTCTGACCAAATTTATCAGAATCCAGGGACCAATAGTTTTTTTCCATGATAGGCCAACTTTGAAAAGACCAGATGAGTTATCTTTGATGGGGGGGGAATGATGAAAGCTGAGTGGATGGCATTTGTTCTGGATCTTTCCAGGGGGTTCAAGAGCAGTGGCAGCTACTAACTATCCAAAGTAGGAGTAAAGGAAGCATGGCAGCAGAGCATCCCATGTGTCCTTGAAAGACAGTCTCTGTGCAACCTTTGGCATGTCTGCCTTACAGTCAAGATTGCTGAAGCTTGCCACCTTGTGAAGTTATGCCTAACCTGCTTCAACTGCCATCCTTTGCCACACTGGCTTGATAGGAATCCTTGTAATTATACCCAGGGTGCAAAAAAGAGGAGCTTAAGGGATTCAGCTATGTTAATATTAAGTGCGTAAACCTCAGAGGGAAGCTTGGTGGCCTGGGGATGGTCCATCTTGTCTTTTTGTGATAGCATTCCAGAGGCCAGGCGCCTTTTAAGAGGGTCTCTCTCAACCTGGACATTCACTAGTTCTGCCTGTAACTTCTAAGCCCTCTTTGAGGAGCTGATGTATAGCAAGATCAGACAAACCTCCTGAAGTTTCAGGGTCTGTCAAAACCTCAAGCTTATTCGTTCATTCTGAGTCAGTAAAACCAAAAACATATTTTTCCGAACACTCCCCCCCCTTTTCATTTTTAAAATCCTGTGTAATTTAAGGGAAATTCAATCCATATGCTTGTGATTTGTTTACACTTGTATCATCAAAATATGTTTTTAAAGAGCTTGTGGAGATCCCAAAAGGCTTTTCAGCCTTTTAAATGAGCTTTTTAAAGCCTTTTTTTCTTAGTAACAGGAGGTTGCATGTTGCCAAGGGTAAATGAACTTGAAAATGAAGAGGTTTGTGCTGGGTTCTGAATTTCAAATCCACCCGTTTTGATTGGGGTTTAAACTCTAACATCCACTCGCGTTGCCTTATATCCCCCATCTAAGTAACCAAGAGTATACTTCCTGAGGCTACCAAGAGAATTGTAAAAGCACTGACAATACAGAGCACCACAGTGCAAAGACCAACTCAGGAGTAAAGAAAGACCTAGACAATGAGCCTGCTTGTTCCTTTTCCTTCATCAAAATAATAGTAAATTGGGGACAAGGGAAATAGACCATCACTTGGTGGGAAAATCCTAAGAAGAACTCTCGACAGGACCACACAATAGAGTCAGAGATGACATAAAAGAGTTACAAATAGTAACTCGATTTCTGTCTGCTTTCCAATTTCTTTGTGTCCATAAAACCACTCTATGTAAGACCTTCAGTATTAATTTCATAGACTATGAATTCCAGGAGGAAACTTAGATTTCACGGTCCAGTCCTCTGTTTTCTATAGAGGGAAAAGAGTAAGGTCCAAAGAGACACAATGAAATCACTCAGGACTACATTGCCCGGTAATGAAGTCAAAAGAGTAAGGACCAGCGCCCCAATCTCCTCTCAGGATGCCTATTGCCTCTCTGTTACCAGTAAGCCAATTGTAGAGAGAAATAATTTATGTGATTACTCGATTGTAAATGTCTTGCATGCAGGTCCTGCATTTCATTGTCTTGAACATTTTAGGTGTTTGATATTTGGGGGAAGAAACAAATAACTTGTACAAGGTCACAATGACAACAACAAAAAAACCAGAAATCCTTTCATTGG
The DNA here is from genome assembly GCA_028646575.1 of Pseudocheirus occidentalis. Lineage (NCBI taxonomy): Eukaryota > Metazoa > Chordata > Mammalia > Diprotodontia > Pseudocheiridae > Pseudocheirus > Pseudocheirus occidentalis. The sequence goes on along the minus strand of CM053594.1, from coordinate 289,876,523 downwards.
AGGGTTGTGATTTTTTCAAAGTTTAAATCATTTGACTCTTCTTGTATTCCCTTTATTCTCCTGTCCTGTCTACTCCCCATCCTTGATAGATGCTTTAAAATGAAGGTATTTCCAGCATGATGTCTTCTCTCCATTCTTTCTCATCTCAGAACAGGCAGTCTGTAAGTCAAGGGAACCACAGGATGAAGGTTTTAGGAAAGATGAAGAAAATACCTCTGAACTCTTTTCAAAGCCTCTCTCCCTCATCATCAACAAATATGGATTGAATAAGTGCCCAGAGAGTAAAGCCTTATTTTAAGGTAATTTCCTTTTTGTGGTCCCCACCATGTAATTCTTGAGCAGACTAAAAGTATGTTTAGAAATGACTCATCAAAGGTCTGCAAAAAGACAAACGTCATTTGGCTATGAGCAAATTAGTAGAGTCTACCTTGCTGACCCTTCTGTTTTTAACTTAATGGTTTGTTTAACCAATGGTTGCTATTCTTGTTGAAAGATCTTCAGAATGCTCCCTAAAACCCTTAAGATTAGCCTCGTGAACAAAAGAGTAAATATAAATACCCTTTATCAGCCTTTTTAAGCCTCTATAAAAATCGACTTGATGTGACAACTCACAGGCATTAGTTGATGTTCTCTCTGTCTGTCTCTGTCTCTCTTTGTCTCTGTCTCTCTCTTTGTCTCTGTATCTCTGTGTGTGTGTCTCTCTTTCTCTGTCTTTGTCTCTGTGTCTCTCTCTGTCTCTATGTCTCTCTGTATGTGTTTCTCTCTCTGTCTCTCTCTCTCTGTCCCTCACAGTCTCTCTGTCTCTGTCTCTCTCTGCCTGTCTGTCTGTCTCTCTCTGCCTGTCTGTCTGTCTGTCTATCTGTTTCCCTCTCCCTTTCCCTCTCTATCCCTCTCTGGATCTCTTTTCCCATATGTTCTTGTATAAGAACAAATTTATATAAGGTTAAGTAATTCCACAGCAGACCACGGCACCAAAGCAGATCATCAGCTCATTATTAATCTTATCTTCAGGTGTTAAAAATCAATGTAATTCAGTACAGTTTCTCTCAGAAGCCAAAATAAGAAGCTGTTAAAATGAGGAGGCCAAGTATACTTCATACCAGGAGTATGCATTTATATGATGCCGTATAGGGTGATTTATATAGTGTTTTCATTTTTAGAAGCAAGATACTAAGTACACAGTATTACTTTATTGCATATTTATAAGAAGCATATTAAATGCTACATATTCATTGATTTAGCCTAATCCTAGAATAGAATCTTAGAGCAAAAAGCGGTCTAATAGATCATCTAATCCAATCCCTTCATTTTAGAGATAAGGAAAATGAGGGGAAATCATTGCCCTAAAGGGTATTTTTCCAGTTAGTGGAAAAGTCGGGACCAAAACCCAGGTCTTGAGACTCCTGCTTCTCTATGTTGTGCAGCCTTTTTTTTTCTTTTTGGAGGGGGAGGGCAGGGCAATTGGGGTTAAGTGACTTGCCCAAGGTAACACAGTAAGTGTTAAGTGTCTGAGGTCAGATTTGAACTCGGCTCCACCTGACTCCAGGACCAGTGCCACCTAGCCACCCTAGGCCTTCTTTTGACTTTGGGGGAAAACTACAAAGAACACTGTGAATTCTAATCCTCAGGTAAACTATTTAAGGGAGGCAGCTGTGGTAATGTGGAATGAGTGATGGATTTGAAGTAGCTTCTCTAAGGCCTCAGTTCCATCATCCATGGAGGAGGAGACTGAAGCAGATAACCTCTTAGGTCTCTCCCAGCTTTGAATCTAGAATCCTACTACCTTTAAGGTCCCTTCCAGTTCTAAGTCACGGAAAGTCCTCAACATGTTGGTGGACCTTGTAGGCAAATTTGTAAAAGGGTATAGGAGTGACAAAGCATGAATGATAATCTACCTACATTCAGGTGGTTTTATCTTTTCCGTGCTCTTAGTTACAGCAATGCTTCTCATGGAAGCAAATCTAATGTGCCTCTAGTCTCTCATAAATGATCACCAATCCAAAAGCAAGCCATGAAAAACAATCTGTCATCGTTGAGGGGAGTGAATAACGTGAGAGCCACACTCCTGGTGCATTTTGAGAAGCCAGGTACTTTCCTTTTTTCTTGAATGGTTCACCAAACTAAAAAAAAAAAAAAAAGCAAATACTTCAGTCACTTCCTCTGTTTTCTTTAAAAATGAAAACCAGGTAGTAACTTAAGCAGGGCTCATTTCCATTTAGCATTCTTGCATGTCCTGGAGAACAGACAGACTTTCGAAGGCAGTGTGTGAAGACTTAAAGTCTTGCAACTTCAAAATTCATTTAAAAAATCTGGGTGGATCAACTCATCTTCTGAAAGACTGCTATTCATTTAAGTCTCGCATTTGGATAGAACACAGGTGCAAGCCTTTAAAGCAATTCAGGAAATGAAATGATGGAAGACATTAAGCACTTACCTAAAGCATGACTTCACTCCCAGAAAGATGGCTGAAGCAGGATGGAAACCAAAGAAGAATCACATGTGGATGTCATGTCTCAGGTGGAGCCCGTAGGTCGATAAGGGATTCTTTATTCCATCTGGTCCACATTTGATGACTTCACAGGATAGCAGAGGGGGTTGAGGAAGGAGAAAAGCAGAGAAGTGGCAGGAATGGCTTTATGAAGGCCTAATTCATGTCCTTCATTGGTTTAGAGTCTGTCATTTCAAGAGCAGATGAAAAGCTCAAAGGGTACAACCTCTGACTTTCAGAGTGTTGACCTGCATGGTCTGAGAAAGAATGGTTATCAAAGAAAGGCAGCGTCTTGACTCTGATGACTCACTACCTGTGTGACCTTGGGTAAGTCCTTTAGGTCCCCTCTCCCACCTCAGTTTCTTCATTTGTTAAATTAAGGGGTTAGATTGGATAGTTTCTGAGGTTCTTTCCTGGACTGGTTATCCTTTGATCACCATATCCCCAGGGGTGAGGGACCTTCCCCCACATACACACATCGTTCTTTCCCCCCATGTTCTGTTGTGGTGTTGGGATCATTTAGTCTTCTGTCAGTATTTTAAGTAAACCTTTAGAAATGAAATTGTTAGCACCAGGGTTGTGTCAGAAAGCCAAAATTCATGATTTGTGACTGGCTTTTGTTATTTGACCTGTGGTGTTTTATTTGTGGGCTGACACTGTCAAGAACACTCGCAGGAAAGATCAGAGCGCATGAGATTTCACAGAGACCACAAGTTTATTTCAGACATAACCTTTCACAGACAGCAATGCAAATAATGATTCAGCTAACTCAGCAACTGTCTTTCCAAGAGAGGTTTGGATGAGGTCTTTGGAAGGGAAAAGTCTTTGAAGGGCACCTCCTGGTCCCAAGAAATGTTCTTATCTTATCTCCTTTCTCTAAGGCCTCCCTACAACTCCCTGGCAGTCTCATCCCTTCCCCTTTCAATTCACCTTAAAAAAAAAAAGGTTTTATTGATGCCTTCTTTTTTTAATATCCCACTCATCTGCAGAATGCTCCTTTGTAACAAAGAGAACCATTGCAAATCCAATTGATGCAATGATCACATAGAAGTGTATGCAGCATTCTATATCCGTAGTTCCCCATCTCTCTGCTGAAAGGAGGGAAATATGCTTACTTATCTGTTTTCTGAAACCAGGATCGGTCATTACAGTTTTTAGAGTCTGACTTCTATTTGACGGTCTTTTCATCTGCACTGCTGTTATGATTTTGTATGTTGTTTTCTGGTTGTACTTGGGTTCTGTGACTTTGTAGGTATTCTTCCATCATTATGGGCATGTTCCTTCTCTTCCTCTTTAATTAAACTACTATGGAGAATACCACAGCTCTGTAGGAGAGGATCTAGGACCAAGTCCTGCCTCTGCTTCTGACTACTTGTGCGACCTTAGGTGAGTCAGTTAATCTTCTTCCTCAGGCTCAGTTTACTCATTCTAAAAATGAGCTGATCAGACCATATTGTTTTTGAGGCTCCTGACAGCTCTAGATCTACGATTATATATGTGTGTGTATAAATATATAAGTATATTTATATATTATATTATATATAATATATGTAAAAATATCTAAATATATATGTAGATACATACATACATATACACACAGACACATGATATATAATGTAGATAGCTCTCTTTTTAAAAAAAAATCTTTATATTCTCCATTTAGGGTGACTGGATAAAACTGTGAACCATGAGTCAACTCTTTGAGGGTAGGAACTGCTTTTGCTTTGTATCCTTGGTGCTGAACACAGGGCTTGGCACAAAGTAAATGCTGAAGAAATGTTTGCTGATTTCTGAATTGGACAACTTCTCTCCCTATCATCTGCTCGAACACAAAGACATGTAGTAAGGCAACAAGACCCATTCAAGAGTTCCAGGGTAGAATTACAAGCAGATACCTATGCAGCTCTGTTTTTGAGGAGGCTACCTTTGAAAGGCAGCATGATTTAGAGTCAGAAGATGTGAGTTCAAGTCCAGTCTACCAGCTCTGCCGTTGATTAGTTTTGCCAGTTACTTCTCCCTCTACAATTCTCCATTTCTTCATCTGTATGGTTATAATAATGCTTGCCTACCTTGTATGGTAATTAATGCCTGCCTACCTTCCAGGGTTGTAGTAAGGAAAAGGCTTTGGACCATACAATGGGAGCCATTATTTTATTTGCATCCCCTGAATGAGAAGCAGGCCAGGATTACACACATCAGTCTCCAACTCCCTCTCAGAACCTTTGCCTGAGCCAGGGGTCCTTTCCAACTGGAGAAGAGCCAAGGCCTTTGTGAGGCTGTTGCCTGGGAACACAGCAGAGCTCACCTAGTATGCATAGTACCTTGGGTACCATGCTTCTCCTCTTTTTTTCTCTGGTCAATGGGATTTGGGTGACAGGAGACACAGACAACCTACTTACATGAATGGAGTGAGCAAAATGAGAGGCAAATCATTCTTTACAGTGTACTCTCTCAGCCAACAAGCTAGGAGAGCAAACACGGCAGTCATGAGAGACTCCAGATTCAATGCCTTTGGCCACCCAGGCAGCTAACCCCTTCCACAAATAACAGGATAAAGGATGGAGGGGAGGGGTAAAGTAGCTACATGATGTTACTCAGGCTCTGGAAGAAGGGAAAAGAAGGTGCTATTCTATGTCAAAATACTAAGTCACTGGGCAAGAGTTGAATGAGGGAGGCCCCTACACTTATGGACTTGAAACCTGATTTTTGCTACTACTGTTACCACCTTAGTTGAGGTTCTCTTTATTTTTGCTCTATTCTGTTGCAACAGCCTGTTAGCCTTTTCCCTACCTTCTAGTCAAGGGATTTTTAACATTTTTTTTGGTCATGGATCTCTTTGATAGTCTGGTGAATCCTACTGACCCCTTTACAGAATAGTTTTATAAGTTCATAAAATAAAATCAATACGATTAATAGGAAGCCAATTATACTGAAATACAGTTGCAAAATATTTTTTATAAAACAAATTTGTGGATCCCAGATTGAGAAGCCCTGTTCTACTGCCTCTGCATTTGATCCATCCTGCCAGATTAATCTTCCTAATATATAGGTCACATTATATAACTTTGTATTTCTAACCAATAAAATCTAAACTCCTTATTCTGGCTTTTGAGGTCCTTCACAGCCTGGCTTCAACTCTGGCCTTACCTAATTCTACCTCCCTAAAGATAACTTCTGGTTCAGACTTTCAAGATGACTTGCTATTTTCTGAATCCATGTCCTCCTGCTTTCCTTTCTTTTAATTTTTTTTGTTGAAATGTCCTTCCCTTCTCTCTCCCAGACCCTCCCCCCACCCCAGTCTTCCATCTCTGTCTGTTGAAATCTTACCAGTCCTTCGGGATTAAATTCACATGCCACCTCTTCTTTCCACCCTCTTCAGCCCTCAAGCTTGAAGTGACCTTTCCTAGCACTGAGCTCTCAATGTACTTTGTACATCTTCAATGTGTCAAAGAATCATAGATTTAGAACTGAAAAGGCCCTTAGAGATTGTGTATTATCTGCCTCTTTCATTTTACAAAGAAGAAAGAAAACTGAGGCCTATAAAAATTAAACGACTCACCCTACGTCACACAAGAAAGAGAAAACCTTCATCATCTGGTTCCTAATAGAATGGTCTTACCACTCACTATACCATGCTTTGTCTACTTTATTTATTCTTTATCATACTCTACTCAGTTCTGCAACAATTTGCTTATATCATCTCCCATTCTAAGTATCCTGAAGCTGGGAATTATGGAGTCACAGACTGTTATTGGAGCTTTAAGGGACCGTAGAGATGACTTATTCTAATAATCTCTCATTTTCTAGATGAAGAAAGCAAAGTTTGTAAACTTCTTAAGAGAAAAGATGATATCTATCTTTACATCTGTATTAGGAGATGGACATTGTCTTGTACACAGTAGTTCCTCAAAATATGTTGAGTTGAATTAAATTGGGTCTTAAATACTGTCCAGTTGCCACCACCTAATGATCAGATAACTATTTGGAGAGACTCTGGAGTTTAGAACTAGGAGCCATGGGTAGATGTTACCATGAAACTTGGCATATAACACTGTCCCTGAGACTTAGATGCCTCATCTCTAAAATAAATAGGTTGGACTAGGTCATATCCGAGATACTTTTAAGCTCTAAAAATTTAACTTCTTATCTAAATATAAAGAAGTCTTAACAGTCAGCACTGATTATGATTAAATTGCCCTGTGGTGTAGTCAATTCCTCATCACTGAGATGTGTTCAAGCAGAAGTGGGCTGAATACTTCTCAGAGATGTCATAGAGGGATTCATGCTTCAGGTAGGAACTGGATGAAGGGATGGGAATAATAATGAATACTCTGGTTGACCAGGGCAGGATTCCAAATTACTCAGGCCGTCTAGAATGATAGGCCCCAATCTCACAGGATGAAATGGATTTATGACAAATGTGAAGTCATATACTTTGGACAAATCATTCAATCAACAAGCATTGATTAGGTTTTGTCCTGTGTCAGGGACTATGCTAGGTGCTGAGGACCCAGAGGGATGAACAAAATCATCCTGGTCCATTGTAACAGGGGAGAAAGTAGACACATTATATAATATATACAAAATAGCTAGAGTATAGATTTTTGTGGGCTTTGGAGGAAGAGGGCAATCTAGGGAAAAACACATGCAAAAGTTAGTGTTAGAGACAGAGATTAGGAGGGAGTCCATTCATGGGGGACAGTCAGTGCAAAGGCACAGACAGAGGAGAGGAGAGGGAATGTCGTGTGTAAGGAATAGAAAAAAAGACAATTTAGTGGGCATTTTCCTGATCTCCCCCATCCCTAGAATACTCTCCCTCCTTTTTTCTGCCTCCTAGACTCCTTGGCTACCATATGTCCCAAATAAAATGTTATCTTCTAAAACAAGCCTTTCCCAATTCCTCCCTAAAGTTAGTGCCTTTCCTAACTCCAATTTGATAATCTCCAATTTATCCCATATATAACATGTGTACACAGAGTTATTTACATGTTATCTTTCCCATTATAATGTGAACTCCTTGGGAACAGGGACTAGTTTTACCTTAAAAAAATGTTTTTTTTAAGTATCCTTAGCATTTATCACAGTCCCAGGCACAGAGTACGTGCTTGATTAATGCTTGTTAACTTGTCAATTTGCCATACCACAGGGTTAGTAAGAAGGGACCAGTCTGTGAAGAAGTCCTTTAAATGCTAGTTTATATTTGCAAATAGGCAGGGAGACACTGGAGTCGAATGGATATGTGAATTTGGAGGAGTTGGGGAGGTCTGACATGAACAGAACTCTGGCAATTCTGGGGAGAATATGTGGAAAGAGGAGAGACCTGAGACAAGGGAAATAAATTAGAAGTCTATTGCCATAACCCAGATAAGATATAATGGGGGCCTAAATCAGAAAGGTGTCTGCATGAATGCAAAGGAGATTATGGTAGAGACAGTGAGGAGATGGAATCAATGTGACTTGACAACTAGGCTGATATGTGAGGTGTGTGAATGAAGAACTGCAATGGCAATGGGGATTTGAAGATTTTCCCTGCCCCTTAATAAGTCTAAGGGAATTTAAGACCTTCCCTGCTTTGAAAATATATTCTGCCCCCTAATAGGCTAAATGTAGTCACATGGAACCTGCGGTGGGAGGAGTTTGCTGAAGGGTGGAACAGAGGGCGCAGGAGGCTGGGAGTCAGAGCTAGCTAGACTGGGAAGAAGAGAGCACATGTCCCAGGGAGTCAGTCAAGTTTGTGAGTAAAAATATTGGTTTGTGGGAAGGCTAAAGGATGCTGTGGTTTTCTGTGCTGTTATGGCTTATTAACTTCTTTGCTACTATCGTGGAACTGGCATACTGGTTTGGTGATCTGGTTTTCTGGTGTCTAAATAAATGTTCCACTTCTGTCTTCTATATGCAGAGTCTGTTATATTTTGCAACTGAGCACCATGTTCGTATATTTATAGTAATATCAGGCACTGTGAATATTGCATTAGTGCTACAGGAGCTATGGACAACTCTGAGATTGGGAGTACATTGGTGCCTTCAAGAGAAAGAAGAAAATTTGGAACAGAGATGGTGGGGAACAGGGACATGGAGAATGAGTTCTGTTTCAGACATTTTAAAGTTGAGATGCCCATAGAATAATCAGTTCCAAATGTCCAATAGTTATTTGATGATATAGCATCAGGGCTCAAGACAGGAACCAGGGCTGGATATATAAATCTGACACTTATCTACTTAAAAATAGTGATTGAAAAGAGGTTACCAACTGTAAAACTAAGTGAGTGAATGAACATTTAGTAAGGCCTTTCTATGTACAAAGCCCTGTGATAAGTAGTGGGGGCATAAATAAAGAATAAAGACAGTCCCCACTCTCAAGGTGCTCTCATTCTAATGGGGAAGACAACACATATGGAAGATTTCAGTTGCAAGTCAGATGGAAAGGTCCCATGGTGCTTAGGGAGCAATGGTAAAGCAGATATTTATACTTCTTCTTTAATATCATTTTCACTGATAACACACGATCTGTTTCTGATGCTGAACCATTAATAAGAGAGTCAAGATACAGAAGTGCGAAATATTGGGCTTGGGACAGAATGTGGATGATGAGTCAGGCAGAATCAGCTGCACAAATATGGAACAGGGACAGCTTGAGTAGACAATTCATGTGGAAATGATTTAGGGCTTTTAGTAAATTGTAAGCTCAATACAAGTCAATAGCTTGGCATCACAGCCCAAAGCACTAACTCAGTCTTAGACTCCTCCACAGAGGTGTAGTAACCAGAACAAGGGAATTGGTACTAGACTATGCTCTGGTCAGACCAAAGCTGGACTGTTGAATTCTGTTCAGGTATCACATTTTAGGAAGAATGTCAACAAGTTGAAAAGTCCAGATGGTGAGACTTTGGGACCAGGGCAAAGAAAGATTGGTTGAAGGGCCTAAGAATATTTAGCCTGAAGAAATGATTACTTAGGAGAAACATCATAACTGTCCTGAAGTTCAAAGGACTATGGTCTAAACAAGGTTTATATTTGTCCTGCTTGCCTTCAAAGGATAAAACCAGAAAAAATGGCTAAAATTTGTAGAAGTGTAGATTTTGGTTCAACATTAAGGGAAAAAAAATTCCTAAAAACTAAAAATGCCCAAAATGCTACAGAAAAGAATAGATTCCTCATCATTGGAGTTGTTCAAGCATATTTATTGGGATATTGCAGAGGGAATAGAGGCTTTTGGTATGGTGTGGACTCAAGGAGCTCTGAGCTCCCTCCTCCCCCTAGAATCCTATGCGTTTATGAATTCTGTTCACTGGCAAATCACGTCATATTAAGGTTTCCTTGCTTAAAGTAAAATTCCTATTAAAAGTTTTTACAGCACCTTTTACTTAGAGATCTGGTTCCCTGCACTCTCCTGTTCTTATAGCAGAGAGCTTTTGAAAGTTAGAGTCACATCCAGCTACGGTTTCTTTCCATGTAGCTATCACTTTGGTCAAGGTCACATGGGAACCAGAATTTTAACAGTTTTGATATGGAAGACGGTTGCTTTGCTACTGTTTATAGCAAACTGGGAAAACTGAGGAAATATTTCAAAGGCAAGCAGATTCTCCTGTCAAATGTTAAATTTCTAGAAGGAAACCAGGGACCATCCATCTCTTGTCAGATCTAAGAAGTAAATGGATGTCTTTATTTTTCACAGATCAAAGTATGGCCTAAGTGAACCCAATTTTAATAAGGTCACCATAAAAAGCAACAGTTCTTACCTCATAGTTTATAGGAATGTGTTAAAGTTTGCACAGGATTATGGGGACAGACTGCAATTATTATCTCTTTGACAGCTCTCTCCTCTGCCCCCACTCTCTTGTGGGGTTCAGAAACATCATCACAACATCTTTCTTCAGCTGTCAAGCTTTGGTCCTTGAGAAATAGAATTCTCCCAATTTCTTCAGAATAAAAAGCCCTTAAGGAAGCTTAAATGCTTCCTAATTCCTTTCTTCTCATAAAGTGGAATGAATCTTTATTGAATCAATAAAATATGAAGATTTCAATACAAGTGCCATTCCAGAGATTTTAAAAGGAGCTTATTAGAGAGATTGCTTTTATTTTAGGGCCAGAGGTAAAGAGAATGGGATAGAGAGAAAAAAGAGGGTTTAAGGGAATAGACGCACAAGAAAAAAAGGAATGAAAAACTAGATTGTGCACTTACAATAAAACCCTGTTATAAAGCCCCTTTCTGAACCATATCATGAATCTCTTTATGCTGTGAATCACATGAGGATGATGTACACATGCATCTCCTTTCATTAAAACACTGAAGCCAGCAACACCCTTCTCCCCAGGTGCCAGTGTCATAAAGGGGTGCTGCCCTAAGTGATTCACCTCTAATTATGTACTCTAGTGAAGTTAGGAACCAAAAGGTTGATAAGGAATGTGTTACTTTATTTGCATAATGGTTAATTACACTTCAGGGTAGGGACAGACCTGTGATTTCTTTGGAACGGGGAGCTCTTGAATGAGGAAACTCCCTCTACCAGTTCAGGTTGGTATCTTCTCTGTCACTTACACTCTTTCTGTGCGCTAAAGCAATGAAGGGCTAAGGGACTTAACCAAGGTCACACAGTTAGAATGTGCCACAAAAGGAATTTGATCCCAGGTCTTTCTGTATGCCGTGTTGCCTCTATATTCACTATGTCATATTCCTTCTCTCAATTATACTATATGGGGTCAAATTTAAGACAGAAACAAATGTAAATTCATAACCACCCACTATATTCTCATATCACTAAGCTTAAATCACCCCTTTATCTTATAGACTAGTTCCTGACTCTAAAAGGAACTAGTTGAGAGTAGGGGAGGAAAGAATCCAGAGAATCATGTTGTAATAAGGAAACAGAAAGAAAAACTGAGGTCTGAAATTGTTGAGAAATGCTTTCTTCCTCACTTCATGCCTGGTTTTAGCCTAAAGGTTGGCACATACAGTGCATGACAGATGGGCGGCTTTTGACACATTGTGTTAGTATAACATGTACTGGTGTTTACTGGTTGATAAAAACCTACTCCCTCTATCGCTACCCCCTTCCCTCTGTGCTTTAGTCTTTATTCTCATTTTTCCTATTCCTTTGTTTCCTCCTCCTACCCCTTTCTTTCTGGCTCCACTAGATATCAAAGGTAATGAATGAAAATGAGGGGAGTGATTGGAGATAAAGAAAGTTTAGCCCAAACCTAAAACCACCATCCTTGACCAGTAATTTCTTTTCTTTTGTGCAATTATGTAAAACATTTCCATATTAGTCATTTTGTACAAGAAGACTTGAATAAAAGGAAAAAAAGTGAAAGAAAGAAAGTGAAAAATAGCATGCTTCAGTCTGTATTCCTTCAATATCAGTTCTTTCTTTAGAGGCAGATAGCATGCTTCATCATTAGTCCTTTGGGATTGTCTTGGTCATTGTATTGCCAAGAATAACTGTCATTCACAGTGCATTGAACAATATTGCTGTTACTGTGTATAATGTTCTCCTGGTTCTGTTCACCTCACTTTGCATCAGTTCATGTAAGTCCAGGTTTTTCTGGAATCATCCTGTTGGTCATTTCTTATAGCACAATGATATTCCATTAAAATAATATACTACACTTTGTTCAGTCATTCCCCGATTGACGAGCATCCCTTTGATTTCTAATTCTTAACCACCACAAAAAGAGCTGCTACAAACAGGTCCTTTCCCTTTTATGATCTTGGGATACAGACCTAGTAGTGGTATTGCTGGATCAAAAGGTATGCAGAGATTTATAGCCCATTGGGCTTAATTTCAAATTACTCTCCAGAATGGTTGGATCAGTTCACAACTCTACCAACAAGTTTTCCCAAATCCCTTCCAACATCTAACATTTTCCTTTTTTGTCATATAAGCCACCCTGATAGGTGTGAAGTACTTTAGAGTTGTTTTAATTTGCATTTCTTTGAGCAATAGTGATTTAGAGCATTTTTTTCATATGACTATTGATAGGTTTGATTTCTTTGATTGACCAGTAATTTCAACCTGAGGCATCACTTTCAAAGGTAAAGCAGATAAGGAGTATTAAACAGTGATCTGTCAATTAAATTTTACCAACACCCCCCCCCCCCAAACCAGATGCTAAAATCTGCCTCTTTACCTTGTAGTCATACCTTGCAAAAAAGATGATGGAGATGAAAGGAATTGGACATGGGTATTTCAGACATCTGAGTTTGTGCATGGAGTTTAATAATAACGAGCTAAGGGACAGAAAGTAGAGAGATGACCCAACACAAATATAAATAACCCTTGGGAATATGACGAGAACATAAGAGGGGCACAACATGATATGTGAAGTTTAAGGGAGGAAAGACTACTTTGTTTTTTTCTTCTCCCTTCCCCTCTCCTTTCCACTTCTCTCTAATCTTGTCATTTTTATCCTGGGTTGGTTTTTTTGTTTGTTTGGTTGTTTTTTTTTTTTTTTATCATGGCCAAAGTACATGATGGTGTATCTTGCAATCTAGGAAAGATTATTTCTGACTGGGGAAATGAGGGGAGAATTTTTGGAGACAATGGTAGCTGAAGTGGCTCTTGAAGTATAGGCAGAATGAGAGCATCCTAGTTATATTGTAAAGAACACTGCATCTTCAGTCCAAAGATTTGAGTTTGAGTCTTTATTGTAGCATTGCTACATGACCTTGTGCCAGTTATTTCACTCTCTGAGACAATGTTTCCTCATTTACAAAATGGGAATATTTAAGCTACCTTTTTCATAGGCCTTTACAAGGGTCAGATTAAAATATATGCCAAAAAAATTGTAAAACATAAAATAGGATGTTAACTTAATGTCATTGACAGGTAGAAATGGGTGGGGAGAACATTCTATGTTAGGGGTTTTTAAATTAGGATTTATGGATCCCCAAGAAGTTGGGGTGGATAGATATCAGGGGTTCCAAGAATTTGGATGGAAATCTTAATTTTCATTTATTTATAGCTGAAATTTAGCATGACCTTAAAATGTGAATTAGAAAAATGCATTATCATTCTGAGGAGGGGTCCAAAGGCTCCATTAGATAGGTAAAAGATCCATCTCTGTCTCTGTCTCTCTTTCTCTGTCTCTCTCTTTCACACACACACACACACACACACACACACACACACAGAGGATATTGCAAATGTGGGAAATGTTGTCAACAAAGACAGAGATCTATATGTGGGTCAGGGAAATGAAAAGGCAGTGGATAGTCAGGTTTGAATGGAACAAAGAAGACCCGGGAAGAAATGATGGGAAAAGCTTCCCAAATGTTTCCCTTCTTACTCTTGTTCACAGTACTGCCTCCTCACTTCTAAAACATTTAATAGCTAACAGTACACAATTTAGCATTTCCATCAATGCAATCTCATATGATTTTCCAATGTCTTTTCCTAAGTCTTGCTTCCCCAACCAGATTTTGTAATCCTCTGAGTCAGACGCCACACATTTCTTTCTTTGTATCCCCTTGATGCTGGGAGGAGAGCTAGACACATACGATAGGCACTCAATAAATACTTGCTAAAAGATCAATTTGTTAGCCTAAGCCTCAGAACGAACTGATTGAAAAGCTGGGTACCCTCCTCCTCCCTAATTCCTGACTCTGTCTCTTCAGTCAAAAATATCCTGTGCTTTCACTGCCAATTCCAAAGATACCAGTTTATGAACTCTAAATAGCATGGTGCTCATTCTTATGCCAACACACCCAACCAACAGGCAAATGAGAAGATTTCAAAGAAGGCAGCATTTTCTCGATGCAATTAATTGAAGACATTTTCTCCTCTGAGACAGGACTCAGGAGATGAGCTTCTTGCAGCAAAGGAACATTGAAATGATTTCTGCTTGTGGAAGATAAAACCTTTTTCCCTTTTTAATAGGGTATTTAGAGCCCATATATGCCAGGTAATAAATGTAAACCTATCAGGGTTATTCATCTATTGAAACTATCAGAAAAAATTGCTAACAATAAAACAACTCTTTTTCACCAGAGAGAAACATTTCTGTTTAAAGCAAAATGTTTTCCATTATTGCTAACACACATATCAAAACCAGCTGAGCATCTGTATCTCTGTAGTCATTTCCTAGACACCAGCCTGAGTGGGTCTGCACAGTGAATTCTGTGCCTCGAATGCTGGCAACAGGCATATGGATATTCCAGGTGAAAGGGCTTCCCCCCAGCGCATTCCAGCTTCCACAAGGGCAGTCAGAGGTTTTGTGGGGTTAGGGAAAAGAGTGCTGGGAGTCAGGAGACAGAGTCATTTCTGGATTTTCGAGCTGAAAAGGGCATGGAATTCATGCAGGCCCATGTCCCTCCTTCATTTTATAGATAATGAAACTAAAATTCACAGAGATCAAATGATTTTCCCAAGATCCCCGAAACAGAAGAATCAGATTGCAAACATGGCCTTTTGACTTCAAACCCAGCACTTTTTCTGGACAATGTCATTTTGTAGCATTTGTCTCCCTTTAACTAGCTACATAGCTAGTTATATAGTGTTTCAGGGTTTGGCAGGAAAATCACTTTCCTAAGTATTTTATCACTTTATTCTCACAAACTCCCTGAGGATTAAGTGCTTTTATTATCTCCATTTTACTGATAGGGAAACTGAGGCAGGCAGTTGTTAAGTCAATTGTCCTGGATCACATGACTAGTAAATGTCTGAAGCTAGGTTTGAACTGAGATCTTTCTGACTCCAAGGTCAGTGCTCTATCCACTGTACCACCTGTCTACTTATATGACCTTGGGAAAGTCACTTAACTTCTGGAGATCTTAGTTTACTCATCCATAAAGTAAAGAAATTGAGCTAGTTATTGGTTTTAGCTCTAAAGTAGCTCTGAATTCTGTAACTTCTAGATGCCTATGCTTATAATATCTTCTATTTAGACAACTAAAGAAATATGTGATATGACTCTATGGTGCTGGTAGTGATAGATATAGAAGTAATTCATGAGAGGCATTTCTATCTATGTGGTATCAGCTTTTTGAAGATCCTATATCTGTTAGAGCAACAGTTGGTCTGTCTCCTGGAAACCCAAATCCTTCAAGCTTAGGTCACAAATTCCATCTTTCCTGGGTTCTGCAATGAATCGCATCCCCTGCAGGTGGATAGAAGGAGCCAGAATGAATTGAAAGCTGTCCTCATTGTTTAAAAGACCTAAATTTCATTCCTACTTTTGACCCATGGTGACTCTGTGACCCTGGACAAGTTACCTACCTGCAAGTAGTCCAATGTGACTTGGTAGAGGGAAATTTCCTTACCCAGAAAGATCTTTACACCAATGAAACCTCAGATCCAATTCCTTTCCAATTCCTTTTTTCATACCAAAATTGATGTATTATTTAATCTAGAGTTCAATTTAATTAACTTTTTCAGTCTTGTTACTGTTCTGATTTTGTACTCTGGTTATAACAATAGGACTTTGACCTTACCCAATGGGGTTAAGCCTTGTGTTTTGACTTACCTTGTATCTCAATTTCAACAGAGTTCTTTGTCTTGTTCCTCTATGACTATCTCTTTTGATGTCTGGTTCGTAACCCCCTTACTCTGGGTTCAGCCTTTGCCTTGCTCTTTCTAATCCTCTCAATAACTGTCTGCCTTGCTCTACCTTCTCCATCCCATGTCTTGCTCATGTCCCTCTCCACTGATACCAGGCCTTCCTGAATTCTGTCTACCTCTCTGGAGCTCTAACCACCATCTGCTGCCTAACTACATAGATACCTCACTCAACTCACCAGATAAGACACCTCATTCCTCCTACTACCACACCTTTTGGCTTCCCTCTGGCTGACCAGAAAGTCCTCATCTATGACTCCTAAGAACTTGCTGCTCTACTCCCTTTATATTTTGACCATTTATACAACAATTATCCAACTTGAGGTGGAGTGAAAGGCACAAAGCATTCTATAATACAAGTGAAAATATAATACCTGACAATATGATATATGTGAACTAATACTGGGCACAAACTCAAAAAATGTGCTTTCAAATCTTTTTTGTGTTTACTGAAATGATGTAAGTTCCCTGGGTCTCAGTCTCCTGGTATAGAAACAGATAGAATCCTCGGTCTGCATGGTATAGTGGAAAGGGCACTGGATTGGGAATCAGAAGGCCTGGGTTTCAGTCCTGTCTCTGAGTTACATTGGGCAACTTGCTTAATCTGTTTGGGTTCCATTTCCCCATCTGTAAATAAAGAGGTTAGCCCAGGAGGGTTGGTAAATTCTTAAGAATGTATTTGGTAAGGCACAAAGAGAAACAATTCTAATAAGAAAGAAAAAGGGAAGTTGTTTGACCTATATCAAGCTTAAAAAACACAATTAAAAGATTGAAGCAAGGACAAGTAATAGAGAATAAATATAACCACATAACATAGTTCTGTTAGAGCTCTGACCCTCAGAGCTGAGGGTAACAGGAAAATCTAAGAACAACTTTAAAACATCTTGCTTCACTATATTGGGGAAAAGAGAAGGACTATGGCTAGAAAGAACATTGATATACTGGAGAGCACTTAGAAGAGAGCAGCCAGCAAGTTGAAGGACCTTGAGATCATACTATTCAGATGAATGGGACAATTATTACTAATGACTGAAGCAGAACACCTGCTTTTCCTTTTTCTCTGCCATGCATCTTCAAATTGGAAAAGAGAAGATCAGAAAAAGGCTAGTAGGAAGTAAATTGATACTACCTCCCAACTTATTGTAGGTAAGAGAGCTTCTAGGTAATCCTAATGGGTTCTAGTCACCAGGCCCAGATGATTAGAATTCTAGGGCACTGGAAAAATTAGTACATATGAATCCTGAGACACTACCAATGATGGAAAAATTATGGAGAAAAGAAGAAATTCTGGACAAAGAAGGACAGTTATCTCAATGTTCAAAAGAGAGAAGATAGTATATACAGTTTATAGTATATACAGTGGAGTTTACCTTTAATTCCTGTCAAAATCTGAGGATGTATCATTTACGGGGTGGTTAGTAAATACCTTGAAATGGAAGAAGTGATCCCCAAGAACCTGAATAACTCACCAAGGGTGGATCCTGCTTAACTAATTTCAGGACACACACACACACACACACACACACATACACACACACGTGTGTGTATATATATATATATATATATATATATATATATATATACGGAAATGTTGTATATAGATAGATACAGACATACATACTCACACATACAAGTATTTATATGTATATATACATATGAATATATACATATTATATATAATTTATTTAGTTTCTCAGTTTGCTCATGTGGAAAAGAGAGAGATGTATGTGGTTTACCTGACAGCACAATTAGGTGACATCAGAATCAGTAGAAATGCTGATCCAAAGAGAAGCCATTAGTGGTTCAATATTAAACTTGAGACGAGAGCTTCAGTGATTTCTGCTTTGTCTTGCACTACTTAAGAGTTATTATCAAGGACCTGGCTAAAGGCATAAATGACGTGCTCATCAAATTTATAATTGACACAAGACTCAAAGTAATATGCATTGGGTGACTGAGCCAAGATTCAAAAGGATTTTAAGCTAAACACAAACTAAATCTTAAACAAAATCTAAAAAGACAAAATTTATTAGGGAAAAATGTAAAATGTTACATCTTTTGAGATTAAAAAAACAATCCACAAATGAAAGATGGGTGAGTCGTGGCTAGAGAGAAATTTATTTGGGAAAAATCTCTAAGTTTTATGGAATTCAAGCTTAACATGGGTAAATAGCATAGCACTGGGAAAGATAAGGTAATGGGGTCTTAAGATGAATTAAAAGAGTTTCAGGGTCCAGAATCAAATAGGTCAGTCTGCCCTGGTCAGATAACAGGTTGAGTATTGTGTTTAGTTCTGGGAGTCACATCTTAGAAAGGACATTGATAAAATGGAGAGCACTTAGAAGAGAGCAGCCAGCATGGTGAAAGACCTTGAGATCATACTACATTAAGTTGAAGAAACTAAGGATATTTAGTCCAGAGAAGAGCAAACCCTCTCTTTCCTTCTTCAATGAATATTGTGCCTGACTCAAAGTTCTCTTTTCCCCAATTCATTGTAATGTTATTGGAACAAAAAGATCTTCCCCATCCATTAATAGACCTATGTGATCACATGTGTCCTCTTTTCACTTGGAACAGGATCTATGTTCCCAGGTCTAAAGGTAAACAGTTATTTCAATCACAGATGTCTTGCTGCTTTCATAGCTATGATAAATCTTGAGTCACATTGAGCCCACTGGAGGAGGAATTTGTCTAAGAAGGAGCTTGCTTACAAGGAGGCTAACTTGTAGAAAGGCTTTCACATCTTTTGGTATTAAGCTAATTAGGTACTGAGCCATGCTGGTTGTGGTGCCTTCTGGTTTTGAGTCTATTAGTTGAAAACTATATATACTGGGAGGTTGGCATTTTTCTTTGGGGGTTCACTTTTGAGAAGGATCTTTTGATTCCCTGGAAGGGACTCAGTAGTCATTTGTTAAGAGCACCAGACTACTCAGAGATTTATGCTCTCCCAATCTGGTGGTCTGTGACAGTGGTTGTATTACTTTGTTCAGACAAAAGAGGCCCTGTTTGTTGAATCTCTGTGCTAATTTCTCTGCTTGTATTTTCTACTTATCTGTAATTAAAGTAAAATTGTTGACCTCTTTAAAAGTTGTCTTTCCTTTAGCAAAGAAGATCAAGGAACTTGTGAACAACTAGCAGGCCATCCTGGGTGTGCTAGGGTGCTTGTTAATACACTCATACCCTCATACTTCACCATACATATGGATACTCCACTGAGGCAAAGCCAAGAGGGTGGAGTTAAGGAAGTAACTCACCTAAGCTCTCTCAAATTCCCCTCCAAATAACTTTAAAATAACATGTCAGTGGTAGAACCCACAAAAGGATGAGGTGAAACAATTTTCCAGCCCAAGACAACTTAGAAGGTCAGATAGAAAGGTTTATCTCATGGGGTGAGAGTGGAGTGCCTGCCAGGCCAGTATTGACTAAACCCTGGTAAGCTAGCAGCAGGCCTTGGGAGTGATTGAATCAGTGGAAGTAGCTTCTAGAGCTTTTAGACCACAGACAGTAATGGCAGACAACTGATGAGAAGGAGAATATAGAGGACCTGGGACTATAAGCAGGCCTCTGTCACATTGCTCATACACAGTTTTGAGTAATGGCCCAGGGTAAGGAGGAACATTAGCCCACTTGAGTGGGAAGTCACAGGGAAAGGGGCCTTGGTCACAGTTTCAGAACAGAGAAGGGTACTTATGGTCATTCACAGAACAGAGCATGGGCCAGGAGAGCAGCAACCACATCTCTCTTTAGATCACACCACCATTAAAGAACTGAAAACTTACAGACCCCCAGAACTAGCTCTGAAAACAGTAACACTAAAAATGTAAAGCTGGGGATAGTAGCCCCTCAACCCTGGGAGCAGGGCCCAACTTTAACATAAAGGTAAAAGTCAAGAAAGAGGATAGAAAAATGAGCAAACAACAACAACATAAAAGAACTTGACCATAGAAAGTTACTATGATGACAAGAAAGAGCATAACATAAACTCAGAATAAAATAAAGTCAAAACAGATACATACAAAGCCCCAAGGAAAATGGTAAATTGGTTTCAGGCTCGAAAAAGAATTTTTAAAAAGCTCAAAAGTATTTAAAAAGCCAAATAGGAGAGGCCAAGGAAAAATTGGAAGGGGGGAGATGACAGTGATGCAAAAACATCATGAAAAATAAGTCATCAGGTTAGTAAAGGAGGCACAAATACAGAAGAAATACCTTAAAAACAGAGTAGGATACGTGGTAAAAAAAAAAAAAGGCACAAATATCCGATGAAGAGAACTACTTAAAAAGCAAAATTGGCCAAATGGAAAAGAAAGTACACAACCTTACTGAAGAAAATAATTTTTTTTTTTGCTTTTTTTTTGGAGAGCAGTTGGGGTTAAGTGACTTGCCCAAGGTCACATGGCTAGTTTTTTGTGTTAAGTGTCTGAGGCTGGATTTGAACTCAGGTACTCCTGACTCCAGGGCTGGTGCTCTATTCACTGTGCCACCTAGCCACTCTGCACCACCTAGCCGCCCTGAAAATAATTCTTTAAAAAACAAAATGGGGCGAGTGGAAGGTAATGACTACATGAAACATCAAGAAACAAGAAAACAAAATTAGAAGAATGAAAAAAAATAAATGAAAATGTGAAATATCTCATTGGAAAAAGAACTGATCTGGAAATTAAATTGAGAACAGATAATTTAAAAATTTTTGGACAACCTGAAAGATATGATTTTTTTTTCTAAAAAAATAGGCTAGACATTATATTTCAAGAAATGATCAGGGAAAACTGTCTTCTCAGAACCAGACGAAAAACTAGAAATTGAAAAAAATCCACCTGTTACCTCCAGAAAGAGATCTCAAAATGAAATCTCCCTGGAATATTATAACCTAATTCTAGTGCTCCCAGATCAAGGAGAAAATATTGCAAGCAGGCAGAAAGAAATGATTCAGATATCATGGAACCACAGCCAGGATAACACAAGATTTGGTACCTTTCACATTAAAGTATCACAGGAATTAGAATATGATATTCTGAAGGACAAAGGAGCTAAGATTAAAACCAAGAATCATTTACCCAGCAAAACTCAGTATAATCCCTCAAAGGAAGAAATATATATTTGATAAAATAGAGTAAATTCAAGCACTTCTAATGAAAACACCAGAGCTCAATAGAAAATTTGACTTTCAAATGTGAACCAAGAGAAGCATAAAAAGATAAACAGGAAAGAGAAATCATAAGGGAGTAAATAAGGTTAAACTGTTTACAATGCTACATAGGAAGATGATACTTGTAACTCCTAAGAACTTTAACATTATTAGGACAGTTAGAAAGAATATATATATATAGACAGAGGGCACAGGTATGAGCTGAGTATGATGGAATGATATCTAATAAAACAAAATTAAGGGGAGGAAGGGATGCATAGGGAGAAGGGGGAATGGAGAGGTAGAATGTTATGTATAAATTATCTTACATAAAAGAGATGGAAAAGAGTTGAGGGGGTGGTGGTGGTAAACAATTCTTTAACCTCATTTTCATCATAATTGAGTCAAAGAGTGGATAACATATACACTCAGTTGGGAATAGAAATCTATCTTATCCTACAGTGAAGTAGAAGAAGAAGAAAACAAGAGGAGAGAGGGGAGAAAAAGATGGACAATTCTCAACACAATGAATATTATTTATCATATAGACTTTCTTGAAATGAAATTTTTATTGCTATATATTTAAAATCCCCTCTTGTTCTCTGCTATGCACATGACATGCATTTTTCCCCATTCTAAATTTGTATCTAAGTTCCAGTATTAAGTTTATGATATGTTTTTCTTTCCTTTCTCTATTCTGTATTTGTGTTCTGGCATTTGAGTCTAAAATAGAATTTTGAAGAAAAAAAAAAAGAAGAGAGGTTTGGTCAAGGGAGGCAGTGGTCAGAAGCAAAAAGTCCTCCTTGGGGGAGGGTCAAGTTGAAAGGGGAGATAGAGGATAAATAGAGGGAAAACAGGCTAGAGGGTAATCATAACTGTGGAAATTTTTTTTCTACAGAATGTATTTCTGATAAAGGCTTAATTTTTCAAATATATAGAGAACTGAGTCAAATTAGTAAGAATTCGGGTCATTCCCCAATTGATAAATGGTCCAAGGATATGAACAGGCAGTTTTCAGATGAAGTCAAAGCTATTTGAAGTTATATGGAAAAATACTATAAATCACCATCGATTATTAGCTTCCATGGTTTCAATGGGACCTCTCAACAAATGACTTGTCCACTCCTAACCTCTCGCAGAATCTCCAACAGCCTATTAGACATCTCAAACCATATGTCCCATAGACACCTTCAACTCAACATGTCGAAAACTGGACTCACTGTCATAACATGCCCCCGACCCCCAAACCTTCCCCTCTTCCTAACCTCCCTATTACTGTGTAGGGTACCAATATACTTTAAGTCACCCAGGCTAGAAACTGAGGTGTCATCCTCAACTCCTCATTCTCTCTCACCGTCTATATCCAATTAGTCCTCAAGTATATTGCTTCTATCTTGGTCATCTCTCTCACACACATGTAGCTTTCTCTTTTCTAGCATTGCCACTATCCTGGTTCAGGACATTCCTACTTCGTGCCCTGACTGTTGCAATAGTCTGATGGTGGATCTCACTACTAGAAGTCTCTTTCCTCTCCAGCCCTGCCTCCGTTCAACTTGATCTTCCTAAAGTGTAGTGTAGATCATCCCCTTCCTGTCCCCTTATTCAGTAAACGTCAGTGGTATCTTCAGAGTAAAATAATAGAGTCCTACTTGGTTTTCCAAAGTCCTTCAGAACCTGGCCCCTTCCTATCTTTCTAGTCATCTTATACTTTACTCTCCTCCAAGTACTCTGTGATCCAGGGACATTGACCACCTTGCTTCTGAGACCATTTCCAATTTATCCTGTATACATATATTGTTTGTACATCATTGTTCACATGTCATCTCCCTCATTAGACTGGGAGCTCCTTGAGGATAGGGATTGGTTTTTGTTGTTTATTTTTTTTTCTTTTGTCTTTTTTTGTATCCCCAATACTTAACACAGTGTGCAGCACATAGGAGGCATTTATTAAATGCTACCTAACTGACTGGGCAAAAAGGGTGTCATAGAATTTGAAAGGCTGTGATGTGAAAAACAGATTAGATTGTTTTCTCTTTGGACCCAGAAGTCAGCACTTGGAGCAGTTTATGGAAGTTGCAAGAGACAAATTTTGGTTCAATGTAAGGGAAAAGTTGCTAATAATTAGAACTATCCAAAACTGGAACATGATAGCCTCAGGAGAGAGGGAATTCCCCTTCACTGCAGATTTTCAAGAAAATTTTATCCACAGGGTCCTTGATTAAGTCCAAGGCCTCATGGAGTCTGGGACTAGATGTCTAGTCCTTTCCGGCTCTAAATAGCCATGATTCCATTATACCACAAATGTGTCAGAGAGACAAGAAGATTGTTGCACAAGGTCTGAGAAAGAAAAAGTTTACTGATTGAAAGACTCAAGGTCTACTTCATGAAGATAAGTGGGATTTCAAGGGGGTCTTGAAGCATGGGTAGAATTTCAAAAGATTGAAGATGGAGAGAATGCTTCATGCATGAGGAATGGTATGAGTCAAAGCAGGACAGTTGGGGTGCATGGACTATTCACAGTGGAAGGGCAACATGCATAGACAATTTGGCAAATAATAGAGTGACATTAAGGATTAGAAAGCCTGTCTCACCTAATTCAACTCAGTAATTATTAAATGTCTGCTATAGTGAGACACACCATTATTTGCTGGGTACACAAAAGCAACAAACAAACAAGTCCCAGCTCTATGGAAACTTACTTTCTTGTCAAGTAAACCCTTCTGGGCTGGAATGCCCTACTTTGATAGGTGTATTTTGCATACAACTACTGACTAATACTTATGGTAATACAAATAATAAAAGAAATAATAATTACTCTTGGGTAGGCCAACCTAATATAATAAAAATGACAACACTCCCTAAATTGATTTATTTATTCAGTGCCATACTAATCAAACTGCCAAAGGATTACTTTAGGCATTATCTGTAGTCTGACCCGTCCTTCTGCTAATTATAGAACCCTGGTTGGGGCCATCTCCAGTCATCCTGATACCTATCTTGCCACTGGACCCAGATGGTTCTAGAGGAGAAAGTGAGGCTGGTGACTTTGCACAGCCCTGCTTCATTTAAATCCAATTCCTTTGCAAGTCATGACATCATCTTCCTAATGTCATGGTCCTCTTTGAGAACTAAGAACAAACAGAAATAAGAACCCTGGTACAAACATTCATGAATCATGATGATCCCTCATTTCAGGGACTCCCCTCTGGTGACTAAGGTCATTGTCATTTTAGGAACACACACATCAGTTCCATTTTCTTTCCAGTCAAACTTCCTTTTTGATGTAAAGCAGTATTTAATCCAGTCACTGGATCAGTCACTCACCTTTCTACCCAAAGGTTCTAAATCACTCAAGCTATTTCCAAAAGTCCAACCCATTTCAGAAGGCTGATGATTAGCCACCGTTTCGGATGTTCCAAAGAATATGTCCCAGGCTCCTGCATCAGTTCCCAAAGAGAAGACTCCCAATTCCTGTGCTAGATCTCATGAGATAACATATGTAAAGTGCTTTGTTATACATTGTTAATGTTTTTATTCTTCACATGCTCATCTTCAAGAGAGAATCAGGAGACTATGTTCATGGTCTCCCCAAGGTATCCCTTTGAAGGGGATGGAGCTCATTTAGATGAATAAGTCCTGCCTTTCTGTTTAAAAAAAAAATCAGAGGAAGCTTACATGGTTCAGTGGATAGTGTATTGGGTTGGGAGTTAGAAAGACCAGAGTTCAAATTCTGCCCCTCTCATACTAGTTGCATGACCCTACTAGGGCAAGTGACTTAATCTCTCTCAGCCTTGGTTTCCTTGTCTGAAATATGGGGATGATAATAAGAGCATCACCTCAGAGAGTCATTATGAGTATCAAATGGCATAATACTTATTATGTAGCACCTTGCATACAAGCATTATATAAATGCTACCTAGCTATTTGTAGTCATGCTAGGTGTGCAGAAACAGATCCAGATTTCACTGAATTGAAGTCCTAGGGGCACGGAAGTGTTTTTCTCTTCCAAATTTTCAATTCAGCTCTCAGGCCCTTGGTGATCCTCCCCTAAGTACAAGAGGAAGAAATGAGGATTACCCTGGATGTCTGGACACTATTCCTAGTATAAGATGGAAGCAATTTCTTTAGAACTAGAGTAGGTAGATGCTCTTTTCTAAGCAGGGGGTTAAGCTTGCTGAGTCTTCAGTATCTGAACCCCTGTCAGCCTGGGAATTCTTCACCTGGACTCTGTTCCTCTGGGCACGGAATACTGCCACTTGACTGCTGGGTTAGCCAGACTGGAGTCTTTTTAAAGGTTAGCAAGTTTGTCTGATGCCATCTGTCTTTCTCTGCATGTGTGTGTGTGTTTGTGTATGATTCTGTACATTGTGCAAAATTAGAATCTACTTAGAACAATGCTTAGGAAACAATTGCTTTTCAGCTCATGGGGTATGTAAAGTTTCTTAGAAGCTTTTCTTTTAGAGATCAGGATCTAGGTAGTACTGCTAACACTAGTCATTCACCGTAATGGTTATAGATTGTTAATGCTGGCTGGAGTCTTAGAGCTTATATAACCCCACACCCTCACTTTTCAGATCAAGAAACCGAGGTCCAGAACTAACAGTGCCTTTGCTCAAGGTCACGTGACTAGTTAACGTCAGAGTCAGGACTATACCCTGACTCTCAGACTAGGGTTTTTCTAGGATGATAAATAATTTGCATAATTGTGTTTTAACATTTTCAGAGGACTTTTCCATCTATTACCTTCACAACAAAGCATTACTAGGAAAAATAATTAAACTTTAATAAGAATAAATAAGTTCTATATCTTTCTCTCCAGCTAAAGTTGGTGAAACTTTGGAAATGTCTCTGTTCTTAAACATTTATTTGCATTTCTTCCTCTTTGCTTTCAGAGTCTGTAAGTAAAATTTAGAATTTGCTTTGCACTTGATAATGAGCTCATCCCAGACAGTCTGGATGGTTTTGTTTATATGAAGGATTCCATTCTCTCTGATTCTCTCTTTAAGTACTTAAAAACATCCTCAGAAGCTATTGTCAAGACATTGTCCTAATGTCTCTTGCATGCTGTCACTGTTATTGGACCCCATCTGGCTACCTCCAGACTCTTCACCTGCACCTCAACCATTCAGGTACCATTAGAGACAAGTCCTATGTAACATGTTCTTTTCCCCTTCCCTGCGTCCATGATGAAGGCTGTATTGATGGGTAGGGGAAGGCAAAGAGGGTTGGGTCATATACTTAGAAAATATGCCCAGGCAAAGAAAAGTTTGTGAAAATGAGAATGTCTGGAAGAGGTACGGATATATCCAAGGGGAAAAAAGGAAAAGACTCCAATTTCAGGAAGAGTTCCTTCTTAGCTCATGGGGTCAGGGGAACTAGGGAATAATAATTGCTAGTTAAATTATAAGGAAAATAGGAAGCATATAAACTGAACTATTCTTTCAGTTACTCATCTTGAGCCCAGAATTAGAAATGAGGACACTTGGATTCCTCCTTAATAACCTTAAGCTAATTGCTTGATTTACTTTGTGGCTTAGTTTCCCAAATTATAAAATAATGGATTAGGACAGGTAATTCTAAGGACCATTTTAGCTCTAACATTCTACAGTTCTAATAATCTAGGACAAACACATGGAAAAGGCTTCTGGAATGAGAATGCCTAGAAGGCATTGAGGACAGCCAAAGATATCTCTGATCAGCAATAAAGACTAAGTTATGATAGAAGAAACAGAAAATCTCTGATCCTTACAGATTGCAAAATTACTCACCAGTGGCACTGTGCTTAGCCTGAGTAAGATGACATTTTACAAAGTCCAGGACCTATGATGATGATGATAATGATAAGGATAATGATGATATCAATCAACAAACATTTATTAAGTACCTACTATGAACAAAGCACTGGAGGAAAATGCAATGAAGAAACAATCCATACTTACAAGATTGTGGCACTTTTACTAGAACAAAGAAAAGTATCGGGAAAACTATCACACTGCAAGTGAGGGTAGCAGAGAAATAATTTCTTTCTTCTGCTCTATCAATCAATTAATCAAAAAGCATTCATTAAGCATGTATTATATTCCAGGCATTATGCTGGGAATCAAGCATAAAAACGAAACATTTTCTGCCCTCAAGGAGTTTACATTCTATATAAAATAAGGGAGGTGTGTGTATGTAAGAGAGATAGAAAGATATATATGTATATATACATATATATGTTTATATGTGTGTAAGATATATATACATATATGTATATATATATATATAGAGAGAGAGAGAGAGAGAGAGAGAGACAGGACAGAGAGATAGAGACAGAGAGACAGGGAGACAGAGACAGACAGACAGAGGGACAGAGACAGAGACAGAGACAGAGAGGGCTGGGGGAGGTGGAGAAAAGAAAGGCCTCATGTAATAGTTGAGCTTGGTATCAAATAACCTTTTATTTGGTTTGTTATTTCTCTGTGATGGAAAAATTGGGACATCCATGAAGTTAATATTAAGGACTACCTTTCTCACCTTTTTCCCTTCCTTTAACCTCTTTCTCCTCCTGATATATGTTTTCAGATAGTCCCAGTCTTCTGCCTTGATAGTCCCAGTCTTCTGCCTTGGAGAACAAAATGAATAAATGACTGTCATGAGTGAATTTCTAATAGGTTAGCCAACCTAGAAATACTATGTTTCAATAGAATATGACAGGGAGGTGGATCCAAATTTGTACTGTGTAAAGGGACATTTTGGGAAATATTGATAAATGATTTATAAATACCAACTGTAATACTTATGGTCTGTCCACTTTATATAGAGTTTGTTCACATTGTAGAACCAAATTGATCAGCAAATTTGCTCCACTTAAGAATAGGACATTAAACATGGTAGTTTGGGGTATTGAGTGGGGAGTTAAGAAAAAAAAAAGATGAAGGCATGAGTTCATTTCTTCCTCTTTATTCTATTAAATAGTTCTCATTTATTTCCAGGATGCAATGTACATTCAGGGATAAATTATATAAAAGGTTTCTGAGTAGGATAGGAGAGATTGGTTACACACAAGAGTTCTTGTTTCATTTAGAACAATGCCACCCTCTTTGTTGGACACCGTCCCTTTCTTTTGAAGCCAAAACTTCTTGGTTTGAAGGGTGTGGGGATGGTCAACATCTAACTATTTATACTTTAAAATCTAAAGCCATGAAGTACTGAATACAATTTTAGAACTTGCAAATAATTTGTTCAGACATCATATTTTTCTAATCTTGGTTTTAGTAAGTAGCTTCAGAAGAGCTAGTGATACTTTCCAACTCTGTGGCTCAGTTTCCCTCTTTCTCAAATGACCCCACCAAAAAAAAACCCAAACCCCAAACCCTATCATATTGTGAAGCTTTGTGGTGAGTAATTTTAGATCTTAAAGTTCTTAGATTCTATAAGCACTTAATTAAAAAGAAAAAGAAATTCAGAACCACCACAACTGTGGGCTCCTTTTTCTATGAGCTTGGCATTGAGTGTAGGGGGAAAGATCGGGGTGGATTCTAATTATATCCAAACCACTTGTCTAAACCATTTCTGATTTTCACCCAGTAATGTAGGTCCCAGGTATCCTATGACAGCACCTGAGCTAGTGGAATGTTAAGCTTCCATTTGCAGAACTTGGCAGAGGGCCAGAGAGCAATCTAAACCGATGGGTGTCTCTTAAAATTGAACCAGATCTCTTGAGGTTGTCCTATCAGCCTACAATGTGAGTGTGTTTGTGTGTATGTTTTTCTTCCCCAAGTGGGAAGCTGTCTGTTTCCAGAACAAAAGCAGAAAACATCTACTTTTCTTTGTTCTGCCTTTCTTTTGTTTCTATTTTGTCAAATACCATCTGGAAAACATGGACGGATATACAGTATGTGCTATATGAACCGGCTCGGCAACGTCTATGGGATGAAGAGGTTGTTTAAAACATAGTAAAGGGAAAATTATAGGATGAGACAGTGGAATTGAACAGACTAATGATAGGACCATCAGCTAGTTCCGAGCATTCCCTAAAATTGCGTGAATTCAGCCGCTGTTGTATTATTATTTGCTTAATGTTTAGGATTTATATATGTATATTATTGAAAATACCAAAAGGTCCCATGGTAATTAAAGTCAGGCAGGATTCACAATTCATATAGGATTTAGATATTGACTACAATGCAGACAGTTGGCCTATAGGATGCATTTGTGCTGCTACTTCCATTTATAGCCATTAACCTATTAAGGGGGTGGGGTCAAATTCAGTCCTTTCAGGGGTGGCTAGGTGGTGCAGTGAATAGAGCACCAGCCCTGGAGTCAGGAGTACCTGAGTTCAAATCCAGCGTCAGACACTTAACACAAAAAAAACTAGCCGTGTGACCTTGGGCAAGTCACTTAACCCCAACTGCCCTCCAAAAAGCAAAAAAAAAAAAAAATTCAGTCCTTTCAATAAGCTCACTTTCATTGCCATGGAGAGACAACTCAGTTTACTGCTTATGTGACCACAACCCTAAATGTTGCTTTCTATGCTATTTAACGAGTTCTTTTCTTTCTAAAAAGTGTTTTGCTAATCCATTTGCTAATAAATGCAGTCCTCATACTTCCCAGTAATCATATATTTTAAAACGGTGCCTGTTTTGTCATGGCACATAGACCAGCACTTAGAACTAATGGTTCCAGATTTCTCCTTGGATCGCCCAGGACTTCTCACTGCCTTTCTTGGTTGAGCCCACATTTTTTCCTGTCCTTGGAGTTTGTGTTCTGGGCTGCTTTGAGGTTGACCCTTGGCAGTATTCAGAGATATTAGTTCATAGTGTACTGTACTAAATTAAAGCATTGCAAGGAGAGGTCTTGGGGAGCTCCTGCAGTCAGCTGGTGCTCTGCTGATGGAGCTGCTGAGTTCAGCACTGCAGGCACATTTTCATAATGCGTTTGCACAGAGGGCTTTGATTCTGTTTCCGAGTCATGTAAGCACTTTTTGAGCCTGTGTTGACAAAGTTATTTGCTTGTTGACCACTTTGCAGCATACTTGATGTACTTTTCATTATTTCATGGGTATTCCTAGTGTCTTTGGTTAGTTACATCCACGATGATGAGCAACTACACCTTACTCAAAGCTTTCTACCGGGTGAAGGTAAATGATGTAATCTAGGGAGCTTCCTACTTCCATTTACTGAAAATAGGAAATTTTTCAACTTTTTTTTTTTTACCCCATCCTCATTGTCTCCCCTTCCCATTTATGGAAATTCTGGATGTTAAATTATTTTCTGGCATTAAAAGAATGTGTAATAAATTTTCACCTATTTTTACTAAAATTGCCATCTCTGAAGTTATCAATGATCTCTTACCCAATGATTTTTCTCAGTCCTTGTCCTTCTTGACCTTTATGCAGCATCTGACACTGTTGACTCTCCTTTGCTCCTTGTTATTTTCTCCTCTTTGGATTTTCATGGCACTGAAAATGGCACCTCCCCCCCTTCCCACTGTGTCTGTCTCTGCCTCTGTCTCTCTCTCCATCTCTGTCTCTCTCTTTCAGTTTTTCTTGTATTTGACCACTCCTTCTTAGTTCCCTTTGCTGGATCATCACTCATGTGGATGTGCCTGAATCTGTGACCTGAGTCTTTTTCTACATACTTACTGATCTTGTCAGTTCCCATGGATTCAATTCTCCTCACTGTGGAGATAAATGTCCAAATCTCTTGTATATATCTATCTCTGACGTCCCTCTCTCAAGCTCCGGTAGTACATCACCAACTGCCTATTGACAGCCCTATAGAAAACAAACTCAACACATCCAAAATATAACTCGTTATCTTCTGCCACCCCCACCAAGTACATCTTTTCCCTATTTCTGTCAAGAAAACCAACATCTTGTCAAGTCAATAAATAAAGTCAAGCCAAAAAGCATTTATTGAGTACTTAACTATTATTAATGATAGTAGCTAGTGCTAGTGCAATTCTAGGAATTGTGCACCAGGAAACAAACACCAATACAAACAAAAAGAAAGCTCCCCCCAAGGAGCTTACATTTCAGTTGGGGAAGACGACACATAAAAGGGAGCTGGAAACATGGTGGAGGCAAAGGGAGAGTGGACAGGAGAAGGTCTCTAAGCAAGGGGATAGTGGTGAAGTCCAGAGAATCAGAAGTGGAGCTAGAAGATAAATGAAAGATGGCTACCGTGGGCACATTCTCCCAGCATTCAGGTGCCTACTACGTGCCAGGCATTATGCTAAGTGCTTGGGATACAAAGAAAGGCAGCCCAAACAAGCCAGGCAAGCCTGGAGGCATGAGTGTGGAGGGAGAGCATGCTAGTATTTAGTGACTAAAAATTTAGTAACTAAATTTTAGTTCCTCAGACTCACAATCTTGGAGTCAACCTTGACTCCTCATTCTCTCACATCCCACGTAGTCAACAGGTTATTAAGTCTTATTGATCTTGACCTCCATAACTTCTCTTACATCCATCCCCTTTTTTCTACTCACATGACCACCACCCTGCTTCAGGCCCTCAACAACACTTTGTTGGCTTATTTCAATAGCTTCATAATGATTTCTCCCTTGCCTTAAATCTGCCCTCCCTCCAATTCATCATTCACAGAACTTCTAAAGAACCGTTTCTGCAGCACAGCTTGATCATGTCACTCCCCTGGTCATGAAGCCCTAGTGGCTCCCTATTGCCTCTAGGATCAAAGACAAATGATAGATTTGGCATTTAAATCTCTTTACTATCTATTCCAGCCTTCCTTTCCAGATTTATCATGCATTAGTCTACCTCATGTACTCTTTGTTTTAGCAAACTGATCTGCATGCTGCTCCTTACACCTGACTCTTTCCTTCCCATCTCTCTATCTTTATACATGCTGTAAGTCAGTAGACCTTCTATGCCTTTTAGAATTCCTCGCCTCCCTCAAGGTTCAACCCAAATGTTACCTCCTACGTGAAGTCTTTCTTGATCCTTGCAGATGCTAATGCATCTCCTTCCCAAATTATCTTTTATTCACTTTCTTCCTATTTTGTATTTATTCAGATGTGTCCATGTATTCACCCCTGGTAGCATGTTAGTTTCTTGAGGTAGTAAATGTTTTATTTTTGTGTTTGTATTTCTAGTACTTAGCACAGTGCTCAGCATATAGTTGGAGTTTAGTAAATGCTCTTTAGCTGATTTTGTCTAAAGAACTTTGGCCTAAGGAAACATCATGCTGATCTATATTTAAAGTAGGAAAACTTTATTGAAAAACCATATTAGTTGAATTAGATCCAAATTCTCTGACCTACCATGAAAACTCCTCCAACTTGTGGAAGAAAAGCCTCTGTAAGTTAACATGAGGATAGTGGAAGAAACAGTCTTTCCTATCCAGGGTATGGCAGGGCTCCCCACAAGGTAATTCTTTACTTATGACTAAGACCAGCTTTAGAATTTGGCTGCCTATGTGTTATCACTGAGAAGCACCGAGCATCTCCCTTTTCCCACTAAAGCAGAAAAAAGCTTCCTCCATTCCCTTTCCAGTTCAGTGGTGCTGGATTTGAAACCAGAGGACCTGGGTTTGAATTCTAGCTCTGTTTCTTAGTATCCAGATAACTTTGGGCAAATGAGGAAATGGAACTAAATGATCCATGAGGCACCTGCCAGCTCTAAATTTATACTCCTAAAAGGTGTCATGGTACCTGAAATGCCACCATTAGAGAGTCATGCCTTTGGATGTAGAAGGCTTTTTGATCTTCAGGAGCCCCTTATTAAAATGCAAACACCAAGAATTCCTTGGAGGAGAAATACTTTAAATCCTTAGAGATTTATTTAGTAGAGAATGAAGACAAGGTCCTATGGGAATGTGACAGAGGATAGCCAGGAGAAAGGATACTGGTTTGTAAGGAGAGCGAGAAATACATTAAAAACAAACTTTGCTTACTTTGCAATCCTCTTTAGTGCTGGCTCTGCCTGACACCTTACAGGATGCAAAGATCACCATGTACCTTTTGTTCAGTCGTTTCGGTCGAGTCTGACTCTTTGTGACCCCATTTGGGGTTTTCTTGGCAAAGATACTGAAGTGGTTTGTCATTTCCTTCTCTTGCTCATTTTACAGGGGTAAGGAAAATAAGGCAAATTGGGTGAAGTACTTGACCAAGGTCACATAGCTAGGATGTGTTTAAGGCTGGGTTTGAGCTCACAAAGATGAGTCTTTCTGATTCCAGTCTGGTTCTCTATCCACTGTACCACCTCGCTATATGTGTACCTCACCACATTAAGTAGGCAAATCTAAATTTGGGGGAATCTAAGCCAAGATTTCCAAAGGGAGCTATAGAAAAAATGGCTAAACCAATATAATTTGTTGTTAGATAAGCCGGTCCCTTCTCCAACCTGGTCATTTAGGGACCACTTGGTGTGATGTTTCTACATCTTCCAGAGACTAGGAAGAAAAATGTTTTCGCTACTTTCCTTTTACAGCTATTTATGAGGGGAATGAGGGACAGGCAGGCATTAATTCTCAACAACATAAATGGTCTTCACAAGTGGGTATTTTCTGGGATTTGTGAGAACTGACCAGCAAAGGCAGCATCAGTGAGGTGTAGGTGAGAAAGATCCATGGGTGATAGGGACATATTTAAAGAGCTGGAAGGGACATCAGAAACTTGGATTTAGAGTCAAAGGACTTGAGTCTAATAACCTAGAAGTTTTGACAGGGACAAGTAGGTGGCTCCATAGCACATAGAGTCCCAGGCCTGGAGTCAGGAAGATTCATCTTTATGAGTTCAAATCCAGCCTCTGATACTTCCTAGCTGTGTGACTCTGGGCAAGTCACTTCAACTTGTTTGCCTCAGTCTCCTCATCTGTAAAATGAGCTGTAGAAGGAAATGACAAAGCCATTCCAGTATCTTTGCCAAGAAAACCTCAAATAAAGTCATAAAGAGTCAGACACGATGACAATGACTGAACGATCAAAGCCATCTTGACATTTGCTACCTGGGTAACCTTTCAGAAGGTGCGTAACTCTTGTGGGCCTCCCTCACTTTTTTTCATTTACACAATGAGAGGGTTAGACTAGAACATTGCCAAGGTCTCTTCCTGCTCCAAGGCCTATGAACTCTATTGTTTGATGGAGTTTTACAAGTCTTTAATTTACAGCTCTCTCAATGATCTTTATTGGATTAAAAAAAAACAGCATGTGGGCACTCAATTCCGTGCCTTCTGGCTTGGTTTTTAAAGCTTATTTGTTCCACTGAGCCCCCATGCCTCTTGAACACTGCTTTGCTTAGAAGCTAGAAATGGTGGCACTAACCTGTGGTCCTGGCTACTGGGGAGGCAGAGGTTGGTGGATGACTTGAATTCTGGAGTTCTGAGCTGCAATAAGGTTAATGGTCGCTGGATGTCCAGAAACAAAATGGAGATCCTCTGTGAAAGGGGATACACTAGGGGGCTGCCTATATTAGGGTAAACTGGCTCAGATCATAAACAGAGCAGGTTAAAGCTTCCATCCTGATTTGCAATGGGATCCAGTCCATATTGGCTGCCACACTTCCAACCTGCAGGATAATTGGGAGAGTTAGTCTCAATAACACCAAAACACCACTTATAGA
This sequence comes from Pseudocheirus occidentalis, assembly GCA_028646575.1. NCBI lineage: Eukaryota > Metazoa > Chordata > Mammalia > Diprotodontia > Pseudocheiridae > Pseudocheirus > Pseudocheirus occidentalis. The sequence goes on along the minus strand of CM053594.1, from coordinate 289,841,796 downwards.
AATAATGAATGTTCTTAAAACATTTGCCAAATTTTGTTATATCATTTCTGTTTGTGTCTTAATGATGCACATAGTTGTTTTAAAGTGAGCAGTTCTGAAGAGGCGGCTAGATATAGTCATTCTCTATGCAGTGATTCACTATAGTGAACCAGGTGAGCAGCAGAGAAAAACAGAGAGCATGTCTACAATCCATGTTGTCATTGTGCCTTACAGACGGGCCAAAGAAGGGGGCCAAATATGTTATTAAAGAAAATCTCAACACTGCCTATGGATCAGAGTATTCATACATTCCTTTGTGAAGGTATGCCAAATAGAAGAGTAGATTATATGGGATTATAACTAAACCAAATTCCAGAGGAGTTAAAAATATTTGTCAAATTCCTTTCTTCATTCTGAAAAAGAAGTCATGAGATCTGGGAAAAGATTTAGGTGGCTTAAGTGGTTATCAGGGTCCTTCAGTTTTTCCCATTTGTGGTTTGGGAACTAGGGAGGAAAACTAATCTGAGTTCTCACAGAGTCATCCAAGCTATGATATGGAAACAGGAAATGAGCTGCCTATTGAAAACATGGAGGAGGAAAGGGAGATTAAGTAAAAAGCAAATTAGCAAATTGTGGAGCTAATTTTGTCTTCATAAATGAAGATATTTCTTCACACAATGTGGCATCAACTTTGGAACATGCAGCTCAAAGTAGTGTTTAAGAATAATGATATGGCTTCCTTTTGAAAAAAAGATACAATAACTATATGTTACTAAGAACATTTATTCCTCTGGGAATAACAATACTGTACCAGAAAAGGAGAGTTCTTATTTTAGGGAATAAACTAATTACCTATCCAGGTGAATCAGAGTTCTCTCCCCTTTCCTAGTAAAGCAAAAGTTCCTCATTTTTCTTGTCTCCTTTGTACTTCACAATGTTTTACCAGCACCAGATTTTTTCTCAAGAATTCCACCCTTGTAATGATGAACCAAATTAATAAATGTTTTTTCTGTGGAATAGCAAGCTTTCATAAGCCCTTGGAGGAAAGCCCTTCACAAAAGTACATAAGAGGTGTTTTTTCTCTCTCTTTAAACAGAATCAGAATGATTCTTCATTAAAGCCCTTCCATAGCGATAGTCTCTAGGTAGAAAAATGGGTCATGCCCAGCGCCAGTTAATCTCTAAGTGATAGAACAGTGGTCCTGAAGAGCTGTGTGTGTGTGTGTGTGTGTGTGTGTGTGTGTGTGTTTGTGTGTGTATGTGTGTGTATGTGTATAGAGAATATGCAACAAAACTATAAGAACATATAGGCTTCCAGCTAGAGGTTACAATTTTAATCCTATACAGGGACAAAGTGCTAGAGAGGGCAAAGGTATTGTATACTTTTTTCTTTTTCCATTGCTAGGATTATTCTTTCCTAAATTGGTGAGAATTTGGCCAAATATATTTCTGTTCCTTTAAGAAAGAAACTGAGGTTTGACCAAAAAAGCAAAACAAAACAAAACCAACAACAAAACTACACCAAACCAAACACATTGACTTACCTAATAATACTGGGAGCTAAAAACAATTCATTAGGCTTCCAGTTACTGAATTCTCTTGCTCTCATGAATTATCTAATTCAATTCATTCATTCATCCACTGTTCAATACATACAGTATTAATTGAGCACCTACTATGAACAAGAAACTGTGCTATATATTAAAGGGGATCCAGAAGGGTAGAATTAGAAAACAATGCCCCAACTTGATTAAAAGAACAGGATACAGATAGCACTTGGTAGATATAGGAACAGGGAGTTAATTAGCCAATTTTCTGATCCCATCCAGAAAACCCTGCAGAATGTTCCTAAAATCACTAAGGGCCAGATTCAACTTTTGAAATCTGTTTGTGGGAATCAAAGATGATGGCAGAGGCAGATGGTTGTGAAGAATGCTATGGTGTAACATTTTGTGGGTTATATTTTAACATGATGATTAGTGAGCCTTTCAAGCTTGTCTGGTCTCTGCCCTCCTCAAAATCCTTTATCCATCTATCATCCCTGTTTCTGTAATTTTGTTTTTGGGATTTTCTCTCTGAAACTCTGGCTGTAGAAACTTTATAGAAATATCATAAATGAGTATAGAGGTAGTATGGCACCAAGAAGTTGAACCCTGGATTTGGAGTCAGAGAACTCCAAATATGTGACTGCAGACAAGGTATTCAGTCTTTCTGAGCCTCAGTTTTGCTCATGTGTAAAATAAGTGAGATGGATGTGATGGTTTCTGAGGTTCCTTACAGCTCTAAATCTATAGAACTTTAAAGAAGTTGCTTGTGTGTCTTCTGTCTAGCAGATGTAAGAACAGTAAATTAAATATCCTTTTATCCAAATGATACTCTCATATATTTCATACAATTTTGGTGCATTTCTTCAGAGTTCAAAGTATTTTTTGTTTTTATCTTTTTGCATTTCACACTATTTCTGAGAAGGTAGGAACAAGCATTCATTAAATATTTACTACGGACAACACACTGGGCTCAGGGCTGGGCATATAGACAACAAGGGATCAGTCCCGTTTGCCCTTGAGGAGATTATATTCTATTAGGGGAATAATATGTATACATATAAATAAATGCAAAATACATACAACATAAATAAAGAGTAACTTTGCCATAGCATTAACAACTAGAGAGATTGGGAAAGGACTTGTTTAGAAGATGGTCCTTTTTTTTTCTATTTTATTTGTTTTCTTGTTTACATCATTCATTTCCATGAGATTTTTGAGTTACAAATTTTCTCTCCGTTTTGTGCCTTCCTCCAACACCCCTCTAACTTTCTGGTAGGGCAGGTAGGGTCTCCTTACCCCAGCCCCTGTATATCTTAATTCCTAGTTGCATGTATTGCAGAGCTTTAAATTCTAAATTCTTTTGGTTCCTCCCTTGGCACCCACACCCACTGGAAGGACAAGCAATTCAATACAGGCTGTGCATGTGTAATTACACAGGACATTAGAAGATGGTCCTTGAGCTGAGTTTTAAAGAAAGTGTGGGGTACTTAGAGAAGGAAGTGATGAGGAAGTGAATTCCAGGCATGTTCCAAAACACAGAGACAAGAGATGGGGTGTTATGTATGGGGAAAAGAAATGAGCCTCATTTGCCTGGACTGTATCATCAACTACTTTTTCACAGACTAGGAAAATGAAGTACAATGAGAAAGAGGGAGAGATGAAGACAATCTTTAGGCTTCTTAATTCTCAGTTCAGGTGCTCTACTCACCAGACCTTGTTATTATGCCACATATTTATCCATATTTACATTTATATCTGTATCTGAATGTGTATCTACAACCATATCCATGTCTATATCTATCTGTATCTATATCTAGACCTATATCCACATCCATACCTATCTCTAGACCTATCTCCATATCCATATCTATACCTATCTCTAGTCTATCATATTCACTTCTATTTCTATATCTCTCTGTATGCATGTCTATATCTATAGCCATATTGATATCATTTTCTCTATGCATATATAATTTTAAAACATCTAATCTTTCCCATCAATAACAACAGTGGAGACAAAGAATGGAGAAGAGAGGTGCCAATGATACCTGAAGCCTTTTTGTCTTCCCAAACCAAACTGACACAAAGAAAAGAGGTAAATTTAAATAGCAAAATGAGCTCCTCCTGTATCAAAACTCTTTGAACAAAGTGATTCTTTCACAGGAAAGAATACTTTTGTTGTGTGGTTTTTATCTACTGGTGGATAAAAAAAAATTGACTAAGTTAAAATGTTATCAGAGATGAAAATCTGACTGAAAACCAACAAGGCAGGGAGATCACATTTCCCAGAAATGCCAGTGACAATTCTTTGACTATGGGTTGAAGGTGTATTTTCACTGAGACATTGTTGACACGACCATATTTATGTTGTTGGCATATTATTATTATGTTCATTGTTTAAATGTAAGGTTATGCATAAATATCATATCAATGTTATGTGTATGGCATTTATGTTTTCATTTGTTGATGTGAGCACAGCTATTTTTGGTTCTGGGTGAAGCACCTGAGAAATTGGCCAGGTCAGCTCCGCTTTCTTTCTTTTTTCTCAAACCTCTGTGAACCTTGCTGCATTTATTTGCTTTGGCACCATTCAACTTTCTACAGTGCTTTATTCCTTATTAAGAAACCTGGCCCTTAATTAGTTTGCCGTCCGTCATTGAAACTCGTTCCATTTGATAACTCCTTGGTGCTTCTGGAGCTGGTGGTGCAGTCTTGTGTGGGCTTCTACAGCACAAAAGCCAGATGGATTTTTTAAAACAGATAAATTTAGTCCTGAATAGGGAACTGTGCAAAACACACATACACACACAGACACACACACACTCACACACAAAAAATGTTTCTCAGCACTGATAAAACCAGTGCGAAATCACAGTTTCTCAAATTAGGGAAAAGCAAACTTTGCTTTTTGTTTTGTTTAAATTTTTTTTTTGGTTTGGGCTCAAGAATTGAAAAGTTCTGTTCCCATTTTGAAATGATCACATTTGGCTATGAGAGGGAACTGGCTGGCTCTGTAGGAGGCAGCAGCCTGTAGGCTCCAGATCTCTTTGATGATAAATACCTCTGACCCTCAGCCTTCTCCTGGGTAGTAGAGTAGTAGTGTTGAACTGAAGTGGAGGAGAGGGGGCGAGGAGGAGGAGGAAGGAAGAGGAGGAGTAGGTTCATCAGGTTTCCCCCTGATATCCCTAAAGGAAAGGTATAGAGTCGTTTAAAAAATAAAACCAAGAGAATGTTAGAAGGTTTTTTTTTTTAGTTTATTTTTCATCACAAGTTAAAATGAACTGTCTAACCTCGACCTCATCTTGGTGTGCTTGTATTTACCCTATGCAAAGATGAAAAACTTGAACCCCATAAAGATTTCTCTCTTCTGTCACTATAAACTGTATCCCAAAACTTAGTCAACCAGCTATTGTATTTCATAAGGGGTGCTGGGCAAGAGAGTTCAGAAAGCGTAACTCATAAATCTATCCCCTGTATTATGCAAGCAATTCAGAATATATGCCGTATTGATTGTAAATTATAGACAGACAAAAAGCAGCTCTTTATTTATCTTCAAATAGCCTCTCAAAATGTTTTCATTACCTTTGGAAGTGAGTTAGTTGGTGATGCTAATATTGTAAAGGTAACATTTTGAAAAATACTACTACTCTCTTAGAATTAATAATAGCCAATATTTATGTGACACTTTAAGGTTTCCAAATCACTTCATAAATATCTCATTTAATCTTTGCAACAATCCTGGCAGGTAAATGCTATTGTTATCCCCACTTTAGAGATGAGGAAATTTAAGCAGAGTTTAAGTGACTTGCCCAGCATCACACAGCTCACAAGTGTTGAACTCAGCTCTTTCTGACTCCAGGTTCAACACCCTATCCAGCGTACCACCTGGCTGCCTCAATAGAGGTTCAGATCCTTAGTTCACCCTCAACCAAATGGTGCTAGCCTGGAGAAGACTCCTGCTTAAGGTAGAGAGAATCTTCTGCATGTTTAATCATTTGCTTTTTGACTGAGTGTCCGAGGGCATAGAAGGCCAGAGAAAGTACCTAAGTCAGAGAGTTGTCCTTTTAGGAATGAAGTTAATTTTCTGATTGTTGGTATCTGATTCTGTGTGACCCTGTGGACTAAAGCACACCAATACTGTCCATAGGGTTCTCTTGGTAAAGATACTGGAGTGGTTTGCCATTTTGCTTCTCTAATGAGGTCTGGATCTACCTTCCTATACCAGAAAATTATTTGTTTGTAAGGACTGAGACTACCTAAAACTTAAGCTGATCTCCAACTCATTTTCCTATAATAAGGAAAAATTTGTAATATTTGTAATAAATGAAGATTCATGGTCAATGCCATAATCCACAAGAGCATAGTATCATAATGCACATCATTATTTCCAAAGTGGGACACCTACATTTTTCAAACCCTCAAATGTTGTTAGTCTAACAGTATCAGTCCAGTAGCCCTCAATATTTTTTGTCCTGTTACACTAATGAGTTAGCAAATTCCTTCTAGCAAATTTTTAGAGTTACAGCCTCCCTTGCTTAAAAACAATAACACAAAGTTACTGGCCTTGAATAGCCTGGAAAGGTCCTGTAGGTATGGTAAGAACATTAAGGCAGAATGTCTTATAGGGACTGAAATAGCAATGGTGGGAAAGGAGGAGAGAAAGAGAATAAAGAGAAAAAAGACAAAAATTGAGAAGAGAAAAGGAACTCAGAAATGGAAGAGTCAAGAAAAGGCTACCAAGAGGAGAAAGGAAGAAATGACTCTTCTTTACCCCTAAGTACCAGCTTTATACCTCAAGGAACAAACTGTACAATCACTTTCCTTCTGAACCAGTTGGGTTTTGATGATTATTATGCTCAAGCAACGAGGGCCCTACCAATAAACAGTAGTTCTAGTCCTTTTGTCCTAATGACAAAAATAACTGAACATGGTGTAATTATATCCGTTGCTAAGCTGTCAAGGGCAAGCTAAGTGCTGCAGTGGATAGAATGCCCAGCGTGGAGTCAGGAAGACTCATCTTCCTGAGTTCAAATCTGGCCTCAGACATTGACTAGCTGGGTGACCCGTTTGCTTCAGTTTCCTCATCTATAAATTGAGCTGGAGAAGCAAAGGGCAAACCCTTCCAGTATCTTTGCCAAGGAAAGCCCAAATGGGGTCATGGAGAATAAGATATATGTTTCCAAGGACAGCTGATCAATCAACAAGTCAAATAAACAAATAGTCACTGAGAACCTATTAAATACATGGTACTGAGAGAGGCGTGGGAAGGAGCACAAAGCAGCAAGAGACCTGATCTCTGCTCTCCAGAAGTTCCTCTACAATTGAGAGAACATGTGAAAAATGAAATAAAAGTAAAAGATCAAAATAACAATTCAAGACAATAATAGAAGAGATGACACAAGGTAATAAATGATTAATTTCAGCATGAGTAGGTGGGACTAGGTGACATGATGGGTAGAGAGAGCCCTGGCCCTGGAGTCAGAAGGACCTGAGTTCAAATTTGGCCTCTGACACTTGACACTTACTAGCTGTGTGACCCTGAGCAAGTCACTTAATCCCACTTGCCCTGCCCCTCCAAAAAAATTCTGCATAGGAGTTCTGAAGAAGAAAAGATAATTTCAGGAAAGACTTGATAGAGAAGACGAGACCTGAACTGGATCTTTAAGGATGGGTAAGATTTAGATGAGGTGTCTAAAAGGCTCAGTTGAATAGAACGCTGGACCTCGAGTCAAGAGTTCAAATCTGTCTTCAGACACTTACTAGCTATGTGACCTTGGGCAAGTCACTTAACCTGTGTTTGCTTCAATCCATTGGAGAAGGAAATGGCAAACCACTCTAGTACCTTTGCTAAAAAACAAAAACAAAAAACCATGGACAGTATGGTTGACAATGTCATGAATAGGCAGGCACAACTGAACAACAAGGATTTATATAGGCTGATATGGGATGGACAAGAGCATCTGAAGTAGGTGAGGCAGTATAATTAAAAACAGGGAAAGAAAGTATGAGGTACGTTTGAAGAACAGCAAGTAGACCATAGACTCATACAACATTCATGGTAGAAAGTACCGTAGAGACTTATTTAAGCGGAACAAGGGGGTCCGTGAAGAGGAAGAGCAGGAAAGAAAGCAAACAGTCGAATAGGCAGTCATGCAGTAACACAGTCCACTTGGTAGATGATTTCTCAATGTGCTACTTGAATTCCCTGCTGTTAGAACATTTTTAAAGGGTTGCATTTCCAATTTGGTTGACTGAACATCCTGGGCTCACATTCTGTGCCTTTTTTTAAAATAGCAAGCAGTAGCACATTGAAATGGTACCTGGGTTTGGTCTCCATAGCAGCAATTTAGAAAAGCCTTCATAGCATCCAGCTGAAAGCTAAAGAACCATTGTTACCACCACCTCTATTAGGAGATGAAGAGGAGATAATAAAGAGTAAAATCATTATTGTCAACTCCTTTCACTGCCTGGTTTAGGGGGGAGGTATTATTAACATCAGTAGATCCAGAAAGAAGATAGCATTGCAAAGAAGACCCAGGCACCAGCACATAAGAAGACTGATGTCATTGAACCTGAGGCTGACCACAGCAGCAGTAAAGGGCTGTGAGCCACAGACCTGCCTTGTTCACTCACCCCTGACTCCTGGTCCAGTAGCAGCCAGCACTAGGGAAGCGGCTTAGGCAGATCCTGAAAACAGGAGGCCAGGCTCTTCTCTCCCCAGGTTTTCAATGTGTTTGATGGCTATAGTGATTACAGTACTCTGAAAATCAAGTCTTGTCTCTGAAGTGTTGACCCAAAATAATTTAAACACATTTAAACTTGCTCTAGTTTTAATTGATCATCTGAATGGATCTTAAAATTATATTCAATACGGGTAATTCTTGGTTCCCTAAAGAAATCAGTGGGGTATAAGGGAAACACAGGCCTGGGTTCAAATCCCGTCTTTAATACTTACAACTCTATGATATTGGGCAAATCACTTAACAATCCTAGGTTTCAGCTTTCTCATCTGTAAAATGATGTGACATATAAAAAGTTCAAGAGACATGGTTTCTGGGTAATTATTCATTTTATTAATCATTGCTAGCAGATAATGATATATATACATATACATATGTATATAATAAAAGGGGTCAGTGGAGATTACATTACATTTATTTTTATGTTATATAATATACAATTATATTACATACATATATATATGGATATTACATATACATAGAATAAACATAGTGAGTGGAGATCTTGAATGACAAACACCTCCCAGGGGACCCACTCAACACTCATATGCCCTTGGAAGAGTAGGTGTTCCTGAGGATAACTATCCACCCTTGATTGGTTAACAATTAATAAGAATTAATATTATAATAAGAGTTGGGTTTATAGCAGTGAGGGACTAGGGGATAGGAAACCTATCATTCTGTCTTAGAGAAAGAGATTTATCTCTTTAATCCAGACTATACTTGTCTTGGACAGTCTAGACAAAAGAGAGTCTACCTCTACTCAGACCTGGCTAACTAAAACACAATTGGCCAGATTTCACCTTAGATTGAATTCTTTGTGAGGTTTTCTAGTTGGGTAGGGTCTTTCACTCAGGATCTAAAAGCATGTACCCAAGGGATTTGGGAAATCTCATCCATCAAAATGGCTTTTACAGACTAAACAACCCATAGGTTTCTGAAAAAAAAATCCTGGTCCTAATCTAATAATTGATTATTAATGTAAGAGAAATAATTATTTCTCTTAAGTATCAATTAAATCAATAATCAATGAGGGGGTTGGGCTAGCTGGACTCCAAGGTCCCTTCCAACTCTAGGGATATGATACTGCAGATAAATAGTATTTTGGGGATAATCAGTATAGAGATAATGAATCAGCACAATTTCTGAATGGAAAGAGACTGAGGTGGCCTGAGCCAAGATGAATGTCTCTTGAAGAATTTAGGGGGATAGGAAAATTTAAAAATATGTGACTAATATGTGCAATTTGGAAGAAGATTTCCAGTTCTATGGCTAGAGCAATCAGAAGACAGTAGTGGGAAGTCAGCAGGAGGCCAGCAGACATTTTGCACATGGACCTTTTAGCAAAAGTTCTTCCTGTCAAATGGCATAGCAGCAACCGGCCTCATATGGCCTTGTGCTCGTGCCCATTGCTGCTCCCGCCTATGGCCTAACTTCACAGCCCCTCCAGCGGCCTTGAAGTGGTCAGGATAAGGCCAGGAAGTCATTAATACTCATCTTCTTTTCATTATTATTCTATGGTGTTATTATTGTCACGACTATTATTTCATACTTTGTGACTGGCTAAAATGTGCTAAACACACACACTAGAGAAGCCAAAGCTTCTGGTGAACAACAAAAGAGAGGTCTTTGAATATATCATTTGGTGTCTTTGGCCTAAGGATTTTACTCCCTGACCACTTCCTTCTCAAGTCAGAGAACATGCACTGAGCCCCTACTATGTGCAAGGCATTGTACTTGGTCCTAGGGATACAAAAACTCAAAACAAAGAGTTCCTGCCCTCATGTTGCTTACAGTCTAATGGAGGAATACAACTTAAATATGGAACAATAAAAAGAAGGCTTTATGGAGGAGAAAAACAATGGGAGGATTTCATAGCAAAATCTTCAAGACACCTGAGCTAAACTTTGAAGGAAAATTAGAGTCTGAGGAAGCTGAGGTGAGGAGGGATTGTGTTTCAGGTATGGGAGAAAGCTTATACAGAGGCAGTGAGATGGAAGAGGGAATGCTAAGTTTGAGGAATACTTATTGGTCCAGTTTGTCTGGAATGCTGAGCACATAAAGTGGAATAATATAAAGTAACAAGTGATTGAATGGAGGGGATAAAGGAGAGAAAATATTCAAGGAGGAGGTTCTTATTCAGAGTGACTGGGAGGATTGTAATATTGCCAACAAATATAAGCATGTTGGGCACCTTTTCTACAAAACATAGAAAAAGCAGTGCAGCTGGGTGGCATAGTGAATAGAGAACTGGCCCTGGGGTCAGGAGGATGTGAGTTCAAATTCAGCCTCAGACACTTGACTAGCTGTGTGACCTTGGGCAAGTCACTTAACCCCAATTGCCTTGCCTTTCTCTCTCCAAATATATATGTGTGTGTGTATACATACATATATATATACATATGCTTACATATATATGTATGTATATGTATATATGTATAAACGAAAGAAAGTACCCCTCAGAATGAAGCAGAAAAAGGGATAAAATAGACAATTTTGACCATATCAAATTGAAAAGATTTTGCAAAACTAAAATCAATACAACTAGACTAAAAAGAAAAACTGATTTAGAAAAATCTTTGTATCCAGTATCTCAGATAAAAGATTGCTATCTCAGATACATTAAAAACGTGCACAAATATAGGAGACTTAACAGCTATGCCCTAATAAATAAGTAGGCAAGGAATATAAAGAACTTCGTATCATCAAGAGCCATATAAAATATTTTCCAAATATCTAATAAGGGGCAGGTAATAAGCATTTATGTAGCATTTACTATGTGCCAGAAACTGCATTAAGCACTTTACAAATATTATCTCATCTGTTACCCATGACAAATCCATGAGGGGGGTGCTTTGGGAATATGAAGATCTTCCCTGCTCCAAGACCCTTTGCTTAAGTGGCTTAAGTGGCTCCGAGAATCTTCCCTGATTTGAAAGTATGCTCTGCCCCCTAATAGGCTGAATGTGGTCATTCTATATGGAGCCTGTGGTGGGAGGCTTGTTCTTCAGGAATGCCCACACCTTGCTACTTTGTGATTGGGCAGTGGGTCAAGAGTGCTATGACATTCTCCAATCCAGGAGAAGGCTATATATACCCTGATGTGAGGCTTTGCTTTGGGGCTCACTTTGGGAAGAGTTGTGTGATTTGGCCAGACAAGACTCTGGGCAGCCATTGAGCCCCCCCGGCTTTGAAAACCCAGATGTTGGTACTTCCCTCTCTGGTAACTAACTAGGTATGGATATCATGGTCAGACAGCTGGAAGCCCTGTCTGCTGATCTGTTTTTTTTTGTCTGTTTGTAACTTCTGTTTGTATTCTCTGAAGTTCAGGGTGCTGACTTTTCCCCCTGAACTAGGTAAATGATATGTGTTTGATTGAGTAAAGTCAGATTGTTAACCCATTTTGAGTTGCTTTCCTTTAGAAAAGCAGATCTAAGAACCTGTGCTAGGAGCCATCCTGGGTATGCTAGGGTGCTTGCTGATACAGGTAGGTGCAGTTTTTATCCCCATGTCCTGTGAGGGAGGTACAGTTATCTCCATTTTACAGATGAGGAAAACACAGGTCAGGTGATTTACCCAGGATCACACAGTTTGAGGTCAGATTGGAACTCAGCTCCTCCTGACTCCAGACCCAGCACTCTATCCATTGTACCACGTAGCTGCCTCTGCATCTGAGAAGAAACACAAAAGAAATTCAAATTAAAACCACACTGACGTTTCTTTTCATTCACATCAAAATGGAAAAATGATAATAGATAGAAATAGTCAATGGTAGTGAGGCTTCAGGGAAATAGACTCACTGATTCTAGAAAATATTTTGTGGGAAAAATTACTGAATTGTTTTTACACTTTGATGGAATTATTCTGCTGACTCTGCAAAGGAGGCCATTGAGGGAAGTAACAATTCTATAAATACCAGAGTATTTATAGCAGCAATTCTTACAGATAGAACTAACTGCGACAAACTGGCATCAATTTTCTCAACAAAGGGGAGGCCTGGTCACCTGCCAGTGTAATGGGGCTTGGGGGAGATAGAGAAAACTTGAGAGAAGCAAAGATTTGGAACAATCCTTGTGGGGGGAGGGTGATAAAGGACCAATCAAGAATGAGACAAAGAAATGGTATGTAGTCACAGGGACCTTGTTGGGATTAAATGATAGGAAATAGACTATGAATTCCTTGAGATCAGGGACTGTCTCTTTTTTTTGCCTCTCTTTTAATCCCCCCTGATTAGCACAGTGCTTGGCACATAGTAGTTGTTTAATAACTTTATTGAATGATTGATTGATTGATTAATCAATCATGTATCATGTCAGCATGATTATAAAACTTTGTTCAAAGCATTCAGCATCAACCAAGTACAATAAGGAAGGAAGGGAGTAGGGGTGAAATGGTGTCAAGGTGCACATGGTGCCAGGAAGATAGGAGGATTCTAGAGTTGGTTGAATGAGTAAATTATGGGGTCAGAACTGTGAAGAGAGGAAAATAAGACCTGAGCAGGGGTCTTGGTGAGGACAAAGAAAGGGGTTGAGAGAAACAAGGTAGAGGAAGATTGAAGGTTAGGAGATTATGATCAGAAAGGGGAATGTCAGAGTTCAAGATTATGAAGATGACTGAGTTAGGGATCATGGTGAAATACAGAACATCTTTCTAGCTGGTTTAAGTGGAGGGAAGATGCAGAGCATAAGATTTGAAGAGCCTGATGAAATAGAAGGCCAGGGTGTAAATAATGAAGCCCCCACATAAGGAGTAAGAGTAGGAATAGAGAGGAGACTAAGAAGCAGGCACTAAATTTCTTATTTAAAAAGTCAGGAAGAGGGGCGGCTAGGTGGCGCAGTGAATAGAGCACCGGCCCTGGAGTCAGGAGTACCTGAGTTCAAATCCTGCCTCAGACACTTAACACAAAAAAACTAGCCGTGTGACTTTGGGCAAGTTACTTAACCCCAACTGCCCTACAAAAAGCAAAAAAACAAAAACAAAAAAAGTCAAGAAGAAAGTTACATACATTTTTCATACCTGGACAATGTGGAAATTCGTTTTTGCTGGACTAGGCACAGATACATAGATATGTAGATAGATAGTGTTCCTTCCTGCATTTTCTTCTTTCCTTTCTTCATATTCCCCTCCTCCTCCTCCTCTTTCTTCTTCTCCTTCCTTCTTTTCCTTCTTTTTCTTTTTCCTTCCTTCTTTCCCTTCTTCCTTCCTTCCTTCATATTCTTCTCTTCCTCATCTTTCTTCTTCTTCTTCCTTCTTTTTTCTTCCTTCTTTTCTTCCTTCCTTCCTATTCTTCTCCTCTGCCTTCTTCTTCTTCTTCTTCTTCTTCTTCTTCTTCTTCTTCTTCTTCTTCT
>CM053594.1:289770146-289827683 GCA_028646575.1 Pseudocheirus occidentalis | reverse complement strand
TTTGTTTGAGGGGGGAAATGATGAGTTGTAGGCTCTGGGACCCCTCCCCTTTTTTGAGCTCTCCTTGATTCTTTGAGGTACAGGCTCTGGGAAAGTAAACCTTCCCAGGGAAGACATTTGCCTGAGGTCATGAGCCTTAAGTTGTGTCTCTGCCCAAGTCTTTAGCCCCCTTTGTTCCAATAGTTTCCCACCCTTGAACTGGTCTGGCCCAACATTGTCGATGGTCTCCAGGTGGCCTCCAGAAACTTCCCACCCTTAATCACTCATTACTGGAGTCTGACCTCATCTTGACTCCTGAAAGACCCTCCCCAATCTCCTCCTCTGAACCACCCCTAGATTCCTCTGTATATAAGACCCCCATCTTCCCTCCATCTGGGTGAGAGTGCCGAAGGAATAGCTTAGCACAGACTTACTCTGTGTGAGAGCGCCATAGAATAGCTTAGCAGAGACTTACTCTGTAAGGGTCTACCCCATATCGTTCAATAAACTTTACTTTTTCCTTGGCTGAGAAGACTTGAGTGGAATTCTTTCCGCAGGGCCTGGCATGTTGGTATTTTGGGGTTTCAGGCAGCCCTAACCCTCTTTGGGCACCCTCTTCAAAGGGAGTAGGAGGTAAGAAAATGTATGAAATGAGTATAAACAGCTTCTTACTAGTAATTTATTGGTGAAATGAACAGATATAGAAGAATATCTGGGGATGGCATAGTGGTAATGGAATTTAAAGATCCCCCTGTGATGAGGTACAGGCTCTGGGGAACCCCTTGAAGTCTGATTAAATCTTCCCACTTGATGAGGCATTTGCAGAGGCCATAAGTTTTTCATTGTGGCTGGGCGCAAACCTCTGTTACTGGCCTGACCCTCCATTGTCCATCTACTTCCCACCCTTGAGTCTATCAAAATATCAATCCACCCTTCCTCCTGAAGACCCTCCCCAAACTCCTCCTCTAAACCACCCCTAGATTCCTCTGTAGAGACCCTATCATCCCTCCATGTGGTGTGAGAGTGCCACAGAATGGCTTAGCACACACTTGCTCTGTGAGAGTGCCATGGAATGCCCCAGCATTAACTTATTCTGTCCTGCTTGCCCAATGTAAGCATCCCAGATACCTAGGCTCATTAAGAGTCTACCCCATATGGCGAACTTTCAATAAAATGTACTTTTCTTTGGCTAAGAGAAGACTTGAGTCAAATTCTTTAGGCAGGACCTGGCATGTTGGTATTTTGGAGTCTCCAGAGAAACCCTAACCATAACCTCTTCACCTGTATTGGCTTGGTTTTCAGGTTGAGTGTTGAAACCCAGAGCTTGTGAATCCCACTTATGGGATGGACTTGTTGACATGAAGAGAGAGGGTGGAACTGGGAGGAGCTGGTGCCATGGATTTAGAGAGAGGCCCAAGCAGAGGAGGCCAGAAGAATTTGGGGGAAGCAGTATCATGGAGGCAGAGAGAGAGAGAGAGAGAGAGAGAGAGAGAGAGAGGGGAAAGGAGAACTGCCCAGAGCCAGAGTTGCTGAGAGACTGCTGAGGGCCAATTGGAGCTGCTCAGGACTTTTAAGAACTGCCACATGGAGCTGCTGTGAACTGAGAAGGCATGACTATGGTGCCATTATTTTGTCTGTCTCTTTTGATGTTGTTTTGCCAGATTAGTCTGCTGGTGAAAGACAGTGCTGTTGTTGCAGAGGTCCTGGAAACTTGCTGTTGGTTCAGAAGCCCTGAAGAAGGATTTTCTTGTTGTATGTTTACAGAAATCCTGGAAAAGGGTCTTGTTGATGTTTTCAGGGGTTCTGGGACTGTTTTTCAGGCAGAGAGTGGATTGATGAGGACACTGGCAATATATCTTGTGGCTTTGTTAAGCTTTGTCTCCCCAGGAACAGATTCCTGAGAACTTGCCTCCTGTCAAGATGAAGGAAGTCATCTCCTTGGGTATTCAATGCTGTGATGATATCTTAAACTTGTTGTAGCTTAAGGGTAGATGGCCTTTTGTTGCTCTCCTGCCACTTTTAAGAAAGTGATTGGTGATAATGGATTTTATTGCAATTCACTTGTGATCCAGGGTTGGGAAACTTTTGAGTTTTTTGTGCTCTTTGACTGACCAAATGAATGTATTTATTTATGATTGGAAACTAATCTCCATTTGAGAAGACAGACTTTGGGTGACTGATTAAATGAATGTACCACCAAGGGGTGGGCTACTTGGACCTTGATACTTTACAATTGAATTGAGGACTTTACTAAATTATTGAGTTATGCTGTATTTTGATTTTTCTATGAATGTTTTTACCTTAATCTGTCATTGAATAAATAGATTTTGCTATGCTTGTAATCCAAACCTGGAAATTGCTTTTGCTTGGCATTACAGATGGCAGGGTCAAGGGAAGGTGCTTGTTTTTTGTTTTTTTTTTTAAGAAAAAGGGAGATCTAGGAATGTTTATAGGCCATGAGAAAAGAAACTATAGAAAAAGACTGAACATTATGCAGAAAGAGAATGATTTAAAGGGCAGGATCAGAAAAGAGATGGAAGAGAGTAAAGTCAGTTGTACTTTTAGAGGTAGGGTTTGGCTGTGGTGAAGAAAAGGAGAACCTCTTCCTCTGAGACTGGAGCAAAGGGTATAGAAGAGGAATATATTAAGGGAATGTGAGGGGCAGAAGTGAGAAAAGGAGATCCTAATGGATGACCTCAGGGTTTTTTGGGTTTGTTTTATTTTGGTTAAGTATGATTTAACATCCTCAATAATTGAGAAGTAGGGATAGGAGATATGTAAATGGCTCTAGGAAAAGTGTTATAGGAAATTATTTAGGGAAGGGTAAAAGTATTGCCATGTAGCTGGGAGGACCCAGTTGAGATTAGCTAGCATAAATTTGTCTTAGACCCAATCAGCCTTGCTGTGTTACTTCCTTTGGCAATGTTCAGTGAATGCGATCAATAAAGCTAGATCATATGGAAAATCTAGGGTTGAGATTTAGAAAGTGATGAAGATTCAAGGAACTGATGGACAAAGGCCAGTGCAAAGGTGAACTGCTTAATAATATTGTCAAGCTATAGACAATTACTTCATTTTGTGGTTAGACTGCAAGTGATTAAGTATAAATGACCATTGAGTCTCACTTTAGGAAACTATCTTCCTCATCCAGGACAGAAAGAAGTTTGAAAACAAATTGCTTTTGGTATTAGATATGTGTTTTGTTTTGTTTTTTGCTTTTTCCCCCATAGGGCAATTGGGGTTAAGTGACTTGCCCAAGGTCACACAGCTAGTAAGTGTTAAGTGTCCGAGGTCAGATTTGAACTCAGGTCCTGACTCAAGGGCTGGTGCTCTATTCACTGTGCCACCTAGCTGCCTCTAGATATGTGTTATAAAACCCCATATCCTCATGCACCATTACCTCCTCTGCATAAAAGTAATGAATGACTTAACTTCCCAAAATGTTGGTATAAATGATAGGACTGCTTTCTATATTAATTTCCAATTGATTGATGTCCTTTGTTCTTGAAGAGGACTGAAATAACATCACTATGTTAGAGTCAGGTTACACTGACATGCACTTGAAATGCTTTGCCACAGGTTGGGTACAAATAGTCCATGTGAACATTCAGGATGGATTCTCTAAATTTGCATGTTTCCAATTAATAGCATATAAAAAATCAAAATGTCACAAGACAACCTATGCTAGTTTGGGGACAGAGCCAGTGGCATGTGTATCAATGAGGATGTACAGATAATACGTGCAGAAAAAACGTATTGCCAAGGCAATATTCACAGCACCAATAGGGACTATTAATATTCCAGCATAGTGCTCAATCACAAAATATAACAGACTCTCCATCTAGGAGACAGAAGCAAAACATTTATTCAGACACCAGAAAACCAAATTGCAACACCAGAAAAACAAATCCATCATAGCAACAAAGAAGTTAATATACCTTATCACTGTAGGAAGCAACATCTTCCCAAAGCCTTCTCCCTGTTCCAGCCTTCCCACAAACAAATACTCATAGTCCTAGCTGTCTCCTTGCCTATGTCCTGTCCTCCCTCTGTTCTAACTGGCTCTGACTCATTTCCTGCTCCACACATTCAGCAAACTCCTCCTACCACAGACTCCATGTGATTACATTCAACATATTAAGGGGCAGGGAAGATGTTCAAATTCCCATTACCATTACAGAGGGGAAAGATGACAGTAAAAGATCAGACTTGACCTCAAACTGTTTTCTTTTATCCTCTAGTGAAGCCTATCCAAGAGGAAAAGTTTTTTAGTCATCAGTGAGAAATATGATTGAAAAAGCTGACAAGAGTTCATTCACATCCATATATATGTATGTGTATATATATATATATATGTATATATATATATATATATATATATATATATATATACATGGCTTTTCATGTTAGCCTTGCTCATAAGGGAAAGGCTTGTTAATCACAGCATTTCCAACATATGAAGGATTAAGCAGCAGATGACTCTGAAGAGAGCACAATCAGCAGTCAGAAAGAGCTAGAAACTCTGAATGAGAGACTTACTTCCTAATCACTGCATCACTGGTGGATTGTGGACAACACAGCAGGTAACTGAATATATCTGAAGACCAGCTAGAGCTTATCCACAATAACTCAGCAAGAAACAGTTGAGACTCGAGGCTTTGTGGGAAGCAGGTCTAGCAGAGAATGTTGTGATCATACCCACAGATGAAAATGGCAGTTTTTACAGTTTTAAAGTCATGAGTTGCCCCTCCTTGCGTGCTCCCTCGTCTCAGGTGGTCCTTGAGGGGATACAAAAGCCTTTCATGCAGATACTCTAATCACAAACATTCCCCATATTCAAATGCCTCACTTTTGATGCCTATATAGATAGAATCTTCCCACCTGAGTGTTTATGTGTTGTTGAGAGTGTAAACTCAAGGTTTGTGGTGGGGGTATTATGTTAGTATCTTTATTACATTTCTCTTTTTTTAATGCCTTTGTTATGAACTGTGCGTCTTCTGTCTGATTAGTAAGAGTAAGTGCACCTATTGAGGCTTTCAGTTATGACTTGGAGGGCACTTTTACCCAAAGTACCAAAAATCTGAGTTTACAAACTGAGAGCGCAAAGTAATGCGGACCTGAGGACCTATATGGATCTTACCAAATAAATTCAAGTCCAGTATTTTTTTCCTACAAAGCCTGTTTCTGAAAGCATGCTTTCTCTTTGGAAGAGATTTGATAAAGTAACTCAAATTAAAGTGATGGTAATCATTAATAGTTTACTGTATTTCCCTTCCCAGATGTCTCTGTATTAAATCAGTTGATAATTTGTTACAATCCTACTCCTACTGGTAAAATTTAATGTATCAGGGATGGTAGTTTAATTTAACGTATCAGGGGAGTAGTTTTGAATAGGTGAGTCTTCCTGGCATCCTTCAAATATCACATAAGAAATAATAATAGGTGTGGAGTTAAATGGCAGCATAGAAGCAGGAGAACTCCACGAGCTCCCCACATAACCACCTCAAATACCTATAAAATATGACTCTAAACAAATTTTAGAGCTCCAGAACCCACAAAATGACAGAAAAACAAGGCTCCTGCTGAAGGAAGCCTGGCAGGCAGATGAGAAGGATTTGTCACAGTGCACTGGGAGCCAAAACCAGCCTGGTCCAAAACCATGGCTGTAGCCCCAAGAAGGCCAGGACAAACTGCAGCTGGAGCTTTCAGCAGAGTGGATCATAGGCAGCTCTGGGAATTTCCAGAATTATCAACCCATAAGAAACAAGGACAAAGTGAAAGGTCAGTAGAACTCAGTTAAACTTTGGGGGAAAGGAGCAGGTCAGACCATCTGCCCCCAGGGCAAGAAAGCAGTGGAAGAGGCAGCCCTGCAGCCACCTCCATGTGGCTGCTTCAGAGCTCCTGGCCTACAGATTGCAGGGGGCCAAAGTGATCATTCAGAAGCTAAGTGCTCTTGCCTTAACCTGCCTGGATTGGGATTGTGCTGTTGGGTGGTGGTCCTGAAGTGTGTGACCAGTGAACCAAAGCTGGTGGGCACTGCAGAGACAGTGGCCTCCTAATAGCTCTGGCAGCTGCAAAAACCCCAGCAATTTGGGACAAAGCTCTCCCCTCTGAAAGCAGAGTTCTACTGAGCCCAAGTCAAGTAATTGACTGGCAACATGAGCAGACAAAGGGAGCAAAACAAGCTCAGCAATCCAACTTTAGATTCCTTTTTGGGGGACAAAAAGGATCAAAGCATGGAAAGGGAAGAAGACAACAGTCAGAACTCCTGTATCAAAAGCTTCCCAAGAAAAATATAAGCTGGTTACAAGCCACAGAGAAACTTAAGAAGGATTTTGAAAACCAAAAAAGAGAAATGGAGGAAAAATTGGGAGGAGAAATGAGAATGATGCAAGAAAATGATGAAAAGAGAGTCAACAATCTGACTGAAGAAAATAACACCTTAAAAATAGATTAATTCAAATAGCAAAAAAGGCCCAAAAAGCCAATGAATGCCTTTAAAAGTCGAATTTGCCAGATGGAAAAAGAATCTCAAAAGCTTTCTGAAGAGAACAATTCCTTCAGAATTAGAGTGGAGCAAATGGAAGCAAATGACTTTATGAGAAATCAAGATACTATAAAATAGATCCAAACAAATGACAAAATAGAAGGCAGTGTGAAATATCTCCTTGAAAAAAACGCTGACCTGGAAAAATAGATCCAGGAGAGACAATTTAAAAATTATTGGTCTACCGGAAAGCCGTGACCAGAAAAAGAACCTAGAAAGCATCCATTGAGATAATGGTAATAGCTCACGCTTACATAGCACTTGCCATGTGCCACGTACTGCGCTAAGTGCTTCGCAATTATTATATAACCTCACAATAACCCTGGAATGTAGGTGCTATCGTTATCCCCATTTTACAGATGACAAATTGAGACAAATAGAGGTTACGTGACACGCCTAGGATCACACAGCCAGTAAGCATTTAGTGTTGTATTTGAATTCAGGCCTTCCTGATTCCAGGTCCTATCCTCAACCCACCTAATGTGCCACCTAATATAACATGAGTGGCTACTTGCTTTGTGCCTTCAGGATTCCTGGTATTAACTAAGTATAGTACAAGCAGGGGAAGGGTTTGATCTCTACAACCCTCTGATTTCCCTGTTCCTAGGTCAGATGTTGCGTTGTTAGCATTGTTCCTCCATATGCCAACTCATTGTTATTGCTTCTTCGTTTCTCAACTTGTATGATTTTTTGTGACCCCATTTGGGATTTTCTTGACAAAAATCCTAGACTGGTTTTGCATTTACTTTTGCAGCTCATTTTACAGATGAGGAAACTGAGGCAAATTGGTCAGGGTAACACAGCTAGTATGTTTTTGAGACCAGATTTAAATTCAGGTCTTCCTGGCTCAAGGCCCAGCACTCTATCCACTGTGCTATCTAGCTACCCATGTCCCAGCATCCTAGCACTATTCTCTCTGCATCCTTGTATCCCAGAGAAGGAAAAAAATATCTCAGATTTCTGGAAGGTCCACCCAGGCTGCCTCCCCAGAGGCAGTATGATTTTTGTCAGTAAGCTGGTCTCTCCTTCAGTACCTTCCCCACTTCCACCTAAGGACAGAAGCATCGACTCTTTTCACTCAGATCTGAGGTGAAGACAAAATTTCCTCCCTCCTCTCAACCAGTATCTGATGAAGCAGTTACCACATTTCAGATACCAATTGGGTAGCTGGAAACACAGCATCTTACTGGCTTTGCATCTGCTTTTGCTATTCTGCACACATATATACACAGCTCCCTCACTACGATTGGTTTAGAAATGGATGCATCGTCTACATCACAGTGCCCTGGATGTGTCTCTAGCCACTTCTTATTTATCTGTAGTATATTTTTTTATGCTGACTCCCTATTCTTCATCTATTGCCCCTCTACTTGTTGGAAGTCGTCTGGGTCTCACCACTGTGTTCTCTGAATTCCCTCCAGAGTTCCCCTATTGGCTGCCTGCAGTTTGCTTCTGGGCAGGGTTTGCTGTGCCTCTACCATAATACAATTACACCTGGAACAGCTCCAATCCTTCTCTGGCAATGTTTCACCAACCACCTCATGCTTTCCAAGCCACCACAATGAGCTTCCAAAAAAAAAATCCCCAGCCTCAATTTCTAAACACAAACACACACAACTCACCACCCAACATTTGTTTTCAGCCACTCACCACTCAAAAGTACAGCCTCTAACTTGCTTCTGGGAGCTGGGAGGAACCACTCCAGCCATCAGACCCACAGTGACGCTTCCCATATTCCATCTTTGCTTTGTCCTTCACAGTGTGTGAATTTCTATTTTGTTTTATTTTCCTTTCAGAATTTAGTGGGATTTTAAAAATTTTTGTTGACATCTTTTGTTCTTATATCAGTTCCATTTCCAAATATATCCTCCCTTCTCCTCTACTCAGAGAGCCATCCCTTTAAGAGAAAAACAGGAATTTAGAAAAAAAATAACCAATATATCAACTCAATTTAATAGAATATCCAATATTCACACTCATAATCCCTGTGCCTCTGTGAAGGATTATGGTACATTTTCTCAGTTCTTCGGGGTCAAAACTGCTGTTGTTTAAATTTATTTTTCCCATTTATTGGAAAGAATACTGTTGTAAATGTGTATATCATTTTCTTAGTTCTGTTACTTCACTTTGTATCAATTTATTTGTCTTCTCATGCTT
The DNA here is from genome assembly GCA_028646575.1 of Pseudocheirus occidentalis. Classification (NCBI taxonomy): domain Eukaryota; kingdom Metazoa; phylum Chordata; class Mammalia; order Diprotodontia; family Pseudocheiridae; genus Pseudocheirus; species Pseudocheirus occidentalis. The sequence continues at coordinate 289,819,000 of CM053594.1, read as the reverse complement.
CTCTGTGTTGTTCATATTTACAGTTCTTACCATACAGTATACTACTCAGTAATACAGTATCATATAAGACATACAGTATTACATATGCGAAACACAGTTTGTTTAGTTATTCACTAATCAATGGACTTCTATTTTGTTTCTGGTTCTTTAGTACTATGAAAAGGAGTGCTATGGATATTGTGGTGCATAAAGGACCTTTCTTCACCTCCCCCCCTTTTTTTTTTTACCTCCGTAGGCTATAATGCCTCATCATACGTAGGGTCAAAGAGTACAGAAAGTGGGGTTTCTTAAGCAGAAGTCTATGAATTTTTTTTAATTTAATAACTATTTCAATATAATTGATTTTCTTTCTAACTATGTATTTTATTTTCCACATTTAAAAACATTATTTTGAAAATGCTTCCAAAAGCATCAACAGATTACCAAAGGGGTCCATTACACACACACACACACACACACACACACACACACACACACACACACACACACACACACACACACGATGATAGAAACTTTGATCACTTACTTTGCATAATTCCAATTTGTTTTCCAGACTGGCTAGAGCAAGCCATAGCTCCACCTCCAGTTGTCTTTCCACAAACCTTCTAGCATTAACCGTTTCCATTTCTGTCATCTCTGTCAATCTGCTGAATGTGAAGTAAAACATCAGATAGTTTTGATGTGTATTGTTCTTATTAGTAATGATTTGAAACAGTCTTACCTGTGGTCAATAATAGTTTGCAACTGATGTGTTTGATCACTTACCCAGTGAGGAATGACCCTTGGTCTTCCAAATTTCTTCCTGTGAACTGCCTATACGTCTTGGATAGTAGATCTTTACTCAATAGCTCTAATTCAGAGATTTTTTTCACCAGTTGGCCCTTTTGCTTCTCATCTTTATGAGTTACGCTGATTTTATTGTTCAAAGTTTTAATTTCATGTAACTAAAATTATCCAGTTATCTTTTGTGCTTGACAATCTCTACTAACTATAGCTGTGGAAGGTAACTGATGTGGTTTTCTTTTAATGTGGCTTTTGCTTTGTTTTGTTTTGTTTTGTTTTGAATGGTAAGATCTTTTATATTCAGGTCATGTAACCATTGTGATTTTGTTATTGTATATGGTGTAAGGTATTTGTCTGAACCTAATATCCGCCAAGCTACTCTTTAGTTTTTCTAACAGTTCTTGTCATGTAGGGAGTTTTTTCCTCAAGTAATTTAAGTTCTCAAGTTTATCAAAACCTGATTAATTGAGTTCATTTATTTCTGATTCTTTCTTATCTTGTCTTGCAGCTTGTGAATTGGTACTTCTTTCTGATAACTGTGAGACTACTTCCTCCCTTAATTAGAAATACATTGTCACCTAAACATTGGGCCTTTACATATAAAGCCAGGGATGTTTATTTGGCTTAATTTTTGGATATTGTCTCCTGTGAACTTATAAGTATGTCCACTGCTGTTTTTCTTCCTTCATCATGTTACTATCTATGGTATCTAGCATGCAAATACCTAGGTAGTCTTTTCCTTCTCTCATGCTTTCTTAGATTAGACTTTTAATTAGACCTGCAAAGTGTCTGGCAAATAAATTTTTATATTAATTTAATAAATTTGGATCAATTTAGACAAGTCCTCTAGATAACCCCAGCCATGCATATTTTCTTCAGTTGAATTAACTCTTCCTTTTAGGACTCTGTGTGTGTGTGTGTGTGTGTGTGTGTGTGTGTGACTGATAATGTTTCACTTACCTAGAAGTCATGTATCTAGCAATCTCAATTACCTAGAATATTGAAAGGAAACTGCCCTAAGCAATAAAAAAATGATACCACAAAGTTCATGCATTAAAGTTTACATACTTATTTCATGTCAAAGTCCCCTAGGGGCTTCACAGTGAATTTATATATTCTTCCTTTCCATTTATTCTAAATCCTTTTTTTTCTTTTTGGAGGGTGGTCAGGGTACCTTTCCATTTATTCTAACCATCTTGGTTATCTGGTGTCCCAGGCCATAGCAGTTCAGAAGCAGCAAGTTAGAAAGGTTGTGGGGCAGAGATGAGGTAGAAAAAGGCATATTTACAGGCAGAAAGTGCCAGCTCATATCCTGACAAGAGGAAGGCTACCATATATACCAGGCTGGCGTCATTTAGTGTTGGCACAAACAGCCTCAATATACTCCAGTGATATTGGCTATTCATCCTGGTGATCATGAATCACCCAGAAGGGAAGAAAAGGAAGAAATTTAATTTGATATTACGTATGGAGAGAGGAAAATGCACTGAGTCAGATCTATAATTTTCTGAATTGTTAGTAAATATAGTTCATAAATAAGCAAGTTCTCATAATCCTGAGGTATATATATTTTGTTAATGTTGAAATAGTAAACATATATTTGATGTCCTAGTAAAACTGACTAATTTCTTCACAAAGTTTTGTGGGTAATTTTTCTGTAATATGTTAGGCTAATGAGATAAAGAAATTAGTCTTTTAAGGGAGTTATTTGGTAGAGTGGGTGGATAAGGGAAGATAATTTGCTGTAAACATCATGTACCCTAGTTATAAAATTAGCTTAGATGGATGTCAGTCTTCTTGTCTATTTTGAGATTTCAAGAGATAGAGACAAAGACCCACACTAGAGTATCTAATAATTATGGTTTATTGATAACTATATAAACTGATTTGAGGGACAAAGGATACTGAAAATCTATATGCCTCCTCTCTCTCCCTCTGCTTTGAATCCTAGTAGTTTGGTTCTGGTCTTGGAAAGAACGACAGTACATATTCAGCTCTGACCACAACTCCAGAGGCATTTAGGGGTAGCTATATTTTATAATTAGAGGTAGACTAACACACTTCCAAGAGGCATTAATCTGAGATAGGATCATTCTAAGCTTACACAAACATAGCTATGTGTAAGATAGGACACATTTAGGTTGGTACAATATCCTGTATAAACAAGAATGGTAATGATGCAGCACCTCAATGATTCTATCTATACCATCTTTCAAGGGAGACAATGATTAAATCTGGTCAGTCTTGGCCACTTTCCTACCACATGGAGAGGGGAGAAAGGCGTTGTTCTAGGCACTGGAGAAATGAAGTCCAAAAGATGACTTTTGCCCCTGACCTCAATAAATGTTTTTTCTTCTTATATTGTATTTGCATGTATTATATAAATAGATATACATGTATATGCATCTATATATATATGTATATACATACATATACACATCCTGTATACTTTATTTAGTTTAAGTTGTTCAGTTGTTTCAGCTGTATCCAACTCTTCCTGACCCATTTGGTGTTTTCCTGGCAAAGATACTGGAGTGGTTTGCCATTTCCTTCTCCGGCTCATTTTATATTTGAGCAAACTGAAGCAAACAGGGTTAAGTGACTTGCCCAGAGTCACACACCTAATAAGTGTCTGAAACCAGATTTGAACTCAGGAAAATGAGTCTTCCTGCCTTCAGGCTCAGTAATCTATGCACTGTGGCACCATCCACCCCCCCAAAGCTGGGTTTGTACCATTCAACAAATGTTTTCTTCTTCCTGGCATAGTTATTACCATTCTTGTGTGGGATTCTTGTTAATTTTTTATTAGGACATTACTGAACTAGACATAAATGTTAGCCTTGGGTACATGGTACAATGTAAAGTCTTCTGGCTTAGAAGTCAGAGGGCCTGGATTCAAATCTTGGCTCTGCTATTTATTACCCATGTGATATTGACTGAGCCATTTAACACCTCTCTGTCATAACTCCTCATCTGGAAAATGAAGTAGTAAAATGAATACGATCTAGGTTTTGCTTCCAAGTCTAAATTTTTAGTCCTATCAATGCCTATATGGAGAAGAAAGAAAGAATTCCCTTGGAATGAGAACCCATCTCTCCTTGAGGGGATTCTCTTCCCAACTTCCTTCTCCAGAAGCAGGGAAAGTTTGAGAGGATGACATAATACTCATGAAACTTGACTGTCCCAGCCCCTGAATATTAACAATCCTCTCTTTAGTCCCAATCCAAAGTCAAGCTAGTTCTTTCTATTGCCCCTCACTTGTCCAAGGGCTTTTCCATGCATTCCATGGTCACCAGAGAAGGTTTACATCTGTAAAATGGAGTCTCCCTGTGTATTCCCAGGTACACACCTGAAAATTCTAGGTATTGAGGAGGCCGAGACAGATAGATCTCTTGAGCTTGGGAGTTTTGAGTTGCAGTAGACTAAGCTGATTTGGATTAACTATGTTCAGCTATCAGGTTGCCCAAAGCAGAGCCAAGATTGCAAAATAAAGGCAGGGCCTTACCTGAACTCTCCACCAAACACCTCCTAATACCCATAAAAAGACTCTAAACAAATTCTAGAGCAGCAGAACCACCCCCAAAACCTGAGTGAAACAAATTTCTGGGTCAAGATAACTTGAAAGGTTGGCAGGAAAAGGTCTGTTGCACCAGGGTGAGAGAGGAGTGCAATTCAGCACAGGCTGAGCCAGCACAGACTGAACCCTAGAAAACCCAGAGTAGAACTTGGGGCAACTGAATCACTGACAGCAGGGGCAATTTCCATACCTCTCGACTCACAGATGCCAAAGACATTTTGGAAGGTCAACAAGAAGAGTATGTTGCACCTGGGTGAGAGTAGAGCCCAGATCAGAGCAATCATGCCAGCATAGCCCCAGCCCAAGGAAACCAGGAGCAAGCCCTGGAAGTGACCAAATCAGCAGTGGCAGTAGCTGCTTCTAGAGCTCTCAGTCCACAGACAGTAAAGGGGCTGAACAAATGGTCAGAAGAAGATTACAGGGGCCTTTTTGCTAGCACTGAGGCAGAATTCTTTTTCTCTGCCCATACTCAGATCCAGGTTACAGTCCTAGGGAGTGGTCCTAGGATGAGGAAGAGCACTAGCACCCCAGAGCTTGTGCCCATAGTGGAGGGGGGGGACCCTACTCACAGTGCGAGGACAGAAAAGAGTGTTTATGGTCACTCACAGACCAGAGTGCAAGCCAGGAGAGTAGTAAACACCTCTCTCAGATCATACCACCTTGGACAAACTGAAAACTTACAGGTCCCTAGAAGTATCTCTGAAAACAGATGCATAAAACCCATGAAACTTGGGATGGTGTGCTCTCCACCCTGGAAGCAGAGCCCTACTTTAACAAAAAGTTCAAAGTAATCTAATAGGCTGGCAAAATGAACAAACAACATAAAAATACCCTGACTACAGAAAACTACTACGATAACAAGAAAGATCAAAACATACAATCAGAAGAAGACAACAAAGTCAAAGCTCCTACATCCAAAGCCTCCAAGAAAAATATGAATTGTTTTCAGGACATAGAAGAACTCAAAAAGGATTTTGAAAATCAGGTAACAGAGGTAGAGGAAAAATTGTGAAAAGAAATGAGAGTAATGCAAAAAAAATGATGAAAAATTAGTCAACAGCTTAGTAAAAGAGACACAAAAGGAAACTCCTCCTAAAAAGAAAAAAAAATGCTGAAGAAATACCTTAAAAATCAGACTAGGCCAAATGGCAAAAGAGGTCTAAAACATCAATGAGGAGAATAATACCTTAAAAAGCAGAATTGCCTAAATGGAAAAGGAGATTCAAAAGCTCACTGAAGAAAAAATTAGAATGCAGCAAATGGAAGCAATTGACTTATGAGAAATCATGAAAAAAAAAACAAAGCCAAAACAATGAAAAATAGAAGACAATATGAAATAACTCATTAAAAAAAAACAACTGACCTGAAAAATAGATCCACAAGAGATAATTTAAAAATTACTGGACTATCTGGAAGCCATTATCAAAAAACAGAGCCTAGATATAATCTTTCAAGAAATTATTGAGGAAAACTGCTCTTATATTCTAGAACAGAGGGCAAAATAGCAACTGAAAGAATCCGCTGATCACCTCCTGACAAAGATCCCAAAATGAAAGCTCCCAGGAATATTATAACCAAATTCCAGAGTTCCCAGGTCAAAGAGAAAATATTGCAAGCAGCCAGAAAGAAATAGTCAGGATAATATAAGATTCAGCAGCTTCTACATTAATGGATGGGAGGGCCTGGAATATGATATTCTAGAGGGCAAAGGAGATAGGATTACAACCAAGAATCTCCCACACAACAAAACTGAATATAATTCTTCAGGGGGGAAAAGGATATTCAGTTAAGTTGAAGACTTCAAGCATTCTTGATGAAAACACCAGAGCTGAATAGAAACTTTGGATTTATATATATATATATATATATATATATATATATATATATGGGGGCACAAGAGCGAGTTGAATATGAAGGGATGATATCTAAAAAATAAAATTAAGGGGTGAGAGAGAGGAATGTACTGGGAGAAAGAGAAAAGGAGAGGTAGAATGGGGTAAATTATCTCACATAAAAGAGACAAGAAAAAGCTTTACAGTAGAGGGGAAGAGAGGGTGGTGAGGGGTGCGAGTGAACCTTACTTTCATTAGAATTAGCTCAAAGAGGAAATAACATGTCCACTCAATTAGGTATGGAAATCTATCTCACCCTACAGGAAAGCAAGAGGGAAAGGGGATAGGAGAAGGAGGGAGTAATGGAAGGGAGGGCAGATTGGGGGAGGGAATAGTCAAAAGCCAAACACTTTTTTTGGGATCCAATCTGTGCTGGCTCAGCCTGTGCTAAATTGCACTCCTCTATCACCCTGCTGCAACAGACCTTTCCTGCCAACCTTTCAAGTTATCTTGACCCAGAAATTTGTTTCACTCAGGTTTTGGGGGTGGTTCTGCTGCTCTAATGTTTGGAGAGGGTAAAAGGAGAGAAGAATAAATGGAGTGGGGGGGTAATAGAATGGAGGGAGATACAGTTAGCAATATTAACTGTGAAAGAAATTTTAAAGCAAGTTTCTCTGATAAAGGCTTCATTTCTCAAACATAGAAAACTGAGTTAAATTTTTTTAAATGAGTCATTCCACAACTGATAAATGATCAGAAGATATGATGATGGTTTCTGAATACAGATTGAAGTATATTTTTTTAAGCTTTCTTTACTTTTCTTGAGTTTTTTTGCCTATGTTTTCTTTTACAATATGACTATTATGGATATGTTTTGCTTGACTATATATGTATAACCTATATGGAAATTCCTACTCTCTCAAGGGGGAGGGGCGGGAAGGGAGGCAAGCAGAGAATTTGGAACTCAAAAGTTTTAAAAACAAATGGTAAAAATTGTTTTTACATGTAACTCGGGAAAAAATAAAATAAATACAGAAAGAAAGAAGGAAGAGAGAAAGGGAGGAAGGAAGGAAGGAAGGAAGGAAGGAAGGAAGGAAGGAAGGAAGGAAGAGAGGGGGGAGAGAAAGAGAGAGAGAAAGGAAAGAAAGAAAGAAAGAAAGAGAGAGAGAGAGAGAAAGAAGGAAAAAAGAAGGAAAGAGAGAGAGAAAGAAGGAAAAAAGAAGGAAAGAAAGAAAGTGAGAGAGAGAGAGACAGAGAGAGAGAGAGAGACAGAGAGAGAGAGAGAGACAGAGAGAGAGAGAGAGAGACAGAGAGACAGAGACAGAGAGACAGAGAGACAGAGAGACAGAGAGAGAGAAGGCAAACAGGCCCAGGTCAGAAACAACAAAGGTCAAAGCTCCCTGTACTGATCAGTAGTGGGAACCCACGAGTAGCCTTGGTACTTCCAGTCTGGGCAAGACTGGGAGATTCAGTTTTCAAAAATAAACACAATTGATTAATTAACTGATATGTAGCTAGGTAAACAGATTAGAAAGGTAAGCATATGAACTACTTAAGACATAAATAAAGTGGTCCAGAAAATAAGTTCCTGAGTCCTTAAGAATATTGATTTACCTCCTTGGTTAATGGTGCAGCACTGAACTTGAACTTAGGAAAACCTGAGTTCAAATCTGACCTCACACATTTACTAGCTGTGTGAGTTAACTTCTGTGTGCCTCGATTTCCTCAACTATAAAACAGGGATAACAATAGCGCCCACCTCACAGATTCTTGTGGGGATCAAATGAGATAATATTTGGTAAAAACACTGAGCCTGGTAGACAGTAGACACTATATGTGCTTCTTTTTCCCTTCTTCCTTGCTCAAAATCCCTTAGAATCCATTGTTTTAAATGCTCCTAGATGATGTCCCTATATTAAATTTGCAATTCACTTTGTATTTAATTTTGTTCTTCTTATCTAATAGCTGGAGTTCTAGTAAATTGGAGATTTTCTTTTGAACTATGGCCTTAAGTTTGGACCAAGTTGATATAATTTCCTTTTGGGGAAAGGGGCTGCCCCACCCCCTAACCTCCGTACACCTTTTTGGAGCCCCTCTCCAGACTTCCTACATGTCTTATCCCAGGTAGCTGAGCTTTGGTTCATATTAATTATCATCACTATTTGGGCTGCATAACTCATTGTTATTTTAGGTCAGCAAATTTAATTGTGAAATTTTGGATCTGGATCTGGGCCTTCCCAGCTCCACAGGATGCCTCTAAAATCTGGACACATAGGAAATCTCATTAACTATACATATTTTCAAGAAATGAAATGAATGAAATTTTCAGCAACATTTTATTTAATTAGCATAAATTTTAGACACAACAATTTCATATGGAACAAAAGCTTTCATTAGCTACTGGGGACTATTTTCCATATTAATGAGATTAATTTAATTTAATTAGTTAATGAGATTTCCTATGTGTCTCCTATGTCTTTCTATGTCTTCCTATGAAATCTCATTTATGCTAATTAAATAAAATGGTGCTGAAAATTTCATTCATTTCATTTCTTGAAAATATGCATAGTTAATGAGATTACATATGTGTCCAGACTTTAGGGACACCTGTAGAGTGAACTGCTGTTAAACCTTGTTGGATGAAGACACTGTTTCATTACCCTCTTCTGCAAGGTAAAGTGCCATATTTCCCATGCAGCAGCATTGTGCTCTGCTGAGAACTTTTCATACTTGTTAACAGCAAGCATAACAACCCAATCCTGGTACTCTTTGTATTTTAGAGATATCTTTCTTACTTCACTCATAATCTGATACTTCTCTACAAATTGCCAGGCTGTTCTCTTTGTCTTATCTGACAATAATGATAGGGATGTTAATAAGAAGAGAAGGTTTGAGGGAAGAGATGCGTTTAAGTTTAGATACACTGAATTTAAGATGTCTACAGAATAACCAGTTCAAAATGCCCAATATGTAGAGATGGGAAGCTAGAGGTCAGGAGAGACATTATAGCTGGGAAGAGAGAAGAGGGCCCAGAACAGAACCTTGGGAGACCCCCATGATTAGTGGAAGTGACCTGGATGAAGATCCGGCAATGGAGATGGAGAAGGAGTGGTCACACAGATAGGAGGAGAACTAGGAGAGAGAAGTGTAATGAAAACCTAGGGAGAAGACAGTATCAAGTAGGGGAGAATGACTAAGAACGTCAAAACTTCAGAGAGATTAAGAAAAGGACATTTGATTTGGCAATTGAAAGGTCATTGGTAACTGGAAAGGACAGTTTCAATTGAATAATGAGGTAAGAAGCCAGACTGCAGGGAGTTAAGAAGAGAATGAGAGGAAAGGAAGTAGAGCCTCCCAGTGCAGATGGTCTTCTTAAAGAGCTTAGCCACTGTAACAGCAAGTACCCAAGCATACCCAGGAAGACTGAGAGCACAGGTTCTTTGATATGCTTTTCTAAAGGAAAGCAATTCAAAAAGGCTTAACAATCTTACTTTAATCAAACATATATCATTTACCTAGTTCAGGGGGAAAAGTCAGCACCCTGAACTTCAGAGAATACAAACAGAAGTTACAAGCAGACAAAAATACAGACAGAGAAAATAATACAATTCACCAACAGACAGGGTTTCTAGCTGTTTGACTATCACATACATATGTAGTTAGTTACTAGAGAGAGAAGCACCAACATCTGAGTTTTCAAAGCCAGGAGGCTCAATGGCTGCCCAGAGTCTTATCTGAACAAATCACACAACTCTTGCCAAAATGAGCCCCAAAGCAAAACCTCATCCCGGAGATATATAGCCTTCTTCAGGGTCAGAGAATATCACAACCCTCCTGACCCACTGCCTAATTACAAAGTAACAAAAATTGTGCCTTCCTGAAAAACAAGCCTCCCATAAGCAAGCCTCTGCTCCACCCTTCAGCAAACTCCTCCCACCACTGGCTCCATGCGACCACATTCAGCCTACTTGGGGCAGAGTTTATTTTCAAATCAAGGAAGGTCCTCAAATTCACTTAGGCCTATTAAGAAGCAGGGAAGATCTTCAAATTCCCATTACCATTACAGCCACAAAAATGGACGAGACATATAGGGTGATAGTTAGAGGCAACGAATGGATCAAATGAAGGCTTTTTGAAGATGGGAGAGACACAGGCCTGTTTGTAAACAGTAGAGAAACAGACAATAGATAGAAGGAGACTGAAAATTAGTGACAGAGAAGGGATGATGGAAAGGGCAATTTGCTGGAGAACATCTACAATGTTATGAGATTACTTGTGTGTGTAGAAAGAATTCCTGGCAAGGAGGAGGTCCAGCTCTTCAGTGAAACATGGGGAAAGGAGGAGACAGTGGTAGAAAGTAGCTGATATGAAATGAGGAAGAAGAGATGTGAAGGATCTCTTGGTTAATGGCCTCCAATTTAGAAATATGAGGAAAGGTTCTCAGCTGAGAGGGAGGGGAAGAAGGAGCTTTGTGAAGTTTGAAGAAAGATGAAAAGGTTCAGAATAATTGTGAATGAAAGAACAAATTGATCAGGGATAGATGTAAAAGGATTGCCTCTCCTCAGTGAGGGCGTATTCTACTGAAAGATTAATCTTTGTAAATCACAGGTATAATTATGGTTCTCAGTCACTCAAAACCCTTCAGTGTCAACTTATAGCCTATGTTACAGGTTCCATACATATCAACCCATCACTCAAGGCTCCACAAGATAGACTAACCCATCCTTTCAACCTTAACTCCCACTATTTCCTATCATATACTACAGCCAAACTCATACTTCTCTGAACATGCATCATGTTTTTCCACTTTCATTGCTTCTTTGACCATGATATCTTCCTTGGCTTCTCCTGAGTCATTTACAGAGCATGTTGTAGATTCCCTTGCTTCCGACACCCTTTCAGGTAAGATTCTTGAGGGCAGCAACTGCCTTGCCTCCTTACGTTAATAGTACTTAGTCCAGAGGCTCACACATGAAAAGTTCTTAATAAATGTTCTGTTCTTATCTATCCATCTATCTTCATCTATGTTCATCTCTGTCCATTTATCTACACTTATCTATTTATCATCTATCTTGACCTATCAATTGATCTGTTCATATCTACTTATCACTAATCTATCCACCTCTCTGGTATTTATCTATCTGTCAATATATCTATCCATCCATCTATCTGTCTGTCCGTCCATCTGTCCATCTATCTATCTATCAACTATCCATCTATTCATCTATCTATATCTATCTATCTATCTATCTATCATCTATATCTAAAAATTTATCTGTCTTCTATGTATCTATCTGTCTGTCTGTCTAAAAATCTATCTAATCAACCTGGAATACAATCCAAATCATCCTTCAGGGGTCAGTTTAAAGGTCTTAACCTCCATGAAGCCTTTCTTGAATTAAATTTGATTTTCATAGAAACTCATTTGCATCTCTCTTTGCTTTTTATCATATTCAACCTCTCTTCTTCCTACCATTGTACATCTTTGGAGGGCGGAGATGAGACTGCAACTCCCTTTTTACATCTCCTCACCTTCATTAAATATAGTGCTCTTTAAATGAAAGATATTCAATAAATGTTTACTGAATAGTATTAAGATGTAAATAGTAGCTCAACATAACAATAAATGAGATGTAGCAGAGCATTTCATTATTACTTACTAAATTAATTGCTTAAATAGCTTATAGAGAAGTTCAGAAATGCAATTACTTTAACCTAGAATAATCAGAAAGCTTTTAAGGAAGTAGGTTTTTTCAACAATTTTGTATTTCTTAAGTATCTCCTTTGTGAGAACATTGCAATAATTCATGGGGGAAGAGCTAATGTTAAAGACAGAATCATTAACTTCTTGGAGTTGATCATCTAGTAGAGAGATATGACCCATAAAGAAATAACTGTTCTACTGGCCCTAATATAGTCCCTCCTCAAATATAGGTTACCCTGTGTGGTACAGTGGATAGTGAGCTGATCTGGGAGCCAAAGAAGACCTGCCTTTGAGTCTTACCTCTGATGCATGCTGACTGTGTAATTCCCAGAAGTCATTTAGCCTCTCACTGGTCCAGGCCTCTCTCTATAGTTACCATATTTCCCCCCCAAGACTATATACATTGCCGGAATGGCTAGGTGGCACAGTGAATACAGCACCGGCTGTGGAGTCAGGAGGACTTGAGTTCAAATCCAGCCTCAGACACTTAACATACACATGCAAAAACTAGCCATGTGACCTTGGGCAAGTTACTTAACCCCAATTACCCTCCAAAAAAGCAAAAACAAAAAGTCTATATACATTGCCCCAAAAGGTGTTGATCCACAACAGTGAAGGAAGTCTCCTATGGAAATCACCTATACTGATGAAACCACATAGAGCAGTGGTTCTCAACCTTCTTAATGCTGTGACTCTTTAATACTCGTATGTGGGTGGACCCGCCTGGAGACAGATAGAGGGGCAGTGTCTCAATTACTAAGACCATTGGAAATATGTGTTTTCCGATGGTCTTAGGTGGCCCCTGTGACCTCTGCGAAAGGGTTGATCGACTCTCCCAAAGGGGTCATGACCCACAGGTTGAGAACCACTGACATAGAGTTTTATGAATCTTCTTGGACTGTAACCCTTCTTATACCATTCAATGACACAACTGCCCTCATCCAATGACATTAGCCCCACCTAATTCCTTTTGTTTAAGGCTTTAAAATCTTAAGAAAATAATCTGGAATTATTTGTTGTATATCAAATATAACTGAAAAGACATTAATTTTAATTTAACATCCAAAACATCTTTGAGATAATTTTGCTGCCATGATAATGTGTGTGTGCCTACAAGACACTTTTTTTGATTCTTCCATTAAAAAAAGTTTACAAGAAGAAAAATACAGTCACTTTTTTTATTGTCCAGAACTCTACGCACATAGCTGTTAAATCATTTGTCATCAACAGAACACTTTATGAAATCCTCAATTATAAGCCTCAAAAGTATTTTTTATGTAACTCAAAAATTCTGGGTAATATTTTTTAACAATGACTTACAGAAATAAATGTATAATAAATAATAATAAAAAGAATTATAAGCATGTTGCTATTCTGTATGACCAATATATGTATATGACTATATATATATATATATATATATAAAATGTGTATATGTGTGTGTTTGTAGGAATGTACATGTAAATAAGCTGCTTCCAAAAATTGACCACACTCCTACAGTGGTGGTAGGAGATAAATGAATAGATACATAGAAATACATGTATAAATATATACATGTGTATAAACATATACACAGGACATCCCAAAAGGTGTGGTGCTGTTATGTGCCTTAATATCCATACGTACATGTATGTGTGTACAATCTTTTTAGAATCCTGAGAAACTCTTCTCCTTCCCAATCAGTAGCATGGGACTAGTCATTTTTATCTTGTCTCACCCCTCACCCTCACCCTCTACCCCCCCGCCTCCATCCCTGCGACACCCCTAGTTTGGTTTGTATTTCTCTCTATTCTTCCTTGCTCAGTTGGACCTCAGGAAGCTACTCTGGCTCTATCCCTTCAATCATTGTACTTTGACTTAAGAATAAATACTTCTGTAGTATTCATGAAAGGATCACCACCCCTTCTCAACAGGTGGCACTGCTTACCCATTCTGCCTTTCAAATGTTTGTTAAATTGCTGAATCCACTAGTCATTAGTTGCACTATGTTATGGGAGGACAGGAAAGAAGGGGAAGACAATAAAAATGAATAAGAAGAAAATAGTGATAATCAAAATAAATCAAATAGCTTTATTTGAATTTTAAAACATTTTGAAAAAACTGTCCATAGAAAATCAGTATTTTCTTAGCTGTAATTTTAAAAATTAAAACCTTTTTTTTTTCTCTCTATGACTCAGCACAGTCCCGAGACAATACTCAGTTCTTAAAAGCAAACAGAGCAGTGTATTTTAGGCTCTACTCAGGTGGGAGATCTTTGAGTGCAGACCCAGGGACAGTTTGTATCCCTTTCACATAAGGACCAGCTTAGGGGAGTTTGGAAAAACCAATCACCTGAACGTTGACTGGAAGTAATGAATTTCTTTGGCCAAGGCAAGAGAGGAAAGACAGCTCCTAGAATGTGGATGGGTTGAGGGAAAAACCAATTTCTTTTTCATGTGTTTGTGCCCTCAGCATACAGCCCAATTCTAGGAGCTCAATAAATGCTTATTGAATGATTAAAGATATTCCCTCACCAAAGAAATCATGGATCCTTGTCATAATAGAATTTTTTTTCATTATATACCTACATATATATTTCAGTAGATGCCTAATACAAATAGGTATACTGGGTATCCCAAGAGTCTTAGTGCAGTTTTAAACTACTAGAGCATTTAAAAAAAATAAAGTTTATGTTATCTTATTCAAAGTACCATAATGATTTCTATAAGGAAAAGTCACTAAGGATCTCTGCCCCAGGTATCACTTGGAGTGGCTGGAGTGAAATAGGCCTGGAAATATAGGGTAGAGTAAAAAATTGAACACCAAGCTGAGAAGTTTAAATTTTATTTAGTAGGTAAAAGGGTGTGATTGGAAGGCTTGGAGCATATGATCGGATCTGTCCAGACCTGTGATGTGTGCCTAATCTGATAGTAATATGTAGGATTAATACAAAAGGCCAGGAATGGAACCAGGAATGATGACTAGCAGTTTATTGTAAATGTTCAGATAAATAATAATGAGGGTTAAAGTCAAGATGATGAAAATGGGAACAAAGAGGAGGAGAAGGATATAAAAGAAAATGTGAAGACAGAATCAAAATTCTTCCCAGAATCTAATAATGATGATGTTAGCTAGTATTTTATATGCCTTAAAGTTTACAAAGTGTTGTACATGTTATCTCATTTGATAAACTCACAACAACTATATATATGTGTGTGTGTGTGTGTGTATGTATGCATATGTATGTTTGTGTATGTATGCCTATATACATATATACATACATATACATGTGTTTATATAATATACACACAAACATATGTACCCCAAGTATCCGTCATGTTCCCTCCTTGCTCTTCCTCTTGCCCTCAACATTGTTAAAAAGCCCCATCCCATTGCTTTTCCCTAATCTTTGCCAAAACTAGTTCCTACTGAATTTTAACCCTTTCCTGTTGCCTGTGCTACTGTTTTGTGATGTCTTAGTTCTTTTTATCTTTTATATATCTTTTTTTTTTAAAAAACTGAGTTTACCGAAGTCACCTTTGCAGCCACGCATAAATGAAGCCACGGGAGTAAGTGAGATGAGATTGCTGAATGAGAGAGTAGAGGGCAGCAAACAAAACTCTGGACACCTCCAGCATCAATGTGGTGAGGAAGAGCATGAAGACCTTGTGGAGGAGACAAAGAAGAGGTAGCTGAGAAAGGAGCTGAGCTGGGCCAAAACTGGGAAGGATTGGTGTAGTGTATAGGAGGCAGGGAAAGAGTTTCCAGTGTGTAGGAGGCAGTAAAAGCACAGAGGCCCAAAGTCCAAAGGTCAGTGTAGGTAAAGTACAATGCGGAGACTCATAAGGTAGTGTTGGAAAAATAAGTGACAAATTACCTATTACAATCACAGGATCATTGATATTGTGTCAGAAGGAGCCTCAGAAGCCATCTTGTCCAATTCCATTTTATGCCTCAGGAACCTGAGGTTCAAAGGATAATTGGCCCAAAGTCAGACAGATATCATTTGAGGCCAGATTGTAACCAGGATGACGGTGACAATGTTATAATTATGACATTCATTTATTTAGGGCAGCGGTTCTCAACCTGTGGGTCACGACCCCTTTGGGGGTCTAATAACCTTTTCACAGGGGTCACAAGGGTCACCAACGACCATCAGAAAACACATATTTTCTATGGTCTTAGGAACCAAGACACCACTCCTCTCTCTGTCTCCAGGTAGGTCTGCCCACATGCAGATACACCCACATATGAATATTAAAGGATCCTGGCATTAGGAAGGTTGAGAACCACTGCTTTAGGGCATGTTTTTAGAATACCTACTATATAATGCATTTTGTGGAATAAAGTGGTCCGCCATGAACTTTCCTCAGTGCAGACACTTAGCAGTCTTCTTAAGGATACAACAACTTCCTTAAGGGATATTATTTGTAAAGCATTTAGGACGAAGCTAAATAGTAGTAGATGCTTAAAAATTTGTTTCTTCCCCTTGCCTTTGAGGATAGCTGGAACTCTTTCCCTGAAGGCACTTCTAAAAATGGTATTGCAAGGACCTACATGAACTGATGCAAAGTGAAATAAGAAGAACTCAGGAAATCATCATGCACAGCACCAGCAATGCTCCAATGACAGCCAGCCAGCCATGAAAAAGACCTTGGTGGCTACTCTGATTGATACAGTGATTACAGACAATCTCAAAGGACTTTTGAGGGGAAAAAATGCCATTTACCTCCAGAGAGAGAACTAATGAACTCTGTCTGCTAAATGAAGTATAATTTTCTCACTTTATTTTTCTTGCTTTTTAGGGGACTATGGCTAATATGGAAGTACATTTTTGCGTAACTTCACATGCATAATTGATATTATATTGCTTGTCTTCTCAGTGGGTAGAAGAAGGGAGAGAATTTGGGACTTGAAATGTTAAAAGGAAATAATGTTAAAAATAAATTTTAAAAATAAAAAAATAAAAATGGACCAGCAAGCACAGCAACAGGGAGATCCACATGAAGGGAAGGAATGAAGAAGCCTGGTGTATCAGGGCTCATTTAGGATATTAATCAAGCCCACCTTCCAAATTAATGCAAATTTTAAGAAATATCTTCAAACCGTGGTAAACACCAGAATTGGAATTTTATTAAGTCTTGGTGAAAAGAGATCAATTATAAGAGATGATAGGTTGTGATACGTTAATGTTAGCGAGGTGTTTTTTTTTGTTGTTGTTGTTGTTGTTTTTACTATATTTTCCAGGCTATTTGAAAGAATGTGAGAACCCCTCATAGCACACTAACTTGGTCTTTTCAATTGAATTACCGAATTGGAAAAGGGAGCACAGTAAACACAATGCATCTGAACTTAATAAAATCCCAGAAAGAAAGTGTTTTCATAAAATGATTTGAAGAATTAGCTTGAATTGCCTTGGTTGAAGCCTTGCCACAGAGGTTGAAAGTTGGCCAGTGGATCACAAACAATGGGAAATAAAAAGTAGGGAGGAAGTGGGGAAAATGTGGAGTGGGATAAGGATCCATTCAAGCCAAAATATTCATTAGTGGTTTCAAAAGGCTATGAAAGGCTACATACACAGCAAGCAAAGTAAAAACAGGAAAAAAAAAAAAACAACCTGTCACTTCCTACAGGACATTGGTGAACTTAGGGAACATAATGAATGGGGTGGAAAAGTGTCTCAAATCCATTCATCTTTAAGACCTTCAAGGCTCAAGTGACACTTCCTCCATAAAGCCCTCCTTGATTCCTCAAACCAAAATTAGAAGAAGGCCAGTTGGGCAGTTACCTGGGATATAAAACCAGGTGGGGATAGGAGGAGAGAGAGGGAGACCATAACCAGAAATATTTTTAATATTTTTTTTATAAATGCCAGTGTAACCATGACTCAGAACTCCCCAAAGACTCTGGGCACAGGCAGGCCAGTTTTAACCTAAGAGTCAATCCCTAAGATAGATCATTTCCTTTTTTTTTTTTTAACTTATTGTTTACAATGTAGAGGTAACTGGGAAAAGCTTCTGACATAATACACATCCAGTTTTCCCTGCAAGTGTTTAATATTGTTCAGTTGTGTCCAACTCTTCATGATCCCATTTGGGATTTTCTTGGCAAAGATACTGGGGTGGTTTGCCATTTCCTTCTCAAGCTTATTTTACAGATGAGGAAACTGAGGCAAACAGGGTTAAGTGACTTGCCCAGGGTCATGCAGCTAGTAAGTGTCAGAGTCCAGATTTGGACTCAGGAAGATGAGTCTTGCTGACTTCAGGCCTGTGACTCTATCCACCGCGCCACCTAGCTGTCTTTGTGCAGCTTTAATCCAAACATTCAATGTACAATATGGATATTCAGTATAAAACAGTTTTTATTTGACAACATAGAAAAAAGCAAAATGTTCAAAGGCTTCACAAGAGACCAAGAAGAATACAAAAACATGTAACCATCATCCTACTTCTCCCATCCCAAAGTAAACTGAATCTGGGACTGCTATCAGGGCCTTTCTGGTGAGGTCTGTCTTCTACAGGTTTACCCAGAGATCCTTCCAGACTTGCAATGACATCCTGCAGTTTAAACTCCCCCAACAATTGAAATTCTTTGGGAGCTATTGAGAAAACTGCACCGCTTTCATTGTGTCTACACTGATTGTTCTCTGCAAGTGAAAAATTGTAAGAACATGTTCTCTTCCTTCTCCAGGAAGAGTGCTAAATTTCTCTCTTGAGAAGACTGGTGCCTGAACTAAGGAACTCTTGAACTTGATGTTACCCATAGAACATCTCCCAAGAGACAGCTAGGTGGCACAGTGAATAGAGCACTGGCCCTGGAGTCAGGAGGACCTGAGTTCAAATCTAGCTTTAGACACTTAACACTTACTAGCCGTGTGACCTTGGGCAAGTCACTTGACCCCAATTGCCCTGCCCTGCCTCCTCCCTCCAAAAAGCAGAGAAAAAAAAAATCTCCCAAACCTGGGGCTTCCCTCTCACACTCAAGTGAGTGCACATATGTCTGCTTCTGCCATGTTCTTCCAGAAGAAATTTATCTCCTAGTGCCCTGGTTGTTTCTAGATCTTAGTTGGGAAATTCCACTCTCAGGATCTCTCCCTTTGAGGCTCTGGGCAAGCACATGCCTTCCACTGCCACGTGCTTCTGCTGCTAATTATTACCCATGGTTCCTGGGGCTTGGGGGTGAGGAGGGAGAGACCTTCTGCCCTAGTACCTCTTGCTATATTCTGGCAGAAGAGAAAAAGGCAAAGAGGAAGTTTGCAAGAGATCAAAAGAGACTTTCTTTTATGTTCCTTTTATAGTCCAAGAGAGAAGGTGTCTGATTCTCAGCCAGTTATCAGGAGGCCAGCGACCATGTGACCATGCTCACAGTCCATGAGGAGGTACCTCCAATTAATGACCTGTTCCTTATCATCTAGTTAGTTTTATTAGGGAATTTTCCTCAAATTTATTGGGGAATTCATCAGATGATCCCCTTTACATGCATATTTTAATGTTACCCTCCATTATTCTTATGCATTTATTTTATGATGTCAGATCTCACATATTACAGTGAAAGCTCAAAGCTTCTACTGGATAATAACATATGGTGAGAGGGATGTTATTTTGGAAGGAACAGCACAATTTTGAACCTTGCCTAGGGCACACAAATGCCTTGCTTGCCTTTGCCCTGGCTCACCATACTGATCTCCCTTAAACAATTTTTTGACAAGTATTTATTGAATGCCTACTACGTGCCCAGCATGGTGCTAGACACTGGGGTTAGAATTACAATAAACAAAAGAGTCCCCACTACTGAGGAGCTTACATCCTTAACTTATGCTCTGAACCATGAAATGATAAAAAATCACATGTATGCACATATGTGGTTCAGGGGAAAGAGAAGCAAACAAAGTAAGGAGGTAAAAGTTTAAGTCCTAGTTCTGTGCTTTACTAATTGTGTGAAATCACCTCCCCGTCTTTCATTGTTCTGCAGAATGTGCAGGGATTGTCCTATAGAATTTCTATAGGACCCCCTGCAGCTCAAATGCAGTGACATTTCATGATGATTTTGAGTCATATTTACAGTGTCTTGAGGTTCACAAAGTATTTTCCTCACAACAGCCCTGCAAGTTAGGTGGAACAAGATGTATTGCCCCATTTTCCTGATGAGAAAAATGCAACTTTGAAGGATAATGTGACCTGCCCAAATCCACACTTTTTCCCCAATAATAATAATAACAGATATTCATGTAGAGCTCTCAAGTTTGCCAAGCACTTTACAAATTATCTCATTTTTTTTATCCTTACACCAACTCTGAGAGGAACTGCTACGGGCATCATCATCATCATCATAATGATAATAATGATAATTCCTGTTTTGCAGATGAGCAAACTGAGCCTGAAAGAATTGAAGTGACTTGCACAGGATCACACAGCTGATAAGTCTCTGTGATAAGATTTAAACCCAGCTCTTTCTGACACCATGTCAATCACTCTATCCCATCTGCAAATCACTCTATCCCATTGTCTATCCACTCAACAACTACATTTTCTTTTGATTGACTCTGATTCTTAGCTGTTTGTTATGTGCACATAGTAGATATTAGCTCTCCAAGGACAGTGACTGCAGTTTTTGCTTCTGTCTAGCACAATATGGGGCACAAATAGTCACTTTAGTTAATACTATGGGTCAAGGGTTCTTACTCTGGGGTTCATGAATTTTGATAACTATTTAAATGTAATTGGTTTTTGAAATCGTGTCTCTGTGTATCTATAATAAATGAATTTAAACCCATTATTTTGAAAAGGGGTTCTTACCTGTCAGCAGACTGCTAATGGCATCCCTGATGCACACACATGCACACACACACAAGATTTAAAGACCCAGAATTGAAAAAAGGGCCTCAATATGACTGGAAAAAAAGAAATGCTCTCCCATTAGAATGCTTGGGGGAATGCCCTGGCCCTAAATTCCTAGAATATAATTTTGAGGGGGAAAAGTGGATGTAGGGAGGTGCTCATTGTTTTCCTAAATACCACCGAGTCCTTACTGAGGACAACCACCACCTGAGGAGGCTGTGAATCCTTTGGGACTGAAGAATGAAAAGGAACAAGGGTAGTTGGTGCTAGAGAGAAAGCCCACCGGAGTAAAGCTTCCCTCTTAAATAAAGTCAACATAGCCCACATTGGGACCCTGGCTCAAACATCAAAATGAAGCATTCAGTTGTGGCTCTGATCTCTGCAACGTGTTTTAGATTTCAGCTGTCATTTTGTGTTCAGCGGTGGAAGTCCTCTAAATCTGAATGGTTCTTTGCCAGATGCTTGAAAAATAATTGTGCAGGTCCATTCTGCGCTTCTTCCCCAGGAAGCTCCGTGTTCAAAGGGGAGCTTGTTATTTTTAAGCACAGATTCCATTTTTATTGCATTCTTTGGCCAATTTTTTAAAGCAAAAAAACATTCCAAGAGTTTTCATACCTAGAAGAAAAGGAATCGATTTCGTGAGCATACATGACTCTGTGAGAATCAAGGTGACTTTTTTCAACCTGATGCATGAGGAGTAATGTTGAAGATTCCCATCAACTTGGTATCAGATAGCTATAGCAACATTGTTTGCTTTAATTTCGATCATAATCCAGGAGAACAAGCTTCATCTAGCTCTGCCAAAGATTCATTTCCAATAAAAAGATATTAAGTCTAAGACCTAGGAGATTGGCTCAACTTAAACTAAGAGAATATATTTCTATCCAACCAATGTATTGATTTATAGCAGCCTTTGAAATATATACTTGCTTGAGTGGATAATATTCAAGTTAGGTGATTAAATAAGACCAGGTTTGGCCTTACAAGTAGCCAGTTCTTTTGGCCTGTTTTGAAGGGCTCCTTCCCCCTCATCCCCAAGCACTAGAGAGAGAGGAATCCAAGAGGTCACTTTAACCAACCAACTCATTCTTAGAGTGAGGTAACTGAGACCCTGAGAATTTATGGACAATTTAGGACAAGTTGCCTGAGGTCACACAGTGGGCATAAGTAGCTAAGCAAGGATTCAATCTCAAGTAAAGAGGAAGATTACAAAAGAAGGGAGGAAAAAGGTGGGGAAAGCTTGGCCTACTTGAACATTTTGCTTAATACCAACCCTAGAGAAGATATCCATTTATCTACTAGTTTGGAAAGATAAACCAGGAACAAACTAATCTGGAATACAGAATACAGACTTTCTAACACATAGACCACATCATCAGCTGCATGGAAATAAAATACTTTCTAGATGACGAGTCTTTGCAATGGAGAGCAAAAGAGTTCTGGATACCCCAGGCTGTGAGACTCCAGTCTTCAGCTGATTCAGTTAAGTAGAAACTCTGTTTGTGACCTCGTGAACTTGGCTGGGCATTAACCAAATAAGGATCCTGAGAAGAAGCTGCAAGTGAAGAACACATAATTCTATACACTGAGCAGGGAGAATGAGTGAGAATGAGAATGTGTTATTACACAGCCAGACAGAGTCACATATACCCCTTAATCCTATCTACCTCATGGAAACCGTTATTGAATTTGTGGAGGACAGACATGAGAATTACTGGTAATACCTTCTCTTCCTCATAAATCCCTTATTAATCTCTATTTAAATTTACTTTGGAACAGAGTTCCAGGGTCAAGGGTAATGAAGGCAATTACTGAAGGATTCCAGGTTCTAAAGAGCTCTTTAAAAAAAACCCTGAAAACTCATTTGTTGTTTATGCATTTTCTATTTTAATCTTTCTCACATATCCTCCATCCAGCTCATTTCCCACCACTTTAACATGGTTATCAAAAGCAGAGTTTGTAGGATTCAGGCCTAGCTAAAGCAAACAGGCCAAAAATTTGGAAAAAGATTTATCTTAATCCAACTGAAGGGTGGTAATCCAATTTATTTGACTTGAAAGCTTTAAATTTCATCAACTTAGCTAGCAATATTAGTCTCTAGCAAAGGAACATAAAGCTACAAGGATAACCAGCAATGCTGACCACTTGTGACCAACTCAATTACTTGTTAGTGTGCAATGACAATGTTTTCTTCTTTTATCCTGCGTGTTTTACTTGGTAACAGTTTCACTGATTGACTGAATTATAATGAGATCAAGGTCACACATTTGCACTATATGTAGTCAAGGTAAAAACAACAAAAATTTTGCTTGACTGCCTACTATATTCAAGGCACTTTTCTGTTTCACAGATATGACTTATAGAGGTAATGCTCTAATCACAAAATATGCATCAGTACAATCCCATTACTGCTATTAGAAATGGGCATCTAGGTGGAAAAGTGGATAGAGCTCAGGGCTGAACACAGGAAGACTCATCTTCCTGACTTCTAATCCAGCCTCAGACAATTACTAGCTGTGTGACCCTGGGCAAGTCACATAACTTTGTTGACCTTAGTTTCTTCATCTGTAAAATGAGCTGGAGAAGGAAGTGGCAAACCATTCCAGTATCTCTACCAAGAAAACCATAAATGGGGTCACAACTGAGAGACAACTGAGAGTTGTGCACAAGTGAACAATAACAGTATTAGAAACACAAAACAATGCCCATGTGGAACTCGGAACAGGCTAGCAGTATCATCTTAGTATACAAGAATAAAGATGCTATTTTTTTATGAAAAAAAGTTTAGAGGAAAGAAAAATGTCAGTCACTTAACTAATTTCCCCACCTTCAGGACTGAACCTAACTTATTTGATACTGAGATTGAAGTGTGTTTATTTTTTTTTTCTTAAGAGAAGGAGATTCTATAATCTCTGAAAGAAGAGAATTCTCAAGTTTTGCTTAATGTTATGCTGTTTATGTATATGACCACCACTTTCAAATTATTTTTTAAAGGATAATACAAACAAAAGGGGAATAATGAAATAGAATGAGTACTGCATTTGGAATGTCAAGACTTGGTTTCTAGTCCTACTTCTGCCTCAGCTGTCTTAGTAAATCATGTTATTACTCTGAACTTTAATTTCTCATGTACAATGAGACTTGGACTCAACTCTAAATCTAAATCTAAATCTCTCTCAACTCTAAAATTCTTTGATTAATATTGCTAACAGTACTTATTCTAATATTTTTCCTCTGTGCTACTACAGTTGATTGCATCAATGGCCCCAAATACCGAATCAACTTTGACACTGCCCATCTAGTTGTAGGCAAATGTGGACTGATTTGTTTTTCCTTATTTTTCTGCTTTTGAAAACTGTTCATTCTCTTAAATTGTTGAATGCTTGGTTTCAACAGATTTCCACGTCCTCTGTTTTTCCCATAGACATTCATGCTTTTTTTCTGGCTGACACCTTTGACCTCTTCTTTTTTCCATACTCCCCTTAACATCTCACACCAATAATCCTTGTTCTTCTATTCCCTTGGATTTCATGCTTTGTTCCTTCTTACAATTTCCTCTACCTATAATCATTTGCCAATTTAATATCAGCCAACATTCCTTTTTCTAAAACCTTCACAGACCTCCAGAAACATCCACTCCTATGAAGAATTTCAGTAACAATGACCACTAGTCAGCACACACTTGGTCTGTACTACATTGTTCTGAATCCTCGTTCCACTTGTGGTGATAGATTGGAAATTGTTCAGGATCAGAGAGTAGCCCTTTGTTTGGTACATTACACATAAAAAAACTGCACAGAGCTGTCAGTGTTTACAATGCTGTGTAAATGACAATGACTTTTGAAAAACTGTAAACTATTCTTCTCCGTGAATTCAGTCTCAGTGACCTGAGAACTCTATCCATCCCAAACTATTTTAACTTGCAAATGTGCCCTGGTTCAGACTGACTAGAGGCCTGCTATAAGAAGTATTCTTCATTTCCTTTTCTATGGAGGTAGTTTAAAGATATTTCCCCGAGATAGTTTTTGCCAAAAGTGGAGAAACTGTGGAAGAGATTGTATTCACTGTAGCAGACCCTATGTTACAAGCTTCATCATATGAAACTCGGTTCTATGGCATCAATCATAAAATAGTAATAATAAATAATAGTTAGTATTTACATAGCCCCTACTATGTGCCAAGCCTCAGAAAACAAAGTGAAAAGACTGTGGGATCTGATATCCTGACTCTTCTGTAAAGGAGCTGGGTGACCTCAGTAGACTCCCTCAATTTCTCTGGGACTCAGTTTCTTCCTCCACAAAATTAAGGGGATGAACTAAATGATCTCTGAGACTTCCTTTTAACTCTAGGGTACTTTGTTTCAAATCTCTGTTTTATCACCTCTCAAACAGAGAGTAGAAACATTCCACTAAGAATTAGAAACCCAAATAGAAGAATCAACATTTAAGAGAAAGAATGAGTGACTTCTTGTGTTTGTGTCTGCTGCACAAGGTGGAAAAGGTGGAGAAGGGAAAGAAAAATCCTAAAAAAATTCAACAAGTCTGCCAAAAATGACTGGTTTCTTAGGTTCTTATTGTTGTTCTTCTGTCTGACGTATTCTGTGGTCAAAGCGTATTGGGTAATGCTCACTTCTTTGAAGATTTATGATTTCATTGACGTATATGTTATTTACTATTGCTGATTCCAATACTTCACAATCTTCTCCAGTTCCTACAATCAGATTTATTTGTTAACTTGCTTATTCATTCATATATTCATTCATTCACTCATTTATTTATTGCTGGTCACCAGCCTGGTAATATGTAGGCAATATGCTAGTCTTTTAAATTTCTCATCCCTGCCCTGCACAAGAAATCATTAGGAATACTGCTGAACAGTGAGGTTATGTGTAATTATTTTCTGTCTCACTACACTCTCCATAGCTGCTCCTCAGTTCCCCTTGAAGGCTGAAAACAAAACTCTCCCTTGTGGATGTCAAGCTCCTCACTAGATTTAATGTTCACTGAGCGCACCTTTCCCTTTTAAAAGACAAGTACTTTTTGAAGTAAGAGGGTTTAGCCCAGTTAACAAAGAGCCTTATCCTGAGGTCTAGGTCAATGACCTGGCATAGTTTTGGTGGCAGCCAAATTAAAAGAAAGCAATATGTGACTTTACCCACATTCCAGGTAGCTAGAAGGTAATAAGGTTTCAACGGAATAGATTGAATAGATATTAAGAGTCTCTTAAACTTATTAACTTTCCCCCAAAACCTTCCCCTCTTCTAAACTTCCCTGTTACTTTTACAAGTCATCACATCCTCTTAGGCACTGAGCCTAGTAATTATTCATAACTTCACACTCTCTCATCTCCCAGATTCAATTTGTTGCCACATCCTGTTATTTCTTCACACTGTCTATTAGGGACCACCCCTTCTCTTCTCTAACATAGCCGCCACCCTGGTACAGGTCTTTATCACCTCATACCTGGACCAAAAGTTCAGATCGAACCATGTTGCAGGCCTACTCAGTAAACTCCCTAGCTGCCACAAGCCTTGGTTTACTTATTTCTAAAATCAGAGGGCTGGATGATGTATTCTCTGAAGTCCTTTCTAGCTCTAGATTAATGATTTCGGCTTTTTCCAGTCACTGCCAGGGCTGTCCAACCCTTTGCTTCCTTTCTGCATGGCTTCTTCAAGAATACAGTAGCCTGAGCAAAATTTTCTGCATTCTGCCTGAGAAGAGACTACTACCCCATTTTTCTTTGTTGTTGTTTTTAGTCTTTTTTTAGTTAAATCCAGTTCTTTGTGACTCCGCTTGGGGTTTTCATGGCAAAGATCCTGGAGTGGTTTGCCATTTCCTTCTCCAGATCATTTTACAGATGAGGAATTGAGGCAAACAGGTTAAGTGACTTGCCCAGGGTCACCTGTAAGTAAGTGTCTGAGGCCAGATTTAAATTCAGGAAGATGAGTCTTCCTGACTGGCATTGTACCCACTGTCAACTAGTTCCCTCATAACCCTTATGTATAACCTTTATGTATAACCCACGGCAACAGTCTTTAACTGTGGAACACAGTACTTCTTTTCATGATATTAATAGACCAGTACAGTGGCTGAGTCTATTAATTTGATTATATTGATATCATCTTCTGAGTAACTCAGATACATAACCTAAGAACAAGGTTAAGATCTACCTAATTCAGGGGTTCTTAACCTGAAGTCCATAACTTTTTTTGTTTTAACATGTTTCTAACTATATTTGAAAATAATTGTTTTCTGGGTAATCCCATGCATTTTATCTTATGCATTTAAAAGCAGTATTCTACAAGGAGGTTTGTAGGCTTCACCAGGTTGCCAAAAGAACCCATGACACAAAAATACTCTGATATCAAACCTTTGTCACAATTTATAAGAGTATTTAACTGACAAGGTCTAAGTAGCTACTCTGGGACACAATAAACAGTGTTCATTTTTGAAAGAATGAAGAAGAAGGGACTAATTGAAGTTAAGGGGATAGAGAGCTTGGAGGCAGTGTTCTTATCAAAAGGTCTGTTATTTATGAAGTCTCATTAATGCATTTATTTGATCCCTCTCAGGATCTGGAATGTTAGGACTGGGAAAGACCTTAGAGGTCATGCAGTTCAACTTTCCATCCAAAATAGGAATTCTCTCCATAACAGGGGGTGGCAAACTATATCGTGGGCCAAATCCAGCCTGCTGCCTGTTTTTTTTTTTTGTGTGGCACACAAGCTGCCATTCTTGCAGGTCATACAAAAACAGGTGGTAAAATGGATTTGGCCTATGGACCATAGTTTGCTGGCCCCTGCTCTGTAGCATTTCTGATTGGTGGTTATCCAGCCAATGCTGAAATGTTTCCATTGAAACAGAGCCCACTCCCTCATAAGCTAGCTTATCCCAACTCTTCTTGTCTCCTGAACTCTAGGTCTGGATTTTTAACTTCCTGCTGGAATTCTTTACCTAGATACCCTGCCAGCTACTCATACTCAACAAAACTCAACTCATCTTCTTTCCCCCCAAAACTGCTTCCTCCTCCTAAAATGTATATTTCTTTTGATTATACTACCATGTTCTCAGTCATCCTGGGTCAAAATCTTGCTATATTTACTTCTCCCCTCTCCCTCCCCTTTCCCTCTCCCCAAACTCAACCAGCTGCTAAGTCCTGTAGATCCTACCTTCCCAATACCTCTCATATATATTAGCTCCTTTTTATTCACTCTGCTACCACTTTCATCAGGTGGTCTCACCTCATCACCTCTAGACTGGCCTATTAGAATAGCTTCTTAGTGGATCTCCCTGTCTTCAATCTCTCTTCCCTCTATGGATTCAAGCAAAGGGAGCTTGAGGCATTCTTTTATTTTAAGGTCCAGCTGGGGTGCTGTCTCCTCCCCGAAGCTGTCCTGATCCTCCCCTGTGCTGAAAATGATTTCTCCCAACCCCAGTTTTCTTATTTATCTAGATCTCTCCTGTGCTCCCATCACATTTATTTGTGCAGATATTATGCTGCTCTTTAATGGAATATAAGCTCTCTGAAGGCAGGGATTCTGTCATTGTTCAACTTTGTATCCTTAGCAGAAAGAACAGTCTCTTTTGCACAGTGGGCACTTTATAATAATTCTTAGTTGAATTAAACTTAATTGATTTAAATTCCATCATTGAACAGCTCAAAAAGCTGCTGCAATTGAACTTGTATGAAAACAAAAAACTCCCACTCACTGGTTCTAGTTCTACCTTCTCGAACAACATAATAATTCTTTTTTGTTTTTTGCAGAGAAGAGTGACAAGACCTATAGGTTTTGTTGTTTTTGTTGTTGTTTGTTTAGGGAACTCCCACATGAGGAAATTCCCTTTACCAGTGTATATTGGTAGCTTCTCTTCAACTTACAGTTTCAGAGAGTTACCTAGAATCCTATGAGGTTAAGCTTCTTTCTCAGAATGACAGTATGAGCCAGAAGTGGGACTTGAATTCAGGTTGTCGTATGACATAGACCAACTCTTTATCTACTACACAACATTGTCTCTCTGTCTTTCACATGACAGTCCCTAGTCATTCTAAGACAGACTTTCCAATGACTGGACTTTAACAAGAGACATCACATGGGCATAGGTCATGTTTAACATAGCACATATGGTTTGGAGAATTGAACCCCACATGTGGAATGCCACCTAGTAATTGTTGATAATGATAATTTCTCCCGACAGCAAAGTATTGGAAAACAAGGAGATGCAGGAGAAAATCAGGGAGTATTCTGTGAAACTGGGAGTTAGAAATATACACTGTGAAATGCTGCTTGAGGGCAGACATTAAGTCTTACAAAGAATAAGAGAAGCACATATATTTCATTTTTACCACCTTTCTGCAGTGCCAAGTATTGGGCTAAATATTGTAGTTGCTAAAAAAAAACTGTGTTCAATTTGTATATAGTTACTTGGAGCTTTGGGCAGCTAGATGATGCAATGGATGGAGCCAAAAAGACCTGAGTTCAAATCCAGACTCAGATACTTACTAGCTGTGTGACCCTGGGCAAGTCACTTACCCACATGGTCCTCAATTTCCTCATCTGTAAAATTAGTTGGAGAAGGAAATGTTAAATCACTCTAATATCTTTGCCAAGAAAACCCCAAATGGGGCCACATAGAGTTGGAAATGACGGAAACAACTGAACAACAGCACAAGAGCAAAACTTGGAACTTCAATATCCTTCTAATAGCTGAATTATAGCATGTTTATAACTGCTCCATCTCCCAGCTCCAGGAAATTTTCACTGACTTTCTCCCATGCCTAGAATACTCTCTTTCCTCATCTGTCTGCTGGTTTCCTTCAAGTACCAACTAAAATCTCACTTTCTACAAGAAGCCTTTCTTGATCCTCAATTTTAGTCCCTTCTCTCTGTTAATTATTTCCAATTTATCCTGCACATAAGTTTGTTTACACATAGTTATTTGCACATTGTCTCCTCCTTACTTTACAAACCTCTCCAGAACAGGGACCACGTTTTACCTTTCTTTGTAATCCCAAAGCTTAGCATACTGCCTGGTATACAGCAGGTCATTCATTAGTAAATGTTTAGTGACTGATCAAGCTTGTTTTCCTTTTATCCCTCATCTTGTCTCCCAAGTAGCTGATAATTTCCCAATTTCTCCATTCGCTGTAGTGCTACCACCATCTTCCTAGTTCCCCAAGCTCACAATTTTAGAGTCACTTTTGACTTTTGTCTCTTACCTACAGATGACAGTCCATCTCTCAATCCTTCTCCCATGCAGAGAGCAGCTCCCTCCAAATAAAACTCTGGAGTTTTCCATCTTTAGGTTTATTTCTATCTATTCTTTGACACATACAAATGATTAGGATCTCAGCAATAGTATCAATCACATGGAAATCCCAGAAATCATTAAGACCAGCCACAGTGAGCTATCCATTGAATACAATCTATATCTCATAATTATTTTTCTTTTTCCTGACTTGTGTTAATATGTGCTGAATTTTTAGTTGACCTGAGAAGAGAGTTAAAGTCTGAGTCACTCTCTCTTCATTTCATTTTGTCCATGCTTTCCTATTGTGTACTTCCATTCTATATTGACTGTATGGACTGTCTTTTCCAGGATGAGTTAGTCAGCCATCTTCTTTTTGCTATCTCTGCCTTACTGTCCAACACCCTCACGTGGGAAAGTAAAGGAGGGAGTGGTAGAGAAAAAACAGCAAATTCACTAAAAAATGGGGCATATTATTAGATGGATGTGGCCAGAATCTTGATGGATTAGTCACTCCATGTAGCAAGCCAGAGAAAAAGAAGAATAAACAAAAGTGTTTGAGTTTATATGGAAATGAAATTGTTGAGTTACATGTTCCTGGCTCTATTTCCAGGAAAGGTAAAAAATCCAAGATGGATAGGACTTGCCAAAGTGTTAGGTAAACAAATACATGAGTATTAAAGTTTAGGCTCTAGTAATTAGTAGAGAAGTACAGGATAATAAGCACAGTGGGAGGTCCCTCAAGGTACTTTAGACTCCGACTGTGTTTATTATCCAGTATCAGTATGGAAATATATGCCTGACTACATTTATGGTGCCATTTGGAACTTTAAAATAAGCTCTTATACTCAGGAAGAGGTTACTAAATTACTCACCCTGTAAGGTTGGGGTTTTTTCTGATTAGCATAATTTTACCCATTACTTGCCTTATCAAGAATATGTATCCATTGTTGTACACGTGACTTCAAGAGATGCTTAATCTGTTAAAAATTTCTAAAATATTCTGTCAAACCTAAGATAGCCACCTTTCACTGACTTTAATAGTAAATTCAGTCAATGCATCTATGTCATTTGTAAAATTTGAGAAGCTATAGTTTTCCTTGGTACCTTCTATACTAGATAATGTTTTATATATTCAGCTTCTAGAATCCCACTCCAATGGCGTCTTATTTTTATCTTCTTTTGATTTAAAATTCAACCCCATTCTCCCAGGCAATACCTAAAAGAAGTGTCATCAGAGGGAAAGAAAAAGCAATAATCATGTGCAGGTAGTTTTACCTTCTCCACAACACAGAAAAAGTCTTTGAAAAAGCAAGACTTGGTCTTTCTTTTTATCCTTCCTTCCTTCCTTCCTTCCTTCTCTCCTTCCTTGCCCTTCTTTTCTTCATTTATTCTTTCCTCCCTCCCTTCCTTCCTTCCCATCTTTCTTTTCTTTTTTAATCCTCTTTAAGTGGCAAAGACATTATTTAGTGGGCACTAGATGGCAGCATGGTATATGGGTCATGTGTGAGAAGAAGTGACAACAGCCCTGCTGGTTGCCTGTATCCTTTGGAATATGCACATGGTATCCAAAAGGGCTCAATTCTTCTGAGTATCAACTGTGACTCTCTCTGTCCTTCTACTTTATCTGACATGTGCCGCAGTGATGGACGGCTCGCCAGAGGTTGGCATTAGTGCATTCTCCACAGCACTTTGGCTTTCAAAAATCTAAAGGAAGGACTTTTATCTCCTCCAGTCCTGTTCCTAATCTCATCATCTGGACATCTGTAGTTTTACAAGGTGAACAAGGTCTGAGATTGCTTCTTATTTACTTTGTGAACACTGACAAGGTCTGTTCGGTTCAATCCCATGCAATCTGTATGCTGTGTGTGTTTGAATCTGAGTGTGCTCGTCTTGCTGAGCCAAACATTTAAATATAACTCCATTTTCCATCTCCACTCAATGAATATGTTCTAGAAGAAAAAGCTAATATAATTATTTGGAGACATAGCTTTATAGAAACATTAACTCAAACAACTGCCCCGAATTTTAACCACAATGATGACACTGCCACAAATTGTCATAAAATGTGAGTTCTGGAGAGGGTTTTTGTCATAGTCAGAGATGTAGATCAGAGATGTGGGAGGGACCTCAGAAGCCATCTTATATGACCCCTGCATTTTACAGATGAAGAAACAGGTCTTGGGAGATTAAATGACTTGTCCAAGGTCATATAGGCAGGATTTAAACTGCAGACTTCTAACTCCAAAGCCAAAGAAGTTCCCAATATTGCCTCCCTTGTCTAGTCTCCTTCCATTGCACAGATTAATAATACTATAATCAAATTAATAACTAACATTTCCGAAGTGCTTTATAAAGAAACTGAGGCCCAGAGAGGTTGTGACTTGCCCAAAGTAATATAGCTGACCAGAAGCACAGATCAGAGCAGAGATCAGCTTCTCTGACTCCTAGTCCAGGGCATTTTCTTATTACTCCAAGGTAATTTACAACATTATAAAGACAGAGCATATGAAATCTCCCTCACCTCTCCATCCTGATCCTACAAGCTGACTTACTTTATGGGAGCTCCTAAGCTCTCACCTTTAATGCCTCACTTACAACCCATCTGTCCCCATACTGCCAATTGTATGCACTTTGGCAGGCCCTGTACCCCGCAGAATCTGACATTCCAGCCCCACTCCGTACCTCTGCCCTAGGACCGACCTCCTCATTGGGGTTTCAACGGGCAGAGAGCCGAATGAATTGATATTCATTGGAAAAATTGGATGACAGATACAGAAGTACTGAAATATTGCAGTTGTTCCCATGGCATTTCCGGCTTGACCAGAAGAAGGAAATACCAGAAATCTCCTAAGTGAGCCCATTCGGGCAATGTTTTTATACTCAGTGTTCATACATTTCACGTTTCCCTTCAAACCTTTAAGTACTAATTCAAACCGTCCAGCCCTGGTCCCGGGAGGGTTCACCTACCACTAAATATTGTTGATTTGCAAAACCCACTGATTCTTTTCATAGAACAGGCTTTGCTTTCATGCCTCTTTTCAGATGTAGAGTCTTTTCCCAATTAAGCAGCCATGGCTGAGTTCTCCTCTGGTTAGGATTACAAACAAACAGCACCACCCTCCTGCCTCAGCCTGGCCACCCCTCCCTTCAGTTTGACACATGGCTCCTTTGATCTCAGCCTCAGACCAGAGCAACAGGCTCCTAATTAGTCACCAGCCATAAATCACTGGGTAATGGGGTCCTCCCTGGGCAAGGCAGACATCACTGTGCTAGGGGAGGCAAAGGAGCAGGAGGTGTTTAGCGTTAAAACAAGCTGGGGAGGAGGGGGGAGTGTTGGGGAGAAAAGAGGTTTATAAAAATTTGCAGAAATAGTTGCTTTGTTGTCAAACAACCTCCAGGAGGAAATCTTATGACAAGAAAGAATGAAAGAGAGAAAACAGATAGATAGAGGGATAGAGAAAAGGAGGGGAAAGAGAGAGAGACAGAGAGGAGAGAGACAGAGAGAGAGACACAGACAGACAGACAGAGACAGACAGAGACAGAGACACAGAGAGACAGAGAGAAAGACAGAGAGAGAGGTTGGGAGGGTGGGAGGGAGGATGGAAGGAAGGAAGGTAGGAAGGAAGGAAGGAAGGAAGGAAGGAAGGAAGGAAGGAAGGAAGGAAGGAAGGAAGGAAGGAAGGAAGGAAGGAAGGAAGGAAACCCAGAAAGAGCATATTCTTGTATGGTAGGAAGAAGTCTGACCTGAAGCACTCCGAATCCCACAAAAAAAAATTCCAAATACTAAGAACACAATAAAAAATAATCCTTTTCTTAATGCTGTTTATTTCATTCCCATTGTTCACTACCTTGAAAACTTCATACAATCTCCAACAATTCCATATGATTATAGGTATGAGAGTAAGGTTCATCATAGTCAGTGAGGAAGTTTCTGGTAGTTCCAAATTATTTTAGGTAATTTGGTTTGAGCCAATGTGTACTACTGACCGTCTGGGTAAATCCCAAATAATTTCAGTTAATTTTCTCACTGCCACTTTATCTTGTAGCAGGGTCAGATCAATCAACAAGTATTTATTAAGCATCTGCTAGGCGCTGGCAATATAAAAGTAAAAATTTTTTAAATCAAATATAATTCCAATATTGTTCTGCTAAGGAGGGTAGTGGACTTAAAAGGAACAGTACTATTTATTATCCTTTGCCTTCTGATTAGACATAGAGTTTAAGGACTCCAAAACAAATTTTTTTTTTGCTTTAATTAGAAAAATATTTTGTAGACTAGGCAATGACAGGCTCCTTTGAATTATGTTCTCTCAGGTGGTTCAGATTGGCTCCAAGTCAGAGGCAAAGTAAACCTTGGACAAAACTATGATGTTGGTAGTTTGTGTTTCAGACTCTAAGCCTTACATACTCTACTCTTTATCACAGCAACCACTCATTCCCCAGATACTTAGTGTCTTCAAGCTTTCTTTCACCTACCAAAATCTTCTTTTGTGCCATTATTACATACTAAAATATAAGTGACTGATATGAATTTGAGATATTATGTCTCCTGGAAATCTCAAAGGATCAATGCCTTAAGCTAAATATTTGAATAGCTGCTAGTGGAACTTCTGGGGGGAAAGTCAAAGGGTACAGGAACATTAAGGGCATAAAGAGAGAGAAGATATCTTAGGGCTTTCCCAAGGTAGCTAGGTGGTACAATAGAGTTCTAGACCTGGAGAAAGGAAGAAATGAGTTCAAATGTGGTCTCAGACCTTACTAGCTGGGTGACCCTGGGCAAGTCATTTAACCCTGTTTGCTTTTGCTTCCTCATCTATAAAATGAACTGGAGAAGAAAGTGGCAAATAACTCCACCATCTTTGCCAAGAAAACCACAAGCAGCATCACAAAGAGTCAGATACAACTGAAAAAACAACAACAACAACAACAACAACAACAAAGTATCCTTGAAATCATACTACCTAGGTAGTTGTTTATGCTGTTAATAGGTAAGTTAATAGACACATCCAAGTGCCTCAGGACATTTTCTTATTGGACTATGAGAAATAGAGAGTGTCCCCAGAAAAGAAAGAAATTTTCTGAAAAAGAAGATGCTGAGATTGTCCTTATTAGGTTATTTAAAGGACTCAGTATCACACTTAGTACCATCCTTTTGCCAAATCCATTGCTATTATGAGAATGAAATAGAATACCATGCTTCAACTGCCCATTTTGTCTGCATAGCGTCTTGAACTAGAAAGTCCCTTACAGATCAACTAGTATACTTTTTTTTTTTACTGATAAGGGATCTGAGGCTCAGATGGTGAAATTCTGTACTCAAGTTCAAACAGGTAGTAGGGGACAGAGATGACATGCAGGCTCAGGTACTCTAATTTTATACTTAAGAAGCACCATGTCCAGTGGTTTTTTTCACAAACTCACATTTCATTCTTGTGTTTGGGCCTCTGGGCACTTAGCAGAGGCTCAAAGGGCCAACCCTGGTGTACCTTTGACTCTTCCTTCATCATTGGGCAAACTACTTAATCCTTCAATGCCAGTTTTCTCAACTTGTTAATGGAAAAGATCATTTGTTGTTGTTTTAACTTATAATACTTAGGAGGTGACTTGTTATAATGGGTTTCAGATAATTCTGGGAAGAAAGGCAGCATTGTATCCTGTCAAGACCACTGTGTTGGGACTCAGGGAATGCAGTTGCCCTAGCTCTCTGACTGGTTCATTGTCAGACTTAGCCCTAGCAAGACATTTATTCTATTCAGTCCTCAGTTTCAACATCTACACAGGGATGAGGAACCTGTGGTCTTGAGGCCACATGTGGCCCTCTAGTGTGTCCCTTTGACTGAATCCAAACTTCACAGAACAAATCCCATTAATAAAAAAATTTGTTCTGTAAAACTTGGACTCAGTCAAAAGGCCACATCCAAGGATGTAGAAGGCCACATGTGGCCTCGAGGAAGCAGGTTCCCCATCCCTGAATGAAGTAAGGGCTTATATTAGAAGATTTCTAAGATTCATTCCAGTTCTAACATTCTGTGATCCATTTTCATTAATCTATTTTCAGAGTCATTCAGACCATAAAACCAGGACCCCAAAGAAACTTGCTTGTAACTAAAGTAAAGTAAAGAATGCCCAAGTAAGAATGATAAAAGGGGACTTGCATGGTTCCTTCAGGACAGTGCTACTCCTAAATGCTTCCTTGCTCAGACTTGAAATCTGTGCAAAGGACTAGGGATATTTTGGCAGGGCTAATTTCCCTCCTAGGAAATAATGACCATAAAAACCATGCTTGAAAATATTTTTGTGAAATCTTTTTGGAACCCCTTTTGTGTGCCCAATGCCAGGTTAGCTCTCTCTTCTCATCCTGTTATTCATACCAGATCTTAATTTATGCTAATGTTTAAATGACTGATGCTAGGAAAAAGATGTATGGCTCCCAAAGTTGTCAATGCAGTCCCATTTCCAGGCAACATTCATAGGATCTAGAGCACCAGTTCTCAACCTGTGGGTAACGACTCCTTTGGGGGTCGAATGGGGTCACCTAAGACCGTCGGAAAACACATATTTCTGATGATCTTAGGAACCAAGACACCACTTCTCTATCTGTCTCCAGGTGGGTCTGTCCACATGCAGATATGCCCACATATGAGTATTAAAGGGTAGCAGCATTAGGAAGGTTGAGAAGCACTGGTCTAGAGCCAAAGATGATCTTGGAGAGCATTGAATAATGAGGTTCATAGGAAATTATTTGCAGAATGTAACACAGGAATAGAGTTGAAATTCAAACTTATGTCTCTTATTCTCAAGCCTAGTGTTCTGTCCCCTACTCATATAATGCTCTGATTAAACTCATTTCAAATAGTTATTTATAAAGTAGAAGTAAAGCCTTCATCAAGGTCAAGAAACCACTGATTACTAATGTAATATTTATAAAATGATCCCTATGGAACCTGATGATCCTGTGTAACTGTTGTCTTGTCTACTGTCATATTTTTAGGGGATCATTTCATGGTGTTAAGTAAGTGAGGTCTGCTGGTAAATGCTAGGTCTCTTAAAAGAAGATGGTAGAACACTTTCAAGTTTAATCTAAACCAAAGGTATCAAATTCTGTTTACCTACAGAAAGCTTCACAAAATTCCTACCCCCAGCCAAATTAAAATGTAATTGGCAATGTTTACAAAATAAATAAAAACAGCACAACATTGATAATGTTAATTTGTGGTTTTCTAAGATAACCAGTGGACTGAACAGATCTCTTTCTATTTGAGTTTGAAGCCACTGATGGACATTATTAACATTTTTTCCCCTCATTTCCTTAGACCTTAAGGATCAATAAAACAATAAATTAAGCCTGATTTTGGTATTGTTTCCTAATTTCAGGTAAATCTCTCAATGAAAATTTAACAACCAGCTCTCATCATCCAGTTCAAATTGGCTCCAACATGTCTCTGGCTATCCATGCACTTCACCAAGGGATCAGAGTCCTAGGCTAAATGGGTGAAAGCAGAATTTCAGGCATTAATTATCATCTAAGGGTGACTTTCCCTCACCACATTTAGGTCTTCAGGGCACCACATGGAATCAACTGCCTCTTCTACCTATACTTAAAAGGACCTGGAAAAAAATCAGAGCCTTTCTGCTTTCCTCATGGGGACAATTGTAGTCCCTTCTTCTTAACATAGACTAGATCTCAGAATAAAGATTTTAGCCCTGAATTGCCTCTAATCAATTGAACATTTATTAAATTCCTGCTAAGGAATTTCGCACATGCTAAATACTGGAAATACAATTGCAAAGGCAAGACAGTCCTTGCCCTCAAAACCTTCATTCTTTCAGGTTAGACAAAAATCAACTTGCCCTCAAAACGTTCATTCTTTCAGGCTAGACAAAATCAACATGTATGTAAACTATAGATAAAATACATATGTAAGTATAAGGTGATTTTTTTTTTTGGTAGGGGAAGAGCTAACATCTGAGGGATGGGGATAGAGTGGGGGAGGAGCAGGAAAGGCTTTGGTACCTGAGCTAAACTTCAAAGAAAAAGAGACTTTCTAAGAGCTAGAGGTAGAGAGAGGTATATAAGGGACAGCCTATCCAAGTGCGTGGAGATGGGAAATGGAGTCTACTTGAGAGGATAATCAGGCATTTACTTAGAGCCCTCTGGGATAACTTTCTTCTATTCCTTTCCAAGAGTGGGAAGAAGCAACAGTGCCCTACTATCTCAGGAATTCTGTGTGAGGGGTTGGTGTCATGGGAAGATCTGTGGAGACCAATTCACTGGGAAAACACTGACGTCTTTTTTAAGTCACTTCTCTTTTGTGTGGAATGTTAATAGAAGGTCCATGAAACCCTACCACTGTTGTTTTTATCCTCCTACTTAACAAATATGGCACATGGCTAAAATTCGGTCCATCATAATCCCAGCTGGCAACAGCTTCTTATAATGCTTTGGCTACTCTTAAGTCAGTTCAAAAATGAGCATTTTTCTTTTACATTCATTGTTTAAAGAAAGAAACCTTTGCCTTTAAATAAAGGATTATAGCTGGACTTCCCAAGCTTATCAGTTAACTTAGTTCTGATTATTCCAAACCTCAAGTAACCTTAGTGGAAACTTAATGGGTGTATGACATTCCAGAAAGTAATGCTAAAGGAATGACTTCTACTCAGGGTGTTTTGGATGGTAGACTTAGAAACAGAAATCTTGATGCTCAATGGTAGAAACAGTTTTGTTGGCTTTCATACAGCTGTGATAAACAGAGTGCTTGATGTTTTGCTTGTAGATGTTTATGCATAGCTATGGAAGTGCTGAAGCATTCATCGTTAACTCAAAACACCTATGAATTTTAGAATCCAGGAAAAAAATTACCTGTAAATGGTTCCAACACTGTCTTCCCACTCACAAAGCTCAAATTTGGGCCTTATTCTTTCATGAAAGAATAAATGGAGTGTAATTTCATATTTAAATTTGATAAACATTTATTAAGCACCTAGCATATGCTAGGCACAGCTCATGTAAAGTCTGGGACTATAAATTAGAAAAAGAGATAATCCCTGTCTTCAAGGAGCTTACAATCTTTTTTTTTAATTTTCATTGACTTGTTTATTTACTTTTAGTTTACAAGATTCTGTTGCACAATCCCTTGAGTTTAAAATTTTCTTCCCTCCCTTCCCTCTCCCCCATGGTGGCATGCAATTAGGTATAGGATCTGCAAATACTTTCACATTGTACAATAGTCTGGTTGTATAGGAGGGTTGTAACCAATGGAGTGAACAATGGGAAAAAAGAAAGAAAACTAAACATGAAAAAGAATGATAGTGCGTAGATTTCTTCAGTCAAGGAGCTTACAATATTATTGAGGGAAGACAACATACAAAACAAACCGTAAATGGGGTGGGGTTGAACAGGGAGGACCTGCTGGGAAAGTTTAGTGCTCCATATTCCAGCCCTCCAATCAGAGGGGAGAGGCAACTGAGGGTGAGTTGAGAGGAAGTATAGTATCCATACCTGCCTCTTCATGTTGATGAGATTTCAGATGATCATCTTATTCTGGGGGTTGGGGAGGAAGGGTGTGTTCCAGGGAGTCAAGACAAGCAAAGTTGCTGATGAAAAATGGTGTAGTACCTTGAAGTACAGTGAATTTCTATGAGAAGTACCATCAACATTGTAGGTTCTCTAAAATGCCAAGAAGCTAAAGAGTTGGGGCAGCTAGGTGGTTCAGTGAATAGAGCACCAGCCCTGGAGTTAGGAGGACCTGAGTTCAAATCCGGCCTCAGACACTTAATACACACACACACACACACACACACACACACACACACACACACACTAACCATGTGATCTTGGGCAAGTCACTTAACCCCAATTGCCCTCCAAAAAACAAATTAAAAAAAAAAAAAGAAGCTGAAGAGTTGACCAAAGAGGCACTGTCAGTCTGCATATTTTGGAAGATAGAAATGGGATATTTTCCTCCCTGCTCAGGAATTTTCTTGGCCTGTCTTACCTTTACATCCAATATCACTTCTCCTAGGTTCATTTTCACCTTTGACCTTTACTAATCTTGCGATTTTCTCCACACTCTCTGGGTTTTCAAATCTCAATTCAAAATATTGAATGAATGAATAAGTGAAAGTAATTTAGTAAGTGCTTACAACATGCTGAATATTGTGCTAAGTACTGGGAACACAAATATAAATGCAACATCAGTCCCTGTCTCCAAGGAGCTTCTGTTCTAGCAGGAGGAGAAAGCATCTAAAACTATAAACATGCATTTTGGTCTGGAAAGTTACAGTGAGACCACGAGGGCAGCAGATAAGTGCTGAAGCAGATACCTTATCTGAAGTTAGGAAATACTGAGTTTAAATCTACCCTCAGACACCTATGAACTATATGACTCTGGGCATGTCATTTACCTTCTGTTTGCCTGTTTCCGCATCTGTAAAATGGGGCTAATAATAACACCTCGAAGGGTTGTTGTGAGGATCAAATGAGATTAAAATTGTAAAGTACTGAATATTGTAGCTAGCACATAGTAAGGGCTATGTAAACGTTAGCTATTATGATAATGACTATTATTAAATGATCATATACTATCCAGGAAAAAAATAGCAGAATTGATTTCAGAATCCGCAAGCATTGGAGCTGAGAAGGGTGGGGATGGCAAGACTGTCATCAAGGCAGATGGATGGGATAAGAGAGTGAAGGGAATCACAATGGAGCCTGCCTGAAACAGCAAGCCACCTGTAAGACTGTCTAGGACCCTCAGAGGGGAAGTTCTGGACATGGAAGGGTTAAAACCTTCAGGGCATGGTTTCTGCTCCAGACAGCAAGGCTGCTGATAAAGCCCTCCCCAAGACAGCCAGAGGGTACTGAATATTTTCTCAGATTTCAGTTCTTATCAATCAATCAAATATTTACTGAATGCCAGCTATGTGCTTATCCAACTTACATAAACACACTTAGATTTAAGTTTATGACATTAGCCACAAACACTTTCTCTTTCCCTGGGTTGCTGATTCTATCATATCTCATTGACTCATTTCAGTGACTGTGTCTAGAGTCATATTTTATGGGTATTTGAGGTGGCTATGTGGGAGCTGCAAAACCTTGCTGCTTCTATGCCGCCATCTTGGCTCCCCATTTCAGTGACTGTGGAGGAGCCTTGTGATACTACTACTATTCTCAGAGTCCATTCCTTATACTTTACCAGTACCTTCTATTCAGATTCTTTTTTGAGATCCTGTTGAGGATGCTCTGAACTCGGAGCCAGAAGATTTAACTGAATGTAAGCTCTGATACTGAAAAGTTCTGTGACAATGAATAGATCACCTCACCTTTTTGAGACTCATTTATATTCTCTGGAAAATGTGGATAACAAACTTTGCCTCACCTATCTCACAGGAGAGTTGTGGAGAAACCACTTTGGAAATATCATAGAAATATGAGCTATTACTAGTATTTCAACAAGTGAGCCCATTTGGGAGAGTTCTAAGACAATTCCAAGCCTTGTACCAAATGCTACCTGAGAGAAATTAACATTATAGCAGGAGCTGTTTTGTACTTCATTATTAGAACTGGAGTTAGTTTATAATACAGATCATGTACTGAGTTCTTTGACTTCACTTATAATATTTTAGGTCTTGTGATGGGCTGGCCTGCTTGAATGATTCCTTCCATCAGTTTTACAATGGAATGGGCCTTTGGATGAGTGAGCTTCATACCAATGTGATGTTTGGTCCCACAGCCAAACCACCTTTCAACAATACAAGCCATTTTCCTTCTCTGGGCCTCTTCATCCATGAGATGAAGACTTTGGAGAGAATGATGTCTAAGGCCCCTTCCAACTTTACATTCTACAATCTGTGATCTTTGGTGCCAAGGGAATGAAAGAGCTCTTGTCCTTGATATATGTAGGCACTTTGAAGCTATTCTAAGTTAATCTCTAATAACTGTGGCAATGTGTTCAGTAGTTAAGGGTTATTTCCTTTATACTTTTCTTGATCAGGAAATGGAATTTTCTGGAAACTTTCATAAATATTGATTGAGCTGTCTTTGTATTGCCATGAAAATGTCATTCAATATTTGGGAGCTGCTTGGAAATTATGATGCTTTAGAAACATCGCATAAGACAATTTGTAAATCCATTTGTAACTAATGAAGAAAGCATTCTGGAAAGGCTGCCAATATGAGAACTACAGATTTTACCCACATTTAGTTGGTTTAGACTTGTGTTTACACGCACTGTGAATGTGACCATTTCCAGT
The DNA here is from genome assembly GCA_028646575.1 of Pseudocheirus occidentalis. Classification (NCBI taxonomy): domain Eukaryota; kingdom Metazoa; phylum Chordata; class Mammalia; order Diprotodontia; family Pseudocheiridae; genus Pseudocheirus; species Pseudocheirus occidentalis. The sequence continues at coordinate 289,776,785 of CM053594.1, read as the reverse complement.
AGTCTCTGGTACCTCCTAATGCCAAAATAACTGGTTCAAACAATGCATGAACCAATTTGTAAGAAAACTTGGTTAGCTTTGGAAACAGCCCACCATTTTGAAACTAAAAGTTTAAGAACTCCACTTGCTGCTGTCCTATATCTATTTTCTTTTTCTGACCTGCACATATTCCTTCTACCTTAAACCATTTTGAATGTATAGGAAGGACCTCAGTTTAAAATTTAAGGGAAAAAATATGACAAATAATCCTTCAAAATAGTTTGGTATTGGGCAATGCTTTTTACTGGGGAGATGATGGTTTTATTGACGTGGTTTTGTTTTTGCTTTTCAAGTGTATGGTTTATTGTAACATGAATGTAGATGCAATCAGTCCAGCTTTCCCTTCTATCTCTCTTGCTCCCACCCAGCTATGTATATGGGAGGAGGGATAGATTACTATTTTAAGGGTGTTTGAGTTGAAAAATACCCTTCATCCTTAATTTAGTAAAAAAAAAAAAAAAAAAAGAGTAAACCCAGAGATGTCTTAGGATAAGAACAGAAGTTCATTCTCTTCCCGGGGAGAAGAGGGCAGTCTGCCCCATGCCTGAGCATGGAGGAAAGGCGCCTTTCAAAGGGCAGAACCAGAATTTATAACTTAACTTAGTCAAGCCCCCTTTCCCAACTGTTTCCTCTCTCATTGGTGGAGAGGCATACCTCACCAAATTCTTCCCAACTGGGACAGCAAGAGAAGAGAGGGGGGAAGGTCCCACCAAGGCAGGAAAACAGACAAAGGAAGGTAAAAGTGACTGACAGCAGCCATGGAAGGAGGGAAGGGAAGGTTGACAGCCCTAAATTGAGAAGTTTTCACTCATTCCACACAAGGGTTTTACTTTAAGAAGTTCTTTATTCATAGAATCACCACAAATTAAAGTCTAATCAAGTCTGGTGAGGCTATGTTGCTGGAAATGTGTGTAACAGCAGCAATTCTGTCATATAGCCATTCTTTCCCACTCTCCTCTGTGTGTGTATGGGGGGGGGGGGGAGAGAGATAACAGCTTTCTGAGATTAGCCTCTCTTTCACCCCTTACCTGCCAGCCCTCAATTGCTTGGTTGCAGCAATATGTTATTCTAATCAGGAACAGTTCTGAATGCAGAGAATCCTGAGGTAGGAAGACTGAGTAGTGCAGTGGAATGAGCACAGGATTTGGAATCAATGACTTAAGTGCAATTCCTAGATCTATGAATAACTTACATCACCCTTATTTGTGAAATATAGGGTCTAGACTCTATATGACCTCTAGGTTTTATTTCCGCCCTAAGTCTAAGATCCATTGATCCTAAAGAGAATCCTGAAAGGAGGACACCCACTATGGTGTAAAGAAAGATTAACTCACTGATTGTAAATCAAATGGTTAGACCAGTGGTACTCAACCTTCCTAATGTCAAGACCCTTTAATACTCCTATGTGGGCATATCTGCATGTGGTGGACCTGCCTGGAGACGGATAGAGGAGCAGTGTCTTGGTTCCTAAGACCATCCATTGGAAATATATGTTTTCCTATGGTCTCAAGTAACCCTTATGAAAGGATCCTAAGACCCTCAAAGGGGTTGAGACCTGAAGTTGAGAACTGCTGTTTAAGACCAAGATAAGGACTTTTCAAATAGTATAGGATTGTGAAATTGCAAATTGATAGGATTAGAAGAAACCCTAGGGATCAGAGGATTTAGAGGTAAAAGGGATTTTAGAGCCAAAACCCAGCTCAGAGCAGAAAGACAATTTGCCTGATTATCTAAAGGTGAGGGGCAGAGCCAGACCTTGACCTTACATTATTAATTGCTTTGAGCAATCTAATATTTATACTCTGCTAGAATAGCACTTCAGATAGCTGAAAACATTAAATTATAGACCAGTGTTGGTGCCTATAACTTCTCTCTGAAATATTTATATAGAAATGTGTTCAGTAGTTTCCAACTCTCCATGATCCCATTTGGGGATTTCTTGGCAAAGATACTGGAGTAGTTGGCCATTTCCTTCTCCAGCTCATTTTACACCTGAGGAAACTGAGGCAAACAGTGTGAAGTGACTTGTTCTGGGTTACACAGATAGTAAATGTCTGAGGCTGGATCTGAACTCAGGAAGATGAGTCTTCCTGAATCCAGGCCTGGCCCTCTATCACTGCACCACCTGGCAGCCCATAGAAATGTAATTCAGGGGGTACCTGAAAGCCAGACTTACTTATTTGCCTTTATTCTTTGTAATAGCCATGGTGGTTTCTGGGTCTCAATATGCATGGCACCTTGATGAACTATGAGAGACCTTTGAAATGGACTTGGGGACTTTGGAAGATCCCCTTAAATATCTGAGTTTGAGGGTTTGGGAGGAGGGCTGCTGGAGTGACTAGAATTCACAGTGAGCTAAGAAAGTCCTTGTGGATCTGTGGTCTGCTCCAGTACCCAGAGGTAAAGGAATTGAGAAGGAATTCAACATATATTAAAGTCAAATCAAGATAATTAGCATTTATTAATCACTTACTGTATTCTAGGTATTGTGCTAAATGTTGCAAATACAAACAAAAGGAGAAGGAGGGTAGAGCTGTGTGCTTGGTGCTGGGGAAAGAGACAAGATTTTTCAATAGGCATGGCCCCCTCACTCAGGAAGCACAGGAGTTCAGAAGGTTCGGTAGGCAGCACCATGTGGTATCATTTGTGCTTGCTCTCCGAAGCAAACATATAACCATGTGAGATTTTGGTTATCTTATTCAGGAAAGTGCAAAAGCATTTTTTTGACCCCAAAGTACATGTTTTCACGATTCATTAATCCTCACAGGACATTCTGTGCTGTTGCTTAAAAGTATCCTGTAATGGGATAGTTGCCACTAGAGAACTCTGTGGGGTTCAGTTCTTCAGAGTTCCCTATAAGCTCTTGGGAGCCTGGAACCCTTGGGGACTAAGGAGAAAGGCTGAAAATGCCAACAATAGCCTGAAGATCTTAGACTCTTAGAATTCCCAGTTCCCTTCAATGCTCAGTGTAAGTATGACTTCATACATGAGCACTTCCTGATCCTTCCTCACCAGATTCTTCTCCCATGACAATTATCTTGCATTGTGTGTGTGTGTGTGTGTGTTGTCTACACAATTGGAATATGGGCTCTTTGAAAACATGGTCTGTTTTATTTTTTTGTCTTTGTCCTCAGTCTCCCTCTCTCTTCTGGAGTCAGTGAAGTCCAGTGGCAGAACAAAAGTCAGGATGACCAGTGATGATCCAGGATGCAGTAGATGACCTTGGTGTCTTCCCTGTCTGACCAAGCTCTGAGGCTTGTTCTCATCCACCTTTTCCACCAGGGGTAGGCTTCACATCCTTGAGGTATTCTGCCCTATAACTCACTAATGGGTTTGAGGCCTGTCAGCTACCTGTTTTGGCCATCTGCCTCCATAGTTTTACCAGGGTGTGGCTGCTGCACAAGCTACAACTTCTTGGAGTCACAGGTAAGAGCTGGGTGAGAGGTGGCCAGCAAAGGGTGATGAAAAGGGCTCACACCAGACATGGAAGGGCCAGGAAGAACCCTTCCTGAACACCCTCTATACCCACTTACAGTTTAGTGCAATGGCAGAAGGACTAATCAAAGCCATGAGCCCCCTTACTTCTAATGTCCCCAACTTCCTAAGCAATATAATCTTAGTCAAATGACAACTTTTCTCAGTCTTAGTTTTCTTATCTCTAAAATGGGTATAATAATGCCTATTCTGTTGTGAGAATCAAATGAGATGTGTTAAAGTACTATGTAAACTTAAGTGCCACGTAAATATTGTTGTTATAATTCCAACCAGCAAATGGGATAGAATTAGATTCCCAGGAACTCCAAGACATGGCTTGAGCCTGTGCCAGAGATAACCAAATTATAACCTGACTCTCAAAGTCTTAAAGGGACAAGTGATTGGTGAATCACTCTGCCAGAGCCTTGGTCATTTTTAGATCTTTTGTTGGAAAAAGTTCTGACCACTTCCCCAAGCCCCTAGCCCTATGTAACCCGGTGTGTGCTGTACTTTATTTGCTGACCTTGAAAAAAACAACCATAAATGTCCCTCCACCTCCATAAAAATATAATAGACAATCAGAACTTAAGTGATCTTGCAGCATTTGCCACAAAGAATGAAACAATTAAAAACCAATTGGTCCTGATGAAGTATTGGATTGTTGTGCTAGACTTCCTGGCACTTTGACCTCTCTCCTTCCTGCATCCTGCATTGGGACAGAAATGACACCATGAAGGTTTCCTGTACCTGCCCTATCCACTTCTGACCCTTTGTTACATCCTCTCCTCCATCAATTTAAAGGGTAATGAGCCAATTCCACTGGACTTCATCCCAGTTTCTTGCTTTGATAACACTTGTTGCTAATTTAAGGAGGCAAAGGAAGAAAGACAGAACCCTGGATAAGTGCATGTCAGCTGCTGGCCTTGCTGGTCAGCATTCTGCACAAATAGGACTTAGGAAATGTCCATTGTTTAATATTTGTCCACCTTTTAAATGGAACCATTCCTGCTACCCCCACCCATTAGTGCTTTCCTTCCTACACCCCTCAAATAAATTTCTCTTGTATTGATTTTTTGCATACTTTTATTTGTACTGGTCTTCCTTGATAGAATAGCATTGTATCCCTAGCACCTGGCATACAGTAAGTGCTTAATAAATGCTTACTGTTTAATCTTTTCCCCATTCCTTCCTCACTCTTTCCTCATATCACTTCAAATAATGTGAAATAATTTTGCTCCTGTGATAAAGCCTGTACCATATTTGATTTTTCTCAACATGTACTTATGCTTTTATAGTGCCTCCCAACATGGCCTCTCATGGCAACCTGAATCAGTCACCAGGTATTTATTGACCCAGTTGGCCATCCCAAACTCCTTGCCACCTACACCCACAGGTTTTTAGGATGAGCTATGTCAAGCTATGGAATAGAATATTCTGCCCAGTTTCCCAATCACCACACACATGACCTGTTCAGTTATCACAGGGGGACCCCAATCAATTGGCTCTTTCCCTATCCAGTGATTTCTGCTTCTTTACCTGTTCTTGACTTCTCTCCCTCTCTGTCTCTCTCTCTCTCTTCTTCTCTCTCTCTCCCTCTCTGTCTCTCTCTTTCTCTTGTCTCTCTCTGTCTCTCTCTGTGTAGCTCTCTCTGTCTCTGTCTCTGTCTCTGTCTGTCTGTCTCTCTCCCCCTCTCTGTCTCTGCCAAACCACTGGTTTCATTGGAATAGGAAACTACTGTGAGGACTTTCTGCCAAGGCAAATCAATAGCTCCTCTGCAACTCAAAGTCTTATTGAATTGCCCAGGGTGCTAAGCCTGGGATCCAGCATTCACAGAGCATCAGGGTTAGGGCTTGAACCCATGCTTTCCCTATTCCAGGACCCGTTTTTTATCCACCATGCTATGCTGTCGACTCCCTCATTCCTGTGATTCTTCTTCACCAGCAGCTGAGACAAAACCCCTTTGAACCTGATTACCTGTCCCTGAATTCTCACCAATCAATAAAAATTTATTAAGTGGTTAGTTTGTATTAGACATCATTCTAGGTGCTGAGGTTACGAAAACAAAAACAAAAATTAAAAATCAGTCTTTGTTGTCAATGCTGTCAAACCTTAACCCTGACCCTCCACAATCCATATCCTCCCTTGCCTGCCCATTCCACTGGGTCCTTGGGAAACGTCCCTCTCGTCATTGTTAATAAACTTCTCTTCATTCAACATCTCTTTATTTCACATTCTGTCCATCTTCTGAAGCTGTGATGGGTCCCTGACTCTCTCCAGAAGACATTACACCCCCTGTCTCTGGTAACAGGGAGGATTGTTTTTTCTCCCACACTCTGGCAGAGGGAACCATGAGGAGGAGTTGGCCTGCTTCCTGCTCCACACTGCCCCTTTTAGGGTATTGTCTCTGCCTCCATCACTCCATAATTTCTCCTATAACCTTCACTCATTCCATCTGCACCACCCTACCTTTATCTATTTAGCTATAATATGCTAGGTAACCCAATGGATAGAGCACTGGGCTTGGAGTCAGGAAGAGCTGAATTCAAATCCAGCTCCAGACCCTTCCTAGCTTTGTGTCCCTGGACAAGTCACTGAACCTCTGTTTCCTCAAATGTAAAATGGGGATAATAGCACCTACCTCCCAGGGTTGTTACTAGGTTCAAGTGAGACAATAGATGTAAAATGCAGATCATAGTGACTAACATATAGCTTAATGAATGCTTGCTTTCTTTCTCTTTTTTTCCTTTTAAAAATTTCTTTTTTTATTAGCAGCAACAGTATCAAACATTTATACAGCACTTATTATGTGCCATTCACTGTGCTAAGTGCTTTACAATTATTACCTCATTTGATCCTCACAACAATCCTGGAAAGAAGGTGCTATTATTATCCCCATTTCACAGATGAGAAAACTGAGGCAAACAGAGGTTGTGTCTCACCTAGGATCACACAGCTAGAAAGGATACAAATCAGATTTAAACTCAGTACTTCCTTACCCCAGGACTAGTGTTCTATCTGCTCTGTCACTTAGCTGCCCCCATTACCTACCACTTTAAAAAGAAAGAAAAGAGAGGAAAAATAAAGGAAGGAAGGAAAGAAGGAAGGAAGGAAAGAAGGAAGAAAGGA
>CM053594.1:289691973-289769646 GCA_028646575.1 Pseudocheirus occidentalis | reverse complement strand
GGGAACATAGGGAGATCTGGGAGGCTTAACTCGAGAAAATTGGCTTCCCAATCTCACCAACAGGTCCCTTCCCAACAAGGGGACAGAATAAGGAGAGCATAAGGAAGGAGTGTTCAAACAGAGCCTCAAATAGGCAGGGGCTGGGTATGTCTGGAAACATCCCTTAGTTTCCCCTTCGATGCCCCTGACCTGACTGGTCAAGGGAAGGGTAGAACCAATTGGTTAGAACAGAGAACCTAGCCATAATAAAGTGGGTAACCTTACCTTCAGCCACTATGCTTGCCCAGAGTTCAGTGAGAGATGGCTAAAGTGGGAGCACTGCCAAGCCCCATGCTCCCCATCACTCCAAGTCCTGAAAAGACTGGCGGACAGGGTACTGGGAGGTGGCTCTGCCACTTTTACCTCGGTGACCATCCTTCCTCCAATGTCCCTTCTGGTCAGATGGGCATGGTTCTAGAGGCATTGGTTCCTGGGGCTCCTTCTAGGGAGGTGCCCTGGCGGGGCACTCCTTGGACCAGTGACCCTCCTTGTGGCATCGAAAGCAGGTTTTCCCTCTGCCCCAGTGACTGGGCTTCCTCCAACAGGATCCCCTGGAGGGGCTTTTCCTGGCCATGGCAGCAGCCAAGAATTGAGCATGTTCTCTGTCTCTGGTTCGTTCCCTGAGTTCTTTCTCCTCTACTGCAACCAGATCTCTGTTATTAAAGACTCCAAAGACTATCTCCAGTAATTGGGCCTGAGGTGTTTGGCGACCCATCGTCAATTTCTGAAGTTTCCTCCTAATATCTGGGGCAGATTGAGTAATGAAATACATGTTAAGAATTGCTGCCCTTTCTGTAGAATCAGGATCTAAATTTGTATACCTCTTAATAGCTTCTACCAGTCTATCTAGGAAAAGGGCAGGGTTTTCTTCATTTGTCTAGGATATTTCTTTAATCTTCTTTATGCATTTACACATAACACTATGCTGATTGCACCAAAACGTAGAAAACTACAGAGTTTTCAATGAAATCCATATCTACACAAAAGATTTCAACTTAAAAGCTCACAAAAAGAAAAAAACTACAGATGAGAAATATTTATTGTCTAGACTATGACATGCAAGAGGATATATAACCATAAAACTCTTCCATTGATATCCCTATGGTATCTCTAAGACAGACACAATGATGAACCTTGACCTGATATCAAACTGGAGGATGGGTTGAGTAGCATTTGAGAAATTACAGCATGATTTTAAAAATTCCAGCCTTTTCCTTGAGATAAAGAAATAGCTTTTAACACCAAAATATTTCCAGCAATGCTATATGACTAAATTACAGAATGTTATATTCTTTGAAGAATTAAAGTTGAAAGTTGCCCAAAGACCAATAGAGAGATAAATAGTTTGGGCTAGATAGGCTATAATATTACCAAAAGAGTCGTTGTGTGGCACGGTAAATAGATCACTAGGCCTAGAATCGGGAAGACCTGAGTTCAAATCCAACCTCAGAGACTTATTAGCTGGGTGACCCTGGGCAAGTCACTTAACTCTGCCTCAGTTTCTTCATCTGTAAAATGATCTGGAGAAGGAAACAGCAAAGTACTTCAGTATCTTTGCCAAGAAAACCCCTAATGGAGTTGTGAAGAGCCAGACATGACTGAAACGACTAAACAGGATTAACAACAACAAAAAATTATGAAAAATTGCTGTGTAAGGGAAGTAAAGGAAATCATTAGAGATATGTGATGAGAAGAGACAGTGGGCTGGTCATGTATAGCAAATCCATGAACAATAGACAACCTGAATGCTGAATGACACAATGTCAAAGTATCCAGAGAGAGATGTCCAGTATGTTTGGAGGAAACCCTTGTGGAACTTATGAGAGGGAATGGACAAAAGCTTTATAGGATGAAAAAGTGTGACTGGGCTGCAATGCTACTTACCAATGATATGCCCATTCCATCATAGTGCCCAAATAACATACTTATGTAAGACTTGGAGTGTTTTAGCGCTGCTTTTTCTAATATAAGAATGAAAAAGACTGATCGACCAGTCTTCGTCAAAATACCACTGAATTTCCTTTTCCAGGAAACTTCATCTATCTACTTTTTAGAACAAAGCTCAGCCATTTGTAATACTCAGATTCCCTCTGGGTCACATTCCATCTTCAAAGGTGTGACATTTATATCTTTCCCTCCCAAATTTTCCTTTGCTTTTTCCTTTTCCTTCTTTTCTTTTCTCAGCATTCAGTGTTTTATTTCTTTTTTGCCAATGGGTTAGACCATGAACACTGCTTGGATCTGTTGGTAATACTCTGGGTTAATAACAATAGTTGCCACTTATAAGGCATTTTTTTATGGCCTAAGAGTTATATTTACATACAATATATCACTTCATTTACATATAATACATACAACCAAATTAGGTAGTGGACCCTTCCCCACAGCCTAGGGTCTTCACAACAAAGGACTACAGACTTACACAGGCCTAGATTCAGTCCTAGAAAGCCTGACCCCACACAGTGGTCAATACTTTTTCTTGCTTTGCCCCAACCCCAGAGGAAATTCAAGAAGAATCACTAAATAAATTGTATGCACTGCTCATATCTAGTTTAGCAAGTAAACAGGGTCTCTTCCTACAAAGCTACTCTATATAATATGGGTTTTTAGCTTATAACATTCTAATTCACTTCACAGAAAATGCTTAGAATTCATAGGACTCTCATGAATAAATACAAGAAACAAAGTATCTCATACAACCGGTTACAATTTTTATTCCCCTCAGAAGATAAAGACCCTTCTGTGGACAAGTGAACAGATATTTAATATTTACCTGTGACCATGGTTACCAAAGCATGCACTGTGGTGAACTCACAGGGGGTCCAACGAATATTTTTAATTCCAATGAAACACAGCAATACTTAACATCTGTTGGAAACAGGTAGTTATAGTTTCATCATAAGGTCTCCATATATTTTGTTTGACCGTGTTCTTGAATGTTTGAGATTTGGTTTTGTTTACTTATTCTTTCAGCTGTGAACTTTCTTGTTTTTGGTGTTATCAGTGATTGTTGTGATAGAAAGGAAGTACCATGTGAAAATAAATGTGGAACAGGAAACATGAGTGGTGGTGTCCAATTTGATTCCACAGTTTGAGGAGTTGTGCAGAGTCCAACTATTTAAGCATAAAAACATTATTTCAATTTAAGTGCATTATTCTTCAAACAACTACAAAATTGTTAGAGTATAAATACTTAGTTATTTGAACTTACTTATTTAAATAATGAAACGTTTTGGCATTTCTTTTGGCCTAGGGAAGCCTCACTGAAACACTAAAGTCACTGTGAATTTAGAAAGCTAGGGAATCTTTGACCTGGGACCTTCACCATCTAAGAAACTCACGGTGACTGTCATATAAAGTTTATAGGTTCTTGAACTCCTGGCATCTCATCACATGGCTTTCTTTTAGTCCTTCAGGTATAGGATTCTCTTTGTGTTGGATACTTCTTCAATAAAAATGCTATGAAGAAAATCTTCTTCTAGGGATCTATTGCTTAACTCCAGAATTTAAGAGCCCTAAAACTCGGGGTAAACCTGAGGTAATCCAGCCATGAAGGAACCTAAAGGGCTGGAAACAATTATTCAGCATCAACAGTAACTGCCTTGTATGTCTGCTATAAGCTATTACTGCCACTAGAGGGAGGGCAGAGAAACAGCTGCCCCACATCCCCGAAGTCTAAGGGAGACAAAATGACCCACTTGATTCTAAAGGGAAGGGCCTCCTTAATGTCTACAAAGGAGAGGTTCCTCCAACTAGAGAGTGTCCCTTTCACACTCAGTCACCAGTATCTTCACACAGTTCCCCAATCACTGAGGACCAGTCAGGGGTTCACTGTATCCTTCTAGTGAGGGACTGATGCTCGTCACTCAGAAAGAGGTCAAGTACTATCTTTAACTCCATTCGAGGTTCCTCTTTCTGACAAAGTTTCAAATGCAATCATTTCTCTTGATCACCCCTCCTACACTCGGTAGGACAAGTAGTATGATCCTATTTAACAAATGAGGAAATGGAGACTCAAAGAGGTGATCAAGTTTCATCTAACTTATCAGAGACAATTCAAATTTATGTCTGCCCTAATGGATTCCTCTTCTTTTTCCATTTTTTTCTTTCACAACCTTGCTTCTGTTTTCACTTTAGTCACATTAAATTTTGAATTTTTTTTCAGACATAGATTCATGCTTTATAATGGTATTTCTTTTTTTTAACAGAGGGTCAGACATGAAGCACTGCTTTTCTCCAAAGATATGTTTTCTTGAGGCACCAAGTGAGGCACCAAGTCCCACAGAGTATTCATGATCCATGGTAAGGGATAACAAGCACCATCTGCGTCCATTGCTTAAAGACACTGACCAGATTTGTCTTGACCTCAAAAAAAATTCAAAGATGCCTATACATTCTGAAAGTTGTTCAGAAACTGAGATAGAAATCAAAATGCTTTTATACTAGCTTCCTTATGTAAAGAGAACTTTTACTTTGTAAAGTTGCTATATTGTCTATTCTAGAAATATTAATATGGAGTAATTAATAGGAATATTTCTATCCTAGTTCTTCATAGCGATTAGCATAGGAGGAGCTGGTACAAAGCAGGAGGAATCTGGATTCAGATACAGAGAAAAGCTCTAATTCTGAACCATGAAGGCACACTGAAACCAAGGCAAAGATGAACAGAGTGGAGACCAAAGGAAACAGTGAGCCAGAAGCCAGATAACCACATCAGAAAACATAAGTATTAGAAGTCAGGGCAAGGAAGGAGAGACAGTAAATAGTTTGACATTATACTGTCTTCTATTGAATCTTCTCAACTCCTGACCCTGTTGCTACTCATGCCTTGCCAAATCCCAGCCCTGTACTACTCCTACTATCCACCCCTTCCACTCCTACTTACATGCTGCTGAATGATGCTGGGGAGAGTCAAAATAACGGTGTCGACTGGATCAATTAAAAATTTTATGTTATCTTGTCTCAATTGGATCCTCATTGTAAGAAGGAAATCTTCTTACTCTTTCCCTTCCTAATGAATGTTCTAAGACATTCTCCACAGTGACTGTTTCAAACTTTCTCTTTTTGTCTCAAGCCTTCTACCCTAACCCTTTCCAGCACACTATTAAAGGACCTCAATTGTTATGTTACTAAGAAAACAGAAAATTCACAAGTTTCCTCTTCTCTACATTTCAAAACTGCTTGACATCACTCCCCATTCCACTCCCTGTTCCTTCATTCCAGTATCTGATGAACAAGTGACTCTTACTGGGGGAGGGGTTATACAGTGGGACGACTGTTTTGAGGTGTTGGGTAGAGGAAAGATGTAACTCAAAATCTCATGGAAATGAATGATGTAAACAACAAAATAAATGAATTTATTTATTAAAAAAAACAAGTGGTTCTTCTTATTACAAAGTTCAACCCCTCTTGAACTTTGATCTCATCTTACCTGGCAGTTTATCCTTTATAATCATTCTCTGTCTCTGTCTGTTTCTCTGTCTCTCTGTCTCTGTGTCCGTGTCTGTCTGTCTGTCTCTCTCCCTTTCTCCCTCACCCCCAGGCCTCCCAATCTGTAATCTCACCCTATCTACTGGTTCATTCCCTACTACCTAAAAATATGCCCAGTTTTCTTTAAACCTTAAAAACAAAACAAAAACCTCAACTGACCTCACTATCCCACTAAGCAATCCCACTATATCTATTTTCCATTACACAGACTCATTCACTTCTAAATCCCTTGCATTCTGACTTCATCATTCAACAGATACTGTTCTCTCTGGAGTAACCAATCCTCACTTGATTTCCAAATCCTGTGCTTCTTTCTCAGCTTCACCTTTCTTGACTTTTGTATAGCACTTGACGCTCTTGACCACACTACTCTTGTGGATACTCTCTTCTCTCTAGGTTTCTGTGACCTGGCTCTCTTAATTCTCCTCCTATGTTCTGATCACTCCTTTTCAATCTTCTTTGCTGAATCATTGTCCCAGTTTCTTAATCTGACTGGGGATGCATCCCAAAGCTCCATCTTGGACCTTCTTCTCTTCTCTCTCTCTCCACTCTGTTGGCAATCTTATTAGCTTTTATGGGCTCAATTGTCATCTCTCTACAGCTGACTCACATGTTTATATATCCAGCTGTAGTCTTTCTCCTGATCTCAATGCCATACCACCAAATGACTATTAGATATTTTGAACTGGATTCAAGGAGGCATCTTAAAGTCAGGATGTCTAAAACATCATTCCCAGACCACCCCCATTAAATCCATTCCTCTTCCAAAATTCCCTATTTCTGTTAAGAATACCACCATCTTTCCACACTCAAGATCATGCTTTTGTAGTAATCTTATAGGTTATAGATCCAACCTGTACTATTCTAATAGCCACCTAATTGATCTTTCTGTCATATCTCTCTTCTCTCCAATCAATTCAACTGCCTAAGTATTTTTCCTAAATCATGTTTCTAACCATGTCATTCTCTCACTATTTAAATTGCAGTGTTTCCCTATTGTGCCTAGTATCAAATATCAATGGCACTTATAGCTTTTTATATTCTGACTCTGCAACTCCCACTACATCCCAGGCCATCTCCAATTGTCCTGATTCCTGTCTGGCTACTGGATCCAGATAACTCTGGAGGAGAAAATGAGTCTGGTGACCTTGCCCAGTCCTCCCTCACTTAAATCCAATTCATTTGCATATCATAGCCTCACTTCCCTGATGTTATGGTCCTCTTCAAGAACGAAGGACAAACAACAACAACAATAATTATACTCCCCTTCATATACTCCAGGGAAGCGGTTACAACCTGTTGTAACCCCTTTGGGGGTAGAACAGCCCTTTCACAGGGGTTGCCTGAGACCATTGGAAAACACGTATTTCTGATGGTCTTAGGAACTGATATCTGTCTCCAGGTGGGTCCACCCACATGCAGATACGGCCACAAAGAAGTATTAAAGGGTCACGACATTAGTAAGGTTGAGGAACCACTGCTCCAGGGTCTAGCCAAGTTGTCCAACTGACCTTGCTGTTCTTCGTACATGAACTCATCTCCTGTTCCTTTAACTTTGTAGACGGTGTCACTATGCTTGGATGTTCTCCCTTCTCACATAAGCATTTTAGAATCTCTGATTTCTTTAAAGGATCAACTCAAACACTACATCCTATGTAACACCTTTTCTGATCACATCAGTTGCTAGTGCCAGCTCTCTAAAACTGCCTTGCATTTACTTTTTATATGCTTATGTGTATACATGTTGTCTCGGTGAAACATACATTCCTTGAGAGCGGGGACTATTTCAGTTTTGTCTTGATATTCTCAACACCTAGAATAGTATCTAGTTCTTAGGTGTCTAATATACTCTCTGATTGACTGATATAAAAGATCCAGATAAATAGCAGAGTAGAAGATGAAAGGTCAGAGGAGCTGAATGGAAGCCATAGTTGAGGGACTAGAAACAAGAAAAGGTACTCTTTCCCTAGTTGGAACATGAGCTCCTTGAGGGCAAAGGAACCCAGTGAAGAGCAGGTATTTATGCTCTATTAAATGCTTGATTCATTTGTGTCCTCAAGGAAGTGACAGTCTACTCAGGAATGTGTATTGAGAAAGATTAGAAAGCTATATAGGATGATCCACTGGGAATTTTTTTTAAAAAATGGATTTGAAGTCAGAGATTGTAGTTTCAAATTCTAGCCCTGGTACTTATTAATCTTCGTTTGCCTTCATGACTTTGGATAAGTCACTTAATTTCTCTGTACCTCATTTGAGGAAACCATCGTTTTCTCATATGCTAAACAAAGGGGATGGACTAGATGACCTCTAAGTTGTCCTCCAGTTCTAAACCCACGGTCCTTTCCACATAAGGAAATTGTACAAATGAGATTTTGATTCTATCTTATTTATTCCCTTTACTTTTATTTTCACTTTTTTTTAGGGAAAAAAATAGTGTACCCTTCCTAGGAGGTCCTTGATGAATTCCTATTCCTGCTGACATTTTTAACATCAGCATTTTCCATCACTCCAGAGCTTGATGATAAAAATTGCAATGCTATTGATGAAAATGCTGCTGTTCAGCACTCCCAATCTTGATACTGATCTATCTCCTTCACATGCACAGAGCAGCATGTGAAGCATAGTTTAAAGAAATGACATTTTACAGCTCAAAATGGGGGATGATTTGGGTTTTAGGGAAACTGACAATTGGGAGATAACTTCCTAAGAAGGGTGCAGTGTGGAAACAGACACCTGCCCTTTCCGCCTCTTGTGTACTGGCACAAGTAACCCAAAATTTGTACTCGCCAATTTGTTCCTCATTTGCATCTGTAAGTGCCAGTTGGCAGGGTAAAGCTCATGTTTTTAAACACTTCAGCAGTTCTCTATGCACCCATTCGAGTGGGTGCCTCTATTGAAGTCCTGTTGCAATTTAGTTTGCTTTTTCTGACATTTCAAAATAGAGTCATGAGTTCAGGACCTCATCCAAGAAGATGCAGAAAAGACTTTTTTTGGGGGGCGGAGAGGGAGTCGAGTTATTCCTCCATTCTATGGCACATGCCACTGTATATACAAACATACTATACTATCAGGTCCAGAGTTCTTATTTCATAATAATAGTGACAGTGAATAAATGGAAGTGAAATGACTCTTGGAAGAATTCTGAGAATTGTCTATAGAGGACCAAATACTTGATTATCTTGGCCTTTCTGACATCTGTCAGCATCTTGCAATTTTCATTACAGAAATGGAGCATAATTTGCCCATATTTCATTGCTTAGCCTTCCAAATTCCTGGCTCCTACTTCTGTACTTAGTTCAACCCTAATTAAAAACACTACGGCTGCACCTCTGTGACATCAGTGCTCCATTTTCTTGAACAAGAAAACAGTGGATACACTTGTGGGCAGAAGAGATATAAGAGCAAACCTGGATTGGTGCCAAAAGACATTTTAGCTTAAGTCTCCCATGGGGACCAATCTGTTCAGTCATAGCTGAGAATGTTGCTCAGAGAAGACAGTGCCTTTGGTTAATGGGTATGCTATGCTACAAAGTTAGTTACAGAAACTTCTTCTCATTCCCGTACTGAACTTGTTTTGGCAACTACACATGCATGACTGGGTCTTTAAGCAACCAGTACTAGATCCAAGACCGGGGGAGCCACTCCTTCTCAGAGGAAGCTTTACTTTTTTCCTTTTCCTCAGATATCTTAGGATAATCATGGGAATGTCAGACTAGAATAGGGGCAGGACTATAGAACACCAAGTTAGGGGTATGTGGATGTGAGGACACCAATGAGCACTTTAGCAATCTAGACCAGACTTTGTCATCAACACTCGACAGGGATTGGACTTTTAGAGCGCCCTGATACAAAGAGAAAAAGAAAAGTTATGGTGACGCAGTGAAGAATTGAACCATAGGAGAGTTAAGGCAATATAGGATAGAGAAGAATGTAGACCAGGGAGTTCAAGGTGAGGTGGTCAGGGAAAAGGAGTCATAATCATTTCTTTTGCCTTCATTTCTTTCCTTGATTATTTTTCTGTATCAAATTAGATGTGTCTTCTTCCTCCTCTTTTCTTTCTTTCTTTTCTTCTTTGCTTACTGCTTCTGTGTATACTTGGGTGAATTGAGAATCCTGTCCGTAATAGAATTTGTAATTAAAAACCTATTCAGAATGCCAGATAGCCATGCCGTCATCCTAACCGACATTTAATATAGTAGCCAAGGATTTGAACTTGCTTTGCATGCATTTAGTTGAACCTCACTACAACCTTGTGAGGAAGGTATTTCAAATGTTCACGTTTCCAACTTATAATTAAGGAAACTGAGGCTCATAAAAGTTAATGGTCTCATAGCTAGTCAATGTCGGAAGTGGAATTTTTTTTTTTTTAGTTTTTTGGAGAGCAATTGGGGTTAAGTGACTTGCCTTAGTCACATGGCTAATAAGTGTGTCAAGTGTCTGAGGCTGGATTTGAACTCAGGTCCTCCTGATTCCAGGGCCAGCGCTCTATTCACTGTACCACGTAGCCACCCCTGGAAATAGAATTCAAGCCAATGTCTTCTTGACTCTGAGTTTAGCATTCTATCCTCCATGTAATAGCAAACTTTTCGCTCAAGTCAGCAACAGACTCCATAGGTTTCCATTGAATAGGCATAATCAAGGAATGTGTGTCTTCAGCCCACATGGCAGTCAGCTATTATCTCTGGAGTCTGTTCTGTGGAAACAGTAAGACCCTATGATTTAATAATGTATAGAGGAATTTGTCATCCCTGAATTCCCCAGTTTGGTTGTTTGTGCATCCCAAACCCACTGCCAGGCTGCAAAGATGCCAACTAACTTCATGTTCTATTACCAAGAACCAAATTTAGTCAAAAACTGATATAGGAATATAAGGCATCTATTAATATTTAATATTATTAGTCTAGTAGATAAAAGTTACTGTTTATTTCTATGGAATTATGGCTAGTTCTTCCAAATGAATGAATTAAAAATATACATTTATTAAGAACTTATTATGTTCCAGGAACTGTGCTAAGTGCAGATACTCTTTGCCCTCAGGGAGGGTACATTTTAATAGAGGAAGATAATACATATAAGAAATTGGTGGTCAGGGAAGTGCTTTAAGCAGGAAATTCGGAGGGAATGCTTTTTGGAGACATAGAACAATTAATTGATACATCCTTTCCAGGAATTATAGTGTTGATTTAATTACTGTTCTCACTTGAAATGGAGGAGAGGAGGAGATGACATGATCACAGTGGCATGGTTGGAGTTGGTTGGGAAGTGGCATTGTGAGCCTGAGTCTGGGCAAGATAAGGTGAATGCTCCCTGATCAGAAATCCAAGGTTTCAGAGGTGGGACCCGGAATTCTGATGTGAGGTAGAATTTGCAGTATAGAAAGAATGCTTCTGAGGTGACCAGGATTAAATCTGTCTTCACACTTCTGTTTTCTGGTATGCTAAAGTTTAAAACAACAACAACAACAACAACAACCTGGGGAATGGGCATTAAGAAGACAGATTTACAAGCAAAATTAAATGAGACTCAAAATTAAAAGAAAAGACTCCGTCTGATTTATTTCACCAAATGTATTTCAGATTCAGCCACCTCACTAATCTAGGAAGCTGTAGTATAGGTGAATTTCACCCTATTATATATGAGTTTTCCTGTATAGTTGCATGTATACTGAATTTCTGAAAACAAAATTCTATACAAATCCTCTAAATAAGCTTGATATTAAGGTAACTGGGGAATAAGGGAAAATATAATCTTTTTCCATCTTCCTTCCTCAATTTATGCTGTGTAGTTTTAATTTTGGGTATCTCCATATTGCCTATGTTAGTTTAACTCTCTCACATAAAGTTGGAACCAGGATGACCTCCTGGTAAGACCCATGTAACTGGATTTCCCATCACATACAAAAATCTATTTATATTACTTACTAGGCTGTTCTTTGTGTCTTTAAAAATCAACAAACGTTGAAACAAGTGAGACCATCCTAAGTGGGGAAGTGAGGGCCCCTTGATGCCACTTTCCTCAGGCTTTCAACATTTTTAACAAGTGAGTTTGTGAAATTAAAATGAGCGTCAAGGCCATTCTCTTTGTCTTGGGGATACTAGAGGTAGGAAGTAAAGAATCTTGAGAAATGTTGGGGTAGAAGAGATTTTTATTTGATCACCATTAGACGATCTGTTATTTATTTATCTTTGAGCCACATGTCAAAGACTCATTCTTGAGATCTTTCACAGCTGCCAAAGTGGAATAACTACCATACCCAGGCCTACAGTAATATGTTCAATTTACTGGACCCTTGGAATAGATCTGGAAGCAAAGCAATTGTATTATGGCCTCTTGTCATGGAATTGCATTTTGTCTTAAAGTGATCAACTGTGGGAATGAGGTTGCAAAGGAGAATACAGATAAGGAATGGACAGAGTCTACAAAATGAAATGATATGACATTTATAAGATAACCCCATCTCCTTCTTAGGGTGGGAATCAAAAATACCTTCTGGAGCTTCTGGAGTTTGGGAGTTTACTTCTCCCTGGGAGTAATATGTACTGATTTTTTGGGAGTCACCTCTCTCCCCCCGCCTCCTCCCTCCCTCTTTCTCTCTCTCTCTCTCTCTCTCTCTCTCTCTCTCTCTCTCTCATCTCTCTCTCTCTTTCTCTCTTTCTCTCTCTCTCACTCTTTCTCTCTCTCCTCTCTCTCTTCCCCCTTCTCTCTCCTCTCTCTCTTTCTCTCTCTCCTACTATCTCTCACTCTGTATTTGTCTCTGTCTCTCTTTCAATCTCTTTTTGTATGTCTGTCTCTCTTTTACCCTATGACTATGTCTATCTCTCTATCACTTTCTCTATATCTGTCTCCATCTCTCTATCTCTTTGTCTCTGCCTATCTCTGTCTTATTTCTTTATCTCTCTCTCTGTTTCCCTATCTGTCTTTGTTTCTGTCTTTATCTTTCTGTTTCTCTCTGTATCTTTGTGTCTCTGTATCTCTCCCTGCTTCTGTCTATGTCTCTGTATGTGTGTCTGTCTCTGTTTCTCCTTCCTGTTTTGTCCTCTCCTCTTAGTCTGACCCTTGGTATAGGCAGTCACTTCCTAAGTCAGGGTTCTTCCCGCTTTCTCCTCTTTCACAAACATCTGGTCCGTTTGTCAGACTGTTTTGTCTGTTCTAGGAGATGGTTCAGGACTCTCCTTTCTTCTATGCTTCCCATCAGCTAGCCAAGACTACCTCTTAGCAGCTATGGTTTTATTCCAGGATCTCAGAGTGAATTTTTCATGCATAGAATGAACAGAAACCCAGACTCACAAAGGGAGTAGGCCCAACCTCTGGCTCAGTCCTGCTGTCCCCTCATGCTGGCCATTTGCTCACCATACTTCACATCCAATCTGGCCTAGACAAAATAAACAAATATCTGTTCCAGAACCATGGAAAACTGTGCCCTTTGCAACTCCCTCCCATTTCGAGCTGGCTAAAATGGTGAATCTAGCTGTTTTTTGCACAACTGCAAGGTATTTGTGTCACCTGCCAAGCAGGCTGAGGGTTTGGAGCCTGCTGCTGCAGATAATGAATTCTGTCCACTGTCTTTGTCCATGGTTCAGAAAGACCAACAGCCAATAGTCAGTCTAGTATGGAAATGTCCACGCCTCAGTCAGCATTATCAGTAAAGCCCTCATTGAAATGTAGGTGAGCCAAAAGGCCCGGGAGTCCATTCCTTGCTATGTTGTGCCCCCTTGTGTTCAGTGTATCACTTGTGCCAGAGATAGCTTGACCACACACTTGGTCACAGTACAGAAGAATGAATGAAATCCTCCATAATTCAAAACTTGCTGCAGCTCAAGGTGGAAATGAAAATCACCCACCTGTATTTTTACCCAAACAATTCAGAAATACCACCTCGAAAACTCTCACAAAATGACAAGTAGCAGTTTAGCTGACTCTCGCCAAGAGGAGAGAATCCCGAAAGCTGATGTAAGTGTTCCTTGTAGGAGACAATCTTCTAGCCCAGTGGTTCTCAACCTTCTTATTACCATGACCCTTTAATACTTGTATGTGGGTGTATCTGCATGTGGGCGGACCCGCCTGGAAACTGATAAAAGAGCAGTGTCTTGGTTCCTAAGACCATCGGAAATAAGTGTTTTCCAATGGTCTTAGGTGACCCCTGCGAAAGGCGTTTAACCCTCAAAGGGATAACGACCCACAGGTTGAGAACTGTTGCTCTGGCCCAAGATATCAGGGACAAGACCTGCTTCTCAATTCAAGCATGGATGTGGCAGCGCCTTCAAGCCAATACCTTCCCAACCCACTTCCAAGTACCCTTAGCAATGCCATAGGCCTCTAAAGACATCCTTATTCATTCCCAAGGTATGTTTGCCCAAGATATAATACTCCCTTCTTCATCCCTTTAGGTGGGGGCAAGATCAGGAGCATATAAGAGATCAAGGTTAAGACATTGACCTTGCTATGCTCTGCCCTCCTTTCTACCTATAATAAAGTAGAATGATAACATCAGTAAAGGACCAGATGGGTCAATTGATGCAAAAATTTGCTTGGTCCAAGATATTCTTAAATTCAAGTCCTTGTATTAATCACTACCAGAACCCTTCTGGCTAATTCAAATCTCAGAGGCCAAAACTTTGGGCAACAGAGTCAAGCTCCAAAAATATTTTATTTTATTAGCCTTGAATACTGAGCTGAATTTAGTAAGATGAAATTTAATATAGACAAATATAAAGCCTGTGAATGACACTGTAATGATTATAACAAGTCTTAGAACATGGCAGAATCTCCTGGGAGAAACCAATAGTCACTCAAAGGGATTTGGCCTGACCAACAGGCCTTTCCACACAGGAAAGGTAAGTAGATGAATAATGTCCATTACCCAGATAATGGTATGGATTTAGATCAAAACCTCATAGAACTTATCCCCCTGTGTATGGGACAGTCAATACAAGTTGGATCCAGAGTTGAACAGAAAGAGGAGAATAGTGGGCTATATTTCATTTAGGAAATTTCAATCTCCATTCATGACCCTAATTCCTATACAGGACAAAAATGAAATATTTTTTTTAATGCCAACATTTTGCTACTGGATGACTGTAGACGTGGAATGTGGCAATTACATGGTCAGACTTGTGCTTCAGCAAGATCGCTTTGACAGTCAAGTGGAATGGAGAGAGTCTTGTGTCAAAGGAGGCCAAACCGCAGACTACTGCAGGAACCTGGGGGTGAGGTGATGAGGGTGTACTGCAGAGTGGTGGGTAGTGTCGGAGGAGAGAAGGGGACATGTACCAGAAGGGGGCATTACCAAGGAAGAAGGGACAGGACTGGGCAACAGAGTGGCTAAGCGGGGTGAGAGAGATTCATGAGCCAAGAATGACATCTAGGTTGTTAGCCTGAGTGACTGGAAAATGATGATACTCTTAACAGGAATATGGGGGGGGGAGGTTTTGGATGGGTAAATAAGTTCGTTTTTGGACACATAAACAAATCTTAAGTGAGAGAGAGAGATTCATAGATTTAGAGTCTGAAGGAATCTTAAAAAGTCATTTAATTTAACATCCAGCACTTAGCACAGTGCTTAATATATAGTAAGCACTTAATAAATGCTTGTTGTTTTGTTGACCTGTTGACCCTTTAATCTTACAGATGAGGAAACTGAGGCCCAGACCATTTGAGTGACTTAACCAATGAGTTGCTGAGGTGGTGTCAGAGGTGTATGGAGAAAAGACTCCACTGTCCTCTAGGGCCAGAAAGGATAAGGATACAGTGCCATTACAGGATGGAAAAGTCCGTCATGGGAGAACTTAGTTTTCAGGTCACCCTCTCTGGAACTCTGTAAATATGTGCATGTAACTTTTTGTAGGTTAGACCTGTGATTTTATAACTCGATGAAGAAACTACCTCTATTTACACAGGTTGTCACCTGCCCTGAAATTTATATTCTTTGAGAGTTTCTTGAAACACCAAGAAGGTATGTTATATTTGGTCATGATTTATTTATAGTTCTTTCCCTTGTTAATAAGCCTAAAACAAAACACATTTGTGGTCTGTAGCGTGTGACAATATAGAAGGGAAAGAGTGAAATGAGGGCTAAGAAAACATGTTCTGAGTCCATGGCAATGGCTGACAGCATGGCAGGGATGCAGGGAATTCGATTTCAGGCTTGGGGCAGGTGACAAAATAGACAAGTTGAAAACTTGTGGTGAATAATGCATTAAGATGGTAGATAGTCATTTAGCTTTCTGGGCAATGTAGAACAATTCTAGGTGGCTCAGTGGATAGAATGTTGAGCCTGGAGTCAGGAAGACCTGAGTTCAAAAATGGCCTCAGACACTTAGTAGCTGTGTGGCCCTGGGCAAGTCACAAACCTCTGTTTACCTTAATCCATTAGTGAAGGGAATGTTAAGTCATTCCACTATCCTTGCCAAGAAATCCCCATGGACTGCATTGGTGTACTATGATCCTTTGGGTCACAAAGAGTTAGATACAACTGAACAACAACAAAGAACAATGCCTACTTGAAACTGGAAGAACTACTTAGCAATTTGCTTTTATTCTGTAAGGGTGCTCCATAGGACTTTATGGCTCTATGGTCTGGCAGCTGTCATTGTCCTTCAGTTTTGAGATCTTATGAACTTTGTCCAGTCTGTGGGGATCACTTAGCTCAACTATTCTGTCTCTTGGAACTTTACTCCTCCTCTTCTCCTTCTGTGGGACACTGACAATGTAGGACTAGGCTGCTAAAATAAAATTTCATTGGTAACTACAATACTGGCCTAGAACACATGGTATAATCCAGCCTGAAAAATTCCTCACATGCAGAACTTCAAATGATGCTTCTTTTAAAGCTACATTATGAATCAAATGAGATTTTTTGAACTGGCCTGGGAACCCAAACACTGACTAAATATTGCTTCTATGAGAAAAATACATCCAAACTGGAAATGAACAACTTGCAAATGAAATTTTGGGTCCTAATTATTAGGCCAAAATGGACCAAAGGAAAACATAATAGGTATATTCCATTAGTCCTCCATGTCCATACCTCTATCCAAACCACCTCCAGATCCTCTTGGAGATAAAAAGGCTAGGGTCTTATCCGGGGTGGGGAACCTGTAGCCCTTAGGTCACATGTGACCTTTTAGATCCTTAAGCGCAGCCTTTTAACTGAATCCAAATTTTACAGAAAAAAAACCTTAAGGATTCAGTCAAAAGGCTACCCTTAAGAATATAGAGGCCACACATGACCTCAAGGCACAGGTTCCTCACCCCTGATCAAAAGGCAGGAAAAGCCCAACTTCCAAGCAGGCTATGTTCTAATTTGTATATGCACATACTTTTCTCTAAAAAATAAATATAACAAAAGTTTACCATTTCTTATTCTGTCTTTATTTACATTTTATTTACATTGAAGTGTTTTGTGGGGTTTTTTTGAGTTTCAATCAAAAATTTTGTAATTTAAACTTAAATATGCTATACTCTGAAAAAGAAGCGCCAGCACACTGAGTGGGCCCCTGTAGAAAATTTATAAGAGGAAAGGACAAAAATCTCACAAAGGTGAGAAGATATGGATGGGGGTTGTGATCTGTACTCTTAGAAGTAGTACCCACATTGGTGAGATCACAAATCAATTGGAACACTGAAGAAGAATACAAGGTATATAACTTATTATCTCTGGCCTCAAGGGGATTATCATTATCTAATGGAATAAGACAGGAAAAATTTAAAAAAGCAAATATTATAAACAAGGCTTATATAACAATACATGTCAACAGACTGCCATAAAGCAGCAGGTGATTTTAAATAGCACAGACCAGAAGTGTCATGAAGCTATGAGTTCTCCTGGCTGGAGGCACAGTCTAGGACAGACCAGACAGAAGATCTATTGTAAGGGGATATAGAGAAGTTAACTCAGAAAAGATAAGGAATAGAGCACAGAAGAGAACACTGCCCACCTGTAGCCACCAAGCTAGATACCCTGAAAAGTGCCTATGTGGTAGTAGAAGGAATGAGCAGAATTAACCCATTCATTTATAGGAAATAAAAATTCATAAAAGGAGACAAATGCATAAACTAAGCATAAGAAAAGGGGCATTAGAGACTTTTATGCAAGGAGGCAAATTTGACAACAAGGATGTCACTGAGGTTTGGTAGATTAGGACTTGTGACTGGAATATGGCTCTGAAACTATATGCTTTATGCAAAAGGAATAAGCTAGGTAAAAGGGGTGGGGGAGGGTTGGGTAAAATAGCATTGAATATAAAGAAGGTATACTTAAATGAGGAAATCTAGGACCTAGAGGGAGGAAGCAGAGAACATTAACAGGAAGATCAATAGGGGTGGAAACAGAAATAATATTGTCATTAGAGTCTACTATAGACCACCTGGCTGGAAAGAGGAAATAGATAAGAGTTTGGGAAGCAGATTACTAGTCTGGCACAAAAACATGATGTGGTTAGTGGCAAAGGATTTAAATTTTCAGTCATATTGCTATCTGCTGAAATTTTCTCTGTGGCAAAAACAGATTAGCTAATAATTTCTTGGCTTGCTTTAGTGATAATTTCATTCTTCACTATGTCTTCTGGGGTTGTTATGAGGATCAGAGGAGAATATTTTTTAAGATGCTTAGCACATCTTAGGTATTGTGCTAACATATTAGGTACTTAATGAGCACTTGTTTCCTTTCCCTTCCTTCAAAAAGCAGAAGAACCAATGACAAAAATGTGTATTTTGATAATTCAAATCAATACACATTATTAAGCACCTTCTATGTGCCAGACATGATATGAGGCAGTAGGGATACAAAGAGGGGGAAAATCTGTCTTCAAGGGGTTTATATTCTATTGCACAGAAACAATATGTTTATAGGTAAGTAACCATAAAACCTATAGGAGATAATAATTACATTGAACCTTGAAGGAAAATAGGGATTCCAATGAATAAAGGATGAAGTAATTTAAGGTACTAGGGGTATTAGGGAGCTCATGCAAAGGCACAGAGGCTGGAGATGGAATGGCGAGATTCATGGGAAATATCAAATAAACCAGTTGGACTGGGACATATGAGGCATGAGTGGTGGCATGGAATAGCTTGGAAAAAGTTGGCTGGGATGAAGGTTTAGAGGGCTTTAAATGCTAAACCAAAGAGTTTGTATTTTATGCTAGGAGAAATCCATGGAGGCT
The DNA here is from genome assembly GCA_028646575.1 of Pseudocheirus occidentalis. Lineage (NCBI taxonomy): Eukaryota > Metazoa > Chordata > Mammalia > Diprotodontia > Pseudocheiridae > Pseudocheirus > Pseudocheirus occidentalis. The sequence goes on along the minus strand of CM053594.1, from coordinate 289,750,954 downwards.
TCCTGATATGACCAGACTACATTTTATGAAAATCAATTTAGAATCTGTACAAAGGACAGATTGGAGAGAATAGGATTATATGCAGGGAGGCCAATCAGAAGGCTACTGCAGACATTAATGAGGATTGTCATTGGAACAGAGGACTTGCAAAGAGGAAGAAGATGAGAGATATAAGACATTTTGTGGATGGAGAGTCAATAAGATTTTGCAAATGTTTAAATGCAGGGCCTGAACAAGAGTGAAGAGTCAGGGATAACTTGTAGATTCTGAACCTAGGTAGATGGAAAGATGCTGTTGCCCTTGACAGAAATAGAAAAGTTAAGGAGTCAGAGTGGCTTTGGGTAGAAAGATAGTGAGCAATGTTTTGGACATGTTGAGTTTTTAATGTCCATGGTGCTTCCAGATGGAGATGTACAGTAGGACAGAAACTTGGGGTGCAATTACACATGCAATGTATGTGGGAAAGGGAGAGGGTCATGGTTGTTGATTCTGCAAAGGAAATTATGAATGATTGTTCTGGGAAGAAGCAGGAGAGAGAAGTATCATTAATTCCCAAGGAGGGGGGAGTTATCTGGGAGATGAAGATGGTCACTAGTATGAAGTGCTGTAGAGAGGTCAAGGAGGATGAAGACTGAGAAAAGGTCTTCAGATTTGGCAGTTAAGAGGTTATTGGTGACCTTAGAATTAGTTTGTTAGTGATCTTTTGCTTATGCTATGATGACCATTGTAATACAAGGTGACCAAGTGTAATCTTCACACCGTGAGAATATTAGAACAAAACTTTTGTTGGTTATTGCAAATCCTCTATCATCAGGCATAGTATCATAGTCCCAGAGCCAAGGACCTTAGCACCTATCTAGTCTAACCCTCTTATTTTACAGATGAGTAAACTGAGGTACAGAGAGTTAAGTGAATTTCCTAAGGTCACAAAAGTAGTATTTATTCATAAGACGTAAAGTCTGAACTCAGGATCTATGACCAGAGCCAGTGGCTTTTTTCATTATTCCTCATGTCATATTAAACTAGTACTCAATAAATATTTGTTGAAAGAGAGTCAGACCAAGTCTAACTTTGCCAGGACTCAGGGGGCCAGATGGCATTGTGTGTAGATGACACAGCAAGCAGAGGCAGGTTTATCTAACCAGTACTCATATTTGTGCCCACTCCACGATCTTAAACTCTGCAATTCTCCTCCCTGATCATTGGCTGCTGTCCTCTCTCCCTCTGGCTCCTTTTAAACCCCTGTGTTCTCACTGCACACTTCAGTCCCTTCATCACTGCCTGTCCTCCCAGGGTTCTAGCCCTGCTGTCTTAATCCCTGGGCCCACCAATTCAACATGACATTCTGTTCCACTCTCGATCCCCTCATGCCCTTGTGCCCTGCCAATCCTCAACCCAGGGGGTGCCTCTCTCATCTGCCTTCTCTGTTCCTGCTCAGGACTGTTCGATAAGGTCAGAGCAACAGGGCCAGCTGGTTCCACTACAAATTCATGTCATCTATTCTCAAATGGGCCCTCAATGCTGCATGATAATTCTCTTATTCTTCCCTGATTGATTCCCTATCAGGCTCCCTGCAGCAGCTACTCCAACACTCAATCCTGCTTTGCCCCTGACTCCCAGGCTCTCTCAGCAGAGGATCTTCCCTCTGTATCACCACCTGTCCCCTTTTTGGTTCTAATTGTTAAATTAGAGGTTCTTCTCCTTGCCAGAGCAAACCCTTCCACTTTGCCTGTGATCTCACATCCTCCAAAATCCTCTGGGCATTTGTCCCTTTGATTACTTCCTCTACTTTTCTCATGGTTAGTTTCTGTTTATCTGTTGGGATCCTTCCTCAAAGCCTACAAATATGCCCAGGTCCCAGCTCCTCATCCTTTAAAACCCCAATACCTTTTCATTTGATCTTTTCAAGCTATCAGCTTTTCTCCCCCACCCCAAGCCCCCAACTTTTAGTTGGCTAAAAAAGAAAGTGTGGTCTACCTACATTATTTCCTCCACAGCCTTGCCTCCCACTCAATTTAGACCCAGCCGGGAAGGACCCTGCTTACAGAATCTGCCCTATAATCCACCCTCCACACAGCTGACAAAATAATTCTCCTAAGGCACTTGTCTGACCATGCCACTCCCCTAGTTGAAAACCTTCAAGTGGCCTCTATAGAGAAAAGAAAACAGCAGCTAAATCACGGCATTTAAGGTCCCTTTCACCTGGTTCCAATCTACCTTTGCAGCCTAATCACATAACATTCTCCTTCACAAACAGGCTACCAGACTTTCCCTGAACCAATAGTCCATCCACTGTCCCTGTGCATTCACCTAATGCATTCAACCATACTAGGAGTGAGTTCTGTCTTCATCTCTATCTCCCAGAGGCCTTGTCTGCTCAGAGACTCAGATGCTATAGTCTTTATGACCTCTTCCTTGATTTTCCCAGTTGTTAAGGTTCGTTCCAACCTCATTTGTGTGTGTATACATAAATATGCTTATATATATGTACATATGTATGTATGTATATATATATGTGTATATACATACATATATCTATATCTGTCTATCTATCTATCTATCTATCTATCTATCTATCTATCTATCTATCTATCTATATCTTCCTACTAGAATGTAAGACCCCTGAGGGCAGGGACTGTTTGTTTTTTCTTTGTATCTCAGGTGCCTAGCAAAGTGTTCTGCATATAGCTAGTAATTAAAAGCTTGTTGAATTTAATGTCAAAAAAAAAAAAAGGAAAAACTTCTTCAGCTAGAACCATTGGGTGAAGTTTAGGGAGAGACATATTTCAGCTCAATTTAAAGAAAATTATTGTAATGATTAGAAATATATAAAAGTGGTATAACATGTAAGCAATGACCTCAATTTTTCAGGGTCAGTCCTATTATATCTCCTCTCAGGATTCCAGGATTACCTGAAGGATTTGTGGTTTTTTTCTCTTCTTCTACTGTAACCAACTCCTTCCAGAACTATGTTCCTCCCATTTGTTAAGGACTAAAGATCAAGACCCAAGTTCCTTTTAACCACTCAACACCAAAGAGCTTCTACAAAGGGATATTTACCTCAAAGATATAGCAAGAATAAAGAAGAAAAGTTTCTTCTGATGCCTCTAAAGGATACTTTCTCCTATACCATCTAGGTCTCCAGGGGAGTAGGCTCAAAAGTTGGTTCAGTTCTTGCATGGCATTGGCGTCACAAAGTTTATGCCCAGATGTGGCATTAGTGTTAAGCAAAACTTTCTGATGGGCTGGGGTCTTTGCTCTTTGGGTCATTGATATTGATTGTTCCAAGTAATGGAAAAGGATAAACAAGGCCAAGGACCCAGGGCTCTGCTTCTTGGGTGTCACATGAACTCAAACATATCCTTTATCATATATTCTCTTCTCTGATGCTATGAGAAAAAAGAGTCATGGAGGTCCCCCAGACACCAATGTAAACAAGAGAGAGCTCAAACTTACAGGCCTTTTTGAAGATGTTGACAGTTCTGGCCACACAGCCAGTCAAAACCAAGCTCTTCCCAACCATGTGGGGAGCCAGTCATAAGCAGCGATGAATGTCTATGAATGTCTTCTCCCATCAAGGTTCTCCCTGAGGTTATCTCCTATGGAGTTCTCTACATGGGTAGGTTGCATTGGTTGAGTAAGCTGATGGAGGTCTGTACCTTCTCAAACTCCTCCCAAAACCCTCCTTTTACAGAGAGTTCAGAACTTTCTAGTACACTCTCCATTTTCCATCAGCAATTCTACTTGGTTTTTGACTCTATGGAACAGCATACCTCTGGTGTGCACCCCCATCCCATTTTGTGCATTGTCTTCCTCCCCGCCCCCACACTCATTAGACTATGAGCTCCTTGAGGGCAGGAACTATCTTTTTTTTTCTTATTTGTGTTCCTAGTGCTTAGCTGGCTTACAGTTTAGCTGACAGTGGCCTAGCAATAGTAGGTGCTTAATAAACATTTATTGAATTTAATTGAATTGCAACAGACATCCTTCATGGCTTCTGCCCTTAAGATTCAGATCAGATACTACCTCCTAGGGGAGCCCTTTTCCAATCTCCCTCCCTCAGTGGTTTCTTTCTCTTCAAATTACCTCATATTTATTTCTGCCCAACCTCCATACACCCCCCTCTCCCCGACAATGTAAGCTCCTTAAGAGCAGGGACTGTTTCCTTTTTTGTTTTTTTATCTCCAGAGTTTAGAATAGTGACTTATACATAGTAGATACTTTTTTTTTCCTAATTGAACTAAAAAAAAAGAGCAAACAAAAGAGGGAAAATATGGTCTTACTTCCCATGTAAGTTACATAGTCATGGAATTAAAATTACGCAATGTTTCTTGCTTGAGTTACTTCTCAAAAAAATGAGATTTAATAGGGATAAATGTAAAAACCTACAACTAAATTAAGAAGCCAGTGCATAAGTACAGGATATGGGAAATGCGGTCAAGGTAGCAGCTCATACAATAAAAATCTCTGAGTTTTAGTTTTAGCTCAAAATGAGTCAGTAATTTGATATGACAATGAAAAGAGTGAATACAGCCTTTAGATGAATTATCAGAGGCATAGTGTCCATAGTGTCCAGAATAAGGAAGCTGTTAGTCTTACTGTGTGCTCTGCTTTAAGTCAGAACACATTTGGAATATTGACTTCAGTTCTGGGGAGTACATTTTTGGAAGAATGTCGAGAAGTTGGAAAGAAAAGAGTTTCCAGGATGATAAGAAGACTGGAGCTAAGCCCTAGGATGAACACGTGAAGGAAGTGGGGATATTTAAGCTGAAAGAAAAATTATTCTTGAGAGACATGATAAATGTTTCAGTTATTTCAAGGATTATTTTATAGAGGAAGGAGTAGATTTATTTAAGTTGTCCCTGGAGGACAAAATGAAGGACAGTAGATGGAAGTTTTAGAGAAACTCAGTATAGTGAGAAACTTCCCAACAATCAAGAGTTGTCCAAGAGTGGAACAGACACGAGAGTCAGTGAGTTCCCATCATTAGAGGTCTTCAAGCAAAGACTCAGGTAACTAGGTGGTGCTGTGGTATATGGAATACCAGGCTTCGAGTCAGGAAGACACATCTCACTGAGTTCAAATTTGGCCTCAGTTACGGATTACCTGTGTGACCCTGGGCAAGTCATTTAACCCTGTTGAGCTTGGTTTCCTCATCTGTAAAATAAGCTGGAGAAGGAAATGGCAAACCACTCTTTGCCAAGAAAGCCCCAAAGGGGGTCGTGGAGAGTCAGCCACGATTGAAGAACAACATATCCACAAAATCAAAGACTCAATGATCATTTGCCAAGCAAGTTGATCTTTGAAATCCCTTAAAACTCTGAGAGTCTTTGCTTCTGTATTCAAGGATGAGATCATCTGGGGCACAATTAAAAGTTTACACACATTCACTGTAAGTAACTTTCTTTCCTACTACAGCTACTTTAAAGATAGAGTGCCTTTAATTATTCTCTTTCATGATAACTATGAGTTTCAGCCTCTTCCAGGCTTCTAACACAAATGTCTGGCACTGGATTTTTTTTTATTCTGACATTTTCGATGTCTTTGTGCCTCTCCCATCCTGTCCCAGGCACTCACAGAGTATACTGGAGGTGAATGCAGGATTTCTGTCCTGTCCTTGATACTCCTTCTACAGATTCTCTGCTTCTAGATCATAGGTCATAGGACTTAGCACTAGAAGGAAAGTTTAAGATGTTTAGTTCAACCCAATAATTTAAAATAAAGAAACTAAGATACCCCGGGAGATGAAGTGACTTGACCATGGTTATGCAGGTAATAAGGCAGATTAGTAAAGATCTAAACCCAACTTCTTTGATTCTAAACCTACTCCTCATTTTCCTCTATGTCTTGAAGATCTGTGGCCTTTTCCCTTTATGAAAGTCTATGAAAAGGGGAATTATGCTACATTGAAATTTGTTTTTAAAAAGTTAAGATTTGCTCTAGGCTGAGGTTTTTCTAACTCTGAGCCCTTTAACAGAGAACAGCCTGTAACAGAAAATAGAGGTATCTAATCTTGTTTTAGTGATGACTGATGCAAATTAGATCATTTGGTTCAAATTAGAAACATCAGCTCTAAGCTTCAAAAGGCAATGAGATAAAGTTATTAGTTTTAGAGAGGCAGTCAGGTGGATGAAAATCTTTTCCTGATTGGAAAAGATCAGTCATGGGATTTGCTAGTACAAAACATAACAATCACAATAACCAAAATAAAAAATAATAATAACATACTTATATGTAGCTTTCTGGTTTAGAAGCCCCCCCTCCTTTTTCTTTTTTTTACAACAACCCAGCAAAGGAAACAGTTCAAACATTATTATCATTTCACACATGTATAAAATGAGGCTTGCAGAGTGAGAGTCTGATTCAGACCAGACTCTAGGATCCTGTGATTCCATTGCTGACGGCCATACAACTGAACCCGTGTCTTCTGACTCCTGTATATGAGAGATATTTCAGATCATTGTTGTTCACTCATTTTCACATGGATTTGACTCTTTGTGAACCCATTTGGGGTTTTCTTGGCAAAGATACTGGAGTGGTTTGCTATTTCCTTCCCCAGTTCATTTTACAGATGAGGAAGTCAAGGCAAACAAGGTTAAATGACTTGCCCAGGGTCATACAACTAGTAAGGGCATGAGACCAGATTTGAACCCAGGAGGGTGATCTATGTGGATCTGGAAGGCTCCTCAGAGGTCAGCTAGTCCAACCCACTCTTGCAGAAGATGGGCTGAAGTTGAGAAAAGCCAGTGACTTGCCTGAGATCACACAGGTAACCATAATCTTGTCTGTGCTCCTTACCGGAAAAGAAAGAAGAGAGAACAAACTTGGTTATTATCTGAGTGCAGAGAGAAGCCTTCTAACAGATTTCCTGTGATCACAGCAAGAGCATCCATAGATAGGATTCTCTATTAGAAAAAAAAATTTCAGGGGAGTTTAGCTATTAGGAAAAAAAGTTGTTGAGTCGTTCCAGACTGTCTGTGGCCCCATTTAGGGTTTTCTTGGCAAAGATACTGGAGTGGTTGCCATTTCCTTCTCCAGCTCCTTTTACAGATAAGAAAACTGAGGCCAACAGGGTTAAATGACTTCCCCAGGGTCACACAGCTAGTGTCTGAGACCAGATTTGAACTCATGAAGATGAGTCTTCACCTGGTGCATAGAGCCGGCAAAATGGAGATCATCTAGTCTAAACTCCTCTTTTTTTACAAATTCAAATCAATTTGTAACCAGCAGAAGTTATTGTTGGCCACTTGCCTAATTCTACCTAATTTACCAACAAAGACGAGGACCACTGTCTGTGCCATATCTGCCCTAGTAATCCATGGAACACCTGAGAGTTCTAAGGAAAACATAGAGTCCCCCTCTCCCTCAGAGCCAGTGACCTCTATTTCCCATTTTTTTGGATTGCAATGCTAGCCTCATTAGTCTAAAGATGTGGTCTGTGTTTAAATAGCAACTATCTCTGGTCTCAGCGCCCAAACACTGGGAAAACTCTGCCATCTTCTCTTCATGATGTCTTGAAATAGACCCCAAACACATGAGCATGCCATAATGAAGTCAATCATACGAGCAACATTTGGCTGTATATAGTTCTTTACCCATGCCCATAGAAGCAAAAAGAATAAAATCAAATATGTTGAAGCAAGTACCATGTGGGCTAACATGTCTATAGCTTCTTCCAAATCCAGACAGCCCTTGACCAGTCAGTGTAAGTGTGATCAACCCCAGGAGTTTCAGGGACACAATTCAGACAGGGACCCATTAACTATTACTCTTGGGAACTAGCAAATTTCCTCAGTGCCATTCCACTCCTGCTGGCCTCTTGGTGAGTTAACATCCAATCAGTTAAATTAACTCAGGATGCTTCCTCCATGGGCTCTTTTTCCACATTCACCATTCCGTCCCTGTCTGATAACTCTGCTCCTTATTTCTGCTTATTCTACTGTTCAGTTGGTTCATTGGTTGGTTAGAGAAGACCCAGATCACTGCACATGAGTTTGACATTGATTGTGGAGTGGGGGAGTGGGAGAGTGGGGGAGTGGGGAAATGGAGAAAGATTCCTCCAGTGCCTAGCAATCCCTTCTCATCCTTGAATTTCCTATACCTCTGCCTCCTAGGTAAATTCCAAAAGGCATGGGCAGATAAGCTCTACCACATGAAGTCTAGACAATTTAATCTGAAGAAAGCATAGGAGTCTGAAAGAGGCAGCTTAAGCAATCAAGGCAAAGAAAGGGCTTTTTTAGAAAGATATCCTTAAAAAAAGACTTCTTAAGGTTGGGAAGAGAAAAGATGAGAAGCAATGTAATTGAAATTTATAAAATCTCCGAAATACCTTCATTCTGTGATCCTGTCCTCCAATCTATACCTCTGAGCAGGACTTCCAGCTCTCATTCTGTGGCGTTGGAGCTCTAATCAGTAAGTGTTCCCCACTTCTAGCTAAGACCCAGAGCTCCCACACTGCTGCTGTCCAACTGTCTTCATGCCTTTTGGACACCATCTCTTCTATCACCTTCCACATCTAGTTCTGAAAAGACTAACAAATCATCACTACCCTTCTTGGAAAGATCATGTTAAGAAATTTTCCTATAATTCTACTCATAATTCCTAGGACTTTTCTGATACAAACATCCTTCCCTACTGTGTGTGTGTGTGTGTGTGTGTGTGTGTGTGTGTGTGTATTGTCTTCCCCTAGTAGTATGGAAGCTCTTTGGTGTTTTTGGTCATTTGACTTTTGATTTGGCATGGTTCCTAACTCTTAGTGAACTCTTAATAAATGTTTTTTCATTCATCCATTCATGAAAGGTATAAGTAAGGTAGTAATACTAGTATATATTTCTAAACTACATTAGAATTATGGTGCACTTTCTTGTACAATAATTTATAGACTTAGTTCACCAAATCCTAGAGCAAACATCATAAAAAAGGGGGAATATCAGACTTAGATGGGCTCCTAGATTGCACCTCGACCAATTTTTTCATCAATTCCCCTCCTCGCCACCTGGAGGCTTGAGCATTTTCAGACCAAGAGAGTGGAGTGGGGGGGAGGGATGCCTTAAGCTTTTTGGTGAGAGATTGAAAATATTTATGGGTTCAAGAAATATTTATAGAAATTCAGGAATGACAGATCCATAATCAGATCGGTTATTAAAGGGAATATCCTTAAATTTTTGAGACTGAAGTCATATAGCCAGAGACCTTATTACCCTTATTTGTCCTTTGGTACCATTGTGAAAGACAAACGTTGATTTGATCCCCTGTGGCAATTCTGATGTTTTTGTGTAATTAGCACAAATCATAATTTCAATAAGAATCTTAACAAAAGGAAATTTCAAGAGCTTGACCTCAATTTGGCTTAGCTTCCATTTTGGAAAGACCTTTGAATTTGAAGTTATTAAACCTGAGCCCAAAGTCTAGTTATGTTGCTGTGGGACTTCAGCCAAGTCATTGCATCTTTCTGAGAGGTGGTTCAGTGGGTAGAGCCCTGGGCCTGGTGTCAGGAAGACTTGATTTCAAATCTGTCCTCATACTCTTATTAGCTGTGTGACCCTGGGCAAGTCACTTAACCCTATTTGCATCAGTTTCCTCATCTTTAAGAGGAGCTGGTGAAGAAAAAGGCAAACCATTCCAGTGTTACCACCAAGAAAACCCCAAGTGGGGTTTCATATATAAGTGAAATGATTGAACAACAATAACAAGAAAATGGAATCACACTCTCCAACTCATTGTGTTGTCATAATGCATTTTAAGGCATAAAATACCACATATAAGTAGGTTTGTGATTTTTGTCTCTCTATGTGATAGTGCAGCTTAAGAATACAAAGGTCTCCCACTGCATCCAGGGCATCTCCAGTCATCCAGATGAATACCTTGACAATAGATCCAAATGGCTCCAGAACAGATAGTGAAGCTGGTGACTGTACTGCTTTGCCTCATTTAAATTCAATTCTCTTGCAAGTCTTGACCTCAGCTTCCTAATGTCATTGGTCCTCTTCCAGAATGAAGGACAGACAACAATCTAATTGCTCTAATTATGCAAAAGTTATTTATTTCACCTGATCAAGTCAATCAAAATTATTCATTACCCAGTGGTAGTAAAATGGCCCTGAGATTATCAGACTGAAGGGATATATCAGTTTACTTTTGTCATCTAGACTCAGTCCATATCTAAGGGAATGAAATACTTTCTAAATGGCACAATATTTAAAATTTTCACTGAAAAGTTCTATTTGAGTTTCCTTGACCTAATTCACATTTGGAGTAGGAACTTTTAGTAATAGAATGCAGCATTTGCATTACCTAACAGGCATATAATTATGCCAACATTCTAAAAATGAAGCAAAAAAAAGCTCTAAGACAACCTAAGCTATTCTCAGCCTCTATGTGCTTGCCAATGAACACGTGTGTATACATTTATATGTCAAAATGGTGGGCTTTAGCACAAGTGCTACAGGTATTTTGTTTTCACTAGTTTTACACTTTTTACTCTTGGGAGAGTTAATTACAAACAATTTAATTAAGATGTCTTACTCATTAATGTTCTAGTAGCTTAGCAAGTTTGGGTTAGCTCAGCAGGTTGCAAAGGTTTAATTTTATCAGTTATCTTCCCATTAACTCATACAGCATCAGTACTGTGCTTGTTTTCCTCCTTCCCTGCCTGGGGTATCTAGATAGTTTAAAATATCATTAAGACTAAGAATTCAGGAAGAACTCTATTTTCGGGTTGCCACCTGGTCCTAATCAGACCTGGCTTTCCATTTCAGATCTTAGAAAACAAGATCAAAAGATATTTGTGTTCATTCCTTCCCAATAGGACCATCCTAACAGAACCAGTCAATCATCTTTTCCTATATTATAAAAATGTTCAAATCTAGATTCCCATGAGTATTAGGAGAAGTATAGTTTACAATTTCTTGGCTACTTAGGAGGTGAGATGTTGAATACTGTGATTAAAGGAGACCATAATAAATGTCTTCAGTGTTGCTGTTAGTCATTTCGGTTGTGTCCAACTTTTTGTGACCCCATTTGAAGTTTTACTGGCAAAGGTATTAGAGTAGTTTGCTATTTCCTTCTCCAGCTCATTTTACAGATGAGGAAACTGAGGCAGAGTTAAATGACTTGCCAGGATCACACAGCTGAGGCCAAATTTGAACTCAGGAATATTAGCTTTCCTGACTCCAGGCCAAGCATGCTATCCACTGAACCACCTAACTGCCCCTAATGTCCACAAGTACAAAAGAGCAATTAGCTATTTAATGAAGTATACATTTATTTATATTTTAATTCTTAGAGGTACTTTTAGTTTAAGTCATATTTTATACCTCAACACAAGGGCTTTAATTTGAAAGCACTAGCACTGTCCACTTGTTTATGAAACACACAGATCAAGAAACTCAAATGTTTTTGTTAAATTCAACTTCATTAATTGACCCTCGTGACTTATAATCTGGCACAATATATTGGCAAACAAATAATTAGCTTAAAGAGCAGGCAAAGAAGAATCTGTGAATTGTTAAATTTTTCTTTCTCTCATTGTAAATGAGTTATGTATTCTATATTTAATCAAAACGTGCTAATGTCTACTAGTTTTGACCCATTCCTCTGAACATCTGTAGATGTACAAGTTCTAGCTTGTAATCATTAGTTCATTTTGGAAGATGAAAGCACTAGATCAACTGAGAACTAGAATTCATGATCTTGAGGTAATTCTTTCCATTTATTTTTTTACCAAGCAGATCATTAGCATAGTTCCCATACTGGCCAGTCATTTGGAATCCAGTGGAATCTGATCTGGAAACTATAATTTAAACTATTATGATTGTAGAAGGGGAAATCAATGAAGAGCAAACACCAGTCTGAGAGATAACTTTAACAAACTCTTGTTAGTCACAAGAGAGGGAGGAAAACAGCCTCTAACAAGGACAGCCTGAGGGTGTGGCCTCTAGGTCCCCATAGCACTGGGGAAGGTGGACTAGGGAAAGTGTCTACAATCCACTTAAAATCCCAGAGCCCCTCAAAGCTCCCTCAAGCATTTATCATTTGAGACAAATTGCCAATATGACAACAATGGGAGACTCTCCTCTTATCTACAGGATCAGTAAAGTGATGGTATTTTAAAAATTACTTAATAAGGAGGGAAGAAGGAAGAAGACAAAAACAAGAAAATTAGTCTTTAAGGCAAGATGCTACCATTCCAGCAGGAGACTGAAAAGAGCTAATGCCTAATCTCTGACTTTATTAGTCTTCATGTGCTTGCAACCTGGGGAAACAGAGCCATATTATTCAAACCATACTACAAACTCACAGAGATATTTGCTTTTTACTTGCAATGTAATTACATGGCTAGTGCAAACTGAATAAGGGGTAGCAAGGTGGTACAGCGAATGGAGCTGTGGGCCTGGAGTCACAAAGACCCAAGTTTAAATGTGACCTCAGATACTTACTAGCTAGGTGACTCTGGGCAAGTCACTTAACCCTGTTTGCCTCAGTTTCCTCATATGTAAAATGAGCTAAAGGAAATGGCAAGCTGTTTCAGTATCCTTACCAAGAAAACCCCAAATGGGGTCATGAAGAGTCAGATGTGTTTGAAACAACTGAACAATAACAACATAAACTGAATAAAGCATGCAGTGTGTATACATATACACACACATCCCTATATTTATGTATATTTATTTATACAACACATGCAAATACAAAATAAGAGGAAAAATCACTTTATTGAGGTTAGGGACATTTCTCCATTTTTTTGGTCTTCATTTCTCCAGTGACCAGCACCATGCCTTGCACATAGGTGGCACTTAATAAATACTCATTTTATTAAATTGTTTGCTTTTACCAAAAGAGAACATGCCCATTTTTCATTGTCATGAGCCCATATAGAAGAAAAGGAAAATAAAATTAATAAACTTAGAGATTCCAAATTATGAGTTATGGTCTAAGAGTGGTACATACATTTACATGCAGGGACTGTATCAGGACCCTCAATCCAGGCCTCCTTCCACTACAATTCACGTGATTATATGAGTTGTTTTAACAAAACAAAAACCTCTATATACCATTGAGAATTTTTCAAATATATACCTCCTTTATGTCTTTCAAATATTTCAAGTCAGCTAGTGTTCCTATCCATTGAAAATAAGATCATAGATACCCAACATAAAATTAGCAATGATGCCCTTTCTTGTTCAATAAAGAACTAGATTGACTGTGATGGGCAAGGGTCTCAAATTCTACTTTCACTACATGGATTTATCCAGACAGTTTGATCCTATTAAATTTTAATAAGATAGAATTTAGGTCATGGAAACTAAAATTAGGGCTCCTTTTCTTATTCAGTTCCTTATGAGCACCTTTATAAAAGCCACTCTTCTCAAATACTTTAGAATCAAAAAGCAAATGCAGAGAGCTGCTGCTGCTTACAAAAACCCTCTGAGAAAACAATGATTTCTGCAGCTGAGAAAGAAGATGGAAATGAGCAACATTTTTTGGTGCAATGCTGTGATTTTGTAGCATAAAGCTGTATTTTCTGGCGGTGAAATGCAGAGCCTGGATCAGTTATGTGAAGACATGAGTTCCCCCACAGGATTCTGGGAAACGACAACTGGTAAGTACCCACTGCCTGTGGAGGCGTGGCTCTGAAACAGTGACCATTGTAAAATGCCTTCAGAACCAAAGTGGGTGAAAATAAGGTCCTGTCATTTTCTTTCCTATAGCTTTCTGATAGTTCCTCTGAATGGTGGGCAGTCTTTAAAAATGGCTGAGCCTCAATGCCAGCTCATTTATTTTAGCTCTACCTGTTAGGGTCTGTACTCAATGGTTGATAGTGGGAGAATGAGGATGGGGGTGAGGAAGAGGCTGAGTTCTATCTATCCACAGACTTTGGAGTGAAAGAACAAATTCCTACATATATTCCAGCCACTAAAGGTTCTTGGCAAACAGACACAGCAGCATCAACTGGTGGTCCCTATGTCAAAGATGCCAGAGTCTGATGATGCCTGGGTTAGCCTGCTGAATGACTGAAAAATCATGTTTGCCTTAATATGTTGCTGAATTGCCAGCATTCAGATTTCTAGAGCCTTGTAAACAAAAAGTTCTATGCCCATTGCCATATAGGCCAGACAAACTCTCATGCCGCTTGCCCAGTAGCTTCGGCTTCTTATTCTCCTACTCCCAGAATTCAAATCATCCTGTAAACCACCTGGTAAATTAATTATACCTTGTTCTCTGGGGTCAAATGACCAAGTCAACGGATGCTCAGTAAGCAGTTATTTTGTGTCCAGCATCACCTTAGGTGCAGTAAGGATTATGAAAGGGGTGCAGCATTCCTGGAGAATGTACATTTTGCTGACAACCTTGCAATCTTTTGTTAATTTGGGAATGAAGGCAGAATCTTGTGAGACAGCATGGTATAATGGGAAACATACTAGACTGGAAGTCTACCACCTAACTCCTAGTTCTTTCATTACTTCTGTATGACTGTGGGCAAATCATTTACTATCTCTGGGTCTCAGTTTCCTCAGATGAAATGGTCGAACTGAAGGGTCCCTAAAGTCCCTTCCATTTCTGACAATCTTGAGCCTGTAACTCTTAGGGCACAAAGCATGTTTCTCTCTAGCTCCCATTTAGCCACAAAAGAAGCCTTTATTTTAAACTCTCTTGTATTTCCTTTGCTGGGTAATCTAATTTAAATGCAAGGAAGTCTGGCATGTTGTAAATGCTAGCTGGCAATCTAAGCGCATTTTCATTGACTTCATAGGATTCTTTGCCTCCCTCAAATATTTTGGATACAGAGAAGATGGCACAGTCTCTCCAGTCAGTGCTAATGATGAGCAGAACGCCATAATGGGGAGCATGCTGCGTACAGATAGAGAGAAGTAATGTAAATGAACACGAGCCTCCCAAAATGGATGCCGCTTCCAAAGCTGCGAGGCTGGCGACCGACGGCGAATGGCAAAGACTGTGACATCCAAGTGTCTGAGCTCCAGTCAAAGGCGATGGAGGCTGCCAATCGGAGACAATTAGCAAGCACGACTTCTCAATTGTGTTGACAGATGAGGGGAAAAAAATCAAATAGATGTGAGAACTGTGTTTATCCTGCTGCAGTGTTTTGCAATATTATGTCTATTGATTTGCTTTTTGTTTCTGAGTTATTGGGTGGATGGTGTGTCGTTCTGCCTATCAAACCAGGCAAGCTTGCCTTCACAGCTGCTTGTCAAGGGAGAATTTCTACACAAATCATCCAAACCAGTCTCACTGGGGACATTAGGCCAAAGATATTTTGTTATGATTTAATGAAAGGGGGGGGAAAACTATTATAGCATGTGGCTCGATTTTCCTTTCATAACAACTGGTTATAGCTTTTGCATTCTGCAGTGTGGTGTGGTGTGTTCCACTGTAATTGGTTCTGTAGGTGTTTCACCATCCAGTAAGTTAGACGGGGGTTGGGAGGAGATGTTGCTATTGTTTACTCTGATCTCTTGGCTTTTGTGTGTAAAATCTGCCCTCAAGAGACAGGGATGTGGAATGCACTACTGTGCACATGCACAGGAACCTTGCTTAAAATAATCATAATAAAAGACCCCCCTCCCCAAAAGCTCTGCATTTGTAGTCAAAGGTGGTGGTGGTTGTTTAGTCATATTTCGGTCTGTCTGACTCTCTGTGACTCCATTTGGGGTTTTCTTGGAAGAAATACGGGAGTGATTCGCTATTTCCTTCTCCAGCTCATTTTACTGATGAGGAAACTGAGGCAAACAGGGTTAAGTGTCTTGCCCAGAGTCACATAGCTAATAAGCATCTGAGGCCAGATTTGAACTCAGGAAGATGAATTCAGGCCTGGCACTCTATCCACTATGGCGCCACTTAGCTGGGTTCAAATCTTTGCTCCGCTACATACTAGGTATGTGATCTTGAGCAAAATACTTCCATTTTCATCTCTAAAATAAGTTGTCTGTGTTTATCTCTGAGTTCCTACTGGTTTGAAATCCGTGACTATGACCATGGTTTAATAAATAAAGTATGCTTCCTCATTCTTTGGTGAGGGTCCTCTAGGCTTGTATACCAGGGCTCTCTTGCTGTCCCATTGCCGCCCAGTGGTTCTCTACCTGGATATGCCTTTCCTGTTAGGTCTTCATGTTTTAAGCAAATTCCCAACACTATCTGTCCATTTAAAGAAAAAAAGGGGGGAAAATCAACTCTCCTATGTCTTATGCCTTCACAATTATGCTCTTTGCTAGGGAATTAATGAATGCTAATATTAACTGAAATAAAATGGATTTGGTTCCATTCATTTATTTGTTTGTTCTATTCATTTGTTGTTTGTCCTTGATTCTCAAAGAGGACCATGATATCAGGAAGGTGATGCCATGACTTGCAAATTAATTTGATTTAAGTGAGGAAGGTCTATTCATTTATTAATTTAATAATAATGATTAAGCACCTACCCTATGCATACTCCCTGTGGGGATACAAAAAAATATATAAGAACTCCTTCAAAGAGTTTATAGTTAAGTTAGGTAGATTAGATGTTGATGGAACTATAAAATCATCCAGATGTACAAATTTAATCTTCCCTATATTTTCTCATACAGTAGCAATTGTTGGAGAGTTTGCTAGTAGAGTTGTGACTTGGTCCATTCATTCTGGAAAGCAATTTGAAATTATAATCAAAATGTCACTAAACTGTGTATACCTATCAATACCACTACTAGACATAAGTACCATGTACACAAAAATATTTATAGTAGCACTTTTTGTGGCAGCAAAGAACTTAAAACTAAGGGCATACCAAACAGTTGGTAAGTGGCCAAATTACGGTATACAAATGTAATTTAATATTATTACACCCTAAGACAGTGGTTCTCAACCTTCCTAATGCCACAACCCTTTAATACTTGTATGTGGGCTAGGTATAGCTGCATGTGGGTGGACCTTCCTGGAGACGGATAGAAGAGCAGTGTCTTGGTTCCTAAGACCATCGGAAATATGTGTTTTACGATGGTCTTAGGCAACCCCCGTGAAAGGGTCAATCAACCCCCAAAGGGGTCACAACGCACAGGCTGAGAACCACTGCCCAAAGAGATGATGAGAGGGTTGACTTCAAAGAATCATTAGATTTGTATTCACTCATACAAAGTGGAGTGAGCAGAACCAAGACAACTATATTCATACAATGATCACAACATTATAAAGGAAAACAAGTTTGGAAAACTGGAGAACTGATCAGTGCAACGATGAATTTTGATTTTAGAAGCCGGATCATAAACCATACCTCTGCTCTATTGGAGGTGGGTGTAGGAGATGGAGAATTGATGGACAATGGCTGCAGAACAATGCATACATTTTCAAACATGATTATTACAAAACACATTTGCTTTGCTTGACTATTATTGTTGTAAGGGATAGCTTGTATTTGGAGAGAGGAGAGATTAGGGAGCAGTGAGGAGGGAGAGATAGTGATGACAAAAAGGTAGAGATTAGGAAAGAAAAAAGTATATATTAATTTTTTGTAATATGAAGAAGACAGAGAATGATTCATAAAGGCACAAAACATGGCAATGTTGGTACTGCCATATTACCTTCATGGATTCATGGCTTCTTGTACAACCCCCATTTTTTGTCTTGTTAATATACAGAAATGTTCACATTTGTTGATGATTTATGTAGAAGAGAATTCTATTCCACCCTACACAGGAGCATGGAAGAATAATTTCATACCATGCCAAGGTAAGGAATGTGTGTATAAATGGGAGTGTGGCAATCTCTCAAAAACAGAAAAGTGGAGCCTAATTTTACCACCCAGGTGAGGTTTGAGAAATAGGTGAAATCAGCATTAGTACAGAATATCTCTGTATTACCTTCCAATTTATGAGGCCTTCCAGTGTAGAAACTTCCTAAATTCCCAATCTGTCCCTGTAGCCTCTTCCCAAAAAAAGCTTGTTAAACTCATAAACTAATTCCAATGAATGTTTTGAGGTGAACTGTAGCTAATTATGTTTTTAGTCTATGAAATATTTATGTATGAATTAGGAATCTTGGCATCAATGCCTCAATCAAAAGGAACTATCAGTCAGGCCATTCTTTAAATCAAACTCTCCAATGGTTTTCCATTGCCTAAAGAATAAAGTCCAAGCTCTTAGTCTGGGCACTTAAGCACCCTGGACTCTATGACTCCAATTTACTTTTTCAAATTTATGTCACACAATGTATCATGATTCTCACCAAAATGGGTTACTATCTATTCCCTAAAAATGTACTTTCTCACCCCCATGTTTTTGCTTATATTGTCCCTTATTCTTAGAACTCTCCTTCCATTCTTTTCCCAAGAATTGTAATTTGAAAATCTACTCATCCTTAAATTTCCCTAATTCTCCTCAAATAGAAAGGATTCTTCTTTCCTGTGGGCTCCTGTAGGCAGTTATACTATAGGATAGATAGGTGAAAAAGAGAGAGAGAAAGAGAGACAGAGAGAGAGACACAGATGCAGGCAGAGAGAGAGAGACAGACAGAGACAGAGAGAGAGACACACACTGACGCAGAGAGAGACAGAGAGAGAGAGCAAGCGAGCATTTATTAAATGTTTACTATATGCCAGGCACTTATGGGCTCAGATGTGGGATACTAATATAAGCAAGCAAGCAAAATCTTGCCCTCGAGAAGTTTATATTCTAGTGAGGGGGGGAAACAACACATAGAGGGAAGCTGGACAGAAGGGGACAAAGTTAGAGATGACCAGCAGATGCTAGAGAGGCCAAGTTTCAGGCAAGCTCATCAGAGCCAAGTATCCAAAGGGCAAATTTGAGGATTCCAGTGAGAGAAGGGTTAGTATTACTTTAGGATCAGTGTGTGGGCAGCATGGAATGGAGAAAGTGCTGGAGTGTGAAATTTGCACTGGGATTCTGGAATTCTGGCTACTGCTGACTCTGTGTGACCCTGGGTGAGTCACTTAGCCTCGACAAATTTGAGACTTGAGCCTCAAGCTTTTGGTGACCTGTTCTACTTTTTTTGTTTCTTTTATTGGGCATAGATGGACTTTTCCATGAACTTAGGAGGTCTGGAGCCATTTAAAACCGTGGCTAACTGACCACTTTCTCCAACACACCCTTCACAGGGGGATGGACCCAAGCCATGCCTTGGCTTACCCAAAAGATCTGGACTTGAAAGAGTTTTCAAAAAGTACAGAGCTGGGTGGATGTGAAATGCCTGTTTAGCAGTCCTGGGAAGTTTTTCTTATGTTTTAATTATCAACCTCCTGGTATAGTATTACTGCAGTTTATTATTACTGTTTCATGTTTTAAGTCAGAGGTGAGGAACCTGTGGCATCAGGATCAGATGTCCTATCCAGGTCCTTGCGTGCAGCCTTTTCACTGGCTCCAAGTTTTACAGAACAAATCCTTTTATTAAGGGGATCTGTTCTGTGAAGTTTGGATTCAGTCAAAGGGCTGAACTTGAGGACCTGGAGACCACATGTGGCTTGGAGTCCACAGGTTCCCCACCCCTGTTTTAAGTATTTGTCACTGAGTATTTGTGAGTCTTTTGCATTTTAAGCATTTCTTTCAGTGGTGGAGGAATCAATCTACTTTATACATTGAGTACCTTCCTAGAAGGGGTCCTATAATTCCCTTTGAAGATACTCAAGACAGGAGTCAAACCTAAGCTTTGTTTAAGTGTTTGTCTCTAGAGATCTGCTTTGGGGTGGAAGTAAAATGAGCAAGAGACAATGAGAAAAAGTCTGAGCCCTCTCTTTAGAGGCCAGTCTTCTCCAAGCAAAGTTGTATGAATCAGGAACTGTGACCTCTTAGGTAAAATGGGCACCCTGTGGCAGCACATCTGCTACCGTTGTCAAATACTTTCTCTGTTCCAGATGATATAAATCTCTCATTGTGAAATTAGATCATCACACTGATAGAGGCATTTGAGGGGCAGAGAAGATCTTATACCTCCCTCACACACACACACACACACACACACACACACACACACATCCAGCTCACATCAGTCAATCTTGATCTATAAATAGCCCCTAATACTTGACTATGAGACCTTTACTCATCACAAAACAGTGACAGCATTAGTGATTGCCAGCATAGGGACGTGACAGACAAGGGTCCTTTCTTGTTCAGAGCAGACGGAATCACTAGAACAGAGAAAAGAATAAAACACAATCTTCTTTAACTTTTCAATTTACTCAACCTAGTTAAAATGCTTATCTTGGCAGCTCATTGGCACTCTATAAACTACTGATCACTCTTTATATGTGATACTAAGATCCTTAGATGAAAATCCAGGCTATTGTATTGTCCCTATGCTATTAAAATCCCTTTTAGCATGGTTCTCATGCTGCATTCACCAAAATGTTACATGTGTAGTCATTTTCAATGAGTCATTTATTTAATTCATCAATAATTTTTTCCCCTTCGCTTTGGGTGAAAAGCAAGTTAATCAGTGATGTGTCTCAGATGTTCCAGTGAGCCAATATATTATGTTGGTTGCACTCCAGAGTCACATTTGAATTTAAAGAAAGAGTGTGAGTCAGTCTTTCTTTAATAGTGTTTGTTCTCTTTTACGTTTATCAGCGCTGTTCTCAGAGCAGGTACAGAGCCAACATTTTCAGCCCTGTTACCATCTTCAACTCTCCAAGAAGACAAATGAGTTATAATGGTAACTGTGTGTCTTCTTTAAGAAGTGCTTCAGGAAATAAAGAAAAGCAAGAAAGAGAGAAAGAGAGTTTGAAAGAAAAGAAGGAAGGAAGGAAAGAGAGAGGAAGGGAGAGTGGAAGGAAGGAAGGAAGGAAAAGGGAGGGAGGGAAAGAGAAAGAAGGAAAAGAGAAAAAAGAATGAGAAACAGAAAGAAAACATAAAGAATAGAAAAGAAATTATGTCTCAATTTTTCTCAGTTTAATGCCATCCAAATGAAACTCTAGATATAAGTATAGTGTTATATTCAGCCAGGGGACTAATCAAGAAAATTCAAGAATATCAAAGCCATCTTCTAAAAATCCTTAGAAAGTCAGATAGGAGTTCTTAGATTTCAGAAATCAGGAACCCAGATAAACTCAAGTGAAAGCTTTATCACTTACACAGAACTCTTCTAGCCTTAAGTAATCTTTTAATGTTTTGGAGTTTTCTCCCTACATAGTTTTTTTTTACTCAAGAACAGTTCTTACTCATATTTGTTCACAAACATGAATTTCAGAAGCTGGAATCAATTTCTTACTTTGTTCATGTCACAAGGCAGCAAAAATAATCTTAAATTTGGATTCAGAAGATCTGGGTTCAAATCCTTCCTCTGATACTAGCCAGGTGACCCTGATCAAGTCACTTTACTTTTCTGGTCTACAGCTTACTCATTGGTAAAATGAAGAGCTTGATTAAATGGCCTCTAAGGTCTTTTCCAGCTCTAAATCTATGATCCTACTAAATGCTTCTTTGGGACTTCCTCATAAGAAGGCTGACCACCCAGTTCCCACATACCTACTTCAGTGAAACCCTGAAGTTAACATCAGATTGAATAATGATCAAAAAATCTAATGAGAAACTAAAATGACTTCTTTCATCCCCAAACCACAGAAAAATTCAGCCAGAAGCCCTGGGGAAACAGGAAAGCTCTTCTCTCCCACCCTATCTGCCCACACAAAGCCAATACCAGCAGAAGGTAGTCTTCTAGTGCTACCAGAGATGCATAGGGACATATGTTAGCCTGAAAGATTCTATGTTCAGAGGCAGCAAGAGTAGAAGACTCCCCCCCCCCAAAAAAAAGTCTCCAGGATGGTGAGAAAACTCCAGGATGGGGAAGTTGGAAGCCTCAGAAAGCAGAGGGCAGCAACCAATATGGTACTACTTCCAAAGCACTCAGACTTATATACCTCAGGCTCCAAGAGCCCTGAGGTTCCCAGTATTCTGTCCAGAAACGATAGAGGGCCATCAAAATCCAGCACTCTGAACTTCAAAGATGCTAGGTGGGGGTGGTGCTTAAAACCAGAAGATGAAGGCCAGTTAAGTTACCGAGCTGGTAACTTAAGGTAACCCAAGTAGGGTTGACCATCTTCTCCTCCACCTCCATCTCCCCACAACATCACAAGAAGGCAATGGAGCCCAGACTAGAACAAAGACCCATTTTAGGAACAAAAGTTAGAAAGAGGAGTAAATCCAAGAAAAAAGCAATCTGTACAAAAAAAAATAATAAATCTAGTAATCTCTCAAAAACAAACAACTCAATAATAATCTTTAAGAGAAGCATAAAGGAAAAACTGAATTTTCCAAAAGGCCTACATGAATACTTGGAAGAAACAAAGCAAGAAATGAAAATGAAATAAAAGTTCTCTAGGAAAGAACTGAGAGAACAAATGCTAGAAGGAGAAAATAGCAAATCTTACCTAAGAAATAACCTCCCTGAAAATTAGTATAGAGCAAATAGAAATCAATGATTCTGAGGTAGCAAGAAATATTAGAACAAAATCAAGTGATAGAAAAATAGAAGAAAATGTTTATCTCATATTTAAAAAAACCATTGATTTGAAAAAGAAGTCAAAGAGAAATACTCTAAGAATTGTTGGAATTTTTGAAAAGCTCGATTAAAAAAAAACCTGGACACTGTATTTTAGGAAATCATAAAAAAAACCAAAACTGTCCTGAGGTCCACTACTTATCTCTTTAAAGGTAACCCTATGGCAAGTCTCAGGAATATCAAAATACAAAGCTCCCATGTGAAAAAATAAATACCATAACTTTCCAATAAACAATGGTTCAAAGGAACAAAGAACTACATAGAGAAATAAAACACTTGGAAGTTATTACTATACGTAAGATATAGGCTTACAACCAAGAAAAACATAATAAAAATTGAATGTAAACAACTGAATATAAACCCACAGAGAAGAAAGTAGATATTTAATAGAAGAAAGAACTTTCAATAATTTTTTATGAAAAAGAAACACAAATCCAGAGAAACATGGAAAAGTAAAATTTATTTAAACAATTGGAAGAAGCTATGTCAGGGATTCCTAACTATTTTTTTTTCTTGTCATGACCCCTTTGGCAATGTGAAACCTAAGGAACACTTCTTAGAACAATTCTATTAAGCTTACAAAAGAAACCAATTATATTGAAATAGAGAGAAAATGTTTGCCCACCCAAGTTCATGGAACCCTGAAATCTATACATAGACCATTTGGGGGTTAAGAACCACTGACCTCTTTGATGAAGAATTGCTAATACTCTAGGGAAGGAAAGGACAGAGAAGAGATGAATGTTCCTTCAGAACTTGAATGTCTTCAAAGAGTATTAAGAGAGCTTAACAAGAAAAATAGAGGTCTAGGGAGTGAATTGGTTTTGATCTGAGGATTTGAAGAGGGAAAAGAGAAAGGATAGTAAAAGGTGTGGGAAGAAGGAAGAAAGGTGTAGATTTTTTTTCCTGAAAGATGAGGTATATGAGAAAAAAATGTGTTTACAAACATGAAGAAAGGAGAGTAGGGAGTGAGCATCATATGAAAGCATGCTTATCAGAAATGGACAATGAACACCTCCCCAACCACCTCACATTCCCCATTTGAATAGTTTGGTGTAAAAATACAAAAAACTCAATAGGGAAACCTATTGAGATTGAGGGGTGGGAAGGCAGCAAGGGGATGGGGGGAGGCAAGGTTAGGTTGGGGGTAATACTTATGGGGGAGTATATTACCAAGGAGGGAATAGTCATAAGCAAAATAATCTCCCTGATCCTCAACGAGAGATTAAAAAAAGAAAAAGAAAAGAACTAGAATTGAAGGCTACTGGAGAATAGCTGAACAAATTGTGATACATGAATGCTATAGGATTATTACTGTCCTGTGAGAAATAATGAGAGATGATATCAGAAAATTTTAGGCAGGATGAAGTGAAGTGAGTAGAACCAAGAGAACAATTTATATATGGATAACAATTTCAAGAAAAACAACTTTGAAAGACTTAGGAATTCTGATCCATGGGAAAAAACCCCCAACTCTGATCCATGCAGTAACTATGACTCCAGATTGATGAAATTTGTCTCCCATATTAGAAGAGAAATATAATACATGTGAGGTACATATATAATTTCCGGATATAGAATCAATTTTTCTTTACTATATTTATTACAAAGTTGGTCCCCACCCTCATACCCTTTTTTGTTTTTTTTTGTTGGGGTAAGGAGTTGGGGCAAGAAGGGGGTAGTTAGGGGTGGATAAGTGGCACAGTGAATGGGGCACTGGCCCTGGAATCAAGAGAACTTGAGTTCAAATCCAGCCTCAGACACCTAACACTAGTCATGTGACCTTGGGCAAGTCACTAAACCTCAATTGCCCTGCCTTCCCCCCTCCTAAAAAAAAAAGAAGGGGGTTAGTTAGCAATAATCATGCCAAAAACCAGGGAAGAGGTCTATCAAAAGTTTGTTGTTGTTGTTTTAAATGCACAGAAAAGAAGGAAGCTTCAAAGGAAATATAAACAGGATAGTTTTTCAAGTAGCACAGAATCTCATATACTTTTTAAATAAAAAAGCAAGTGGTATGACATAAACATACATGGTTTCAGATAGAACCCCTTTCTGTGTTCTGGTGTAAGTATGGAAATGCTCTCTCTTTTTCATTAAGTTCAGAATTTTTTAAAAAGAGAAAAAAGACTTCTTTGCACAGAAAGGAACTAAAATGTGACTGTATCACACAAAAGATCATTATGAGCAAGAAGTGCTCAAAACAGGTTTACTATGGAAGTGTTTCTGTGTGTATGTGTGTGTGTGCATGCACATCTATGTCTGTGTCTGTTTGTATGTTCTATGAACCACATAGAAACTTGGTCAGATGATCCCATTCAACTCTACTAATTAGGAACTTCTTATAATTCAGACGGGCTGAGTTGGCATTTTCTTTGATTAATGTTCTTTGAATAGATAAAGCACATGAGTAGTTAGAACAAGAGTCTAGGTTTGAAATACTTAAAAGAAAGTGTTTTCAAATATTCTCCAGCCTGTCATTAGTATGCTCCGTTGATTTTGATTATTCTGGCTTAACTGATTATTTCTCTCAAGGGTACCAGGGATATGGATTTTTCTTGGGGGGGGGGGGAGGAAGAGGTATGATTTTTTTTCTACAAGCATAGATGACAGCCTTTCTCCAATTTAGTAAATGGTCTTCAAGAGGTGCTTGGGCCAAAATATTCATCATACTACATCTAACTATTTGATAAACCTCTCTCATTTTAGGTAGCCTGGTCCTGAGAAAGTGAACATAGTCTATCACTGGCTTCCTATCAATAGCCTATTCAGCTAATTACGATGGGCCAGAGCTCCACTGAGATGGCCTTTAAGAAACCAATGGTTATTTTACGCCTTTCTCTTTCTTCTCTCTCTCTCTTTTTCTTCTTTCTTTCTCTCTTTTTATCTCTCTACCTCTCCCTCTGTCTCTCTTTGTCTTTTTTTCCCTCTCTGTTTCTTTGTCCCTTCCCCTTCCTCCTCTCTTTGTCCCCCTCCATTCCTCCCCTCTGCCTTTATCTCATCACCCACAAAAATGAAAAGGGTCCTACCCTCAGAAGCAATGCTATTAGAGGCTGTTCTAATAGGCACATAAGCTATCCAGCCAACCCTGAGTTTAAGTCTTAGGTTCCTGGCTTCTTCTGCTGCTTCTGTTTCTTAACCTGAGGACAGGTGACCAAACAGTAATGCTCAGATGAATATTTCCAGCTTTGGAGGCAAACTCGTTCTGTGAGTTCAAAAGGTCTGGTGCTCCTGATTCCCTCAGTCAGAGCTGAAGGAAAGCAGGAAGAGATTTGTGCCACTCACTTCCTTCTTGAAGAAGACAGCCATGAAAGGATGATAATCCAAAGCCTTGACTTGACTAAATAGAAAACTTAGGCCTTCTGAAGGAGTTTTCTTTCTTTCTTTCTTTCTTTTTCTTTCTTTCTTTCTTTCTTTCTTTCTTTCTTTCTTTCTTTCTTTCTTTCTTTCTTCCTTCCTTCCTTTCTTTCTTCATTCATTTAATTATTCATTCATTCATTTATTTATTTATTCATGAATTCATACATTTATTTATTTGTTTGTTTATTTGTTTATTTATTTATCTATCTATCTATAAATCATAGTTATTTTTTTTCAGTGTTCTTTCTTTAAAAAAAAACATTTATTTATTTACTTTTAGTTTACAACATTCAGTTCCACAAGCTTTTCAGTTCCAAATTTTCTCCCCCTTGCCCTCCATGGCAGCATGCAATCCAATATAGGTTCTACAAATGCCTTCACATTAAACATGAGTCAAGTTATAAAGAAAGATTATAACCATTGGAGTGAACGATGAGAAAGAAGGAATGAAACAAAACATAAAAGAGAGAGAGCAAGTAGTTTGCTTCAATCTCCGTTATTTTTAATTATTATACATATGTTATAGGTATTTTTAAGTTGGTTATGGAAGAAGAAAAAAGAACAAGCTAGATATGGCAGTTTAGGATTCACTAAACAGGAGATCCTCTGCATTTTGTGCCAATCCATACTCTTCTCCCAGTGAAATGATTGTCTGTTTTCGCTTGACTTGGTGATGATGAAGTCACTTCCCAAAGTTAGAAATTTAGAGGATGACTCACATTTGTCCATATAATACTAAACAAATATTGATTCTATCCGTTTTACTCTGGGGAAATAGGTGGTCTGGGTTATACCCAGAGGACATAGGGAGTCCTAGAAACCAAATCCTCCCTCCCCCAACCCCAAATAACCAGTTTTCCCCTTTTTCCTCATACCAACTGAATATTCCCCTGTCTTAACAAGATAAAATACCCCCAGAAGTGTTAAAGCCTCCAGCCATTTACAATATTGTTAATTGCTTTAACTAAATCCACACCTAATTGAGAAAAGGAAACAAAGATAGATAAAAGACTAAGAAGATGTCTTGGGTTAACACAGACCGATTCTTACATTCTTCTCTCTTCAGTTTTCCAAATGAATAAACTCAGAGAATTCAAAATTGGAAGGAAACTTCATTCTTCTAGTTTAGTTTTTACTTAGTGCATGATCCTTTCTACATAAATGAGCCCTTGAAGACTTCCCGGGAGGAGAACTCAGTCACTTCACATATGACCCATTCCCCTTTTGAAGAGCTCAAATTACTAGGAAGTCTCCCTTTACAAGGTGCGGAAACCTGTCTTTCTGTAACTTCCATTCTGTCCTTTGGAGCCAACCAAAACAAATTCTAAACCTTATTCCACATGACTATTTTTTAGATACTCAAAACTATTATACTTCTCTGTCTTCTATTCTCCAAGAAAGCCTTAATTTCTTCAATAGGAATTGTTTCCTTTGGCAGAGGTCACAGGCTAATCACCATCATCCTTGCCTTCCCCCAGCCCCTCAAGATGTTCTCCAACTTACCAAGGTCCTTTGTAAAGTACAGTAAGCAAATGCCCATGGTTATTGTCCTTTGTTCTCAAAGAGGACCAAAATGACACTATGGCAGAGAAATTACAATGCATCCAACTGTGGCTGATTAGACCAATACAAGCTCAGAATGCTCTACCCCAGGTAAGGTACAAATAATCCATGTGAACATTTGGGGTGGATTCTCTAAATCTGCAAATCTTGCATTCCATATGGTCAAATAAGGGCAAAGTTCAGAAAAAAGACTCTTGCTGCTCTCATTCTTCACACTATGCCTGTATCAATATGGGCTGAGAGAACATTAGCTATTTGGACTGCAACATTATGCTTCCTACAAGTCTACTCTAGACCTTTTCACAAAAAAAAAATGTAATTTGGCATGCTTTTCCAATGTTTACTCCGGAAGTTCATGCTCTGTAGGACTTTAGCTTTATCTCTGTTCAGTTCCCAATGCATTTGCTCCTTTGTTCTGGCTTTTCAGTATCTTTTTAGGTCCTGTCATCTACTATATCAACTCTCCCTCCTTGCTTTTTGTTATTCTTTCTTTTCCGTTTTTATTAATGGTGATTGCAGATTCCTCTGTTGCTGGTGTGCTAGGGATGTCATTCTTTCTATGCAATAAACACAAACCAAGGCTGGGATTTAGAGACTCATCTATAAACTGAAACTCTGGATGAGAAATCAGAGTCTCGTGAGTAACCTGGTTACTACTTAGATGACATCAGTAAATTTGGGTTTTCTACCTAAATAAATCAGCTGCATTAGCAAAGATATCTACTATTATCAGATCCTGTTTAGGAGTTTTTGCACTAGAGAATCACTATATTGAGGGTTTCTTGGGGGTCTGAAGGGGTACCCTACACTATTTTTACCTTATTAGTGTGCAGGAAAATTTTATCTCTTTTTAAATATTTTTAAATTACATGTAAAGAATCATTTTAAAAAATTTTGAGTTATAAATTCTCTTCTTCCCTCCCTCCCCTCCTCTCTCATTGAAAAGGCAAGCAATTTGATATAGGTTACACATGTGCAGTCATGCAAAACATAGATAATGTGTTTCTCAAAGTGAATTCTGCACCAGGGTTGATTGGTTGTTTGGTTTTGCCTTAAAATCTTGTTCCCTCAATCATCCAAGTCTTACAAAATGAAGCATAACCAGTACTACTTTTTTTAGATTGCTCATTTTTAGTCCATATATAATGTGTGAATCATGGCTAAGTCCTTGGCTCCTTTCAAAAACTGAACTCATTATCTTTTTTCCCCAAGCCATCACTTCTTCCTAATTTCTCCATTGCTATTGAGGGCACCACCATTCCCCCAGTTACCCAGGCTCACAGTTTAGGTGTCATCATTCACTCTTCACTCTCACTGACCCCTCCCTCTATACCCAATCAGTTGTTAAATCCTATCATTTCTTCCTTCATAAAATCTTCCAATTACATCCCCTTCTTTCTCCTGACACTGCCACCATCTTGTACAGGCTTCATCACCTCACACCTTGACTACTGAAGTAACTTGCTGATGGGTATCTCTGTCTTGGATATCTCCCTATCCAGGCTAGCTTTCTCTCAGCTTCAAATTGATCTTCTTGTAGCACATGCCACCGAGCTATTCAATAAACTCCAGTGTTTCCCTCTCCCCTCCAGAATCAAATAGAAGATCCTCTAGCATTTAAAACAATTAAAATTCTAGATCCTTTCTACCTTTCCAGTATTTTGTGCTTATTTCCCTCCAGCAACACTGATTTCCTTGCAGAAAACCTCAAAAAATATTTTTTCAGTCTCTTTTCTTCCTTTCAATCTTTTGCTTATGGCAGTTTTCACTGGCTATTTCTTATGCCTGAAATCCCCCCTCCCCCCACCGCCTTCATCTCTGCCTCCTAGCTTTCCTGGTTTCCTTCAAATCTCAGTTAAAATTGTGTTTTCTTCAAAAAGCCTTTGCCGGTCCTCTTTAATGTTAGTGCCTTCCTTCTGTCCTGTGTGTGGCTTGTAGGTTGTCTCTCCCATTAGGCTGAATTCCTTGAGAGAAGATATTGGTTTTGGCTTTTCTTTGTAGCCACTTAACCAGTGCTTGGCACATAGCAGGCATTTAATAAATGCTAGTTAACTGACTACAAAAGATTTCCCCTTCTTCATTTTTGCAAATTCTATCTATCCTTCAAGATATACCTTAAATACATCTCAAAATTATCTCTTCTGCAAAACCTTCCTTGATCAATTAATCAACAAGCACTTATTAAGATTCTTTCTTCCCCACTCTACCTTCCATACACCATCACATTTTTTAAAGAGTAATCAGCTAAGTATCACTCCTTCAAATCCTCCTGTAGACACTGGGAAAATAACTTACCCTGTCTGTGCCTCAGTTTCCTCAACTGTAAAATGGGGATAATAATAAGACCTATCTCACAAGACTATTGTGAGGATCAAATGAATTAACATATGAAAAGTGCTTTATGAAATCTAAAAGTCCTATATAAATGTTTGCTCTTATTAATAGTGATGATAATAATGACAGGATTGATGTGAGGAACAAATAAAATACTTGTAATGTGCTTAGCACAGTACCTGGAATCAAGTTGGCATTTAATAAACCCTTGTATTCTTTCCCCTTATTCATCTGAATTTACTTCGTCACTAACTGTAGCACCAATTCAATATTCACATCACCAACAGCAACTGTGAATATGCCAGTGTAGTGCCAATGCAATATTTACAGCACCCATGATCATGATAAAGATTGTGACTATAAGTATCACATGACATTGGATCACAAAATATACCAGTTTCTCCAGGTAGAACAGAAGTGAAACATTTATTTAGACGCCAAAAAACTAAATCTCCAAACCAGTAAGCCGATTTTATCATATTACCAAAGACATTAAGAAGCCATAATAACACTGAGAGCCACAGCATCCTTCAGTCTTCCCACAAATCAATAGAAGATCAATATTTACTCACAAACCTCTCTATCTCCTTAATGAGCATCCTCTCTCTCCCCCAATGTCTGGAGAGTTCTGACCAGCTCCCTGTGGGCTCTGCTTTCCCTCATCAAACTCCTCCTACCACAGGCTCCATGTGATTACATTCAGCCTATCAGGGGGCAGAGTTTACTTTTAAAGCAGGGGAGGTCTTCAAACTTCTTCCTAGGTCTCTTAAGGGTCAGGGAAGATCTTCAAATTCCTATTCCCATTACAGCTGGCATAGTGCTCAATCACAAAATATAACAGACTCTCCATAGAGAAGACAGAAGCAAAAAAATGTATTCAGACTCCAGAAAACCAAATCTTAAAACCAGAAAGTCAAATCCATCATAGTAGCAAAGAAGTTGTTATACCATAGCTCCAGAGAGAGTCATACCAGTCTTTAGCCTTCCCACAAACCAAAACTCAGAAGCCTAGCTATCTGCTTAGGTGTGTCTTCTCCTCCCTTGACCATCTAACTACTCTGAATCCAAGGTTCCTGTGGGCTCTGCTCTACCCTTCAGAAAACTCCTCCACCACAGGCTCCATGTGATTATATTCAGCCTATTAGGGGACGGGGAATATTTTCAAATCAGGGAAGATCTTCAAATTCCCTTAGGCTTATTAAGGGACATGGAAGATGTTCAAATTATCATTACCATTACACTAACCACTGTAGCACCAAAACAACATTTACAGCACCTACGGCAGCTATAAATATGCTGGTGTAATTCTAAATCACAAAATATATCAGACTGTCCACATGGAAGACAGAACCAAAGCATTTATTCAAACACCAGAAAGACAAATCTATCATAACAACAAAGAAATCTATACACAACAGCACTGCTATCCTCAAGCTATTCCCCTGCTAGGGCCTTCCCTTAAATGAACATTCATAGCTCACTGCCTGCCTTCTCTCTCCAACTCAGCCCTAACTACTCTAACCAACTTCCTCTCAGCTCTCCTCCACTCTTCTTGCTCCACCTTTCCTGCTTCACCTGTTCAGCAAGCTCCTCCTACAACAGGCATTGTGTGACTCAAATTCATGTGTATTAGGCTTCCACATGACTTCATGACTTAAGCAGGTCATATGGGCCTATTAATGGATGGGAAGGATCTTCCCATTTATATTACCATTATAAGCACTCATAAGATTCTTTGATATCAGATTATCACAGAATCTCAAAGTCAAGAGTTTGAAAGAAACCACAGAGGCCATCTAGTCCAGCCTTGACCTAAACAAAAATCCTCTTTAAAAATATCCCTGGAGTAGCTAGGTGGCACAGTGAATAGAGCATGGCCCTGGAGTCAGGAGGACCTGAGTTCAAATCTGGCCTCAGACACTTAACACAAAAACTAGCTGTATGACCTTGGTTAAGTCACTTAACCCCAATTGCCCTACCTTCCCCCCTCCAAAAAGCAAACAATAAAAGAAAAAAGAAAAAAATATCCCTGACCATTGGTCATTCACAGCCTTCTCTTGAAGACCTCTAGTGATACTTACTAGCTTCTAGATATAGCTCATGTTCCTTTTGAATGACTCTAATTCTCTCTTTAAAAATCTAGCCCCACCCCTACCACTTGACAGAAAGTGAGTTCTTAAAATGACTAGCCTAACTCTCTACCTTAAGATCTTTCTCCCCTGGTTCCCCCTACACGTTTACCTTGCCCCAGGCCCTAGAACAAACCCCGTTGCAAGGAAGGGGAAATGAAGTGACTCATAGATTGCTAAATTTTGCTTTAAATTTTGCTAAAGATTGCTTTATCTTTCTAATGCTATTTGCATTTAGGACTTATATCCCATTCCCACTAAAATTCTAATATCTAGACTCTGCCCTAATTCATTCAGATCATGCCCCCAGTTTGATACCTAGAGTCTCCATAACTGAGTCAGAGCTTGATCCCCACTCCATGTCCTACTTTCACCTTGTCTCTAATCCAGCTTTGTAAGATGGATAGTCTTTCTTGAATCTAGATCCTTGCCCTGAATGACTATGGTTAGATCCTGGATACCTGCTGCCAGACTTGCTAGATACCAAAAGCAACTTCCACTGTGGACTACTATTTTTAATATACCACCCAACTTTTCTCATGCTATGCTCCTCTAGAGCTCTCTTTGCTGCCTACTCTCAGAATGAATTTAAGAGAAGGTATTGTTTTGGGGATTTTCTGACTCTGACTACTTGACTGTCAACATCTCTGTCTATTATCTGTTGCCATATTCCCTTGGTGCCCTTCTGACCCCCCAAGAGTCTTATTTAAATATATTGCATCCTAACAGTTAGAGACCACAGAAAATGTCACCTGGTAAGATTAATTCTCAAATAAACTATGCAAACATAGACTGGGATGGAGAATGAATGACTGAATAAATGAAAAATCCAGTGCTTACCATGTGCCAAGAATTGAGCTAAGTACTCACCCTAATCTTAACCAGACTACCAGTAGAAAGAGGGAAGTGAGGAGACAAATAAAGGATCTGCCTCTAAACGGGATGGAGAAAAAGGAAGAAGAAAAGGGCATTAGCAGAAAGCCTGGGGGAATGAGGAGCTCCTTCTACAAGGGGATTAGCTGGAGGACATGGGGAGGGCTCCCGTATACTTTTCCACTCTTTACCCTGTGTCATCCAATAGGATCTGAAGTGAATCACTCTCAGAGGTCCCATCCACTCTCAAAATGTGAGAGGATCCTCATGGATCCTCTCCTCTCTATATATTCTCTTTCTTGCTGACTTCATCAGCTCCTGTGGGTTTAATGGTCAAATCTAGGGAGATGATTTCCAGATCTTTATATCCAGACCTAGTCATCCTCCTGAGCTCTAATACTGAATCACCATCTTTTGGATATCTAGACCAGGATTCCTATGGGCATCATAAATTCAATATTTCTAGAACATAACTTATTATCATTCCTTTCAAATCTACCTTTCTTCTGAACTTCTCTCTTTCTGTTGAGGGCACCATCATTCTACTAATCACTCAGCTTTACAACCTCACTGTCATCCTCAACTGCTCATTCTCTCTCATCTCACATGTCTAATCAATTATCACATCTTGTCAAATCTAGAAATAAAACAGTCATAGTCACAGTTACTTGACAGGACCACTTGATGTGTTTTGGTAGTGCTGTCTATTCTCAAGGTCCTTACCATACCTGAGGTGGCCTATCTGGGACTAGTTACTGATATTTCATAAAGGTCTTTCATGATCTAGGCTCAAACTGCACTGGACTTTTCTCAGTGTTGATCTGCTTTAAATGAACAGCAGTTAACACTGTCAGATAGCCTCTCCTTCCCCTCTTCCCTTCCCCCTTTCCTTCCCTTCCCTTCCCTTCCATCTTCCCTTCTCTCTTCACTTCCTTCCCTTCCCTTCCCTTCCCTTCCCTTGCCTTCCCTTCCCCTCCCTCCCCTTCCTTTTTTCTCCTTCTCCTTCCCTTCTATCCTCTCTTTCCTATCTCTGTCTTCTCCTTCCCTTTCCTTCCCTTCCTTCCTTTTTCCTTCTCCTCTCTACACTATTTACCTCAGCTATCTCTACTCAGATAATTCCCAATTCTCTATTTTCAGACCCTGACTTTTTGTTCTGCATTTCCTATTGCTTGATAATTTGACCCCATATACTTTCTGGGCACCACACATGACTGCTCATAATTTTGATCCAACAAATGTAAGAATATTTCTAACAAATATTGCCATAATAAATGTTCATAATTTCCAAACCAAATGAAGCAAACAGTTTTCAAAATATAGAGACTCTAGGAGAGGACACACACACACAAAAATACAGTGTGACTCATGTCCTCAGGGAGCCCCAGTCTGACTGAAGTATTATATACATAGTAGTCATTTAATATTTGGTTGATTTCTAACCAAAATGGAAGCCCAGAAATGTTTCATCTCCTGAGAAAACCCAGAAAAATCTTGCTTGAGCATTTACAGTTGTTAAATATTTAGCTGAAAACAGATCAGAATCTTAACATCTTGTTTCTTTTAAACTGGACTATTAGCATCTTTCCAAGTTTGGCTCATCCTGTGAAGTATATAATGTTGCTATTCCTCACTGATTCTATCCTCTCAGGTAGAGTCAGGAGGCAAAGCTTGGAGAGGGATATAAAAGTCTCCGACCTCCCAGTCTGGTTAGAATTTGGGACAGATGATTTATTTAGTTCTGAGATCAAGATAGATATTATAATATGGTGCAAATTAGAACGAAGATACTAAATAATTTACGCTAATGCTCTGAGTTATAAAGATAACTGCCTCACTTTGCAACTGATATAAATTAAGGGAATATATTTAAATGTATATTTTAATCAATCAAGAAGGCTCCGTCTGCCAGCCGGTGTCAGATGCTAATGCACACCCTCAATGAAACGGTCTATTTATTAACTAATGGAATGCCAAGTGTCTGGCAAGAGACACTGAGTCCCTGCATTCAGACACCGAAACAGCTATAATATAGTGTTCTGGTTGCCGAGTATACTCCACAATATGAATGCAGTGCTCTACATAACTGAGAAATACAATTTATTGCCAGATTATCACAAGCTATGAGGCTTAATGCTGCAATTTAGCCAAGCTGTGAGGTCTGTGATGAGACTAAGAGAAATGGAGTGTCAGAAGTAAAAATACTAAATGGAAGGAAACTAGCTACTGAGAAAGAGAAATGGGAAATCGTCTGACTTTCCCTTGCCCTTAGTCACCCATTATTGACCAGTTTTTGGATGGGGCAGAATAAGCTATGAAATATCTTGATGTAGTTGAAGAAAAATATTTAACAAAATCTTGGAGACAGCAGTGACTCCCCTTAAGAAACCACTTCATAGTTTATAGCACCTCAAATCTAGTTTGGGAGCCTTACAACAACCCTAGGATATAATCAGGGCAGGTAGTAGTCTCTCTGTTTTACAAATGGAGAAACTGAGGCAAAGAGCAGTAAAGTAAATTATCCAGAGTTTCACAGCTAATTGTAAAGAGGATTTGAATCCAGGTTTTCTGACTCCAAGCTTCCAAGGTTGTTTCAGCTACACCACTGAATAATAATCATTTAACAGGATGTCTACCTTAGAGGCCACATAAGCACAACCCCTTTGTTATACAAATGAGGAGACTGCACTCAAAGGGAAATGACTAATCTAAGGTCATGCAAAGAATAAGTAACAGAGACATCAGGAGAACAACGTACAGAAAAACCAAAATAAGAGCTAAGCAAAGCTACAGGTCACAGAAAATCTAGGAGACGGAGACTAAACAAAGAAATGAAAGGGCATTCATGGCTCAGACAGCATGAAGAACAAGAAAAGAAGAGATTCAATGAGGAGAGCACCAGAATGAGAACAGCTCTAGAAATCCACAATCAGTGTCATTTCCCTACTAATCAAAATCCATTTTCTGAAGCTGTTTATTTTTCTGCTGTGACATCTCCCTCATTTGTCAGGGACGGAGGAAGGAAAGCAGCAGTGCTAGACAGCTTCAATGAGTCCCTTTCAAACGACTTTCCGGGTCTTTCTGTAGTTGTCGTTTGTTTTATTTGTAAGATGGAGCAGGAAGAACCTGAAGTCAGTCCTCCTAGAATCATTTCAAGCTTTCTGTGACACTGGTTTATTAAGGAGAATTCTCATCTCCAAAGGAATTACACTTGGTGTGGTAGGTTAATTTTTGTTGATCCTAAAGACATGAAATGCTTTAAATATGCTGGAGCATAATTAGGTGGAACACATTAGCTCTTGAGTACATAATGATATATTCTCAAAATGTAAATAGGACTCGACCTAAGTGAATCTCCTCTCTTCAATACTGGCAG
This sequence comes from Pseudocheirus occidentalis, assembly GCA_028646575.1. NCBI lineage: Eukaryota > Metazoa > Chordata > Mammalia > Diprotodontia > Pseudocheiridae > Pseudocheirus > Pseudocheirus occidentalis. The sequence continues at coordinate 289,714,828 of CM053594.1, read as the reverse complement.
CAAAGTACAATGGAAAAAGCTCTGTACTTGGGGTCAGAGAACCTAGGTTCAAATTCCAGTTCTGACAGTTTCTCTGTGACCTTGTGTAAGAACCTTTACCTCAGTTTCCCTATGTATAAAGGAAGAAAGTCGGAATAGGTGGCTTCTTGGGTCCTTTTCATCTCTAAATCTATGATTCTTATTTCACTTTTGCAGATACACTCCTTCGTGATGCAGATTGCAATCTGTCCATGCAGGAATGTGCTGGAGCTGTTTTGAACAGACTCAGGAGAACTAATTGTTATATTTTCAGTAAGCATTTAAACTTCCGAAAAATGGAAAATCATACAAATTAGAGCTGGATTTACTGTTTTTCAGATCTGATTGCTAAACTTTACCAGCACAACACTGCTGCCATACCTCAGGAGATGGTCTTGAAGAATTGTTGTGGTCGAAAAATTAATCACCTCCCACCAACCTGTATAAATGTCTTTGTTTTTTGGAAGGCAAGCATATAGTCACTGCACCACATTCAAAGTCTATGGAATTTGGTAGGAACTTCCCAGACTTGCACCCTACTTGCATTACTTCAAAGACTCAGAATCACCTTTACATCCACACATGATAGTAACATGTTAGTGGAAAAAAGCACAAGATCTAATTAATTGCTGATTCTCCTTGTGTACCTTAGGCAAGTAATTTAATACTCACATTTTAGCATCTAAAATTTAAAAAAAAACATTCCATGGGATCCTTAATTACTGAATGCAAAACCATTTTGACAGGTCTCTAAGTGATGTACATTTGTCATTTACTTTCCCCAAACTATAAATACCGATTCTTATTGGGTTCTGGAAATCCTAAGGAAGTTTTTCCAACCAACTGTTGTTATTCTCAGAGAAAACCAATGACATCATAAGCATGCTAGCTTGATTTGCTCATGAATTGGACTGAAGCGAGGCAGAGCTGTGCAAAATTGTCAGCCTCACCCTCTCCACCAGTCACTGGAGTCCAGTGGCAAGACACAAGTCAGGATGACTGGTGATGACCCAGGGGACATATTTGTGGGAGCTGAACAAATTTCCCAAGCCCAGTACTCCCTACGGTGCTTTGTAATATTTAAAGAGCTAGCTATATAAATGTGTTATTGTTGTCTGTAGACATGGACAGATATCTCTTGTTAATAAATTTAGTTTTGCATCATCTCATCAAATGAATAGAATTTTAGTGTAGGTTAGATGACACATATCTACCATCAGTAATTCTCACAAAAAAATCTGCTTTACCACCAACTAGAGACTTAGTCCTTCCTTGTGCTTAAACCCAAATTATAAGTCAGGGACAGCATAGCATTTCCAGAAAATATAAAATTTCCCTATGATCATTTCATAGAATGCTAGTGTTAGAAGGGCACTCATTGATCATCTAGCCCAATCTCCTTATTATACAGATCACAGAATCTATGATTTAGACCTGGAAGGGACCTAGAAGCTACTACCTTATTTTATGGATGAAGAAACCGAGGCCCCTAGAGGTTAAGTAGATTGCCCAAAGTCCCAAAGGTAGCAAGCAGCGGATCTGAGATTTGAACACAGACTCTTTGACTTCTAAGCCCATGTTTTTTCTAATGTAACATGGGGTCTTTCTGAGGAAGCTGAGATGCTGAAAAATGAAGTAAATTAAAGGTTAGATGAAAGAAGGCAGGATTTGACCCCAAGTCTTTTGATACCATGTCCAGTGTCCTTGGCTACTTCAGTCAATCAAAGAGAATTTCCTAAGTGTGTTTTATTGATGATGGCACTGAAATAGATCAGGAGAATAATATTAAAAACACATTAGTAGGGGCAGCTAGGTGGAGCAGTAAATACATCCCTGGCCCTGGAGTCAGGAAGACCTGGGTTCAAATCTGGCCTCAGACACTTAACACAAAAACTAGCTGTGTGACCTTGGGCAAATCACTTAACCCCAATTGCCCTCCAAAAGGCAAAAACAAAACAAAACACATTAGTAAACTCTGTAGTTCAGAAAATACTTTAACTAGCCCAACTATTTAGACCCAATCTCAGTTAGGTGGTGGGAGAAGCCATATGGAGCACATGGTCTCCAGGATTGCTAGGTTTCTCAAGGCTTCATTAAAGCCCTATTTGTAGGGTGTGAGGTTGGGGGGGCGGGGGAGGTTAATGGTGTGAGTCTCTGCCAGATCTTAGCCCATCCTCCACTAAGCCACCTCATTTTCCTCTTTTCAGAGCCTGATTATATATGGGTTATAGGGGGAAGAGAAGAAGGATCATGATCTGAGTTAGATCATGAGGGATCATGCCAGTTCTTTTGTCATCCTACTGCCATTACTTTCAATTTATATTAAGCCTCCTTGGTTTTTAAGCTGTGTGTGTGTGTGTGTGTGTGTGTGTGTGTGCGCGTGTGTTTTAGCACCAAATATATAACAGCCAATAATACCTAACATTTATCTACCTCTTAAAGGTTTGCAAAATATATTATAAATATTGTCTCATTTTATTCTCACAACAACCTTGTAAGGTGGGTGCTATTATTATCCCCATTTTATTAATGAGGAAACTGAAACAGATGGAGGATAAGTAACCAGCAAGGGTCACACAGCTAGTAAATACCTGAAGCTGGATTTTAACTCAGGTCTTCCAGACTCCAAGTTCAGTGATCCCCACATTCCTTCAAAATGGAATATTTCATCATCCATGTTACTACTCACTCATTTCAGTTGTGTCTGACTCTTTGTGACCACATCTGGGGTTTTCTTGGCAAAGATACTTAGAATGGTTTGCCATTTCCTTCTTTAGCTCATTTTACACATCAGGAAACCCTGAGGCAAACAGGGTTAAGTGACTTGCTTGGGATCGAACCGCTAGTGAGTTGTTTGGGGCCAGATTTGAACTCAGGTCTTCTTCTAGACCCAGTGCTCTATCCCCTGAACCACGCAACTGCCCTCACCATCTGTAGTTAACATTTATTAAAACAATTCTAGGTATCTAGTAATATACTGGGCACGTCGTATACAAATTGCCCCCATTTTCCCTTTTTATCCTTAATTTTGGAAGAGACAGCTATATCAGACCAACAAGTTTCTACAGTGGAAACAATATGGAATGGGTAACACAGGTAGCAACATACTGAAAACACAGAACCAGAGACTCAGGTAATGTTTGTTCTGGATCTAGAACCCAGGTTGTCTTGACTCCCAATCTCATTCTCTATTCTAAAAATCACTTTGTATCTTGCTTTCATCTATTTTGAATATATCTATAAATGGAGATGTTGATTCCCCAGGTAGAATTTAAATTTCTTGAGGACAGCAAATGTTTCCATTTTAGCTTTGCATCTCCAAAATCTCCCACAGTGCCTGTTCACAGAGATGATGCTTAATAAATGGTTGTAGAGTGGTGTCTGGGTGGCACAGTGAATAGAGCACCACTCTGGAGTCAGAAGGACCTGAGCTCAAATCCATCCTCAGATGCTTAACTCTTACTAGTTGTATGACCTTGGGCAAGTCACTTAATCCCAATTGCCCTGCCTTCCCCCCTCCAAAAAGCAAAGAAATAATTTTTAAAAAAAAGTTTGTGGGTTGCTTGATTGAAAGAACACAATGTGTTCTTTCCCCTTCTTATTAGCTTGAGAGTTTGTTCAAGTTTGTCAGGTATTATCCATTTTACCGTTCCCTTGGCATGAGGCACAAGGACTTCTCAGGGCCTGCTTTGAGCTGCAGCTCCTCACTCTCCATTGGTATCTGAGAGCGTCTCTTCATTTTCAAGCTGCAATGAAAAAGCACAAATTCACAATATTACATGATAACATTTCTAAAGCCCTATGAATCACGAGAAATGAAATAGGTGCGACAACACCACTATAGTCTATGCCAATTATCGCGCCTCTCTTATGGGGTAATTAGGAGATGTGTGAGGAAATACGCTTTTCATTTTCATTCACTGGTAATGGCCGTGCACTCCCTGAGAGAAGATTTATTTCTCTCCACCTTGCCTTCTACTAAGCTAAGCACTTATTCTCAACTCATGCAAATGAAAGGTGTATATTCCATGTGAGCGAGAGTGTGTGTGTTTGTGTAATTAAGACGTACATATTAACTTTTTAGCTGACACAAGAAGATACAGCTTCAAAATATTGGAAATTTGCTCCAGATAGAACACATCTTCATGTCCTCCATTCTATACAAAACAAGTGATATTTACAGGAATAATTCTCTATGTAATTACACAATTATTAAAAACATAGTAGTGAAGTAGGAGCTTTTTATCAAGTCATTCCAATTAGTGCTGTTTCATACTCATCACTATCTACTTGAATGTGGATTGCTTGGATGTGACTGTAGAAAGCTCATTAAATAAATTTTCTTTAAAATTTAATTACTGGGAACTTCTTCAGATAATAATGATTATGGGCATAATTAGTATCTTTGTTCCTCTTTGTTGTTAGACTAAAAGGTACAAAGACTTGGAGAAAAAGGAAGAGAAATTGCAGATCTAACACTTGGAGAAGGAACTGTCACAGGCAGGCGTGGAATATTAACAAGCCCAAACCAGCAGTGGAGAGAGAGCAGGGGGATCGAGGGGTGAGAATTGTGGTTTGACATCTAAGTATTTAACCTTTCCTATCCCTGGTAAGTGGCCTTGATTTTTCTAGGGTTTCTATCCCCCCTCCTACCCAAGACAGACTCACTTATCCATCAGGACAAACACCTTCCTGGAAAGGACTGTATTTATTGCCCAGATCCCTCTACTTCTGCCTCGACAGACATAAAGGAAGAAAGTGTTTGTTTACACACATGAACATGGGAGGTGGAATGGGTTTTGTTCAGGTTGGATTGTGCAGAGCTAGCTCAGAGCTGTTGTTTTATGACACGTTCTACCTTAGGAATGGGCATTCACAGCCCAAGGGGGAGGTTTTTCTCTGGTTACTTCAAAGGCATTATTACAGCCTTTGATTCATGCATCAGGTAGGGAATTGGACTAGAAGCTTTCTAAGGTTTCTGCCTGCATGATTCTCTGATTCTAGGAAAATGCCTCGGGTCCTGCCAGAGATCCTGAACAAAATTCACATTAAAGGGAGGAATGCTATAGATAACTACCAGGTTCTAGTAGCCCCCAAAGCAACAATGGCTTCAATTCAATGGTTTCGCAGCTCAAAGCCAGGTTCAGTACCAGGCAAGGAGCTAAGACAGGAATTGGGGATGTGTTACTCTTAAAGATCTCTGGCATATGCAAATCATGAATACACATAACCTAGAATTATAAAGTACCCAGCCTAATGAATGGGGAATTACTATAGCAAAAGAAAAAGACACCCCCCCACCTCCTTCCCCTTAATAATTTGGAGAGAATTACAAACTCCAGATAGCTCTAGTAAGCAGAATGGGGAGTGGAAGGAGGGAGGGAGGAGATGGGGATGTTTTTACTGTATAGGGAAAATATTGACTTTCACATAGCAACTTTCAAACTGAGTGCAGGTCAATTCAGTAACTATTAATTCAGCACCTACTGTGTACAAGGAGAATTTCTAAAGCTTTTACAACATCAAATCATCAATACCTTTATGTACAAACTACTGTGTAGGATACTATATAAGATGGCTTCTGACATTTACGATCTCACAGAAGACAATAATTGTCGTAGCTGGGATGGAAAAAAAAATCCGGGAGGGTATAATTAGCCATGTTTGAATAGGAAAGAAGATTTGAAAGAAGAAAACTAATATCTATTTACAGTGTGGACAATATAGACAGTTCTGGGTCTGAGACACTGCCTTTCACCAGCTATATGACATTGGGCAAGTTAGTCTATCCCTTGAAATCTTAATTTCCCCATTTGCAAAATGAGGCTATTATTAAATGCCTACCTATCTTTCAAGAATGTTGCAAGTCTCCCATGAGAGAATGTACATGAAGAACTCTTTAACCATAAAAGATTATGTGAATATGAGCTACTAATCCTATTGTAGATTACATAATATGGGTATTCAGCTGGGAAACTAGACAGTCTGGTGAAAAACAATTCGCTTTTGCTTAAATCAGATAAGATTTAGGATGACCAGATTATAAATTTAGAACTGGGAGGGATCTTAGAGGTAATCTGGTCCAATTCTTTCATCTTACAGATAAGTAAACAGAGCCCTGAGAAATTAAGTAGCTTGTTCAAGGTCACTTGCTGATAAGTGGAAGAAGGAGAATTCTAACTCAGGTCCTCAAACCATAAATCCGGCATACTTTCCTCAGCACCAACATCTTTTTATAAAACGAAGTAATTCCTCACTGATCACTATTTTCTATCCATAGGATTATAGGTTTTTTGGGCAAGGACTAGAAAGAATAGCTATGGTCTCTACCTCTCTAAGGTTTTTTCAGCTTTCAATATTATTTGCATCTATATGAGAAAATTCCATTTCTCCTACCTCCATTCCCAAGAATCCTTTGTTTCCTCCCAGATAGTAGAGGTGTTATGAATATGGCAGCTTACTGAATCACTGAGAACTTGAAGCAGGTAACAAGGGTCGGCAATAAATTTTTTAAAACCCTTGTTGGTTCAGGGTTATCATGGATGTGATGTACCAAAGAGACTTTGATGCAGCTGGTGAAAAGCAACTACGAACCAGGCCTGGCCGCTTTAAGAAACCCTTTGTTCAATGCATGAAGAGCCGAAAGTGACAAGTGATAAAGACATACCATTTCAAGAAGACAAGAAAGCAGGTCTCAGAATACAATAGACAAGGTGGTCAGACGGTCACGACCAACAATGGAAAGACCGAATGGGGAGGCAGAAGACCTCTAGGAAGGTTGTCTAACCTCAGAGGTCATCTAATCTCGAAGTGTCAAACATGCTGCCCATAGGTAACGCGCATCAGCAAAAATCCTGAGTTTGGCCTGACCCACATTAAAATATAATTGGGAAACATTTGGCAAATAAATAAAAATAAAAAAGAGCATAGGTAATATTACATTTTTTGTATGTCCATAGGTTGCCAGCAGGGATCCTTATGTATGAATTAATGGCCCCTCTTTTTATATGAATTTAACATCACTGCTCCAGTCTAATCGTCTCCATTTTGCAGACGAGGACACTGAGGCCCAGGGAGATGAAGTGACTTATCCATGATAACACAGGTAGTAGCATTAAAGAGAGGACTTGAACCCAGAGCCTCTAATTCCATAACCAGGACTCTATTACACCAAACCGACTCTCTCCTTTCTAGAATAACAGGTTCATGATCAGGAGATCATTCAAAGGGGAAAATAGCAATGCTAGAGAAGAAGTTTCCCAAAGCTGGTCTAAAATCCCACATAAGATCAAGGTTCCCAAGATTCATTAAAGCAGCCAGAAATGGAGCAATCTGAAAGATTTTTGAAATGCTCATCACCCTGGAAAGGGTCTTACCAGCAGTTATCTACTTCTCGTATTTATCAGGCAGGTAAGTATGCAAATTCAACTTCCAGCAATCTTGGTTAGTGGCTATTTTTAAAAATCTATTTTTATGCTTTTCAATTAACAAGAATTCATTTGTTCTTTCTCCTATCCACCTACCCCACCCCCGAAAGGAAAAAAGAAAACAAACATGAAGGGATAAGTAAAGTAAATTCCTGAAGTGGACACATCCAAAATGCATGTCTCATTCTGCAGCTAGAGTCCATCATCTCTCTTGTCAGGAGATAGATAAGTATTCATTATTAGTCCTATTGAGTTGTTGATCATCTCATTAATCAATATTCTTAAGTCTTTTCAAGTTTTTTGTCTTTGCAATGTTGTGCTATTTAAATTGTGTTTGGGGTTCTGGGTTCTGCTCACTTTGCTCTCCATCAGTTCATACAAGTCTTCCCAGATTTACTATTCTTAATTGAGGCATCAGCTAAAAGGGACCTTAGAAACCCTCTAGTCCAACCCTTTCAGAGGCAGCGAGGTGACCAGAAGATAGAACACTGACCCTGAAGTAGTCTAAACTCAAGTACAAATGTGTCCTTCGGTACTTATTAGCTGTGTGACTATGGACATATCACATAACCTCTGTCACAGTTTTCTGAAATGTATAATTAGGATAATAATAGCACCTAATTCCCAGTATTGTTGTGGACATTGTGTGAGACAATATTTGTAAAGCACTAAGCACTGTGCTTGGCCCATCGCAGTGATGGGGTGCATGGATGCCTGTGTTTGACCCCAGTTCCAAAATCACATCTCTCCCTTGCCACAAAATACTGCCCCTAGTTGTTTCTCTCTAGCAAAACAGGACAGCATGCCCTAGCAAAACACCTCCTGTTATCTCTTCTTGATGCAGTAGCCAGCTGCCCCTGTAGAATTTATTAGCTTGAATCAGCTATGTGCTGGCTGAACTGGTTGGGTACTGGGTCATAAAGATATTTGATGCTCACTGACCGATTATCATATGTATCCTAGACTTGGTCATATGTACTCCCTTAAGTTTATCTTGTCCAACAAGACATTGATGGGGGCAGCCCAAGTATTTCTCAGTCAGCCCTGCCCTTTAGTTGACTTCCTGACATTTCAGACCTAAAACTACACCTTCATGTAGCCCCTTGGGCTATTTCCCAATGAACTCTGGGTAAAATGCCTGCACAGTTGATACTAAAAGTGCATGTTCCTTTAAGAACTGACCACTCCTTAGCCACTCCCTAATCCTGCCCTGAATCACCTAGTTAGCACATGTTTTACTATAGAATATCCTATATAAACTTCAACTGTATCCCTCTAAGGTTGCAGGTTCTCTAAGAACTCTTGCCCTCTGAAAAGTGGAACAACAGATATTTGCCATGTTTTGACTTAAAGAATACTTAAGTCTGTGAATTCATTCCAGACTGGTTTGCCAGGGAACTTTAGCCTTGGGGTTCTTGGACTTTGTCAACTCCCATCAGTAGGAGGTTCTTGTTGTATTGAGTTATGTTCAACTCTTCATGACCGTATTTGGGGTTTTCTTGGCAAAGACATTGGAGTGGTTTGCAATTTCCTTCTCTAGCCCATTTTAGAGATTAAGAAACTGAGGTAAACAAGGATAAGTGACTTGTCCAGGGTCACACAACTAGTGTCTAAGGTCACATTTGAATTCAGGCCTTCCTGACTCTAATCCTAGCACTTATGTCAGAAGTGGAATTCAAACCTACACCTCTCCTGACTCCAGGGAGAATTGAGAAAACTCCTAAAAATTTCAACTCTCTCTGATATCCTCATAATTTATTTGAGCCAATCTGCCTCAGGATTATAGGATCATCAAAGCAGAGTTGGGAAGACCTTTCTTTTCTTAGTCTTTACAGTTTCTCTCTCCTTGAGCTGGTCAGTCATATGAGAAGTGTTCACATGTTGAAAAAGCTGCCACTGCTCTATATGGTAGGAGGCTTATTTTCACCAAGAAGAAGAAAAAGGGAGAAAAAAAAGCCATACCCATTTAGTGCACAATGCAGCAGAAGGTGTTGTCTTGAACTCTAAACAATGGATGCTAATGGATCATTTGTGTTGCCTACTGAAGCCTTTTGAATCAGAAACAAGAGAAATCAGCTCTGATGATGCTTCTCTCAGCCAAGTTCTCCCAATCAGCCAAATTATAAAACTGAAACTTCAAGGAATGAGACCATCTTTAGAAGGACAGAGAATCTATTTGGCAGCTTGACTACAGAATAGCATATGGGGCAAACTGGTAAATTATCTAGAAAGGTAGAAAATGTGCACATTGTCTATTAAATATTTTAGAGTGCTCTCTCTCTCTCTCTCTCTCTCTCTCTCTCTCTCTCTCTCTCTCCCTCTCTCTCTTTCTCTCTCTCTCCCCCCTCTCTCTTTCTCCCTCTCTCTCCCTTCCTTTCTTTTTCCTTAGAGCATTTCTCATGTCCTCATTATAAAGGAAGGATGCAAAAATTTCAAAATTCTTTTTCAACACTATCCATATTCCAGACCAGGAAGATGACATGTAGAAGAGTTTCCATAGTACTGCAGATGTGAATCAACTAACTTATTGTCTCAATCCTTTATTTATACACTGAGCTCTATCTAGTTCTTCTAGAAAAAGGGCTCAGAAGTTTAAATAGGACTTTCCATGAGAGAACAAACAGGAAGCGATCAAGTGGTCTTCTTCATTGTTTCTAGGCCAGGCTTCATGGGTTAACACACCAATGCATTTGAGCTTTATTAACTGATTCAGGGCACTAAAATATATGATAACTATTATAATTCACATTTACATTATAATACTAATAATTCACACAAATTAAAATATATTCACATATATTTGAAGGTTTGCAAAGCACTCTCCTCATAATAACCCTGTGAAGAGGAAAAAAGAATTTCTGAAAGTTTGGGAAATTTGGGGCTAAATGAAAAGAGGATACACGGGATCTCCTTAGTGACAGGAACAAAGGAGTCCGGTTGAGTTGGTATCATCTTGTGCCTATGGGCAACACCATTTGAAGGTACTCCATTTGCAGTTCTCCTCAGGAGAACACCCTAAAGAGATTGAAGGTCATAACAGTATCAATCTAGAACTGAAGGGTCTTCAAAGGCATCTAGTCCTGAAGTCCAGGGGCCTCCGTGACTTTAGGAAGAACTTGGAAAGATTTCCCCCAAAATACAAAGGGAGCATAGATTTAGAGGTGGAAGGGACTTCAGAGGACATTTAATATAATCGCTTATTTTAGGGCAGCTAGATGGCACAGTAGATAGTGCACCAGACCTGAAGTCAGAAAGACTCCTCTTCCTGAGTTCAAATCTGACTTCAGACACGTAATAGCTGTGTGACCCTGGGCAAGTCACTTTACTCTGCTTGCCTCCGTTTCCTTCTCTGTAAAATTTTTTGGAGAAGGAAATGGCAAATGACTCCAGTATCTTTGCCAAAAAAACTCCACAGGGGTCATAAAAAAATCTGACATGACTAAAGTTATTGAACAATAACAACAACAAAACATGTGGTTCATATTTCAAAAGGCCACAGAAGAGAGAGAGCAGTGTGGACTAGAGGAAGCCTTCATGGAAAATGAGATACTTCAGTTAGTAGGAGAGAAAATAAGTACATTCTAGCTTAGAAGAGTAGTGTGAATGTGACAACCATTTCTGAAAATTCTTGATTTTCTGATAGCATTTCCCATCGTTAAAAAATCATTGGCTTATTGGAAGTGGACCCCATTTGGTTTTCCACATTTATAATTCATTAATCCCATTTTAAGAATCAAAAAGGTAAATTGTCCCTCATATATTGATTATTGCCTTGTCTGGAATCATGATTACAATAATTCCTAGTTTTTTTAAATTCAGCTGAATTCTCACAAAATATATTCCTAACACATTTTAGCTACATTAACCTTTATGTTTGAAGCACGTTTTATGGAGATAAAAAATTGTTGAATTTTGCCTTTTAATTCATTCTGTCACTCTCTTTCATTGCATCAGTGAATTCATCCCATTAATATGCAAAGTTGTGATTTTAAAGTTTTATTTTTCTTCTATCAAATTCTGTTGTAATATTTCTTCTCTTAAAAAAAGTTTGCACTTAGTGCTATAGTTAATATCACTTAGAGAAAAAAAAATATCTGACACTAGTCTCCTCTTTTTTCACCTCTCAGGATGGAGTGACAAATGATGATGCTTTGGAGTCAGAAAGAAATGAGTTTAAATACCTGTTTGACCCTTAGGAAAGCCACTTAAACTGTAGGTGCCTCTCTAGGATTTATTCACCAAATCATAAATGGATTATGATATATGTTGATGGAGGTTGTTCCCATTATAGATTAAAGAGGCAAAATCACAGGCCTGCATAATCCCAACATTGAACATAATTCTAAGATCAATGGAATGAGATTTTGAATTCTTGATACAGAAAAATTTACAAAGAAAAAAATAACGCATTATTTTAAACCTCCTCAGGCAACTTTTTAAAAAAGAGCCTCTTGTCCAAATTACTTGCAAATATCTCATACATTTTAAGAAAGTGAACAAAATTATTGCTAATAGTATTGTGAATATTTTGAATTTAAGGCCAAACTTACAATGCAATACAAATGTTTTTATTAGTTAATTTCATACTTCATGGACACTAAATACACTTAATTCACATGTACAACATATTTATATTAATTTATTGAACTTGGAGTATAATACAAGTATTTAAAATTATTGTTGAAATTTATAGTTCTATCTTTGCTATTATAATATGATTTTGGTCACTATTATTATTTTTTTGAGTCCAAGATTGTTGTTCAGGAATTTAACCCCAATGACAACATAGTTCTTGTAGGAAAATGTGATTTACTTTAGAACAATTTGTTTTCTGAAATGCTTTACAAAAACGCATTGGATGAATGAATGAAAAATGTTTAAGGTCTTATTATGCACCAGACTATGGGAATAGACGTTAAGAAAACAAACACAGTCTCCCTTCAGCCAGCTCATGTTCATTCTAATAAGGGAAGATCAGCAACATGCTACCATCTCTGAAAAAAAAAATGAATCCAAGACTCACTTTTAGGTTTAATCTGCATCATCTACATTTTCTCCATTGTTTTAAGTCTAGAAAATTAACAAAATAATAGGTCAAGCCTGTTTTATTGCTGTTTTATTATAATATTTGTGATTTCTAGGGATAAATGTTCATACCGAAAATTCTAAGTATGCCTTCTCTGGAGGACCCTCAAACTGGCTTCACCACTGCCCTGTTAGAAGAATGGTCAGAGAGTAGATTGACACGTCCTTTTAAATAGCAATTATAAAGGGCAGCTTGGTGGAGCAGTGGATGGAGAGCACCTACCCTGGAGTCAGGAACCTGAATTCAAATGCGACCTCAGACACTTGACATTTACTAGCTGTGTGACCCTGGCTTTAACATTGAACGAAAGAAAGAAAGAAAGAAAGAAAGAAAGAAAGAAAGAAAGAAAGAAAGAAAGAAAGAAAGAAAGAAAGAAAGAAAGAAAGAAAGAAGAAAGAAAGAATTGAATAGCAATGACAGTATTGATTTAATTACATAGTTCCAGAGGAAAAGGACCAAGGCAGCTATCAAGAATATGGCCACAAGTTGCAAAGCGGCTCCTTGTTGGAGCTGACTCAGAAATAGTAGTGACTATTAGGAGTGACTTGCCAAAGTTCTGGAATTGAAAGAGTTAAGTCTTGAAAGAGGAGGGAAATAGGCTTTTTTTTCTTTTTTGATAACAAAAAAGGGGAGATTAAAGGTGGGGAGAACCTAGAGTTAAAGAGAACAGGTTTCTCTTTTCTTTATGGGGGAAAGAGTGATTGATTTTGCGAAGGCTCCCTTTATGCCTAGATTGCACTCTCTCCTCACTTCTACCTCTTAGAAACCCTAGCTTCTTTCAAGATTGAGATGAAGCATCATCTTCTACATGAATTCTCTCCTTAGTATCCCTGTTATGTGTTCTTCCTCTAAAGCTTCCTTCTTATTTATTTCGTATGTAGTTTATATTGAATCATCTGCACAAACATTGTTTGCACAATAGGATGTAAGCTTCTGGAGGGGGGTGGACTGTTTCATTTTTTTGTCCTGATATCCTTAGCACCTAGTTCAACTCCTATCTCATAGTAGGAGTAAAAAAAATACCTGTCAATTGAATTAATGACTTTCTGATGTAAATAATAGCAAGTCTCTCACATTTTTAAAAGAATATTTTTAGAAGAAAGGAAATATCCCAATGTTATTTATTTTTATATCCCAATGTTATTTACTTTTTATTTAAAAATTTTTGTTATTGTTTTGCTTTTTGGAGGGCAATTGGGGTTAAGTGTCTTGCCCAAGGTCACACCTCTAGTTTTTATGTTAAGTGTCTGAGGCCACATTTGAACACAGGTCCTCCTAACTGGTGCTCTGTTTGTTCATTGCGCCACCTAGCCATCCCTCAGTGTTATGTATAACATAATAGAAAGGGCGCTGCATTGAGCGTCAGAGGATCTGGGTTCAAATCTCAGCTCTTCTACTTCACTAGTTGCCTGAACTTTGGAGAGGTCACTTCCCCTATCTGGGCGTCGGTTTCCTCATCCATAAAATGAGAAGTTTGTTCTGTTTGATCTAGTGAATTATCTGCTTAATGAGTTGTTGCCTAAGGTCCCTTCCAGCTTCCAGTCTTAGAACCTACTTTGCAGTTTTAACAATTGCCCCTTGATTCAATTTGCCAAGAAACACCCTCCTCCAAATCTTAACGTTTAGGAAACAAGATCCATTCACTAAAATACATACTCAAATCACACAAGATTTCCTTCCTATTAATCATAATAAAGCAAGTCGGCAGCAAAAAGCCTTTTCAAAGGATTCTTGCACAGTGCCAATAGTCCCCGCATTTTACATATGAACAATGAAGCTGATTGAAGCGAATCTATTTGGGGGTTCTTGGTATTATATCATCTCTTCAGTAATGACTACATGGAGCTATTTCTCTTACTATTCTGGCTACATCAAGTTCCCACACGGTATAAGTTTCAATGCCCTTAAAGTCACTTGAAACGTTTCCGACACTCTAGTGTCAGCTAATATTAATGAAGTTGATAAAGTCTAAATATTCATGTCCTGCAGGGTAAGGAAAAGAGTTGAGTGTGCTTGTCCTGGGTGGTTCAGAGTTCCGGTATTTTGGATGCTATGCAAATATGTCAGGTGCTTTTCCATTCTTATTTATTTATTTATTTACAGCTTTTGCTCTTGCTTTGGTACCTTTATTTGAAATAAAATTCCAAACTGGGCCAGTAAAGGTCAGTCTCTATTGCTTACTGTAACAGAATGCAGCCTCCTGGTTCTTGAATGCCTTCCTTAATAATTTTCATTAAAGTGCCTTTATCACTGATGGGTTTGACAATAATTACTGTTGGTGCTCACGCTGATGGTATTTGTAAAATTTGGTCGCACAAAACCCAGACCTTTATTTTAGATGGTGTGTTGGGAGAAAAACCCAGAGCTCTTACTTGAACATTTTTCATCCGGAGATGAATCATAGGCAATTAACAGGAACAATTCTAATTAACTGACATAATTAAAAAACTAATAATGTTTAACATTATTGTTTTATACAATGACATTAGCTTTAACAGCCTAGCAACACATCAAGGCCTCATTTACATAGTCACTGAGTATATTATTTATCCTTGGTTTCTGGGGTAACCAAATTGACAATAGTAACAGCAATGTGGATTCCTAAATTGTTTTGCCATAGAGCTTCATAATTTATGCCATTGGCAGTAATTGTAATGTCTGTATAATTTCCTTTTAATTATCAACTAATGAAATTTACATTCATTTGGGTAAAACAAATATTCACATTCAACTTCCAATCACCTGTCCAAGTTTCCATTTAATTTGCTCAAGTTTGGTGCTTTTTACAGATTTTTTTTAATATCAAACTGTGAGAAGAATATTAACACTTATTTTATGATTAGTGTTTAGGGAAATATTGATTATATGGTTCTTTTCCACTCTTTGCCTTTAAAATGCTGCTGGGTTGTGTGTTTTGTTTTGTTTTGTTTTTTTTAGCTCAGGAAAGACTCACTACCAGCTTTTCCACATTAAACTCTAAGGATTTTAAGTGGAATTAATTTAGTAAACTTTAATTGCAGAATAATCTCTGCCTGTTCCCTTATCTCTTGATTTATTACAGGCATTTATTTCTAGTTTGAAAAATTCTCATCAGTTTCCCAGGGAATTAATTTAGATTTACAAAAAGAAAAAAAAAGAAATTGCATCTAAATTCAAATTAAGATGCTAATTACAATAATTATTTCATCACATTATATAGAAACTTTGTACATATGAGTATAGCAATTTTAAGAGGGAAAATGCTGTTTGTTCACAATCTCAACCTGCCCAACTTTTGAACAGAACTCCTTGGTGTAGTTTTATGCAATGAAACCTCCTTTCCTCTCCCCTCTTCCCAAATAAGCTACATTTAATGCCAATCAAGTGGTAATGTGCAAAAATGATCATAAACCAATTGCCTTTGCAAGGGAGGTAAGCACCAATATGAATCAGAGACACACACACACCACACACACATACACACACACACACACACACACACACGACAGAGAGCCAGAGAGCCAGAGAGAGAGTGAGTGAGTGAGAGAGAGAGAGAGAGAGAGAGAGAGAGAGAGGGAGAGAGAGAGAGAGAGAGAAGGAAAGTGTTAAACTATGGGTGATGATCATTAGTGCGTCTGAATTGTGTTCTTTGGACCAGAGAGGCTTCACTCCCATACTGTGCTATCTAAATAGGAAGAACTTCTTTTAAAAGTGATTATAACTTTTTTGATTAAAAAGAAAGCACACTGAAATGAACATTAGTTTATTCCTGCACCTGGGCCCAGTTCTTCTGGGGTTTTCTCCTCTGTATTCAATCATTGGGATCCTATAGGCTCCCTTGGAGGATTTAATTCTATGGGCCACTCTGTTAGTGAAGATGGAAGAAAGGAAAGAGGGAGGTTTTGCAGTGTCAGGGTGGAAGAGATCTACCCCTTTGCTTCCTCTCTTGGACTAAGAAATAATCTCAGGTTTCTGACCTTGTACTTTTCAGAAGAATTTAATATTGATCTTTTATCGCCTGAGTAACATTTTTTGTTGTTATCCAGTTGTTTATAAGTTGTGTCCAACTTTTCATGAACCCAGTTTGGGTTTTCCTGCCAAGGATCCTAGAGTAGTTGGTCATTTTGTTCTCTAGTTCAGTTTACAGATGAAGAAAAGATGCCAACAGGGATAAAGTGACTTGCCCAAGGTCACACAGCTAAGTAAGTGACTGAGGCAATATTTGAACTCAAGAAGATGAGTCTTTCTGACTCCAGGTTGGGCACTCTATCCATTGGGCCACCTAACTGCCCAAATAACACCTTACATATTAATTTATATTTATATAACTCTTTATATTTACAAAGCACAGTATTACTAAATGTAAGATCCTCAAAGGAAAGGATTGGGTTTTTTGTTTGCTTGTTTTTTTCTTTTTTCTTTTTTTGCCTCTGGATCCCAGAGCCTAGCCCAGTACCTGGTATCTAGTAAGTACTTACAAAATATTTGTTAATTGATGGATAAGTACATTATCTCATATGATCTTCATACCTAATCTGTAAAACAGTGTAAATAATATTACCCCCATTTTACAGAAGAGAAAACTGAGGTATAGAGTAATATTATTATGACCTACAGTTACACAGCTTGTAAACCGCTGATCCAGAACTAGAACCATGTTATCTGATTCCAAATTTTCGTGTTCTGTGCTACTTCAGATGATTTATTTCCTTTAGGAGTATTAGCAAAAGCATCTGGAAGGGAAGACAAAGGGATACCTTCCCCTTTTTTAAGGGATGGGCTCCCACAGTCCCCACGAACAGAAAAACAAGTAAATATCTGTTCCCAACACAAAATGCTTTTGACACTCTAGTCTTTCAAGCTGATGTTCTTCCCTTTTTAATGACAGATGGTGTTATGGCTGGCTAGAGTGCTGCAACTGAAGTCAAGAAGATCTTAGTTCAGATCCTGCCTATCCTGGCTATTTACTAGCAAATCATTTAACCCCTGCCGCCTCAGTTTTCTTATCAGTACAATGGGCACAACAATAAGGATCAAATGAAATAACTTAGATAAGGTGTTTTGCAAACCACAAAGCACTCTATAAAGTTAGTTCCCATCACAATAATGATGATGTTTAAAAAGGGGGACAAGTTCTAATTGCTTGCTATCTTGTAGATCATCCTTTAAACAAAGAGAGCCTCCTGAAGTCAGTGTTAAAGAGAGCAGTAGGGGAGGCTAGGTGGCGCAGTGAATAGAGCACCGGCCCTGGAGTCAGGAGGACCTGAGTTCAAATTCGGCCTCAGACATTTAACACACACAAAAAAACTAGCCGTGTGACCTTGGGCAAGTCACTTAACCCCAACTGCCCTCCAAAAAAGCAAATAATAAAAATAAAAAATAAAATAAAAATAAAAGAGAGCAGTAACTGCTCCTCCAGAGTCACGATAGCAGAGACTGCTAGTGAGATGGGGCAGGGACCCCGTAGGATACACAGCAAACATCAGCATCCCAAGTCCTCAGTCCCTCCATCTGCAGGGCTAATGGTATTCCTGAAGCTACTTTGGAACAGCGATGGACAGGCGACTCTTGAAGATTCCAGGTTAAGTCTTAGTTTTTTGGATTATTTTGGATTATTAACCCTTCCTCACTTATCACCATTTCTCTCTCCTAGTTCATTGGTCAAGAAGGGTTAGAAGAAAGAACTCAAATAAATCTAGCAAGCCTGCCAGACACCCTGGCAAGAGAATTATTGTGGATCACAAACCAAGGTATTAACTGTGGTAGGTATTTTTCCTAGTGACACCATTTGTGGAGTGGCTCTTGTCCCCCAAAAATGTCCTTGTTAATTATGATCGTGACTTAGCCAAAAGAACACATATCTACTAACTGTGCTAGCAAAGGGACTGTGGATGCTTTCAAATAGTGGTTCTCAAACATTCTCGACAGTCAGATTTAGTAGGAGAGAAGACTGGGGACAACCTAACTTCACAGTCTTATTTCAATGTTCCTGCATGCACGCTTACACGCGCACGCACACACACACACACACACACACACACACACACATGCACACATGGCACAACTTAAGACTACTCACCTGAATTTGGGAAGAATCATGTCATTTAGATGAAAAATATGATAATTTGTGCCATAAGTAAAAGTACAAATAATGTTATTGTAGGGGACTGATCAGAAGCCAACTTGGTAAGCTTACAGGATATAAGACTTTGTTTGACAACATGAATATTTGCTCATTGACTATCTCAGTGACAGGACTAAGAAACATATAATGGTGAATGCCAATTAATAGCTCACTTAATCTCCTTCAGTCTGACTGAAGTTATGGGTTATGGACGATCAAAGTCACTTTCTGTTCTGGGTCTATAAAAAAAGTTGGTCAATAGCAGAATTGACCTATAAAAAGCTGAATACAGATGAAGTATAGCTGATCATCAGAGATATAGGTCCTAGGGGAAGTAGTGGAGTCAAAGCCTACGCATCTGCTCAACCTCAGTGGGATATAGGCATGTTGCTGTTATGTATTTTCTCACCCATATGGCCCAAGTGGTGGCAACTATTCTGGAAAGCAGTTTGGAACTGTGCCCCCAAATTTACTAAACTGGCCTCTACCCAAAAGAAATAAAAGAAGGAGAGAAAGGATCTATATAAACAAGCATCTTTATAGCTGCTCTTTTTGTAGTAACCAAAAATTAGAAACTAAGTTGGTGCCTTCCCATTGGGAAATAGCCAAGCAAATTGTGGTATAGGAATGTAATGGAATATTACTATACCATAAGAAATGATGAAATGGATAGCTTCAGAAGAAACTGTGAAGGCCTCTATGAAATGTTGCAGAGTAAAGAGAGCATAACTAGGAGAGCAATTTATATAATGACAACAATATCATAGAGAAAAGAAATGTGAAGGATTTTAGAACTCTGTTCAATGCAATGAAGGGACATAAATCCAAGGGAATGCAGTTGAAACATGTCACCTGCCTTCTAAGAGAGATGATAAACTTAAAATGCAGAATGCTATATATATATGTATTATATATACATATTTTGCATATATATTTACATATTTATTAATTTATTTGTTTATTTATTTGCTTTTTGGAGGGCAATTGGGGTTAAGCGACTTGCCCAAAGTCACATGGCTAGTAAATGCAATATAATTTTTTGAACAGTTAGTGTAGGAACCTGTTTTCCTAGACTATATATATTTGTTATGACAACTTTATTCAGTTTTTTCACTGTTTGAATGGGGAAGGAGGAAACTAAAAAGGGGAGATACTAAACATTTGTTTAAAATATTAATAAAAGTTAATTTTTTAAAAGGGAGTGTCAGGGTCTCTTACCATGTAGAGAGTTCCTGGGACCCACTGTGAAGAAGCAGTGTCCTTACCTTTTAGCCTGAAAGAAGGTAGATATATATAGGGAAACCACATGACTAAGTTAGCAAAATATAAGGATCCAGTCTCTATGTTATAGAAAGGCAAAAGGAGATTTCCCTAAATGTCAAGTTTCTAGGGAGTTCTAGGATACAGATGGGAAAAAAGGTGGTTATGCAAGTCAGAGTAGAATAGGAAAGATCAATGTCACTAACACCCAGAAAGGAGAGATTATTTAACCACAGTGATAACAGGCATCACTGTAGAGATAAGGTAAGTTGATAAGATAAAATAAGGTGGATAATATACTCTGAATAAGAAGACATATCTTAAATTGGTTCTTCTAATGGGGAGTGAGTCAGTTCCAAGATTAAGTAGGAAGAGATGACTGGGCTGAATCCTATGGACAAATAACTTCACAATATTTTTAATGATCCCAAACTGTTTACTTCAAGGAAAATCCATCTCTTTTACATTAATGTCCTCTCATTGAGTACTAGGAGGACTATATATGACCACAAATCACAAGAATACCATGATCTTAGAAGTAGCACAGTTACAAATAATATAAACAATGGAAAGATGCTTGGTAGATGTAAACAGGCTGCAGTGTTAAGAACAATGCCTTGCACACAATAAGTTGTGTAAAATATTTTATCAAGGACACATTTGAGTAGAAAATAAAGTGGTCTGGTCACATAGTGAGAAGGAATGGTAACAGCTGTACAGCCTAGGTGATATGTTAGTACTCCTAAGATATTAGAAGAAGCAGAGCGTTGCCACCAGTGTGTTGGATGGGATTTTCAACTGAGAATTTATAGAAAGACGTAGATATAGGATTAAATGGTACGGAAAGTTATGATCTCTATCAGCATGGTAGTCTAGGCATGAGATAATATAGCCCTATGTTAAGGTGGTAGCAATGAGGACAGAAAAGGGGTGATTCATCATGGTATTAAAGGGTTCCACTTTGGCCTAACCTGTTTCAGCATATACATCTAAGTGGGTCTATTTTTACCAGGAAGATGTTGCTATTTCTGTGGACTTGCACAATTGTTGTGATTGATTTATTAAATGAAAAATAAACATGGTAACTGAATACTTCCTATATTCTAGGACTGTGCTAGGCTCTTTAGGACACAAAAAAGTAAAAAATATGGTTCCTGCCTTCAAGACCTAATGGAGAAAGGGGTACGTGAGCACAGGCCTATAGAACTGCCTTTTCAGCTATAACAATTAAAAGCATGCAAGGATCTGTTCTTTGATAGATTTCCACTTAATACATACATACACACATATATAATTTTTTTCCATAGATTGATAATATTCTCCACTTACTGAATCACTGAAATATAATAAATTCAATACAAATTTCACCATGAGCTGGAAATGGTTTCAATCTTAATTTGACTTACCTATTTCATATGCTTAGATTTTTTGAATAAAAAATACAAATAATTTGTTTTAAAGATAGTACTTTACAGCCAAGGAGTTCTAAGTATCATGCTTATGTTAATCTCTTAATCTTCATAATACCCCTGTACATGTTTCTATTAGTGGGAGTAACAAAAAAAGAAAAAGCACTGGCCCATATTCCCAAGGGCTACAAGGATTGAAGCAGTGGTCTTAAAATTAATGTGCTCTAGTTTGTTCTATTCCCTTTTGATTTAATCTAAGTGATCTGCATTTTTACTGGAACTCTGAGGGAGAAAAAGGCATGTGGACAGCTAACGATATAAAAATTTAAATAGTATACTAGAAGTACCACTGAGTGCTGCATAATTGATTTACAAAGGGATTTTTAGGTGGTGATTATTGTAAGTGTTCAGAGGAGGGGGAAAGCATTTCAGATTGTCATTGTCAAAGAAAGTTGTACAGAAGATATGAACTGGGTCTTGAAAGATGGCTGGAATTTAGCAAGGTTGGAAGAGGGAGACTCAAGGAAAATGGGATGGTGTAAGTCAGAGGACTGAGGTAGACGATAGAATTTGACCCTTCCCATCAATCCCAAGATTTAGGTAGGAGATATTTTCATCTCCATTTGACAGATGGAGAAAGAGAGGAATAAAGGAATTCAGGAAAGTAGGAGTCACCCCTAGGAAGTAAGTTAGGATTAGAGCTGGAGACACTACACGAACATCTTACAAGTGAATGCACCCTCCAAGATGCCATTCTATTTTAGATCAACTTCCATAATGGAGTCACAGCAACATGATTAACCTAAAATAGTTAATTTAAAAATTATTTCTATTCATTTTCAAAATCTAAGACAATAGTTTTGCTGAACATTTATTGGACTTATGTTTTACTTAAGAAACAGTTAAAATTCGTTGTCATTCCCTGATTGGATATGGCAAAGGGAGAAGAGGGGTGGCTCCTCTGGAGAAATTAAATATTTTCCATGGAAAATTGACAAAATAGATAACCTACATATAATTATTGCGAATTATGGCCTTAGATCTACCTGTGCATGTTGAAAGCTCCCAAATATCTATAGGAGGCAGGAAGTTTTTCCTCTGGACACATCACAGCAGAGACTATGGTCTGGGCAAGTAACTGCCTGTAATGTTAATGAAATCAGAATATCTTCCATGCCCCTTTCTATTGGCACCTAGTAAAGGCACTTAGCCCCTAGTAAAGGCTTAGCTCCTTACTTCCAGTTAACTCCTTGGGAGTAGTTCACACTTTAACAGGAAGGGGCTGAACAGGGAGGAGCTACACTGTATATAAGGAGAGAAGCAGGAGGACCTTGAGCTCTTTTCCCAGTCACCACCTGGAGATTGCACCTTTTCCTGAAATCCTCCTTCTACAGCTTCTACTGAGAACTTCTAAGGACCAGGCTGAGAAACTGTCTTGAGTCTGAAACGGATCCCTGCTTGAGGGAGCCTGTTCTATTTGTAAAGGCTTGGGAATGTGGGTGTCCACTGTGTTAACTATGGGTATTAACTTTGTGACCACTATAATGACTTT
>CM053594.1:289670686-289691473 GCA_028646575.1 Pseudocheirus occidentalis | reverse complement strand
GGACTCAGGTTGAGGGAGAAGCAGAGGGAAGAACTTGCCTAGGGGAACTTGCTTGTGGGGAACTTTGAGAGAACACTTGCACTGTTGGCACTGCCTGGATTGGTGAAGAGTATCTTATTAAACCTTGCTTTTGGGTATTCTAATAGCAATGTCCCAAATAAATACTTTAGCTTTGTCTTGGAGGAGGAGGAGGAGGATTTATTATAATTTGCCAACAAACCGTGGGAATACATATGCATATTCATAGCATCTGGTATGGGTATCACATTGCAATTGCGTCTGATCATCCTATAAATTTGTAATCTAATTTTACTATCAACTAGCCTATACTTCTCCACCTGGTCTGCAAGGATAGCATGAGAAACTTTGTTACATGTTTTGCTGCAATACAGGTTGTCTGTGGAATTTCCCCATATGTCAGTCTAATAACTCTGTTTTTAAAATGGGATTAACATAATCGATTCTTGATGAAATCAAGCTGGCTATTGTCTATCTTCAGTGTCTACTTTGCCTTCCAAATAATAATTGCACTAGTAATATAGCCATAATATTTCCAAGTACTATAGTCACACTTTTCTGGTCTATAGTTTAAAGATTCCACACATTTCCCTTTCTGAAAATCAAGACAATAGCCCTTCTTCAGTCCTATCCTGTTTTCCATAGCTTTTTGATTTTAAGGCAATGGGGGTTAAGCAACTTGCCCAAGGTCACACAGCTAGTTTTGTGTTAAGTATCTGGGGCAGGATTCGAACTCAGATCCTCCTGACTCCAGGGCCAGTGCTCTACTCACTGTACCACCTGGTTGCCCCTCTCTATAGCTTTTCAAAGATGATTGTTATGTGGGGGAAGAAACCCAGTCCTGTTCTATTACCTTGAGTAGTTCAGATTGTTATGGTCTGGTGGGAAGAAGGTTGTCTTTCTATCTAGCCCATATCTACTTTCCCTGTGAGAATAGTCAAACTCTTAGGGTAGTAATGTATGGCTGGAAGTTTTATTAGGCTCCTGGAGTGAAGGCAGAGCTTACTAGAATGTCAGGGTTATGCTGAGAATTGGATCAACCATTTGGAGGCTTCTATGGGTCTTTTGTGTCTTTTTCCTTTTTTTTCTTGCAAAATAATGACTGATCAGAACCCAAAATTGTTAGTTTGGTGCTTGCATAGGACCTTTACCCCAGGGGGAAACTCTGGGTGTGAACAAAATGAGCCAAAGACATTTATTTAGGGGACATCTCCCAAGACTGAATCCAATCCATGTAAACCCAGAGTTTGGAGTGTTGATGTATGGGTTGCATGCATATAATTATTGGATGTCACTGGAACCAGTGAATGTAGTGGACTCTTTGTAGGTCATTGCAAACTTCCTCAGAGCCTGCTTACTTGGTGGAAGCAGAACCTCAGTTCTCTGTCCTTGTTGATAGCTCTTGTGGATGACTCTTGTAGGTTATCAGGTCATTTGGTATGCTGGGGTCCTGGATGGATGAGCAAGTACCATGTGCCAAGTAGAAGTGGAGTAATAAACTATCCCAAAGATCCTTTTTAGCTCTAAAACTATAATCCTGTTCAACTTGCTCATCAGAGTGAGTGGAACTCAAGGATGAGAAGACATACTTCTAGCAATACCACTTAACTGGGGTATACAGGAAACCTGAAGCACTGAACGTACTAACCGGGCACTGAGCATAGATAGGTTAACCCTTGGACAAAACTTTTCATTCATCTGAAGTGAAGATGAAAAAGCCATAAGAAGTAACAGGCTTTTTTAAAAACAGAAACCACCCTTATCAACCAACATTGGATCATTTGGATAATTTCTGTTATGTATACAGCTGACTTGTTTTCTGGGTTATAATCTACCTCACTGGAAGGACTGTTCCCATCAATGAGAACACAGATCCATTTAAAATTTGAGTTCTGAATACACTGACTGCAGGAATCTATTAAGATAATAAGATTTAGAGCTAGAAGGATCTGGGGCTTCTTAAATCTTTATTATTTTCAGTGTCATGGATCCTTCTGACAGTCTGGTGAAGCCTATAGACCCCTTCTCAGAATAATGTTTTAAATGTAGAAAATAAAATTTGCAGGATTATAAAAGAGCTATAAAGTCTCTTATTATAGCTGTAAGCTGTAATAGTTACAAAATTTTTAAAATAAATTCAGCAAACCCAGCTTAAAAACTTCTGATTTAATCCAAGACCTCCATTTTAAAATGAGGAAACTAATCTCCTTAAAAAAAAAGATGTCTTGCATGACCTACCCAGGGATAAATGTCAGAATCAAGATTCAAGTCCAGTCTTTGGATTCTGCAGCATTCTACCCCTGTCATCAAGTAAGGTAGTGTTGTTGTTGAGTTGCTTCAGTTGTGTTTTGACTCTTTATGACCCCATTTGGGGTTTTCTTGGCAAAGATCCTGTAGTGGTTTGCCATTTCCTTCTCCAGCTCATTTTACAGAAGAGGAAACTGAGGCAAACAGGGGTAAGTAAGTTTATTACACAGTTAGGAAGTGTCTGACTCAGGATCTGAACTCAGGAAGATGAGTTATAGGTTCCAAGCCCCCTACTGTATCGACTGACCAACCTAGCTGTGGTACTTGGTCTTATTTTTTTCTCCATTATCACCATGTTCACTCAGCCATTTCTGTTCATCCATTTTCCAATCCAATAACCATTTATTAAAAGCCTACTCTAAGCCATGCACCATATTAAGTGCTGGGGATACAACTGATGAATGGAAAAACAGTCCTCACCCTCAAAGAGCTTACAATTTAAAGAAAGGAGACAACACATAAAAGGAAATGGGAAAGGATGGGGAAAATTGTGTTCCATAGTTAAAACCGGGGAGAGTGGTAGATACAAAGCACAATGGATGGAAGAGTCCAGTTTCTGCCCTCTATAAAGGAAAGCATTGGGAGGAGTTGGTCCTCCACCCTCCAGCCCTCCAATCAGAGGGCAGAGGAGGTTGAGGGAGTTGGTGATAGTGTAAATTAAGACTTGAGTTAGTGCAGGGTGGTGAAATTAGAAGTGATGAGCTGAAACCAGAGCAGCAGAACATCTTCAATTTAATACTGAAGGGGGAACATGGTATAGTGATTACAGGACTAACTGGAAAGTCAACAAGACCTGGATTCAAATTCTACTACTGACACATACTAGCTATATGGCAGGGTAAAATCACCTAACTTTTAAGTGCCCCAAGAAATCTCTAAGGATAGGAGTTATAGGTTTTTTATTAACCTGCAAAGTTAGAGAGAGTTTCCATCCAGGGAGATATTCACACTGACGAAATCATAAATCTCAGAGTTCAGGGGTGGGGAACCTGCGACCTCGAGGCCTTATGTGGCCCTCTAGGTTCTCAAGTGTGTTCCTTTGACTGAATCCAAGGACAAGGGTGGGGAACCTGTGACCTTGGAGGCCAGAGTTTCTCTACCCCTGTGCTTAGACCAAAACAAAACAAATAACTATTTGGGAGATGGTGGGCAGCAAAGAAAAATGTAAGGAATGAATGACACAACAATAAAGCAAATGAAAGTGGAGAGAGTGTGGCTATGACTGCACACAGGAGGCAGCCGTGTTTTCACCCTCCAGGGCCCTTGCTGTCCCTGGTGGCACACTGGAGGCTGGGGGGGGCACTTTGGGCAGTCACTTACCCTCCGGCTCCTTGGTTTTAGCCCTGGTGAAATGTTTACTTATCTAGAATAGGCTTTGTGATCCCTGGATGCTCTAAATTGCTTGTTATTAGCAATAATTGCCCACAGATTTTTTTCAAGCCATTTACATGAAGAATCTTTGCAATATGAGGTTAAATTGCAATATGCTAATAGTCGATCAATGTGGAGCAGCGGGCTGCTTTGAGATACTGAGCTGCCACACTTTGGCTGCCTAAAGTAAGTGCACTCCTCCTCCTTTCTAATTCTGTTTTGCTGCTTTCTCTGTATTAAGGAACTAATACATTTGCTCTACATAAGCTACGGACACAGTTCTTTACATTTTCTTTGTGTCCTTGGCCTCAGGAAATGATGCATGCATCCCACCTCCTGCAAAAGTAGCAGATAAACACCCATCCAGGTAGCTACAGCAGGAGGAAGATACCATTTAAAGGCTTGTGAACAAAAAGTTCAGTAATGAAAAGTGGTCGGTAGCAACAGAGTTGTATGGAAGTAAACTTGCCAAGATCTCAAAAAGAGAAGGATTCTACACAGAAACCTTCATTCAGAACCTATAGAGACACAAAATGCAATTTTTTATAGGCTGGGTAAGTAAAAGTCCGGAATTGACTGAAGATGATAATGAATAAACTTCTTGATGTTCATCCCCACAGCCAAGGGAGGGTACAGGGACTGTGGACAGGCAAAGTAGGTACCAAAAAAAGGATATTGTTAATGCTTCCCTCCCCTGAATAACCATGTATGCCCCAAAGGGGCACACAAAATTGTCTCTGACTTCAAGGAGCTTATCCTCTAGTTGGAAATGTGTGAAAGAACAAGTAATATTATAAGGCCATCTGTAAGTTCCATATGAGAAATAGGACTGAAAGTAGCACAGAATCAAAAGAAAGAATTCCTGGAGCTGACTGAGAAAGCTTCAAGGAAAAAGGACGCCTCAGTGCTGACAAAAGGAATGGCTCTTCTGTTCAGTGGAGGTATCATTTTGGGGAGGTGGTGGTTTTCATGATGGTAAGATTGCTGATTTCTCTGTGATTTCTCCTTTGCCCCAATCTTAGCCATATCTACTATTGAATGCTTTGCAACATGCATTTTATTATATCACTTAGAATGATAGTGGGAAGTTGACATGCTTGGACCACCCCTGCTTTGGTGATGACCTGTTCCCTCTCAGGAAATGATAATGTAAGATTCACACTGAGTCACTCCCACGTGAACTTAGTTTGAATATCTTACTCTCCTTCCCTCCTTCCCCAAAGGATCACAAAAGCTTGAAGAGACCTCAGAAACCATTTAGTCCAGTCCCTTCATTTTATAGATGAGAAAACTGAGACTTACCCAAGGTCACACAGGGAATAAAAAGCAGAAGAAGGATTTGAACCCAGGTCAATTGACTCCAGAACTCTTTCCATTCTACTACCCAAATTTAGACTGGATAGGTTACATCACATCCATACCTTAGGACTAACTTTAATTATAAATACAGATCAACACCTAGCTAAGTACTCAGAGGATAGGAATTTTTATTTGGACCAGATAAAGAAAGAAAGATGTTGGGTCCTGGGTGGGGTGGAGTTCTTTAAACAGCCAGTGGGCAGCATGAGGACTCTGGGCATCTGGAATTAGCATTCGGTCTGCCCATCATTCACTAGGCCCTCCTACACATGCCTGGGGAAGTGGCTGTACACCCCATGGGAAACAGGAAAAGACAAAGAATTATTATTTGGGAAGAGAGGGTGGGCTGGCACTTGGCACAGCAAACCGCGAATATTTGAAACTGAATCTCAAATCAGGAGGGCCTCCTGGAGATACTGTCGTCAGAGACAAAAATAGTGGCACAGAGACAAATGTGTAAACACAGATAAATACATAAATAAATAACCCAATTAAAATTCTCACTTCTGGACTAATTCCCAGAATCTTTGGAAGAAAACTTTCATCTGGATTAGGTCAGGACTATAGAATAACAGCAGTCAGTTTGAACAGGGCCATTTTGTTGCGAGGACAGGTAGGCATGAAGGAAATTAATCAGGAACTTCCCAATTATAATGAAAATAGATCTAAAATTACGCATCATGCACAGAAGTGTGGTGCATATTTTAGAAGGCACAGCAAATGCAGGGTTGGTATAATGGTTGCTAAACTGCAAAGCATACAGCCGTTTTGAATGGCAACCATTTTTTGAGTGATGGTGCATTGGAGGGGCAAACTGGAGAAGAATATACATTTGGCTATCAAGAAATGAAACTGTGAGCCACAATATGGCTACAAAATTTGACAATCATAACTGGCTTTATTATCATTCCTCACGCATAAAAGTGTCTTCACTGTCAATTGACCTTCCAGTTGTCTAAATACAATTAGACTTCTCAAGGCTCTTCTAGTAGTGATGACACGGAAGAGAGTTTTGGACCTGGGGTCAGGAAGAGCCAAGTTCATTTTCAACCACTGATTTCAACCACTTCTTAGGTGTGTGTGACGCTGGGCAATTCCCTTAGCCTCTGTCTGCCTTACTTTTCTCATCTGTAAACTGGATATAAACACACCTACCGCCTCAGGGTTGCTGTGAGGTTATGAGTTAATATTTGTAAAGCGCTTTGCTAACTTTGAAGTTATTATTAGTGTGGCACACTAAAAAGAGTGCTGGATTTAGACTATCCATGGGCAAGCCATTTAATTTCTCAGTTTCCTCTTTGGTAAAATGAGAGGTTAGATTTAATGGTCTCTAAGGTAGTTTCAGTCCTAAAACTATGATTCTACTAAAAACTTCTTTGCAACAAAATCTGGATAAGAAAATAGGTGACTATGAGCAAACTGAAAGGATCTAAAATATGAATTAATGCAAAAAAAGGTTTCTACAATGACACATTCAATTTTTATAGGCTTATTAAGTAAAAAGTACAGAGCTGGTTTAAATGATATGAGCAGAACCAAGTAAAACTTTTTTCTCTCTCTCTCTGTATATATATTTACACATACATACATAGGCATATATATTATATGTGTATATATAATATGTATTTATATATACACACATACATACACACACGTACACACGTACACATACACACACATGCACACACATAATCACTACAACCCTGTAAATGGAAGGAGGTAAGGAGACATAAAACAGTTGAAACTAGATATTGCAAAATTGTAATGACCCAATTTGGCACTAAAGAAGACTCTTGTAAAGCGGTTTCTCCTCCTTTTCAGAGGGGAGGAACTGGGAATGTGGAACATTGTATACAATGTTAGATTTTTTTCTTATGTGTTAGTTTTGTTGAACTATTTTTTTCTTCCTCTTTTTAATCCTTAAGTATAAGGGCCAGATCTTAAGTATAAGGGGGTGGATGAGAGTTTTGATAGGAAATGTTTGAAACATACTGACAGAAGATATTGAATTTTTTTTAAAGAAATGCGTGACTGTGAAATATAAGAGTGGTTTGCAAGCCAACCATTCTTAAACGAGGTGACTCTGGGAATGGTGTTTCTGTATGTGTATGTGAACATGTGTGCAAGCACTCCTACCTCAGCCCTCCATTCACAGATATCCTTGCAATAGAAGCGCCAGGCTCTGCTAATGAATGTTATCACTGTTTTAGATGGTTGTATTAGGCATGTGAGGAGCCCCTTCAGCCGCTCAGACACGGATAACCTTGTGAAGGGCCCGGGCATAGAGAGAGTAGCTTAAAATAAAAATAAAAGGAGGGAGATTTTTTTAAGAGATGGAACATCTGTGATAAACTCATTTTCTCTGTGAGCACCAATGGTGAGGCATGTCTGGGTCGGCTGAACAGCATTTCTATAGCAGTCGAAAATTCATTTCATTTCATTATCTGAACTGTTCAAGCACCCCAGTCTGGATCAGAAAAAAGCTCCTTAAACCTGCAGGAATCTCATTTACCCCTGCTGAGGCTCCAGCTTCCTTCCTTATATGAAGGTAGAGATGCCTTGCTTACAAATTCTGGCAGATATATACAAGATTTGTATTGAAAGGGAAGGGATGTTTCCTGGGATCTGCTATCTATAGCAGCCTTATTATTACCTTTCTCTGTTTTATTTAGGTCTGTTTCAAGGCTACTTTACCAGTCTCTCATCCGTTAAAAACACAGTTCTCACTACATTAGAAGAGAGAGAATGGCCTTAAAGGTGATGTGGAGTAGAACAAAGGAAAAAGCATCAACTCTCCCAACAGCTAGTAATGAGGCAATGTGGAAATTTTTTTTTTTGAGGAAAAGGAGATTTCTAGAAACTTTTGTAGCAAGCAAAAGAACATTTAAAAATTCTGAGTTTTACTGAAGAAGATGGAAATGCTAAAGACCATAAACTGGTAGACTTAAAAATGGAGAATATTGGGCTTTTAACAGTAGAAGAAAAATACTTGAAAGTTAGGCCACTCGGGGGCGGCTAGGTGGCGCAGTGAATAGAGCACCGGCCCTGGAGTCAGGAGTACCTGACTTCAAATCCGGCCTCAGACACTTAACACAAAAACTAGCCGTGTGACCTTGGACAAGTCACTTAACCCCAACGGCCCTGCAAAAAAAAAAAACCAAAACCAAACAAACAAAAAAAAACCAAACCAAACCAAAACAAAACAAAACAAAAAAAGAAAGTTAGGTCACTCGCTACCAGACTGCTCCATGGCGCCATTGTTGTTTGTCGCTGCTGTTGTTGAATCCCGTCTGATTCTTTGTGAATTTTTGGCACAGACAATGGAGTGGTTTGTCATTTCCTTCTCCAGTTTTATTCTGGCAGAGGTTAAATGACTTGCCCAGGGCCACATAGCTATAAGTGTCTGAGGTCAAATTTGAACTCCAGTCTTTCCGACCCTAGCCCCAGTGCCACCTCGCTGCTCCTGTGCCACATACATAGCAATCCCTAATGTTTGTCTCATACTCAAGGATCTCCAGAACCCGGTGCATGGGAGCTTTCTGCCCTCTCCTATTATCTCCCTCATGCTACATCTCACTCTAGATACACTAGGCCACTCTATATCCCCTGAACATGCCCTGTGTATTCTTGAACCTTTATTTATCCGTCCTCACCCCTCCTTGGCCTTTGGGATCAATGCTATGAAGCCTAATTCAAAAGCCTTCTAAGATTCTTTTAGTAAATAATGACTTTTCCTTTTGGCACCTGCCTCTTGAAACTTTAGTTTTCCTCTCTCTGTTGTACTTAGCATATGTTATTGTGTATTTTAATTATTGTGTATTTTCATCATTGTGTATTTTAATTTAATTTAAATATTGAGTATTTTAATTATCCATTTGTGTGCACTGGAGCCAGCTCAGACTGGCTCAGGAGAGTTGGTTGTTAAATTTTCAATGTGAGCATTGACATCATAGAAATTGGCAGACACCACAAATCAGAATTTGATTATTATTTTGTTGATTATCTACAGCAGGGGTTCTCAACCTATAGGTTGCGAACCCTTTGGGGTCCAAAGACCCTTTCACGGGGTCATAGGGCTCACCTAAGACCATCAGAAAACATATTTCAAATGGTCTTAGGAACTGAGACACTGCTCCTCTGTCCATCTCCAGGCCAGTCCACTCACATGCAGATACACCCCCACACAAGTATTGAAGGGTCCAGGCATTAGGAAGGGTGAGAACCACTGACCTAGACCTAAGAAAGTGGCAGAGAAAATATTAAACTGTATGTAAATTTAAAGTATATCAAAAACATTCTTTTCCCTCAGAGAATATTTATCAGAACATCCTTGCTGTAACATTTTCAAATGGAAGATGGCAGGGACTATTCATTTCTTCTCTAAACTTTGTCTTACCTAGAACTATAGTCACAAAACAGACACTTAATAAATAATAGTCAAATTAAATTGACTTGTGCTATTCAAGACAATTCAGTGTAGTGGAGAGAACCTTGGAGCATTGCATCTGAAGTCAGAGGTACTAGGTTCAAATTTTGCTTCTGTTTTCTCTGGGCCTTTCTCGGGTCCTTCATCTTTAAAATGCAGGGGTAGGACTTGGTTACCTCTAAGGCTCCATCCAGCTTTAAGCCCATGAACCTACTAAAGAAAGCAAATTCAGAAGGGGTGGGGAGGAGCCAAGTTTGCTTCATTCCTCACAAAAGGCAGGCTTCCCCTTTGATCTCCTGAATCCTGTTTTCACACAAGGCTTCCTGCTGAGGACTGCCTAATAACTTGCTTTGATCCACTCTGGTCTGGTAATGACAAATGCATTTTAGCCTGGGTATTTTCAAGTGCCTGAGAGCAGTTTTGCCCCACCCCTCACCCCAACCCCATGCCTTCTTATGCACAACTTCAGACTCATTCCTAAATAAGTATATCTTGAATGAATTAAATAAATCATAGCTCATGGGCTCTGGGTCACTGTATGTTTGCCACCTGAAAAAAATTCTGGCCAATGACATTTTGCAGTGTTCCCATGAAAGAGACACTTCAGGCTGTGTGGTCCAATGATTGGATCCTGGAATTATTGCCTTCATTCTAACAGCTGTCTTAATCATTGGATGGAATCTCTCAATGGTCCTAGTTGATTGAGCAACAAATGATTGTAAAACAGAATAGGTTAGAACTATTATAGACATAAACTAAAATTCAGAATTCTTTATTTGTTTCTGTCTAGACTTGTGCTTTCATCAGTGTTGGGAACTTCCACTGTATAAACTCCCTCCACTTGTGCTAACTGGCCACTCATCTTGAAGATGTAGTCTTGTAGAATTGCCTTAGGCAGGGAGAGGTTATCTTGTCTATTCTGTTATTATGTCAGAGATTGGACTTGACCACTCTTCCTGACTTCCAGACTGTTTTTCCATCCACTTGGCTTACATTTTTGACCTCCAGTTGATTTGCTTTGTGTTCTTGAGGAAATCAATACAATGACTACATTAACATTTTTAAAGCGTTCTTCATAGAAAGGACATTTTAAACCGGAGGAAATAAGGTAATTGCAGTGTGCTCTATAAAATGTGCATTTGTTTACAATAGGCCATAGAAAAATGCAAATGTAAAAATACAAATTGCTTTTAGACACAAGCACAGTTTAATGCTTATAGTACTTACAGCTGTTTAAAATGTACATTTTAGTTTATATGTCCCGAAAAAATGTGTTTCTCAAAGTGTATTTCTAAAATAGATGCTAGAGATAGAGTTTCGAAATTTTCATTATTAGGCAAATAGATTTTAGTCAGTACCTTGATTTGAGTTATACAATTTTTAAAAACATCTACCTCACTTTAATGATCATTATAGAGTAATTCACAGAGACTTAATTTTCAGCTGAAATCAAGATAATAAAATAAACTTACAAAGTGGTAAGTGTATCACCTCACAAGTTAAACATCTTGGTTTCATATATTTAAACAACTGTTCTTAATTGATTTAAGCAGTAAAGAAAGGGGAGGGGAATGGAGAGACAGAGACAAATGGACAGAGACAGAAAGGGAGGGGGAGGAGAGAGGAAGAATGAAAGAGGGAGAGAAGGAGAGAGAGAGTGAGAGGAAGAGAGAGAGAAGGAGAAAGAGAGAGAGAAGGAGAAAGAGAGAGAGGAAGAAAGAATGAGTGAGGGAGAGAGAGGATAGAGAGAAGAAGAAGAAGAAGAAGAAGAAAAAGAAGAAGAAGAAGAAGAAGAAGGAGGAGGAGGACGAGGAGGAGGAGGAGGAGGAAGAGAAACAAAGGTATTTAATAGCAAAATAAACAACTGTATATCCATGGTAATTCAAATGTTCTTTTAGCCAAGATATTTCTACCAAGTAGTATCCCATCCTCTTATTACTGACTTTGTACTGGATTTCTATGCCAGCAAAATATTGTTGTTTTGGCAATTCTCATATTTATAAAGAAAAATTCTTTTCTTCTCTTTCTTAGATGTCCTTCCCAGACATTCATCTGTCATGTCAAGAAAATAAACTATTCCCCACCCCTCCCCAACAGTCTGGAAAAGCCATTTTTACCTAAATTACTATTCCTGAAAACTTTTCTAAAACAGATTTCCAGGTTAATATATATATTATTATCATCTTCACCCTATGCAGAAGTGTCACCAAAATATTCTGAACATTTTTAGCCCACTTCCCCCCAAAAGAAAATATGGCTTATTCCAAGACCAATAGAAATGGCAACAGCGTCTATGCAGAGTTGATTTCAACTTTGCATCCCTCACTGCTTTTGATGTATCCAGACATATGTGTAACAGAGCAGAGCTTCAATGCACTGTTCCCAAATCTTTCTCCCAAGTGAATTGTAATGATGGTAGAACTATGGAGCAACATCAGTGAGAAAATTGTACCATTTAGAGGGTTGGTACTGAACAAAAATAATGTTTTTAGACACATTTTCTCAGAATTTATTCAATGGGCTTCTAAATAAAAACTTGAATCTTTAAGAAAGGATTACCTTTAACATGGACATTAACTGAGAACTTGTTCATCCCATCAGAACCATTAGAACCTCCCATATTGGGAGGAACCACAATGTAGGAATTTAGGCAAGT
This sequence comes from Pseudocheirus occidentalis, assembly GCA_028646575.1. NCBI lineage: Eukaryota > Metazoa > Chordata > Mammalia > Diprotodontia > Pseudocheiridae > Pseudocheirus > Pseudocheirus occidentalis. The sequence continues at coordinate 289,679,336 of CM053594.1, read as the reverse complement.
GAAGTGCTTGCCACATCTACATGGAACAAAGTAAAAAAGAAAGCCAAAACGACGTGGACTTCAGGTTTGAAAGGATAGTCAGTTTTTACAATCCAAATTCACAACTCATTCAAATCATTTCAGCTATGCCAAGCTCTAGTGTTTTACTGTCACTAAAAGTGACCTTTTTATGGGCATCTAGGTGGCACAGTGGGTAAAACACTGGGTTGGAAATTGCATCTTCTTGAGTTCAGATTCAGCCTCAGACACTTGCTATCTGTATGACGCTGGGCAAGTCACTTCACCCTGTTTGCCCAGTTTCCTCATCTGTAAAATGGGCTGGAGAAGGAAATGGCAAACCTCTCTAGTACCTTCACCAAGAAAACTCTGAAATGGGGTGACAAAGAGTTGGACACGATTGAAAATGACTGAACAGCAAACTGGCCTCTTCTGTGCCCATACTAAGAGAAGATTTAACAAACTGTGAAGTGTTTATTGAAGGCCTATTGTATTGAAAGTATCATGCTGGCTATTCAATTTTTAGTTTATTTTATCAACAAATAATTGATAATTTTAAAAAATGGTTAAAATGCATGTGTATTATCTCTTTTGATCCTTTGTGAGATAGGTAATTCAAATACCATCATACCTGTTTTACGGAATTCAGAGATGCTATGTTGGGAAGTCTCACAGCCAGCTAACGGTGAAGGTGGGCCATTGTTGTTCTTCAGTTGTCTCAGCTGTGTCTCTCTCTTCATGGGATCACACATTAAGAACTGGAAGGGACCTTGGAGGCTATCTAGTCTAATTCCATCATTTTACAGGTGAGGAAACTGAGGTTTCCTCAGGTGGAATAAGTAAGTTACCCAAGATCACATAGAAAGCAAACATCAGAAGCAGAATTTGAACCCAGTCCTTCTGCCTCCCAAGCCCATTGTTAATTCTACTAGTCAATTCCTGTACACCATGCTTCAGTTCCGTTATAGTCTGCCAAGTCAAGTCAATGAATAGTTAAATGCCTACTAAGTGCCAAGCATTGTGCTAAGTTCTGGGGATTCAAAGAAAGGCAAAAAACAGTCCCTGTTTTCAAGGACCTTATAATCCAATGAGGAAGGCGATGCACAAACAACTCTGTATATACTCACACGCATGCATACTGTGTATCTACAGACAGACATACTTACAAGCATGGAGGACAACCTGTGAAAAAGCATGGGGGAGGGAGATGGGAGAATCATGGTCAAGGAATAACAAGGAGGTCTATGTCACTGAATTACAGAGTGCAGAGAAGAGAGGAAGGTGATAAGACATTTGTAAAGGAAGGAAGAGGCCAGGATGGGAAGGGTTTTAAAAACCAAACCAAAGATTTTCTATTTGATTCTGGAGATATTAGGGAACCAAGTCAAGTCAATGACTATTTATTAAGAATGTACCATGTACAGGCATTGTGTTAAGCTCTTAAAACTGTCCTAAGACTTTTGGAACGTACTGGTCCCAAAATTCTTGTCTTTTTTAATATGGACTCCATGGTTTTTTGTTCATTCTTCTGCTTAACAGAATTTTTTTTCTACAATTTCTACCCATTGGTTTTAGTACGCTTTCTTCTGGAGTTGCACAGAGCAATTCTGGTGCCTCTTCCATGTAACAGCACTTCAAATATTTGGAGATACTGATAACATTATAAGTCTTTTCTTCTCTGACTGATCCTTCTACAATATGATTTCACATCTCCTCACCATCTTGGTCATCTTCCTTTGGTTGCCTTACAGCTTATCAATTAATTTGAGAACTGGTTTGAATTCTGGGAGAAATAACTTGTTTGACTTCAAACATCTTTTATCCCAAACTGGCTTTTGTATATAGATGCAGCATCTACATAATTAAAGTAGTTTAAGCACATAATTTAATTTCTCTTAAGGCGTTAGATGTCTCAGCTGAAACAATAAGACACCCTCCAAATATATTTATAAATGTTATTTATAATTGGCAATTAACTCATCTGCTATATGTCTGGGCCCAGTGTGTCACATAACTATTCTTATTTTCAACTAGAATTGTAGAATTTTTTGGGCTGGAAGGATCCTTAGAGATCATGCCATCTAGCTTCTCATTTTACAGGAAAGGAAACAGAGGAATAGAGAGTTTAAGAGGCTTTTCTAACATCACATAGTTAATAGCAGAACTAACACCAGAACAAGTCTGTTGACTGCTAGTTCCAGTCAAGTCCCCTTTCCACCATATCACTTTTCCTAATCTAGTTTAGGAAAAACAAACTACTAAAGATAATTTAAAACATCTTTTCATATGTTCCTTTAATTGTTGAAAATTATCTCCCAGAAAATCATGGATTTCAAGAAAACCCTTCTCATTCAAAATGATGAGAGACCAGAAAAAAGATAGAAGAATTAATTCTCTTAACTTCATCAGCATTACAAGCAATTATGATTAATATTACCTTTTCTTCTAAATTTGCCAAATTATTTTATAGACAAGTAGAGGCAGGAATTAGTGATCTGGGAAATTTAGAATTTCAGTCCAAAGGACTTTATACATTGGGTACTGTTGACAGAGGCAGAGCTGGCTACTTGCCAGTAAAAACTGGTCCTAACTGATACAACTTAGCAGACAGGTTAAGAAAGGATGAAGGAAGTTGCCAGGCACTGTTAAAGTTAAAAGTAGTGTTCCCAGGGTCCTCAGCATCCTGGATCTCAGAACAGAACAGGTAAAGTTAACAGGCAATTTCCAAAGGACAATGAAAAAATATTACAGTTCTTCTTGGTTCCCAGGAGGTTTGATCAAGAAAGGAATTATTTCAGTGATTTGCAAGTTAGGTGCTATGTTTGTCTTCCTGTCTGAGGCAGTTACCAGTTGTGTGCTAGAAATACTATCTCATCTCTCTGCTTAAGAAAAAGGTAAAAGGGTTTGAGATATTTTCTATATTTATGAGAGAAGCTAAAACCTTCCTTTTATTCTCTTCTGTACATTTGCAAAAAGATGCTTCAACAAACTTCTCCTCTTTTCCTCCTCCTCCCCTTCTTCTTCTTCTTCTTCTTCTTCTTCTTCTTCTTCTTCTTCTTCTTCTTCCTCCTCCTCCTCCTTCTCCTCCTCCTCCTCCTCCTCCTCTTCTTTGGAAAAAAAAAGAAAAACAAATCCCTTGCAACAAATATTCATGAACAAGCAAAATAAGTTCCCATATTGGCTATGTCCAAAAATGTATGTTTCATTCTGCACTGTCCATTAGTTCTCTGTCAGTCGAAGAGTAGCATGCTTCACCATCAGTTCTTTGGAATCATGATTCATCACTGCATTGATCAGAGTCAAGTTTTGCAAAGTTGTATAATTGCTTTTCTGCTTCTGCTCACTTTGTTCTGAATATGCTCGTATAATTCTCCCCGGAGTTTTCTGAAACTTTCTATTTAATTTCTGATGGTGCAATATTTTCCAGTTCTTTTTCACTACAAAAGGAGCTGCTAGTGTGTGTGTGTGTGTGTTTGTGTGCATGTGTGTGTGTGTACGTGTGCATGTGCATGCACGAGTGCATGTGCAGGCACAAAATACTCCTTTAATTCTTTGATCTCTTTGGTGTACAGGACTATTAATGGCATCACTGGTTCAAAAGGCAGGAACATACTGGTTTTGGACATGGTTCCAGATTGCTTTCCAGAATGTCTGGACAATCCACAATTCTACCAACAGTGTGCTATTGTGCCTGTCTTCTTGCAGCTCCTCCAACATTTGCCATTTTTCCTCTTTGTCATCTTTGCCAAACTGATAGATGTGAAATAGAACCTCAGGGTTGCTTTAATTTATATTTCTCTAATTATTTATGATTTAAGTAATTTTTCATATAACTATAGACATCTCAGATTTCTTCCTTTGAAAATTGCCTTTACAATATATTTATTTGGACTTATAAATTTGAATCAATTCCTTATATGAGAAATGACATCTTTATCAAAGAAGCTGGCTGAATATATTTCCCAAATAACTATTTTCCCTTTTAATTTAGCTACGCTGGATGTGTTTTTACAATTTTAAAAATATATAATAAAAGTTGTACATTTTGTCTTCTCTGTTCCTCTCCCTCGTTTGATTATGAATACTTCCCCTCCTCATAAACCTAAATGATCCTTTGTCTATTAACTTTGCATATATCCATTTGGAGCTTATCTTGGCATATGACCCATCCATACCTAACTTCCACAAGACTTTCTTCTAGTATTCCCAGCTGTTTTTATCAAATAGTGAGTTTTTACTCCAGTAATTGAAGTTGCTAGGTTTATCAAACACTATGCTATTGTGTTCAGATGTCCCTATATGTCATATAACACTATTCTACTGATCAACCTCTTAATTTTTTTAGTCAGCACCAAATAGTTTGGATGATTATAGCTTTGTAATATAGTTTAAGATCTGGTCCTATTAGATTCCCTTCTTCCTCTCCTTTTTTTCATTACTTTCCTTGTGAGTCTTGACCTTTTATTTTTCATGTGTCCTTGTAGAGTCTGGAATCTGCCTTTCTTCATTGTACTCAACTCCCAATGCAAACCCTATATTAATTATTCCAGAAAGGATGCTAGGACATGGATGGAAAGTTTTAAACTCTCCTTTCCCACCCCACCCCCAACTCTTATCAAGGGGGAAAGTGAAGCTTAGCAGCTTTCCTCCCCTTTTTTCCTAAGTGGTTCTTTCTGATTACTTCATATAACTCCTGTATGACCAAACACTTCAACCAAGGTGAACAGACATCCTGCTGCCCAGGTAAAATGTCTTTGAGAGAGCCAAAAGAAATGTACAGATCTTGTTTACATCTAGCGCACACGTCTAAGTGATTCAAAAGTGAGAGTTTTCAGGAAAGATGTTCAGTTCAGTTTTGGTCATGTTGAATTTAAGATATCTGCAAGAACTCCAGTTCAAGATGTCTACTAAGTAGTTGGAGATGTGAGATCGGTGGTTGAGAAAGAGGTTAGGGCTGTGCAGGTAAATCTGAAAGTGCATAGAAACGATCATTAAAATCATGAAAACCCAAATCAACGCTCAAGAGAAAATGAGCATGTTATTTTAGTCGTCATATATTTCACCAAGATAATTTGGGGGCATAGTTAACTATATTCTAAGCATCAAGTAGAAGAAAGAAGGGATAGCACTGTAATCAAAATGTTTTTTCTCTTCTTTTCTCAACTTGGTCTGTCTTCCCAAAGAGAGAACAGAATAAAGAAAAGAGATGAAAGAAAAAAAAATCATCCTTTTAAAGACTTTGATTTTGTCTGTGTATTTATATGAAGCAGAAAACTATACTATTCAAATAGTATCATTCCAAAACCATACACTTTTTAGTGAAATATCTACACAAAGGAGACAAAAGAAAAAAAACGTCCTTAAGAACAAGGTATGTGCACGGATGGCAGAAAGGGAGCCTGGGTTATTCAAACCATTTGTTTCAATTATCCAGTTCACTTTTTATGTAAAAACAGTAAAAAAAGATTTTCAATGAACACAAACACTTTGTGGTTGGTGGAAAGAACAACTGTCACTGACTAGCTGTGTGTACTTGGGCAAGTAAGCCACATAACTTCTCTGAAACTCGATGATATCATTTGTAAAATCAAGAGGTTGGACTAAATGATGTCTTCTGGTCCTTTTCAGGTCTATGGTTTTGTGATTTAAGTAATGATATAGCCAGCACTGGTTCCTAGAACATAGTACGTGCTTTTTTATTTTTAACTCCTTGATAGATGATTCTGTATTCAAATTTTTTGGAATCAGATAAGATATGAATAGATATCTCAGCACCACATATATCAGCCCTAAATGTTACTTGTTATTATCATGAATCAGCTAGATGGATGGAAAAAGGACTGGATTTGGGGTTCAGGAAGGCCTGAGTTTAAAATCTGCCTCAGGTGCGTATTCGTTGTATGACCTTTGCCTAGTCATTTTATATTTCTCATCCTCAGTTTCCTCATCTGTAATTTGAGGATAATAATCACACCAAAGTTATAGGGTTGTTGTGATAATATAATGAGATAATTTATGTAAAGGACTACAAAACTTAAAGTTCTATCTAAATGTTAGCTAATATTAAATAAAACTTTTTGGTCGTATTGCTCACAATCATCATTTCCCTTTGAAACTCTAACACACACACCATCACTACCATGGGGATTCAAAATGACATTTGCTTAAAATTGAAATGCTAAATAAATAAAAATACATTACAACCAACATCAAACATTCTCACCACCCATATGCCAAAACTATTTCTTCTATGACCCTGGCAGAGCCACATTCAATGAGTCATTCATTGCCAGTTCTTAAAATCAGAGACAGGAACAGTCCCTCTGCTTAGTTACTTCCCTATTCACCCAAGAGCAGCAGCACTAACTTTTGGAACACGGGCTTCTCTAAGCCATAGGGAGCTCGGTGTCTTGTCTTACACAGCAACTGCGTAATCACTGAAACCCTAGGTTTTCTAAGATACTATTTCTTGCCACTTTTATCAAGGTCCAGAAGGGAAGCAAGAACTCGAGACACAGCTGCCATTTTCTTTCTCACACTTCATTGGCATTTCTCCCTTTTCTCCTGGCACTAGCTCAAATCTTCCCATCTCTTACCCTTTGTGAGACCTTTCACTTGCTGTTCTGCAATCACTCTCCCTCATCCCCATCCCCACCCCCCAAAACAGAGCATGCAATAGAATAGCAACAGCCTCTACCACACTGGGTACAGACTTTCGTGGTATGAAGTTTCTCTTATGCAGACAAATCCACTTAATCCTATATCTAAGTCAGCAAAGTAAAATAAAGATTTAGGTGATTATCTGGTACGTTTGATTAAGTTTATAGATAAACAATATGGTTTATCATAGGTTACCAAAGTGGGTGAAACCACCTCCTGGGGGATGCTGGAACAATTGTGGGGGGTCATAGTAGTCTTGGATGCAAATGGGGGGCAGTGAATAAAAATAAGGGTGGGGTGGAAGCATAAGGAAAGAAGAGAAGAAAATTTTGAAAAACTGTTCATATATGTTTCATCTGTTGTGTAACAGAGTTAAAGTTATAGCGATTACATTATTTTCCAAATAAATACACAAATTACAAGTTATAACTGATCAATGGTGAAGTCCACCAACAGGTCTTAAGAAGCAAATGTTGGCAGGTGAGCATGTTGCACACGTTGTTGGAAAGTCCAGCATGCATCAGCAGGACTATGTGTGTGTAGTGACTTGTTTAGAACATAATACTATATGCTTCATTAAAATGTCAAACCTGAACAAACCCCACAAATTTACAATAAATCACTAACTTTGAGACATCATTTAAAAATATATATTTTTTGAAATGACACAAATTTCCAAAAAATCATTAAAGAGTTAAGGAAAGTAGATTTCCTGGAGAGGCATGGGTAATTTTTTTAAAGGGGGCAATAGGTCAAATAAATTTGGGAATCTTTCATTTAGGTACTAAGATGTCTCTCGAATTTACATTAATATTCTCTTCCTCATCCCACATTCCACTAGTAAACTTGCATATACCTAAATAATTGAGCCAAATCCTGCATTTTGCCAAATAATTTAACCATAAAATTTTGTGATAATTATTTCTTATATTTGGTAATATCCTTATTATTATATAGGGTATCTCAAAAGTCTTAGCGCAGTTTTAAGCTTTAGTTGTTTAATAACAACTTTAATAACTTAAAACTGCTCTAAGACTTTTGGGATACTGTATATATACAATTACAGATATCTATATCACAAATACAGGCACCTATACATTTGTATAAGGTTTTTTTAAGAATATCTTTTTTTTAAATAAATCAAAATATTTTTATCTTTCTTAACAGTAGGATGATTGGGTGGGAGGGAATGTGGTAAGATCATTTTACCTGCTTTCTAACTTCATTCACTGTCAAATGACATCCTTAATCCTTCTTTGCTTTCTTCCTCCTCCCATAAGATTTTTCCAACTTGGAATACAGATCAAATTCTATATCTCTCTAAACCTCAATTTAACTGTTAGTCCCATAAGGGGATACAAGAGCTATTTCATATTCTGGCAAACCCCCAAGTCTGCAAATTTTTATTTTTAATAATGTTTTCCTTGTCTCCAATTTCCTGTGTAAAAAAAACCATTCTCTTGGACAATTACCCTTGGAATGGCCTTGCCTGAATCAATTTCAGCATGAACTGTCTTAAAGAGTTCAGTTGTATTTTGAGATTTTTTAAAAACTACGCTTTTCCATTATTCTGCCCATTTGACACTTCTCAGCTAAAGCAGAAGTTTCAGTTTTTCTTTCCCTCTTAGTTTAATGTCTTGATTGGGTAATCATAAGAAACATAGTGCCCATACTAGGAAAAAGAATTGGTAGTCTTCCTAATTGTTCTAGAAAGAATTCACTTTTGTTAACTGCTTATAATTTGGGATCCTTTTTCCCATAGAAATTTTATAAATGGTAGTGAAAGTCTCAAGTCCATGCACAAAAGGCTATCTGAACCCCAGTGTACAAGAAGTACAGCATTTATAGTCATATTTCTTTTTTTATTTCTTTTTTATTTGTTTTCTTGTTTACATTATTCATTTTCATTACATTTTTGAATTTCAAATTTTCTCCCCGTCTTGCCCCTGCCCCAACCCTGAAACAGCAATCCCACTGTAAAGCCCCTCCCCTG
>CM053594.1:289640285-289670186 GCA_028646575.1 Pseudocheirus occidentalis | reverse complement strand
TATCTGAAGATTTAAAGATTCCCCTTAGGCTGGTGCTTTAGATTTTCTTTGAAGTAGACTCAAGCTGCTCCTCCTGGCCGCCCTGAGGTCTTGCCTGTCGGTGGCTGCGGTTTTGGGCTGGCTGTTCTCTGCTCCACTGCGGTGTGCTCTCTCTCCCGTCCTGCTCCTCATGTCTTGGCAGATGTGGAGGTGCTGGAGGCTGTAGAACCTCTGCAGGCTGGCTGCGGGGCTCGGCTCAGCTCCTTCCCACCATCCCAGCTTCCCTCCGGCTGCGCTGAGTCCCTGCTGCCGAGCTGCCTTCAGCGAGAGGTGTGTTCTCTCTATTTTTGTGAGTCTGAGAGTCCTAGACTTTCCTAGACTTTGTCTGGGCTCATATTTTATGGGTGTTTAGGGTGGCGGTGTGGGAGCTGCGGGACCTTGCTGCTTCTACGCTGCCATCTTGGCTCCCTATAGTCATATTTCAACTACATCTAAACTTGCTATTTATAATATGGTTTTTATGAAATAAGTAATTCTGAATGCCATCTAAGGATTCCAGGAAGCTTGTTCACCAAGCATCAGGAAGCCTGCTTTCTTCTGGAGAGCAAAGTCAGGAAAGTCTAATTGTTGGTGTCCTAAGCAAATATTTGTGCCTTTAAGATGTGCCATTTATTTAAGGAAACCATTTTTGTGCAGTAGGCCTGGAGATGGTTCCAGGCAAGAAAGATACCCTGAGCGTTGCAGATATATTTTTTATTACAGCATGAAAGAAGGCATTGGCCCTACTCACCCATGTAAAATAAGATACTTCTCCACATCCCAAATTCTTTACCATAGGAAATACCTGCCTATTAAGTCTCTTTCCTATTGATCTGAGTTGGATACAAATGTTAACTGTCCCCATGAATCTATCAAACTGAATTGAGAGTGGGGGAGGGACATCCCAGTTCCTGAATCAAATTACCCTAATATTAATGTGAATATATGGGCTGTCTGTGAGACCAGGATTCATCTACAACTCCCTGTATTAGGTACTATAGAGTGTGAAGTTGTCATCAAAAACATGCTTTTTCTCATTTAACTTAGACAATATGCCTCCATATTATTTTTTAAAGATGGCGATAGGGGTTTGCTGAACACTCCTTAGAGATGGGATGCTTTCGTGTAGATGTATAGATGGAAGGCAGCCAGGTGGTGCAATGGAACACTAGAAGTGTTCAAAACTGGCCTCAGATACTAGCTATGAGATCCTAGGCAAGTCACTTAGTCTCTGTGTGTCTTCTTTTTCATATCTGTAAACTGGAGATAATAAAATTTCTAGGTTCACTATTTCCTAGGTTTTTCTGAGGATAAAATGAGAGTATTTGTAAAGTACTTTGCAAACCTTAAAGTGCTATGTAAATGCTAGCTATTATCACATTTTGAATTTGCTTTAGTATGTATACTATGTGGGTGCAACTATAAATAGATATATATGTATATGTATACATATATTTTTATATATATATGTGCTGAATAACTATTTCACCATAGAATTAGATTACATGAAAAAGTCTAAATACTTTTTGACAGTTGCTTCTCATTTTATTTTTTAACATTCACATTAGGAATTAAATTTTGGCATGACAGCATACTCCAGAATACACATGTGTCAAAAACATGATATGGCTATGGAAGCAAGTAACTTGAATCATATATTATAGAGACTTTCTTTAAATTTAATCAGTCAGTCAGCAAGGGTTTATTAGGAACCCAATATGTGTTCAGATTATCCTAGCACCATGTGAGACACATAAATATTATAGTAATATGTGTACTCCTAGACCGGAAGTCAGGAAACTTGGGTTTTAGTCTTCCTGGGTTTTTCTCTAACTAGGTGTGTGACTTTGGGTAAATCAAACATTACCCTACTTTAATTCTCAGTTTTCTAACCTATAAAATGAAAGAGCTGGATTAGACAACTTCAAAGCTTTATGAGTCTGTATTTCTTTTCATGAGATATGGCCCTTTTACTCATCTAGTTAGGGAAACAGGTATAAAGCACATGGAAACCAATGCACACGGTACTCAAATACGCAATACTCCAAATGGAATGTTACCTCTAACAATGGAGATCTTACCTCATCAATACTTGCCCATTCCGCACAATTCTTCTGTGCATTCTCCCCAAAGTACACCACAAGGGGCCCACTCAACATACCTTCCTTGCTTTCTCTTAACAATATGAAGATTCCAATGATGCACATAAACTGAGCGTTGGTTATCCTTTTCCAGTTCACGACACAACAATACACATTTCAAGAAAGGAATCATTACTAAATTGTATGGTATAGGCTGTGAAAACTTTAGCAATCTTAGCTACCAATATTTTCTTATCTATAACCCAGGCTCTAGTTAATGTTGACAATTTATTGTTCCTCCCGAAGAATGCAGGTCATCTGGCCCCCATGTCTTTTTTCTTGTGAATTTTGGCAACTGGAATGTTGTCAAACCACCTTTTCCACTTATTGAAGTTCTGTATTTCTTTTCCTTGTTGATATATTTTGATTGGAAATGAATCTCTTTAAGAAAACACTGTAGCATTCTGTTGTTTGATACAATCAAGCATATAAAGACAAATATAAAATAAATGTTATTGTAACCCAACAAATATTTATTACATAGACCTCCACAAATTCCTAGTTCAGTCTTCAAAGTTTGAACTGGGATGGAGTTCCTGAGACTCCAAAAAGAAACTCACGTTCCTGAGTGTTGGCAATGTAGTTTTCTTGGATTAGCACTCCATGGGGCAAAGCAAGATGTGCCACCTCACTTGCCCTGATCAGACTGGCACCCACTGTGTTCCTTGGCCATCATGTCCTTCTTGAGCAGTGTATCTGTGTTAGATTGCATCTGCTTTCCACGGAATATGCCATCTGAGTACAAAGAAATCCGTCACCAGCCAGGTGACCATTTGTGATTCATCCACAAAACAAAGAAAAATACAAAATGTTTTTGACTCCTTGCTACTTCTGCAATGACAATGGAAAGAAAGGCAGCAGAGGGGGAGGGAAAAGGGAACACTAGGTTTTTTGACCGTCGCTAGACATCGTCTTCACTGTTGTTAAGTTCTATTTACCTCCGTTTCCTGAGGTGTAAACTTGGGATGATAACAATGCCACCTATTTGGCCCTGCTTATCTAGTGACATACTAGAGGCTTGAGTAGATATGCTTTGGAAGAACTAATTGAGTTCTCACAATAAAGGGAATGGAAAAGAAAAGAAAGTTGCCACTTGAACTTTCACAAAGCCACCTGAGAGAGGCAAAGAAAGGAGTTGTTTTGATTTGGTTTGGTTTGGTTTGGGCTTGCCCCTTCATACAAGGGCAACAGGATCTATAACTTTATGGCACGTATGATCACCTCACAGAACAGTACTCATGAAATCTGCTTGTATAAAAGACTATCTGCCATGAAGGTGACTGCAGCTTATGTGCCAGCATCTGTCACTGAGGAAGAGAAGGTACAGAGGAGATTCTACAAAGAATTTGATATAGCACTTCAAATAAAATCAATATATACTTTAGTACTTGGTGATTTTGATTCAAAGAGGGACATGGGAGGGGTGGCTAGGTGGTGCAGTGAATAGAGCACCGGCCCTGGAGTCAGGAGGACTTGAGTTCAAATCCAGCCTCAGTCACTTAACGCTTGCTAGCTGTCTGACCTTGGACAAGTCACATAACCCCCATTGCTCTGCCTCACCCCTCCAAAAAAAAAAAGAAAAAAGAGGGACATGGGAGAGGATGGTGAAAAAATGTTGGGAAATATTGTTTAGGACTAAGAAACAGGAAAATTGCAAAGCATGTAGACTGTATGGAAGCCTCCAGCACACATACATAAAGAATATCCTCTTCATGAAGACAATCAGAGGATGCCCAACATGGTAAGTATCAAGTATATCAACAGCAAAGGAAATGACTTACATTTTTTTAAAAGGGAAAAAAATCCCTGGTTACTGAATCAGCCATCTATATTCAGTTAAACCATCAACTTGTTAGATCAAAGGTCAAAATCAATACCATTGAATTATAGAGGTGGACCCAGAAAGGAACTCAGAGGCCCTCAACTCCAAACTTTCATTTTACAGATGAGAAAACTGAGGCCTAGGGAGTTTAAGTGACTTGTCCAAGGTAACACAGGTAATAAGCTTCAGAGTCAGGATTTGAACCCGAGTCGTCTGATTCTGCAGCCAGTGTTCTTTCTATTGCATCACATTGCTGTCATAGATTGTACAAACTAGACAAAAGAAGAAAAATTAGAAAAAGATATGAGGATACAAAACCCACAAAATCAGTAGCATTTCTATAAAGCACAAAAATTGAAAAAAAGAAACATTCTACCCAAATACTTAAAATAACTATTTGCTAAACCTACACATATGATTTATTATAGAGAAAGACCATATTTTAAATGAGAACTATCAAGAAAAATGGAAGAATTTTGGTGGAAGTTATGTCACAATTATATACCATATACTACAAAAGTCCAAAATCAATATGTGACCTGAATAAAGGGTCACACCATAAAAATAATTAGAAGAGAATCATCTACAATTACGGCCTGAGTAGGGAAGTAATGCAGTGGACAGAGTGCCGAGAAAACTCATCTTCTGAGTTCATACCTGGCCTTAGACACTTATTACTGTGTGATCCTAGGAAAGATACTCAAACCTGTTTGCCTCAGTTTCCTCATTTGTAAAATGAGTTGGAGAAGGGAATGACAAACCGCTCTAGTATCTCTACCAAGAAAATTCCAAATGGGGTCACAAAGAGTCATATAGGACTGAAGTGACTAAACTACAGCAACAACAATAATTCTTTTCTTAATATTAATGTATTTTGTCTTTTTGGAGTGGGGGAAGGTAGGGCAATTGGGGTTAAGTAACTTGCCCAAGGTCACACAGCTAGTAAATGTTATGTATCTGCAGTTGGATTTGAACTCAGGTCCTCCTGACTCTAGAGCCAGTGCTCTATTCACTGCACCACATGGCTGCCTGAACACCAAGAACTCTTAACAAAATAAAAGACACAAGAGATTATAAAAGATAAAATAGGCACGTTTGACTATATGCAGTTTAAAAGGAATGAAGGAAATGAAAGAAAACTAAGCACCTCCATGTGCCTGGCATTATACTAAACTTGTTACAAGTATTATCTCACTGTATCATCTCAACTCTGAGCTAAGTGCTACTATTATCCTCATTTAACAGCTGGGGAAACTGAGACAATCAGAAGGTAAATGACTTGCCCAGGATCACACAGCTACTAAGTGTCTGAGGCTGGATTTTAACTCAGATCTTGACTCTAGGCCAAGCACTCCATCCACTGTACCACCAGCTGCCAAAGATCCCATATATCAAAATATTTAGAGCAGCCCTCTTTGGGATAGCACAAAGATGACTGCAAAAAATGCACAGAAAATCATGAGCAGGAGGCTTAATATTGAGAATCACAAAATGAGTGAAGTTAGTGGTATAGAGATAATGAAATGTAACTCCTCCCTTGTGACAGAAAGGTGAGGAACAAATAGGACAGAATATTATATAGACCATCAGATCAGTTTTCTGTATCAGATTTTTTCTTGTTTTATTCTAGTACAAAGTTAGTTTCATTCCAGGAGTTGACAGGAAATTACCATGATATAAAGACAAATGGTATCAACGAATTTTATTCTGAATTTTTTTTTCAAAAGAGTATGACATGTGAATGAATGAACTCTGATCTTGCCTATTCAAACAAGATATTATTGCCAAAAATGGGAAATGTAAAAGACAGACATCAACACAGAGTATCATCATTTGCTAAGGAAGCTTAACACACATAAATTGTTACATTTAGGAGATCAAAAGATCCTAGAAATCACATTAGCTAGCAAACACTTGATCTCCTGGCCATGCAGAAAGATGTGGTAGCCAAGGGCAACATCAATTTAGGATATAAACTTATTTGTAAAATATTATGTGGGCAAAGATAATATAATAGTGTTGGAGGGGCATTTGGAGGATGGGCAATTAATGCAGTATTGGTAGAGTTGTAAATTGGCCCATCTGTTCTATAAAACAATTGGGAATTATATGAGAAAAGTCACTAACTATTCATACACTTTGGCCCTACCGATCATTTACCCTAGAAGGTTAAAGATGGAAAGGCTCTGTTTATAATAGCTGACCAACATATACCAAAATATTTATAGCAGTACTTTTTGTAGCAGAAAAAAAGACTGTAAACAAAGTGAATTCCCATATTTTGCAAAATGGCTAATTATGGTATATTAATATAATGTACTTCTATTGCTCATTAGAAATGATGAATATGAGAAATGCAGAAAAAACATGGCAAGAATTGTATGGATTGATGCAAAGTGAGGAAAGCAGGAACAGAAGAACCATAGACACAATGACTACAATAATGAAAGAGAAATAACCCTCAAAGGAAGCTGAAGTCTGACTAATATTAATGACTAAACTTAGTTTTAAAGAAAGATGATGAAATATACTTCCTTCTTCTTGGAAGAACAGGGGGGAACTATAACTGTTAAGCGTCGTCAAATATAGTCACTACGTTGTTTGATTTTGTTTGAGTTGGAAAATTTATGTGGTATAAAAATTAAAAAGATATCAATAAAAAATTTTAAAACTATTTCTAAACATTTTATGAAAGGAAGAAAGTGCACAATTATGAGTAGTGGTGTCTTACAGACCTATAAAAAAAATTACAGGCTAATTCCAGTTCCTTTCTACAGTGCCAATACTCACCTGATACAGTTCCCAAGACACTTTCTATCTTAATTACTCTTCTCTGACATACTCCAATTTGTCAATGACTTTTCTAAGATAAAGTTCCCCGAAATTAACACAACAGGCAATATGTTCTGCCTGGTGCAAAAGTATAGAAAGCATCATTCTGGATCGGCAGCCTTATTCTGGATACCTCTTAACGAATACGTCTTAATACAACCTAAGATTTCATTAATATTTTTGACTGCTGTGTTATTCTATTGACCTTATGTTCCATTAAAATCCTCAGATCTTTCTCATGTGAATCGCTTGTCTAACCACAACCAGTATGAATGATATTTCTGAACCCAAGTTTTATATCTCATTGGGTAAAGGTTTTGTTTTAACTCAACAACTAACTATGACACTTACCATGTGCCAGGAGCTCTTTGTGTTTGACAAAAATCTCCTTTGATCCTCACAACAACCCTGAGAGGCAGGTGTTATTATTATTATTATTCCCATTTTTTGATGAGGAAACTGAGGCAAACAGAGGTTAAGTGATTCATCCAGAGTTGTACAACTAGTAAGTGTCTGAGGTTCAATTTGAACTCGGGTCTTCTTGAATCTAGGCCTGGCACTCAAGCTACTGTGACACTTAACTACCCCTGTCAGAATCTTTTTTGTATTTTTCACTCTGTCATTAAACATGTTAATTCTCTCACCCAGACTTGGTAAGCATGGCATTTATGCATCCTTACAAGTTACTGATAAAACATTTACAGAGCCTTGTGGTCTCCACTAGAGGCTCCCTCTAAATCACCTTTGATCCATGGGCTTGGATATCCAAACAGTTCTGAATCTGCCAGCTCTCATTATCTGGTCTTCATCTCTCTGTCTTATCCATAAGGATATCATGAGAAAACCTGGCCAAAAAAAAGTTGAAATCATTGCTAATTGGTTCTGAGAGCCAAGACAGTGGAGTGAGCAGTAAGAAACTTACTCTCCCTTACTGATCTCTAAAAACCCAGAAAATATCACCCCAGGGAAAATCCTGAAACAGCATAGTCAGCAGAAAGATGGGATGTCTTTTAGCCTGGGAAGCTTGGGGGATTAATGGGAAAGGTCCCTCTTACTCTGGTGGAAGGGGAGCAGTACAGGATGGGAGAAAGCCTGGTAAACCAGCAGCAAGCCCCACCTTAGCAAACCAAACCAACTGCAGATCCTGAGCCTTAGGGTGGTGGAAAAGGCAAGCTCTAACACCACAACCCCATGTATGCCTTGGCACAGCCAGGCTAACTGGCAGACTCCAGCTTGGAGAACCACACATGCACTGGCAGGCAGTTCTCCAGCAGCCAAACCTCCCTGTGCTTCAGCACAGACTGGGTGAGCAGGTATTCTCCAGGGACCAAACCCTTCTGGCTCCCTAGCTTCAGTGTGGCCCTGGGGATTGCAGAAAAAACCCACTTGGCCTCAGTACACACCAGCCGCCACCACTAGGACCCCAACTCAGCACCTGATATGTAACCAGACCCTTACAGCATCCAGCTGGCAGCACCTGAGGCCCTAGTACACAAAGCCAGTCCCAAGAATCTTGGGACAGTACTCCCTGTGCTCCAATAGGAGAGCTAAACTTTAAAATCCAGGGGAAAATAAGGCATCATGAACAAAAAACAGAAACGGACAATGACCATAGATTCTTTCTATGAGGACAGGAAAGATCAAAACATAAATTCAGAGGAGGACATTATTGTAAATATATCTACAGCCAAAGCAATGAAGGGGAATACAAACTGATCTCAAGCCCCAAAAGTCTTGGAAGAGCTCAAGAAGGATTTTGAAAGTCAAATAAGAGAGGAAGAAGAAAAACTGGGAAAAGAGATGAGAGGCATGCAAGACAGAGTCAATAGCTTGGGAAAGGAAGGACAAAAATTGACTGTAGATAACAAATCCTTAAAAAATATAATTGGTCAAATGGGGGAAAAAAAGTACACCGAAGAAAGCAATTCCTTAAAGAGTAGAATTGGCCAAATGGAAGAGGCACAAAAAGCACTGAAGAGAGCTCCTTAAAAAGTAGAATTGTTCAAATGGAAAAGTAGGTACAAAATCTAATTGAAGAAAACAATTCATTAAAAATTAGAATTGGGAAAGTGGAAACTAATGACTCTATGAGACATCAAGAATCAGTCAAACAAAATCAAAAGAATGAAAAAAATGGAGGAAAATGTAAAAGACCTAATTGTAAAAGCAACTGACCTGGAAAACTGATCCAGGAGAGATACTTTAAGAATTATTGGTCTACCTGAAAGCCTTGATCAAAAAAAGAACCTGGAGGGGATTTTTCCAGAAATCATCAAGGAAAATTGTCCTTAGGTCCTGGAACCAGAGGGTAGAATAGTCATAGCAAGAATCTACTGATCACCTCCTGAAAGAGAGCCCAAAATAAAAATGCCGAGGAATATTGTAGCTAATGTCCAGAATTATCAGGTCAAGGAGAAAATACTGCAAGCAGCCAGAAAGAAACAATTCAAATATCATGGAACTATAGTCAGGATTATGTAGGACCTTGTAGCTTCTACATTAAAATACTAGAGGACTTGGAATATGATATTCCAAAAGGCAAAGGAGCTTGGATTACAGTCAAGGATCAACTAAATTCAGCATAATTTTTCAGGGTAGGAGATGGACATTCAAATAAATAGGAGACTTCCAAACATTCCTGACAAAAAGACCAGAAGTCAACAGAAAATTTAATTTTCAAATATATGACTCCAGAGAGGCTTAAAAAGATAAATGGAAAAGAAAAAACAACATGTCATTCAGTAAGTGCAAACTCTTTACATCCCTACATGAGAAGATGATACTTGTAACTCTTAAGAATTGTATCTTTATTATGACATTTAAAAGGGATATATACATAGACAGAGGGTGTGTGTAGAAGTTGAATCTGATGTGATGACAAAAAATCTAATTAAGAGGTGAAAAAAGATTGTACTGGGAGAAGAGGAAAGGAGGAGGCAGAAAAGGGTAAATTACATCACTAGATGGAGCACAGAGACCCATTATAGTAGAGTGAAAGAAGGGAGGGAGATGAGCATTGTTTGAATCTTACTCTCATCAGATTTGACTCAAAAAGGAATAACATACTCAGGTATAGACATCTAATTTATCCTATTGCAAGTACGAGGGGAAAGGAAAAAAAGGAGGAGGTGTCTAGAGGGGAGGGAAGAAGTAGTAGGAGAAAAGACAAAGAAAAGGGAGGGGGTTGATAGAAGGGAGTGCAGATTGAGGGAGGCAGTAGTCAGAAGCAAAACACTAGTGAGGAAGGAAAGGGAGAAAAGAGGGAGAAAAGCATAAATGGAAAAAAAATAGGAAGGATAGAAAGACATAGTAATTATAACTGTGAATGTGAATAGGATTATTTCTCTCATAACACAGAAGTGGATAGTAGACTGGATTAAAAACTACACTCCTACAATATGCTGCTTACAAGAAATGTATCTAAAGTAGAAGAATACACACAGAGTAAAGGTAAAAGGATGAAATAGAATGTATTATGCTTCATTTGAAGTTAAAAAAAAGGAGTAGAAATCCTGATCTCAGACAAAGCAAAACTAGATTTAATTAAAAGAGATAAAGAAGGAAACTATATTCTACTAAAAGGTACCATAGACAATGAAGTAATATCATTACTAAAAATATATGCACTAAGTAGTATATCATCCAGATTCTTAGAGGAGATGTTAAGGGGGTTACAAGAAGAAATAGACAGCAAAACTATACCAGTGGGGGACTGCAACCTCCACTCTCTGAACTAGATAAATCTAACCACAAAATAAACAAGAAGTTAAGACTGTGAATAGAATTTTAGAAAAGTTAGATATGGTAGATCTCTGGAGAAAAGTGAATTGGGTTAAAAAAGAACATACCTTTTTCTCAACAGTACATGGTACCTACACAAAAACTGATCATATATTAGGGCATAAAAACCTCACAGTCCAATGTAGAAAGGCAGAAATATTAAATGCCTCCTTTTCAGATTATGATGCAATAAAGATTACACACAATAAAGGGTCATGGAAAGATAAACTAAAAATTAATTGGAAAGTAAATAATCTAATCCTAAAGAATGAGTAGGTCAAACAACAAATCATAGAATCAATAATTTCATCCAAGAGAATGACAATAATGAAACAATATACTAAAACTTATGGGATGGAGTGAATCAGTTCTTAAGGGAAATTTTATATCTCTAAATGCTTACATGAATAAAATAGAGAAAGAGGAGATCAATGAATTGGACATGTAACTATAAAAACTAAAAAAAATAACAAATTAAAAATCCCCAATTAAATACCAAATTTGAAATTCTGAAAACCAAAGGAAAGATTGATAAAATTTAATTTAAGAACTAATAAATGAAACTAAGAGCTGGTTTTGTATAAAAACTAATAAAATAGATAAAACTTTGGTTAATTTAATTTTAAAAAGAAAGAAGAAAACCAAATTACTATTATCAAAAATGAAAATGGTGAATTCACCACCAATGAAGAGGAAATTGAAACATTAATTAGGAACTATTTTGCTCAACTGTATGCCAATATATTTGACAATCTTAATGACACAGATGAACATTTACAAAAATATAAGTTGTCCAGATTAACAGAAGAGGAAATAAAATATGTACATAACCACATTGCAGAAAAAAGAAATTGAACAAGTCCTCAATGAACTCCCTAGGATTAAATCTCCGAGGTCAGATGGAGTTACAAGTGAATTCTATGTAACATTTACACAACAATTAATTTCAATACTATATAAAGTATTAGGGAAAATAGGAAAAAGAGTCCTACCAAATTCTTTTAATGATATAAATATGGTGCTGATACCTAGACAAGGAAGGGCCAAAACAGAGAAAGAAACTTATAGACCAGTTTCCCTAATGAATATAGATGCAAAAATTTTAAATGAAATACTAGCAAAGAGATTACAGATTACCCTCAAAATCTTGAGAATAATAAATTATGTTCAGGTAGGATATGTACCAGGAATTTAGGGCTGGTTCAATATTAGGAAAACTATCAGCATAATTGACCATATCAACAACAAAACTAACAGAAATCATATGATTATATCAATAGATACAGAAAAAAGCTTTTTGACAAAATACAATACCCATACCTATTAAAAATACTAGAGAGCATAGGAATAAATGGAGTCTTCCTTAAAATTGATAAGTATTATCTATTTCAAACTTATCAGCAAGCATTACACATAATGGAGATAAGCATTTCCAATAAGAATAGAGGTGAAACAATTATGTTCGTTATCACCACTGTTATTCAATATTGTACTAGAAATGTTAACTTTAGCAATAAGAGAAGAAAAATAAATTGAAGAAATTAGAATAGACAAAAAAATAAAGCTATTACTCTTTGCAGATGATATGTTGATATACTTAGAGAATCCTAGAGAATCAAATAAAAAATTACTTGAAATAATAAGCAACTTTAGCAAAGTTACAGGTTATAAAATTAACCCACATAAATCATCAGCATTTCTATAAATTACTAACAAAACCCAACAGCAAGAGGTAGAAAGAGGAATTCTATTTAGAGTTACTGTAGACATCACAAAATATTTGGGAATCTATCTGCCAAGACAAACCTAGGAACTATATGAACACAATTGCAAAGCATTTTTTCACACATATAAAGTCAGATCTAAATAATTGGGAAAATATCAATTACTCATGGCTAGGGTGAGCTAATATAATAAAAATAACAATTCTACCCAGATTAATTAATTTATTCAGTGTCATACCAATCACACTGCCAAAAATCATTTTATAGAGCTAGAAAAAAACAATAAATTCATCTGGAAGAACAAAAGGTTCAGAGTATCAAGGGAATTAATGAAAAGAAATGCAAGGGAAAGTGGACTAGCCATACCAGATGTTAAATTGTATTATAAAGCAGCAATCATTGAACCTTCTTGCTACTGGCAAAGAAATAGATAGAGTGATGGAATAGGTAAGGTACACAAGACATAGTAGGCAATGACTATAGTAATCTACTGTTTGATAAACTGAAAGACTGGATTCTGGGATAAGAGCTTACTAAGAAAAACTGCTGGGGAAAACTGGAAGAGAGTATGGCAGAAAGTTGGCATGGATCAACATCTTATGTTGTATACAAAGATAAAGCTAGTATGGGCACATGATTTAGATATAAAGGTCAATACTATCAGCAAACTCGGAGAGCAAGGAATAGTTTACATGTCAGATTAATGGAAAATGGAAGAATTTATGACCAGACAAGAGAAAGAGAGAGAGAATATTATGGAATGCAAAATGGATAATTTTGATCACACTAAATTGAAAAGCTTTTGCACAAAGCCAATGCAACCAAGATGGAAGCAGAAAACTGAGAAACATTTTTTACAGTCAGTGTCTCTGATAAAGACATCGTTTGTCAAATATAGAGAGAACTGAGTAAAATTTTCCCAATTGATAAATG
This sequence comes from Pseudocheirus occidentalis, assembly GCA_028646575.1. Lineage (NCBI taxonomy): Eukaryota > Metazoa > Chordata > Mammalia > Diprotodontia > Pseudocheiridae > Pseudocheirus > Pseudocheirus occidentalis. The sequence continues at coordinate 289,656,936 of CM053594.1, read as the reverse complement.
GTCAAAGGATATGAACAGGGAGTTTTCAGAGGAAAAAATTAAAGTTATATACAGTCACATGAAAAAAAATTCTCTAAATCACTGTTGATTAGAGAAATGTAAATAAAAACAAGGTATTTGTGTGATGTGAGGTATCACATCACACCTATCAGATTGGCTAACATAGCAAAACAGACCAATGATAAATGTTGGAGAAGATGTGGGACAATTGGAAGACTAATTCATTGTTGGTGGAATTGTGAACTGATCCAACCATTCTGGAGAGCAATTTGGAACTATGCCCAAAGGGCTATTAAACTATGCATACCTTTTGGCCCAGCAACACCACTTCTCAGTCTATTTCCCAAAGAGATCATAAAAATGGGAAAAGGATCCACATATACAAAAATATTTACAGCAGCTCTTTTTGTGGTGGCCAAGAATTGGAAATTGAGGGGATGGTCATCAGTTGGGGAACTGAACAAGTTATGTTCTGTCAATGTAGTGGAATACTATTGTTCCATAAGAAACGATGAGCAGAAGGACTTGCAAAAAAAAAACTGGACTTACACAAACTGATGCTGAGTGAAGTGAGCTGAACCAGGAGAACACCGCACACAGTAAGAGCAACAGTGTGTGATGACTAACTTTGATGGACTTAGCTCTTCTTAGCAATGCAAGATCTAAGACAGTTCCAAAAGACTCATAATGGAAAATACCATCCACATCCAGAAAAAGAACTGTGGAGCCTGAATGCAGATTAAAGCATATTATTTGGTCTCTCTCTTTTTAAAAAAATTCTTTCCTATGGTTCCTCTCATTGGTTCTAATTCTTCTTTACAACATGACTCATTTGAAAGTATGTTTACCATGATTGTATATGTAGAATCTATATCAGATTACATACCATCTTGGAGGAAGGGAGGGGGAGAAATTTACAACTCAAAATCTTAAATGTTGAAAACTAAAAACAAATAAATATATTTTTTTGTTAAAGGAATCATTGCTAATGTGGAAATATGCTTTGCATGACTTAATATGTATAATGGATATTGCCTTCTCAAAGGTTGGGGGGGGGTAGAAAGAGGGAGAGAATTTGGAAGTGAAAATAAAAATTAAAAAATTAAATATTTGTTGAAATCCAGGAAGGCTATATTTCTAGCATTTCCTTAATCTACCGGTTTAGTTGCCTCAAAAAGCAAAGAAGTTAGTGTGACACAATCTTAAGGGAGACATTCTGTCTTGTTGATCATGACTTCTCTTTCATAAGTATAATACAGAACAGTTGTTGCGAGTACTAAGGAATTCTCCCAAACAAAAAGCTTACTATGACTTAATTCCATCCAATCAATTTGATAAGATTTTAGGGTATGGACCTTTGTTTGAAGGGAATATTCTCTAATGAAGCCCTAGCCTCATGCCAAATAGACACAGATGACTTTTCTGATTGGTCTCTGGTGAGTCACTGAGGACTTGGAGGATAGATTCGTAAGGGAAGAACCACTCTTTTGTGATAAAAGTAAGGTGTGAAATGGATCTGTCACTTTGCAGCTTTTTTGCTCTTAGATATTTAGACAAGACTGTAGTAAAGGGAGACAGAGGTGGATTTTTCTCTTCCCTCAAACCCCACTAGGAACAGAAAATGGCAGCTTGCAGAAGAAGCAAATGGTCATGATAAACAGCTTTTGCATGACCAGGTAAACCAAAGAATGGAGTTCCTGGTTGCCTTCTAACTTCCTACTTGCTTCTCTTGGACCCAAGTCAAAGACTACATCTTGAGAATCCATCAACATTTCCATCCTTAGGATTATATCAGTTCAAAAGTCAAGTACTAGCCTCTTAGAGAAAGATTTCCCTAAAGAAGAGTTCTCAGAGGAGGAGACAGCCTCCATTGGAACAACCCAAACCATAGACAACTCCATTAAGGTCCAGAAGATCTGAACCTTTCCAGCCTTCCTTAACATTATTGTACATCTCAAAAGATGAATGAGGACTATTTTTTTCATTATAAAGTCTTTTTTTAACCTGAAAAAAAACCTTAACCTTTAACCTTTAATTTATCTAATGAGTGTAATGATCTCTATGAATGTTTTATGTTTCCTTTATCTATTCATGTCAGACTCTTTGTATCTCATGTATTTTTTGGACTGATGGAAAGAATATGTTATCCCACACACTCAATGACCATATAGTACTTGAGTAGCTTTGTTCTAGGGGACCCTGTTACTTACATATGGGAAACTCTAAATATAAGTCACACTTAAGCTTTGTTTTGGAGATGTCTTTGGAAATCTGGGTCATAAACAAATACTAAAAGAGAACCTAACCCATATTGGGACAGGCCCACCTTCCCACCCCCAGAATGGAAGCCAGGCCACATAGTTCCAGAATTCCTTGGAGAGCCACCAGGCTGTGGGTGATATGTGATGTTCACACAATGTCCATTGAATTGTCATTAAAAGCAAGTAGTCACGTTGCTGTAAGAAAAGCACTTGGCAAATTGTAAAACTATGTAAATGTGAATTATTACTTTTCAAAGTTGTATAATTCTTTTTTGACAAATGGTAATATATAGTGATTGATATACCCAACTTGAATACATGTATGACATTCTTCATATTCTTAAACAATATTAGAACTTAGTTTCTGAAGTCCAGCCAAGTTCTAGGGTATCTAGAAAAATATCTCCTTTTTCTAATTTAAAATTTAATCAGAAGCCTTAGGGGTAAAAAATGGATTATGGTAATTATTTCTCTTGGATTCAGTTTGCCTTTTCAATTCTACCTTCATTACATTAATGTAAACATTTCTGTAACAGTGCAAAAAAACTAAGCCTGAGGAAAGATGGAGTTGTATGAATATTTCTAAATTATAAATCACCGTAGTAATTACCAAGCCATACCCCTAAATCTCTCAAAGTACTTCTTGTCCCTTCACAAATGCTAAGTAATCACCAAAGTAGGAAGATAGAAATACCTTGAGTGCGGTTTTCCAAGCATTCAATCTTGAAAATATCTTTCATTCCTTCTTCTTGCTCTCTTTTGTGCAGTTCATCACCAACTTCTGCCAACTTTTCCTCTTGGCGGGTTCTAAGATTTCCCCCTTTACACACACACACACACACACACACACACACACACACACACGTTCTCACTCCCCCTTGTTCAGTGTTCTCACAGCTCCATAGTGGTTCTAACTTTAACTACCACATACCTGGACCATTATAGCATTCTTGCTGATCTGTCTCTTTCTAGTTTTGCTTTGTTCCAACTCATCTCATATGCAGAATTAAGAATGATCATACTCAGTAGTCCTACCCAGGACCAACCTTAGGCAAGATTTTTAAGGAGGACATTGAGTCTTCTCTTCTCATTTTGCACTAACCTCTTCTTTGGCTCATGCTACTTACTCTCCCCCTAAAATCTATGTCCTATTCCTTCAGGGCTCAGATTTCCTGCTAGGTGAAAATAGGTGGTAAGGGATTAAGGAGACAAACTAATCTTTGTTAAGAGTTAGATTACTAATCTGTTACCTTCCCAAAGTAGCATAATTTAACCCTTAAGGAATGACTATTAATGCTGCCAATTTTGAATAGTGGGAGAAACATGGGAGCATTTCTCTGAATGTAGGATAGCCTTCATTCAATACTCATTAAGCCACACCACTAGGGGTATGCTGGGGCCAACTCTTTGCTAGTCAGTTTTTTCAAATTTTTTTTTTTGGAGGCCAGTTGGGGTTAAGTGACTTGCCCAAGGTCACACGGCTAGTTTTTGTGTTAAGTGTCTGAGGTCGAATTTGAACTCAGGTACTCCTGATTCCAGGGCCGGTGCTCTATTCACTATGCCACCTAGCTGCCCCTGCTAGTCAATTTTTAAAGTTTCACTGTGAGCATTTACACCTTGAAAATAAGCCCTGAGAGCCAGTGATCAAAGAAAGATGGTTATCTAGTTCTGTTGTTAAAGAAAGCTGTAAATATTAGCTGTTAATAATAATAGCTAACATTTATGTAGCACTATAAAGGACTTTGATTATGCTATCTCATTTGGTCACAGAAATATCTGTTATTATTATCCTCACTTAACAGATGAAGGAAACTGAGGCTGAGAAAGGTTATGTGATTTGCTCAGGCTCATGAAACTAGTGTCTGAGACTGGATATGAATTTGGGTCTTCCTGACTTCAGGTTTAGCACTCTATCCACTATGGCAGCCACCTAGCTGCTATAGTTTGGGGTTAAAAAATATAGTCTAGGAAACATTGCTGGCTATATGTAATGAATGCTTAACAAAAGCTGATGAATGGCTGACTAAACAATGTCCACTGTGTTAGAAATAAGGCTTTTTGTACCAAATATTCTTAAAACAGAATAAAACACATAGAAGTGGAATATGCTTTAAGAATATACTTAGAAAGTAGAATAATAAACTCTAGGCATTATTCAAAATGTTAGATCTTTAAAGGTATTTAGTCCCAGCCCCTAATTCTATTGATAAGAAGGGCAGTCACTTAGCCTTATGTGCCTGACTCAGTTTCCTCATCTCTAAAAATGAGTTGGAGAAGGATATGGCAAACCACTCTAATATCTTTGCTAAGAAAATTCCAAATGAGGTCATGAAGAGTTGGACTTGACTGAAATGACAATAACAAACAGCAAGAAGTAACTGATTGTCTTTGTGAGGAACACACAGCTAGTTCTTGGCATAGCCAAGGCTAGAACCCAGGTGTCCTCACTCTCATTCCTTTTCTATTATGTTAACAATGTTGGACAGCTCTAGTAGCTACACCAGTCCTTCTTATTTTGATCTGAAAGCTGTCTCACTATAATTTCCACCCATTATTTTTCCCTCTATACTATAAAATAATGCAGAAGGAAATCTATTCCCAGGAGTAACCAATGTTAGATAAAACCCAGAAGCCAGAAGGAACATGGCACATTTGTAGGTCAGTGAGGGGTATGGACCTCACTCAAAAAGCCTTTTAAAAAGTAAATATCCTACATAAAATAATTTTATACTTTAATTTTATTCAACAAATAGGCACAACTTTACCTTTAAGTAATTGTCAGATTCTATGAAATTGTGGGTAAAATTAATCTTGGTTAAAAACCTAATGGAACTTGCTAACTATAGACACTTCATAATGAAAGTTTCCAATATATGAGGCCACCTCTAAACTCACAAAGCATGTTTGTGCTTCTCTAATGCAGTCACTATGCAATACCCTGTACAAAAGTTATTTGTGTATGCATTACATCGCTCTGCTATACTGGAAATTCCATGAGGACAGTTTATATCTAAACTTTGCATCTTGACAGTAAAGTGTTCTATATACAACAGGTGCTTAATAAATGTGGCATAAATTGATATGAATGATAATCTCAATTTATTGGTTAAATAAATTTTGATTTTCAGATGTTGTAATAGGTATGTATTGAGAGAACACTGGTTCTATTGACCAGGAAAATGAAAAACAATTTATTTACCTATCTATTTCTTTCAAATATCTGGAAATGACTCAAATATTAGAAGTACAATATAAGAACTAGAACATACTTTACATATTTTCAAGATTTATAATATCCTTTTCTTTGAAACTTTTTCAAGATTTATAATATCCTTTTCTTGGAACTTTTATGTCCCAAGATACAAGTAATAATGGAAGTGAAAACTCTGGTTTCAATTGTTAAGCCCATCTCAGACCTTAAGAACAAGATTGAAGGGGCTAAATTTATTCTCTATTTGCAATAAAATACGATAAATCTTTGATTATCCAAGAATATTGAATTATTGTCTATAAAAATTTAGCTTTTTTGAACCTCAGTTACCTATTGTGTGAAAACAAGATCGTGAGACTGGTCAGTTCCAAGGTTAGGAAGGTGGTATGGTGTCAAGGACGTGTAAGCTGAAATCTGACCATATGGTAAAGTACTATACACTATTCAAACCAGTCTTGTACCATTTATTATCTGTGTTACCTTAGGCAAGCATCTTTACCTCTCTGGGCCTCAATTATCCATCAGCAAAATGACAGAATTGAAGTAAATAGCCTCTAACGTTCCTATTAGTTCCAAAACAATGATCTTTTTTTAACTTTGTGCTTGAAGGTTTTATAGTCCTGCGGTTTTATGAATGCCCCAAATACTAGAGAAAGGAATTTTACAAAATGGCCACTAGGTGGCAATATACTGTCATATTTACAGTCACTGGCATTGCTCTCCATATTCATAAGGACGTTGTATTGAACCAAATTTCAACCATTCTGATATCAAAGCATGTAAGGAAAACTTCAGATGTCCTGTTTTTTGAGAGCATTTGAATGAAATGGCACTCGATATTTGCTTTAAGTGAGGAAAAATTTAAAAATATGTTGGCTACAATTGGGTCTGCCTTTAACATTTTTTAATTATCATGTTTGGCCTCAGGAACCTCATAATCAATCAAGCTACATCTCCCCATGATAGGTTATATTGTATAGCGCTTTAAAGTTAACAAAGTCATTTTGATCATCTTATTTGAGACCCATAACGGTCCTGTGAGGCAAGTACCACAGATATTATTATCTATTATTTTTCTCACATTCCAAAGAAGGAGACAGGCTCAAAGAAGTTAAATAACTCGCCATTGAGGAGAGAGCCAGAAAATATCAGAGGTAGAACTTGAATCCAGGTCTTCCAAAATGCCAAATCCAGCTCTCTACCCAGTGGTTCTACAGGAGGAAATGCTCTCAATTTATAGCACCATTCAAGATTTCTGTTGGAGATTACTTATTTGGTCTGTGAAACGTTGTAGGGTCAACTAGGTTTTCCAGTGGTTAGAGTACTGGTTCTGGAGTCAAAAAGACCCGAGTTCAAATGTGGCCTCAGATACTTCCCTAGCTGTGTGACACCGGACATGTCATTTAACACTGTTTGCCAGTTTCCTGGTCTGTAAAATGAGCTGAAGGAGAAGGCAAACCACTTCAGTAACTCTGACAAGAAAACCCCCAAATGGGCTCACCAAGAGACAGACACAACTGAACAAAACAAGAGAAGCTGTATTTTGTCAAAAGTTCCAAAAGGGAACTACAGCAAAGTGGAGATGTAGGTATTGCAGAAGAACGGAAACAGAGAGAGAGAAAGGTCCTTAGGAGTCATTTGGAGCAACGTATAAGTGAAAAATCAATCAGCTAGCCTTTCTTAAGCCTTTACTGTGTGTCAGGCACTGTGCTAAACACTGGGGGTACAAAGAAAAACAAAAATTAGCTGTCTCCGTTATCAAAGAGCCCCATCTAATCCCTACCATGCATAACTGTAATTAACAAAGATTTCATGAATGATAGAGAGTCTACTAGCACCATCCAGTGGCGCTGTACCAAGCATCTGAATGTCCAGAGGAAAGAAAATTTTCCTTTCCTTATGTAATTTTACATTTGAATATAAACAAACATATTAATTCAGACATACACACAAACAGAAAAGATCTTTGGACTATGTAATAAAGATGATGCAAGTAGCAATAGAGCTTTTCTCAAATGCAAAATAACCTAAAGTTTATATATTTTAAAGAAATTTTTAAGATAACTGAACTACCTCTTTTCCTGGATTCTCTTGCCTCTCTGGGTTTTTGTTACATGAGTCTCTTGGATATTCCAAACTGGATATACTAGTGCTTTCCTAAATTCAACCCGTCAAAAAAAAAACAACTTATCTTTCCACTCAAATCCACTCCTCTTCCAAACTTCCTGATTTCTATCCACAAGGCATTGCTTATTCTTTAAATGAACAGTTTTGTTTTTCTGAAAAAGGCCCCCAAAAGGGACAGCTGGGGGGACCTTAGAGAAAAGTCTCCCTTGGATATATGTACTGACAGGACCTGAGGGAAGACAGAACATTTAGAGAAATAAAGATGACTGCCATGCTCAGCCCATTTGCATAAGATGATTTTCAGGGTTTTGAAGGATGCAACAGATAAACTAAAAATCACATACCTCCTGGGGGCCTGTGGGATAAGGCAGTACCTGACAGAGGAGGATTTAGAGATGAGTCCCTCAGCACCTGGATGCACTAATCTGTGGCAAGAGAATGACCCAGAAATGGAATATGTAAAAAGGTGCGAAATGCTCTCTCTTCAGAGAGAAATCAGTAGAGATTGATCTAAATAGGCAGAAGAAGGCACAAGATAAGCCCAATAATGTCTGTGCTGAGTGAACTGAGCGACTAATCTACTTAGCTCTGTAGCTGAACTTGCTATTGGAGAAGATGGCTGTAGGTGCTGGCAGCGGATTGAACAATGCAGGATCCTGATAGAGAACTTTGTCCTAATTATTCTCATCTATAGCAATCTTCTGCCTCAAAAAGAGGAAGCATCTCAGGCTTTTGCCTGTATTAGCATTTTATGTTCTCTTTGGCTTGAGGGGAAGAAATAGGGATAGTCAGGTTTTTCATCAATACTTTATGAAGAGTTATTCTTGAATTTAATATTTTGCAGAGAGCTAACTGGTTAGAACAGAATCCTCTGTTTTTTGAAGAACTGGGAAAAAGACATTGCCTCATTTGTTGCTAGGTTCTGATTCAGTGAAAAGAAACAATCTTATAGCCTATACAGACTTAGCGTAGATGAGAGAAACTCCTTTGCCAAAAGGGCCTAGCTGACAGGGGTGGAGAACCTGCAGCCTCGAGGCCATGTGTGGAACCCTGGGTTCTCAAATGTGGCTCTTTGTCTGAATCCAAATCAAAGGGCCGCACCTGAGGACCTAGAGGGACATGTATGGCCTTCAGGCTGCCAGTTCCCCACCCCTGCCCTAGCAGAAAAGCTGTAAAGAGGTGGAGAAATTAATGGAGAATCAGTTTTGCCCAACAGATAACACAGGTTACTTAATTTACCCAAAGAGACTAATAAAATTAAAGCCTGTAATACAGAGTTGTGATTAACCCTGGACAATTAATGTATCTCATGGCTGTTTTTTATAAGTGTATACCCACTAATTACACCAGCACTAATTGAAATTAGATGAACTGGAGGGAGTAGAATCCCTATGATCTTGAATGAGCAGCAATTTTCAGAGACAATATGAATTTGTTTGCTTTTACTTGTTACAACTTTCATGGAAGTGGGGAGAAGAGGTAGTGACAGTAAAGTCAAAATTTCCAAAATAAGGCAGTGAAACTTTTGTGCAGAGTATGGGAAGGATATTCATTTAGTATCTGGGTTTTATATTGGGAAACATCAACAAGGTCCCAAGCTCAAAAACTATTTCCCAGACCAGCTTGTCAAGGATTCCTGAAGCTCTACTATTATTCGTGGTATTAATTTGTTGTTGTTGCTCAGTCATTTTCAGTTGGACTCTCCATGACTCCATTTGGGGTTTTCTCGAGAAAGATACCGGAATGGTTTACCATTTCCTCCTCTAGTTCATTTTACAGATGAGGAAACTGAGGCAAGCAGAATTAAGTGACTTGCCCAGGGTCACACAGCAAATAAGAATCTGGGGCCAGATTTGAATTCAGGAAGGTGAGTCTTCCTGACTCCAGATCTGATGCCCTATCCACTGTACTACTTAAGCTGCTTATTGGTATTAATATGGTGTGGTGTGGTGTGATGTGATGTGGTGTGGTGTGGTGTGGTGTGGTGTGGTGTGGTGTGGTGTGGTGTGATGTGGTGTGGGGTGAGGTGGGGTGGTGTGGTATGGTGTGGGGTAGGGTGGGGTGGTAAAACACAGATATCCTACCATGCATCATATTGAACATAATAAAATATAGCATATGAAGCTGTAATAGTCATTAATTAATTCTTATTAGATCTTCTCCAAGACAGGAAACCTGAAGGCAGGTTCTGAAAAGGATCAAAGTAATAAAACTTGAAGACTCTGGGTCCCTGGGAAGGAAAGGAAAGAAATGGTACAGAAGGATAGAGGAAGGATTGTGAGGGGGGAAGATGGCAGGAGACTGAAGACAAATTTCACATCTTTATATTTTTACCTTAGCTGTTTCATATTAGTGCATTGTATCTTCTGAAATGTGGGAGCTTAGAGAGGCATGTGGAAAGTAGCTATTCTTCCATCTTGCCAATCACATACATGCTCACAATAAATTTCTTTTTTTTTCAGATTACCAGCATAGCAAACCCCATTTATTCAGCAAAACATTCACAAAACAGAGAAAGTCAAAATACAGTGTAACTCATTCATTTAGCAAGTAAGTTCTCAATTCAATTGCAAAGTACCAAGGTCCAAGATATCCAGCCCCTGAATCAGTAGTCAAAGTAGCCCACTCCAGGGCAGTATATTCATTTAGTCTCTTCTCAAATACAGAATAGTTTCCAATGATAAACAAAGTACATTCATTTGGTCAATCACAGAGCACAAAAAGGCCAAAGGTTTCCCACCCCTGGATACTAATGAATTACAATAGCATCCATTAACACCAAGCACTTTCTCAAAAGGGGCAGGAGAGCACAAAAGGCCACCCACCCTTAAGTTACAACAAGGTTAAGCTACCATATCAGCATTGAAAGGAAAGGCCCTTCTTTCATCTTCACTCAAGGGAAGCCCTCAACAATCTCAGTTCCTGGGAAGACAAGTCTCAATAAAGCCATAGCCAGTGTCCTCATCAAGTCACTCTCTGCCTGTAGAACAGTCCCAGAACCCCTGAAAACATCAGCAAGGCCCTTTCCCAGGATTTCTGTAAACATACCACAAGGAAATCCTCCTTCAGGGCTTCTGAACCAACAGCAAAGTTCCAGGACCTCTACAGCAGCAGCACTGCCCTTCACCAGCAAGCGAATCTGGCAAAACAATGTCAAAACAGACAAAAATACTGCCATCACAGCCATGCCTCCTTAGTTCTTGGCAGCTCTGGGTGGCAGTTCTCAAAAATCTTGGGCAGCTCCAACTGGCCCTCAGTAGTCTTTCTCTCAGCAACTCAGGCTTCACGATACTGGATACTGCTCTCCCTCACAATAAATTTCTAAGAGAATATAGGCCATATTTCACTTAAGCCTGAGTTATTCCTCAAAAGACATAATATACTGTGAATCAGGGTCTGGTCATCTTTCCAAGTAGTTTGTTAATAAATTTGCTTTTGGGGCAGCTAAGTACCAGCCCTGGAGTCAGGACAGCTTGAGTTCAAATCTGGCCTCAAATACTTGACACGCTAGCTGTGTGACCTTGGGCAAGTGACTTAACCCCAATTGTCCTGCCTTCCTCACTCCAAAAATAATAATAATAATAATAATAATAAATTTACTTTTTCAGTTGATTATCTTCCTCTACCCTATTATTAAGATCAGGCAGAAAAACATGTAATATAATTTGTCATAAGGTAATGTATTCCCTTTTTAAGAAATGGACAAATAAGGGAAAATAAAAAGGGTAAGATGTCAATGAATAAAACATTCTCTAGCTCATCAGTATAAGTATTTTTCAATTACATGTAGACTAAAAATAATTGAGTTATTTCAAGGGGATTTGATTTAGTTTATGAAAAAATATCTGGTTTCTTTCACTAGAACAAATTACTCAAAGAACTTGTTTGTTTAGATCTGGTGAAATAAGTCTTGGGCTTAGAGTTGGTAGATTTGAGGTTAAATCTCAACTAACCATGAACAAGTTAGTGAACCTTTCAAAGTTTTAGTCTCCTTATCTAGAAAATAGGGATAATAATATTTGAACTATCTAACTCCCAGGATTCTTGTGGGGAAGGGGGAATTTTTTTAAAGGGGTGTATACATGTGATCGTTATCAACATAATTGTTATTGACCATGGAAGAGAAACAATAAAAGACTTTTTCTGGTGATCTCAATGGAAATCTAGAAATGTTGCATATCTGAACATTGTAGAAAAATAAATTACAAAACCTAAGAGGGAGGCAGTGTGGCATAGGGGAAAGGACAGCAGGTTTTGTGTCACAGGGCCTGAGTTCAAATCTTGACATTTCCAGTTATTACTTCTTGTAACCTGAGAATAGTCATTTAACCACTCTGGGTCTGTTTCCCCTTCTATACAATAAGGGAGTTGCACTAAATGACCTCTAAGGTCCTTCCAAATCAATGGTCCCAAGTGTTTTGTTTTATCTTTTGTACTCCATGATGGTGGCAGCTAGGTGGCACAGTGGAGAGAATGCCAGGCCCTGGGACAGAAAAAATCATCTTCCTGAGTTCAAATCTGACCTCAGCAGCAGCTAGGTGGTACAGTGAATAGAGCACTGACCCTGGAGTCAGGAGGACCTGAGTTCAAATCCCACATCAGACACCCAACACAAAAACTAGACATGTGACCTTGGGCAAGTCACTTAACCTCAATTACCCTAACTTCCCCCTTCCAAAAAGAAAAAAAATCTGACCTCAGACACTCACTAGCTGTGTGACACTGGGCAAGTCTCTTAACCCTGTTTGCCTTAGTTTTCTCATCTATAAAATGAGCTGGAGAAGGCAAATGACTCCAGTATCTTTGACAAGAAACTCCAAAAATGGAGTCACAAAGAATCGAACATGACTGAAACTGCTGAACAACAACACTCCATAAAGAGTGCATTGGGGGCGGCTAGGTGGCGCAGTGAGTAGAGCACCGGCCCTGGAGTCAGGAGTACCTGAGTTCAAATCTGGCCTCAGACACTTAACACAAAAACTAGCCGTGTGACCTTGGGCAAGTCACTTAACCCCAACTGCCTTCCAAAAAGCAAAAAAAAAAAAAAAAAAAAAAAAAGAGTGCATTGGACTGGGAGTTGGAAGAACTGTGGTCTAGTCCTAGATTTGACACTAATTCTGGGTCTCTGTTTTTTCTTCTTGTAAAATAAAGGGATTGGTCAAAGGCTTCCCTTCCAAATGAGCCTGAGATTTAAATGTCAAAAAGGTTTGACTCCATCTCAGCTCAGCCTTCATTTCAGTAAGCTTTAAATTAACCTTCCCCTTGCTTTGGAGACTCCGTTTCTTGCTCTATAAAAATAGGACTAGCTAATAGCATGTCCTTTGAACTCTCACATGATATTTTAAGGGTTTGGGGGTCATTGTCCTCAAACCACCCTTTAGTCTCCTTCTCTAAACCACTTATGTGTTGCTGTGTGGGTTACCAATTCTCTCCTGCAACCCTGGTAACCAACCCCTTGGATACCAAATGTGAGAAAACAATTTTCCTTGGCATCCAGTTATCAATTACAATTAGTTTAAAAAGGAGTTATCAAATAGTCTGATACTTTGAAGGTTAGGAATAAGCAACCTTGTAGGTTTCTGGGATTTCTGATTCTCTAAGGGGGAGGTGGGAGATGTCAGCCTCACCCTCCAAATAAAAGTACCTTGTGCCACTTGCCTCAGGGGTGGTTTCTGGTGCATGTCTCAAGTGTGGGAAGTCTCTGTTATGGCTGTACTACAGCTTTTAACTTCACCAATATTTATTCATTGTCTATTACGTTTAAAATGTTGTAGGCACTAAGGACACAATGGGGAAAAAATGAAACAATCCTGCCTTTAAAGTGCTCTTTGCCTTATATTCATAACCTCTTTGTCTCCTATGTTTCAGGCACTGACCAACAGAGGAATGAAGGAGAAAGGTATCATCCCCCACACAGATAGCTTTAACAAACTTTGTTGTGGTTCACAAGAGGAGGAGGAGAACAGCAGTTAGTAGGGACAGTCTCTGTGTGCAGCTTACATTGGGCTGCAGGAGAAGGCGCAGGATGGATATCCACTGTCCAGGAAAAGTCCAGAGCCACACAGGTCTTAATCTTATATATCATTTGGGACAAAGAGCCAGTATGATACCAATGGAAGAGTGCGCTGTTATCACTAAGACCAGGAAAGTGGAGGTATTTCTTAACTTACCAACTAAAGTAAGAAGAACTGAAAAGCAGGGAAAGCAGAAATGAGGAATAGGGACATAGGAAAGTTAACCTTAACAATACCGTTCCGGCAAGGTGCTAAAAAGGGTAGACACCCAGTGTCTGGGTTTATTAGCCCTGACATAATGGTGTCCTGGGGGCTGGGACCATACCAACCAAACCAGCTTCCATAAGTTGTCAGTGACATGAAGAAAATATGTGCCTTTTATCTTTGTTAATCTCATATTTCTTTTGGTTATCCAAGTCTAGCCACAATCTTAGCTCACAGGTATGATCACTTACCTTATGGCAAATCCCTGTTTTTTATAGTTCTCAGGAAGAGGAACTCAAGAGCTATAATTCTTAGAAAGAATAAACCGGGGATCAAGGGTCAGGGTTCTCAATTTAACCCTATGAAAGTTGAACATCACTTCTCACTTTGTACGTGTCACGTATTTTTTCTGCTTTATATTTAAATGGTTATTACTGCTGTTTTCTTTTTTATATCATTGTCATTTTTCAAAGACTCACCATCCCCAAACCTAAGTAGGACCTTCCTTTGTAACATAGTCAAGCAAAACTAATCAATGTATTGGCTATGCCTGAAAATAGATATTAGATATTCCACACCTTGCAGTCCACCACCTTCTGCAAAGAGAGGGGAGACGTGCTTTGCCATGAGTTCTCAGGAGTCATGACTAATCGCTGCACTGATCTGTCCTGAAGTCTTCAGGTGTTCGCTTTTACAACTTTGTGGTCATTGTGTCAAATATTATCCTGGTTCTGCTCACCTTGTTTTGCATCAGTTGATAAGCTTTGCCAAGTTTCTCCAAATTCTTCATATTTGTCATTCCTTATGAATCATTTCAATCACATCCAATTCTTGACCCTATTTGGGTTCTTCTCCAGCACATTTTTCATATAAAGAGACTGAAGCAAACAGGGTGAAGTGACTTGACCAGGGACACACAGCTAGTAAGTGTCTGAAGCTGGATTTGAACTCCATTCTTCCTGACGTTCTATCCATTGCTCCACCTAGCTGTCCTTATAGCAAAGTAATAGTCATTATATTCATCTACAATATTCATGATTCATTCAATCATTCCTCTGTTGATGAGTGCCTACTCTCCTTCCAGTTCTTTACTTTAACACAAAATATTGCTACAAATATTTTTGTAGAAGTAGGACCTTTCTCTCTGACTTTGATCTCTTTAGCGAGGGTAGGGAACCTGAGGTCTCCAGGCTACATGTAGCCCTCTACATCCTCAAGTGTGGCCCTTTGAATGAAGCCAAACTTCACAGAACGAATCCCCTTAATAATAAAAAATAAATAAATAAAAATAATAAATTAATTAATTAATAAATAATAGATAAATAATAAATAATAAAAAAGGATTTATTCTGTAAAACTTGGACTCAGTCAAAAGGCCCCACCCAAGGACCCAGAAGACCTCAAGGCCACAGGTTCCACTCCTTCATAGTTTATGATTAGCAGTGGTGTTACTTAAAGGATATATACAGATAAATAAGTCTTATTGTATGATTACACAGTGTTTTCCATTATAGCTAGAGTACTTCACACCCTCACCAACATTTTGTTAGTATGCCTCTTATGCAAGGGGGATGCTGGTACAGGTTTAACAACTGACTGTCCAAAAAACAACACACTTTTGCATTTCATCTCCATCATTAACATTCCCTCTTTAATTTTATTAAATCTAGATAATCAACAAATCAATAAATCAAGCCCTGATTCGTATCGATTATTTATTCCTGCTAATAATTTTGAAAATTTAACAATCGAGTCTCAAAAGTCAATCAGACGACTCTGGCACACCCCAGTGGTCTTTTGTACTGTAACATTCCATTCAGCATTGTGTTTATTTTTGTATTTTCATATTTCATACTATCCCCTTCCCTTTCACTCCTCCTTTCTGGTCTTTGGATTGTCGTTAGTACTCAACATAATGACTTGTATATATTCAGCATAAATTTTTTTTTAGTTGAAATTTAGAAATATTTAAACTGGGGTGGAGCCAAGATGGCGGCGTAGAAGCAGCAAGGCTTTGCAGCTCCCACACAACCACCCTAAACACCCATAAAATATGACCCCAGACAAAGTCTAGGACTCTCAGACTCACAAAAATACAGAAAACACATCTCTTGCTGAAGGCAGCTCAGCAGCAAGGGCTCTTCAGTGGGCTGGGAGTGGAGGCCAGCCCAGCCTGAAGCAGAGACTGTGGCCAGGCCCAGGGCAGTAGGAAGAAGCTGAGCCAAGCCTCACAGCAGCCAGTCCACAGGAGAGAAGATCTACAGCCTCCAGTACCTCCACATCTACCAAGGCATGAAAAACAGGGATTGGAGAGGGGCAGTGGCAGGAGAGACTCATCCAGCAGGCTGATGGGCTGGAGAGGAGACCAGCCCAGCCCCAAACCACAGGTGAGGCCAGGCCAGGTCCCAGGGTGGCCAGGAGGAGCTGAGCATCCCAAACCACAGCATGAGTTTACTTCAGAGAAGATCTAAAGCACCTGCCTGAGGGGATCGTTAAATCCAGCAAACCAGGATCAGAGACGGTTAGTGAAAGTGAAACTCTGAAACTTAATTTGGGGGAGGAAAAGCAGTTTGGCCAATCTGCCCCTGGGGAAAGGAAGCAGTGGGGGAAGGGAACTGCTGAAACCTGCGGCCCCCACTGGGCTGCTTCAGAGCCCCTGGCCTGCAGACTCAGTAGGGGGGCTGAATCGATGGATCAGGACAAGTGCTCTTGCATTAAGCAGCCTGGATCCAGATCGTGGTCTTTGGTAGTGGTCCTGGGGTGCGCTTTCAGCAAGCCAAAGGTAGGGGGACTTGCAACACCCCCTAATAGCTCTGGCAGCTGGGAAAACCCAG
>CM053594.1:289618483-289639785 GCA_028646575.1 Pseudocheirus occidentalis | reverse complement strand
TATACTTTCTAGTGTTTTTCATAGGAATGGATGTTGTATTTTGTCAAAGGCTTTTTCTGTATCTTTTGAAATAATCATATGGTTTCTGCTAGTTTTATTGTTGATATGATCAATGATACTGATGGTTTTCCTAATATTGAACCATCTTTGCATTCCTGGAATAAATACTACCTGGTCAAAATTTATTATTCTCGTTATAAGCTCCTGTAGTCTTTTTGCTAATATTTTATTTACTTCCTCTTCAGTTAGTCTGAGCAAGTTAAATTTTTGTAAATATTCATCCATTTCACTAAAATTGTCAATTTATGTGCATACTATTGGGCAAAATAATTCCTAATTATTGTTTTAATTTCCTCTTCATTGGAGGCACATTCACCCTTTTCATTTTTGAGACTCAGTCAGAAAGATCTGAGTTCAAATCCTTCCTCAGACTCTTACCAGCTTTTTGACTTTGGGCAAGTCACTTAATCTCTGTTTGCCTATAAAATGAAATAGAGAAGTAAATGGCAAAGCACTCTGGTATCTTTGCCACAAACCCCCAAAAGAGATCAGGAAGAGGTGCCTACCTCCCAAGGCTGCAGGGAAGATAAATAGGGCATTTGTTTAAAAACAAAACACTTAGCACAGTACCAGGTCCATAGTAGGTGCTATATAAATGTTTATTTCTCCTTCATTGAATGTCAAAGTATATCCTAATTTCATTTGGGCAGTCTCTTCCAGTTCTTTGTAGGATTTCTCCACCTCTTTCCTGCAACAGATTGCTGTTGGCATATAAGCCACAATGATATTTCTGGTGGTCTTTGTGAATGTGTAATGATGATTAAATGTTGAATTACAAGGTGTTCGTTGCCTTTGGATACAAGATAGATCCCACTTCCCTAACTCCTTTATTTTTCTTTTCAAGGAAGACATGTACAACATTCTTTCATGTAGCTTCAACTTTCTTGTCTTCTAGTTTCATTTATGGTGAAAATGTCAAGAACAGTATGATTCCATGCCTCCAGTATCATAGGATCACAGAGTTAGTTGAAAGAGACATTGATGACTGTCCAGTCCAAGGACCTCATTTTATAAATGATAAACCTAAAACCCTGAGATGGTAAGTGACTTGTTCAGTCTCATATAAGTATTAAGTAACAGAGGCCAGATTGGAACTCTGGGACACCTCTTTTGAATTTAGTACTTTTCCTACTCTGCCCTGTTGAATATAGATTCACATGTAGAGTCTAAATAGGTTAAAGCTTATAGAGAGTCTAAAATCTGTGATTCTTTTCTGTCATTCTGCCCCGGACACTGCAAAAGCAAAAAGAGGTCAAACAAGCCTGAAACTCATTTTGTGCATTTCTTTATTTCACATGTGGCCATGCATGGCCCAAGAATTCTGCCTTAAGTGGTCAACCTACTAGTCACAGACTTAGACATGGAAAGAATCTTTGAGATGATCTATTTTACAAATGAGGAAAGAGTCCCAAAACATTAGGTGACTTAACCCTGGGTTATAGATAGCAAGTAGCAGAGCCAGGAGTACAACCCAGGTCCTTTGACTCCAAATCCATAATCTTCTCCCATTGTATCATAATAAGGGCAGCTGGGTGGCACAGTGGATAGAATGCCAGGCCTGGAGTTTGGAAGACGTATTTTCCTGAGTTCAAATCTGACCTCAGATACTTACTAGCTCAAATCTGACCTCAGATACTTATCTTTAAGATGAGCTAGAGGAGGAAATAGCAAACTACTCCAGCATCTTTGCCAAGAAAACCCCAAATAAGGTCACGAAGAGTAAGACAGGACCGAAAACCAATAAACAACAAACATCACAATAAACTTCCATATACCTAGCTAGTCTATTCTCCTTGGAAAGTTGACTCAATCTACTGCCAGGACTTTATGGTGACTTACAAAGGAGTGTTTTTGTTTATTCAGGTTTATAATTTTACCAGGTAGAGAGCACATGATATGGTTATTTATCTGTAATACATAGTACTTGGGGGATACCTACAGAGCTGAGAATTAAGAGATTTGCCCATGATCATACAATATATGACTGAGACAGGGTTTTAACTGAGGATTTCCTGACTCAAAGTGCCACTCTCTATGCACCTTCCCCAGGAAGTTAACAGGAGACAGTGCTGGAAATGTGCGTTGGATCCAAGTTATAGAGGACATTGAGTGCCAGATAAGAGTTGTTACTTTATTGGCAGGCAATAGAAAGCTACTGGAAGTTCCTGTATGTAGGAGTGCTGAGATGGACATGGTTTTACAAGGAGGCAGAAGTATCAGGGCTGGGCATGCTGGGCCAGAGGGAACAAAGACAAGAAGCAGGGAGATCCATGACGAGATACTTGATATTAGACAGGTGTGAGGTAATAGGGAACTGAATTAAACAGGTAACTTAAGGAATGGAAAATAAAGGGTGGTTACAAGCTTGGGGTGGAGTCATGAAGAATTCAAAGATGACTCAGAAATTGAGTCTATATGAATGATTAGCTTTATCATTCATAGAAATAAGGAAGCAGGGAGCTGGTTGCAGGGAAGTGATACCTTAGCAGAGAACACCGTACCAGAAAATATCAAAGAAGAGAATGGGAGGACTGGGGTGCTGCAATGAAGGAAGAAGAAAGAAACAGGTGGGAGGGCAGAACAGCATGGGATGATTTGCTCCTCATCCCCTGCCATTCTGAAGAGAGTAGAAATAGAAAATAAATTATTTCATAAATATATTAGTCTTGCTGAACATTTTTCCCTCTCTTGTTTTTTCTTTATCATAAGGGAGATTGGGAAGGGCTTGAAGAATGCAATGGGAAATGCAAATGATGTCTTTTCCCTTTCTCTGTATCTCTAATACTTAGCATAGTGCCAGCACATAGTAAGCACTTAATATTTATTAACTGATGTTAAAAACAGAAGATAGCAACAAAAGTTTATTTAGAAAATTAAGCATACTTACTAGCTGCGTGACCTTGGGCAAGTCGCTTAACCCCAATTGCCTTGCCTTTTCCCCTCCAAAAAAAAATTAAGTAAATGATTGTGATGGGGGACAGAATTGGGAATTTAAGGAGCACAAGACAGTGGTTGGACCCTGGCTTGGTTTTTTGAGCACGGCAGAATGGAAGGAAAGATAGTGACTATGGGGAGAATATGTTTTAGGAATGGGTTGTCCTACAGACAAGGCAGTGAATGTGAGATGATGACAGCGAATCACCCATCAAGACAAAGTAAAAGTAGTCAACAAAGGTGAATGAGAGATCTTAGCAACATAAGAGTTTGCCTACGCCAGAGGATTCACTTGATGAGGTTAAAGGTTAAAGGATGCTAGTGTTTAGGACTCCATGTTTGAAAAAAAGAATGATTTTATTTCCATAAATAAATAATCATTCCCATGGAATAATTAAGCTACATCTTCATGAATTGATTGAGCAGGTACACGGGCTCTATGAAAGGTTTGGACGTGTCCATTAATAGCTCTTTTTAAAAATGAATAATGGATTTTAATCATTTCTGCATTTATATTTGGAACTCTGGGTATTTAAAATTAGCATCTTTGTCAGTTCCTTATAAATGCCTGGAAATGTCTCTATATTGTGCTTCACATTGTTCTGCTGGGCTTTATCCAAGTGGAATTTTATAAGTCTGCTGCTACCTAGTTTCTCATGAATTACATTGCTGACCATTTCACTTGGGAAGACCAAGTCTTCAAGTATTTCATCATGCACAGTGGTCAAAGTATGGCTTATGGGACTCTTTTTCATAGCTCTTTTTTTAAAATGGATTTTTCTTGTTGCCTTATAAAGAATTCTTCTCTAACCAGTAAGGACCACATACTTACCACTGATTTTTTTCTCCAATTCGCATACTAGGTATTCTTGGATCTGAAAAGATTTTAGTTGAAGGACTGGGCCAAAGATAATGACAATTTTTCTGCCACCACCAATTACAATTTTCTGATATGCTGTGATATTAAACTTTCTTAGATGAGCCTTTAGCAAAAAGTTCATCTTCAAATCCAGGAGAGCCTATGAAATGCTACAGGAAGTTCTTCAACCATGACCTTTTGAAGGAATAGCAAAACTTCCTGGACTGTGGTTGTGAAAAGTCATAAATGTTTGGCATCCTGCCACTGGGCTTCATGATCTTGGCACTGGAGCAGAACATGGCACTGCTTCACTGAGCACTGACTTAGAAAAAGGGAAAGTTCTCAAAGGAGCCCATTGCCAGCTCTTGAGATGACTCTGGGAAGTTCCTATAATTGGTCCTAAGGAGGATGTTGCTTCTGGATATCCAACTCATTCAACCTCATGAAAGTTGAGTGATTAAGATTCAGTGTTAAGGATGGTTCAAATGACTTAGGACAGTGGTGGGGAACCTGCCACCTCGAGGTCCTTGGGCACAGCCTTTTGACTGTGTCCAAGTTTTACAGAACAGATCCTTTTATTGAGGGGATTTGTTCTGTGAAGTTTGGATTCACCCCTATGCCTTAGGATATCGAAGCCCAGAACTGTCCCTATGGGCATGAGTCTGCCGACACATCTTAAGGAAGAGTCCCCCTTGTCCCATCTGCTATGGTTCTCTTTATATTGAGTTTCTAACAGGATGCCAACAGCTCTGCTTAAGTGAATGGAGAGACAGGGATGAGAAACACAGAGACAGAGACAGAGAAAATCAAAGAGAGAGACAGAGAGAGAGAGAAAGAGAGAGACAGACAGACAGACAGAGAGACAGAGACAGAGGGAGGGAGGGAGAGAGGAAGGGAAGAAGAATGGAGGGAGGGGAGAGACAGAGATAGGGACAAAGAGACAGAGAGAGCTGAGAACAGGCCAGGGACAGGAGAACATGTGAGGAGATTTGGGTCTCTGATTAATTAACATTTGCTCATTGACCCATTTTTTCCAAGATACCACCACCTACATCCCTACTCATCCAACCCCAACAATGGTAGCCCATGTAGAGGTGACAGCAGTCCAGGGCAGTAGGGAAGTTCATCAGCACCAATTGCTAGACTCCACAGAGTTAGAGAGAGGTAGACAGTGGAAGTACCTGGCAACCACAGAGAGGGAAAGCCTCTGGCAGATATTCTTGAACCATGACCTTCTGGAGGAATAGCAAGACTGCCTGGACTGAGGACCAAGAACCAAGCGTGAGAGAAGGGTAATGTACTTGATCATTGGTCCAACAATTCCTCCCCTCCCCCCCCCCCACAACTCAGCTATGGGTTCCTCTCTCCATACTTGCTCTCTCTTAGGTTGAGAAGCTCTGCCGTTGCCTCTCCATAATCATCATCGCTGAGGCTGGAGTTGGGGGCAGTAATGGCTAAGTAGTCCCTAGGGTGCCGTGCCAACTAGAATTCCTCATGCCATGTTCCCACACCCCTAAAATTATCTAGCTTCAACTTACTTTACTAGACTTATCTCACGTGATTCCTCTTTATGTACTCAATGTTGTAGACAAACTGGCTTGCTCACCTTTACCTGCCCTTGCTCCCTATTGCTCCCAATTCTTGGAACGCTCTCCCTGCCCCCACATCCCAGGGACATGAAATAGAAGCCCAGAATTCGATCCCCCCTGTTCATTGTGTACACCACTTCCCTTTACAAACACAGAGCCTAGAATTTTATCAGGGACCCACAACAAGAACATCAGCCCACAGTCTGCAGCCTCCATGATTTTCTCTCTCTCTCTTTTTTTTTTTTTGAAAATCAAGACAACACTTTCCCATTTCCCAGTCTGGGTCCTTGCTCCTGTTCATTGCTGAGGAATACAGTCCCCTAGCTGTATTCAACAATCATCCATTCACTGTCTGCTGCCTTTGATCATTTCCTTCCATCATCACCTTAACAAGAGAGAAAGTCTGCTAGGTAGGGTTTACACACAGTCAGTTTATGAGCATGGCTAAACTTCAATACAGACTACATAGCATTGAAACATTTCAGGGGTATAGCCAATCATTCAATATACATTTATTACATCCCTACTATGTGCCAGGTACTGCCCTAAGGATACAGAAACGAGATAAAAGATGGTTCCTCCCTTCAAGGAGTTTACAATCTGCTGGGGGAGGGGAGACAACGGATAAACAAATACTGCAAACAACTTATAGATAGGATAAATAGGGAATAGTTAACAGGGGGAAGGGACTAGAAATAAAAGGGGCTGGGGAAGGCTTTTTGTAAAGATGAGATTTTAACTGATACTTAAAGGAAGCCAGGGAGGCCAGGAGGTAGAGATGAGCAGTCAGTATTCGTTTATCTATCCTAAAATTAATTTAATTTATTCTATCCTAGTGCTACTCTTGTAATTAAAAATGAAACACTTTAAAGATGTAAACATTCTGTGCTATAAAGCAAAGAGCTCTGAGTCACTAGCTCTGGCTCTGAATCTGAGTTCTGCCAACTCCTATTGGTTGGACCTCAGTTTGTCATCTGTAAAATGTAGAGGTGAGAAAATAATCTTAGGTTCTTTCTTTACCTTTAGGTTCCTTTTAACTCTATTTTGGGACAGCCCTCTGCCACCCCTTTAAGTCCCTGATACTGAGGTCATATTATGCTTTTACCGTCCAGTCCTAGGACAGACCTTGGTACAACTGGTATCTTGAATTGCTCTTCTGGTTGGGGGTGAGGGGTGGGAAGGAAAGTAAGGCTCTTTCCTCATGTCTGTCTGGCATGTCTATCTAGCTTGTGACAGATCCTTTTTTTAAAAAATAGTTCAACATAGGTTCTTCTTGAAGATGTTCTCCTCTTCTCTCCCCATCCCCACTCCAACTTTTTTCAGTTCAGATATTTTCTTATTTATTAATTGTGACCAAAATCAAAAACAAACAAAGAAATCAAAGAAAACCCAAAACCACACTGTTGGCCAAAACAAGGTCAAAACATCCTGTAAGGAGATACTATGAAGGTTTCAGAAGCTCCTTTCTCAAATCAGAGTGATCAAGAAAAGGCCAGCACTGAATTTCAGGACAACCTATCTGGTTGTGAAGTTAACTCAAACTGCCCTGAAGTTTATTCTACAATGTCATGCCTCACAACAGCCCTTATTTGGGAGTGAAGGATGGTGTTCCAAGTCTACTAGCATACACGACCAAAAGTGAGGGAGCAAAGAGTCTAGATCTGTGATTTCATCAGGGAGTTCCCTGCGGAGGAAACTCTTTCCATTGATTCACAAGAGAACTCATCTGTAACTTCCAGTCTTAGAAGGCTGGCTTGGAACACTGACTGAGAAGTTAAATTATTTTCCCATAGTCACATTGGTAATTTATGCCAGAAGGATGATTTGAGCCCAGCGTTCTTGACTCTAAGACTTGTTCTCTACCTACTGTACCAAATTCCTTCTCTTGATTCCCACTACAATTTTAAAAATACTAAAGATTATGATGTTGGCATTTTAACACAAATTGCCCATCACAACACCTTGTTCTACTCTCATCCTCATCACTATGTTAGAGGGGCATCTGGACCTGGGATCCTTCTACCAATATAGAGCTGCACTTTCTCTGCGACTTATAGTCTTAGAGAGTTACCTGAAATAGGAGAGCTTTGCCCAGGGTCAAAAGAACTGATATATATTAGTAGTTCCTAAAAAATAAGTGAAGATAGAAAAATCTACAGAAGGGAAGCTCTGGATAGTAACTGGACCTGGAACTGGAGAGTGGAAGTAAGATGAATTTAGATTTCTCTGACTTTAATTGAGGCTAGCTTCCTATCTCCAACTTATCCTGATTCTTACAGCCATTAAAAAAAATGACAAGTGCATGTTAATAACATATAGAATGAGTTAACCTCTAAATTCCATAATCTCCTTTGGAAAGGGGAACTTTCTCATCCAGAGAACTGGAACGGTAATGTAACTAAGACTCAAAACATGGTTAGTATGTCACTGGATCCTGGCTTTCATCTAGGTGGCTACTTTCTTCTTTGGTAGAGATTCCAGTGCCTTCTATCTTATAGGATCTTATAAATATTCTCCCATTAATTATCCATAGGTAGATCACTTAGTATACTGGAATGCCTTCCTCTAGGTGTCTTAACATTACAATATATGGGTATCAATGCTCATGGGGTGATAAATTCCTTTGCCAAGGCAGTACATGAAACAACTCATCACTTCTAATGTGTAAAAATGGCTTCTACTAATACCAAACAACTTAGCCACCTACCTTCCGTATTCTGAAAAGACTATTGAGCTTTGTAAAGACAGCAATGACTGCAGTAAACAATTACTGTGTTGTGTCATAGTTTCTATGTTCATTATAGATTGAAAGGAACCTTAGAAAATGAACAGGTTTATGCACACACACATTTGTAGACACTATGTATGAATGTTTTACATATGATATACCGATGACCAGCTAATGCTGCAGTTCTTTGTAAAAATGCATTTTTAAAAAATCATTAAAAATTTTCCTTCTTACTGTTCCACCCCAACCACACCCCCTCCTTACCCCACTGAGAATGAAAGAAAAGCTAAACTCATGTTACAACAAAACAAAATTTCGAGCACAACAGATTTCCGCATTGGCCACGTCCAAAAACAAAACAACAAAATTATCATTCTATGCTCTGAGTCCTCTACTTCTCTATCAGAGGTGGGTAGTGTGTTTCATCATTAGACCTTTGGAATAGTGGTTGGTCATTACATTAGTCAAGAGTTTCTAATTCTTTCAAAATTGTTTGCCTTAATGATATTGTTGTCATTATATACATAATTGTTCTACTGATAATGTTTGCTTCACTATGCATTGGTGCATACAAGTCTTCCCAGGTTTCTCTGAAACCATCCCCTTCATCATTTCTTACAACACAGTAATGTTCTACCACATTTATATAGCCTACTTGGTTCAACCATTCCCAAATTTATGGGTATTCCCTCAGTTTCCACCACAAAAAGAGCTATAAATATTGTACAACTTTAGAGTTTGTTTCACTTGAGGATAATTTATTTGTCCCTAAAAGTAACCTCCCTCTAATTCCCCCTTCTCCCTTCTTCTAATTCCCTATTGAGTGAAATACATTTCCGTATGTGTTCTTACCTCTTTTGATCAGTTCACATGAGATTAGAGTCTTAGTCTGCATTTCAAATTTTTCATAAACAGGCTACCTCAGCCTTTTCTAAACATTTTTTCCCCCTCAACTCACTGTGACCCCATGGACCAACTGTCCATGGGACTTTCTTGGCAAATATACTGGAGTGGTTTGCCATTTTCTTCTTGTGTTTTACTCAGGCAGGGGTTAAGTGACTTGTCCAGGGTCACACAGCTAGCAAACATCTGAAATCACTTTTGAACTCCGGTCTTTCTAGTTCCAGGCCCAGTGCTCTAACAACTATACCACCTGGCATCTTCCAAATCACCTCAGTTGATTACCTCTTATTAACCCTGTATATATCTTGCTTGCAGAGTTTTTTTTTATGTTGTCTCTTCAAAGTACACTGTGGACTCCTTGAAAAAGATCAGGTTATTATAGCCTTTCATTGTAATAAATAAATGCTTACTGACTATCGAAAATGCAAATGCTCTTAGGCTTGGGAAGAGGGGGAAAAGGCCTAGAGATAGTCTGTTAAGGGCCCTGGAAGCTTAATCCAAACATCACCTTCAATGGTATGCACTATACTCAAATTACATTTTAAAAGTTTGCTAGCCATCTAAAATTAAAGTTTATAAACTTTTTGAAATACTTAAATTTCATTAGAATCTGAGGAAGACAAGAAAAAATATTAATTTTACAAGTAGTTGAGAGTTATCAGTACAATACTGGTTAAAATGCAATGCTGGGCAAAAGTGTAAATGGGCCATTCGTTATCCTATTATCAAATCTCCAGTTTGTGTCTGCTCAGGAGTTCAAGGAGTTGTCTTTGGAGGAGAGTTCAGAGATATAGAGCTGAAAAGGGACCTGAGAGGCTATGGTCCAACACTCTCATCTGACAGTTGAGGAAATTGTGGCTCAGCTCAGGAAAGGAGCTCAAGGGAAGGAAAACAGTTGCCTATATTTTTTCCAATGTTCCAACATGATCCTAGCCAAGTTCCAGCTTCAGAATCAAAACATACCATGCATTGCAGCATTACTTTTGCCAAGTTTTTCTGTATGCATCGATTGTTTCGCACCATGAAGACGTGCTGCACAAAGTGCTGAAGGCAAAAATACCAATAACAACTTCTATTTGAATAGAGCATCGCCTTCTATAAAGGTCTCTTTGTACGTTGTCTCATCTGAATTCCACACCTGGCTCTACCATTTATTTAGTTGTATAACCAGCCTAGAATACATTTCTATTCACGACAAGACTAGCATAGGAGTGAGAGTAGGGGATTTGGAGCTCACTGGCCTGGATTCAAATCCCAGCTCTTCCACTTACAACCTATGTGGCCTTGGGTAAGTCACATAACATCCTAAGTATGTTTCCTCATCTGCAAAACAAGGGAGATTGTACTAGATGGTTCCAAAGGGCTTCCAGTTCTGGATCTGAGACCCTTGTCTCCAAAACAGGGATCATAATGTTTACACTAATCTACTTTATAAAACAATTGTGAGAATCAGATCATGGATGTCAAAGCACTGTAGCAACTAAAAGGTGCTATGCAAATGTAAGGCATTCTTAGCAATAGTAGCAATTAATTGTTGCTATTAGTAGTAGCAAATAATTATTAATTAGCAATAGTAGCAAACAATTATTAATTACATATCTTAGCAATAGCAATTAATCATTCATTAATACTTTTAAAATATAAGGAAAATAGTTCTGACGGGCCTCAAAAAATTTTACGTCAATTTTTTTTTAAGGGAAGGGAAGGAAATAGGTATTTATCAAATGCCTATTGCCAGGCACTGTGCTAATGTGTTACAAATATTATCTCATTTCATCCTCATAACAGTCCTGGGAAATAGGTGCCATTATTATCCCCATTTTACAGATGAGGAAATGAAGGCAGAAAAAGGTTAAGTGACTTGCCCAGGGTCACAAAGCTAGCCAGTAAGTGTAAATGATACAATTCTAAAGGAAGGAGAGAACATTTAGCTGAGAATCATTTTTCTTCTGAAAAATCTTTTATTAGAAAATGTAGGAGAACATTTAGTTAATTAGGAACTTCTTGGCAACCTGGTTAAAAGAACTGTTAGGACTATAAGATTTAGGGCTGCAAGGGCTCATCTGGTCCAACCTTTCTCATTTGACATTCATTACAGAGAAGTGCCCAGGGCCACTCAGGCAAGGAGTGGCAGAGCTCATCTTCAGTTCCAGCAACTCAGATTCCAAGTCAAGTCTTTCCCATGTATGAATCATATAAACCTATGAATCTATGATCCAGGATGCCTCAGAACAGGAGAGAGTTGATAGATGTTTGGTAAATAGGTGGCCAGGCTGCAGAGCAGTAATTTTTTATTACTAAATAATTAAATTATTAAATTACTTACTTAATTAAATTAAGTAATTAATAGTAATTAAATAATTACTAACGGTACCTGTAAATATCAAAGGCAATATCTATAGATAGAGTGCTCTACTTGGAGTCAGGAAGACTCATCTTTGTGACTTTAAATCTGGCTTCAGACACTAGTTGTGTGATCCTGGGCAAGTTACTTGTTTGCCTCAGTTTCCTTATCTGTAAAATGAACTGGAAAGGGAAAAGGCAAACCACTCCAGAGTCTCTGCCAAAAAAAGCCCCAAATGGGGTTATGAAGAGATGGACTTGACTGAAATGATTCAGAAAACAACAAATTCAGAAGTTGAGAGGCAGTATGATGGATGTGGTAGGTGAATTCTGTATTTGGTACCCCAGGACCTTGGCTCAAATCCCAGATCTACCATTTCTTTACTTGGGCAGCTTTGGGCAATGGTTACTTAACCTCTCTGTTTCCACATCTATAAAATGAAGGAGTTGTATTAAAGGACCTCTAAGGTCTCATCCAGCTCTGAATCTATGGCTCTGTGATTTAATGATGCTAATGTGTTTATTTATTACATGTGTTATACTTTCATAGTATATTTTAAGTATATGCTTTTTATCCTTATGGTCACATGATTGGAGTAAACTTGGTAAAGTGTCTCTATTGGATCCAATAGCTCTGAAGTGCTTAGCCGTAAAGAGTTCTTAATTTGGGAGTCTGTACACTAAAAAAAATTTTTTTTTTTACAATTGTACTTCAATATAATTGATTTCTTTTGTAATCTTATGTATTTCATAACAGGCATTTTTCTGTGAGGAGACCTATAAGGCTTAACCAGATTGCCGAAGGGATCCAAGACACACGAAAAGGTCAAGAATCCCTGAACCACTTTCAGATTAATCACTTTTGCAGAAATGAGGCTGTATCTGAAATTACTGTGTAATAAATAAATAAATAAATGTAAAAAAATGTAGTAAATTATTACACACTTGCCTTTTCAGTGAACTCACTTGTCCCTTCTCTGGGGCAGGTACCAAGATGCCTGTGGGGTGAGACACAGACATATCACAGTTACTCCTACCTTCATCCACTTTCCTATCTAGTTAGCACACAACTTGCAAAAGGGAAGACTCCCTGGGTTACCTACACAATGGCAGTTTGCGTGGCAAAGGATTATTTGGATAATTTCTTTCTTTTTCCTGAGGATAAAATCAGTTCTGTACAAAGGCAATAAGCTCATGGTTATTCTTGAATCCACCAGCAATAATGCTGGCCTTCCTTTTCCTTAAATGCTAATTAAACTTCTGTAAGTCAATGCACTGATTTACTAGTTCACTCCTAAATCAAAGGATGCCCAACCATTCTCTGACTGCTTCCTGCTTGCCTGGAAGGACTGGTAGCTGAACTGAAACTATGGCTCGCCAGACTTCTTCTTCCTGCTGGCCTTGAGGTCAAGGATCCCACTCTCAAGATGTTGGAGTGAGTGCCTTTTTCCCCCATTGGGAAGAAGGTCATGAACTCATGGGTTCCTGGGCAAGTCTGTGTCTGGGATGCGGCCACATGCTTGTGTCTTTTTTTTTCCCTTTGGGACAAGGTCTTGTGGGACTTCAAAAAGCAACTGGCATCCCCAGGCACCCAACAGTGGACTTCTGGTTGCTGGTGTAATTGCAGTAGCAGATAATGACCAAATGTTTGGGAGGGAAAGAATCACCTCAAGAAAGAGAAATAAGCAGAAGATAGAGCCCTGTTGGGTGTTGCTTTGCCAGTACTCGCTGGAGGTGAATTGTAAAACAGATAATAAGCAGCTCTCGAAAAGGATCTGTTTGCAAATAAGCAAAAAAACGTCTGAATATTAGCCTCTCTTTCAGGCAGCTTAGTGGATAGATCCCTGAACCTAGAGTCAGGAAGACCAAGTTCAAAACCTGCTTGGCTAGTCATTTAACCTCTGCTTGCCTCAGTTTTCTTATCTGTAAAATGGGGAGAATAATAGCACCTACCTCCCAGGGTTGTTGTTAGGATTAAATCATGTAATAATTGTAAAACCCTTAACACAGTGCCTGGCATAGACAAAGTGCAATATTTTTGTTGTTCAGTTGTTTCAGTCATGTCTGACTCTTTGCAACCCCAGTTGGGGTTTTCTTGGCAAAAATATTGGAGTGGTTTGCCATTTCCTTCTCCAGCTCGTTTTACAGATGAGGAAACTGAGACAAACAGGGTTACAGGGTTAAAGGACTTCCCCAGGATCACACATCTAGTTTTTGAGGCTGCATATGAACTCTGCTTCTCCTGGCTATAGGGACTGGCACTCTACACATTGTGCTACCTAGCTGCCCATAAGTGCTATAGAAATGTTAGCCATTATTATGATGTCCTTTTATGAATAAAATTGCCTGTGCCCAATTCGATTCATATTTTTATTCTGAGTAAAACTCTGTCCTTTCTTCCTCTTACGTCCTCCTGCTCCCATTTTCTCCAGGGATGACCCCCTTATGCTGGAGCCTCAACTAGAATTGTTTCTCAGGAATCTGAGATCGGGTGATACTAAAGTACTGAGAGCCCAGGTCCCCTACTGAGGCAGATAATGGCAGAACAATTAACTCAGAGAGGTGAAGGGCATGGACTAGAGAAGGTTACAGGCCCAGCAGCCTCAGCCTAGCAGTTCCTGGGAAGCCACCATATTAGACAAGAATGTAAGACCCTTGAGAGTGTTTCTCCAGCTTTGAAAAATCTTTGAATTTTTGTACCTTGTTTCTGGCACAATGCTACACTAAAAATTGGTGCTAAATAAATGCTTATCGATTGACTGATTGCAACTCACTTCAGCTTCCCTCTGTTCCTGTAACTCTACTGGTTTCCAATAGTTTCTTAGCTAAGGGATGTGCCTTAATTTTGCCCATATAGAATTTATTTTCAGTAGGATACAAATAGTATTTTGATGGCGTTGTTTGATTTAATCACATGTATATCCACAGAGACAGATCTTAGAGAGTATTCTTCATTCTTGTTCCCAGAGCATCAGAGAGAAAATATTAAAACTGTACATATGTTGAGTCCTTATGGTTTTGTTTGCTTGTTTGTTTTTCCCAAGGATATTTCCAGATCCCAAGAGTATCATAGACTCTTAGAGAGGGAAGGGACTTCAGAGCTCATTCGGTCCAACCTGTCTGTATTACGACAAAAATCCTTTCAATTAAATCCAAACACACCTGAAAAGTGGTCACCTTGCCTTTGTTTGAAGAGTCTTGGTGAGATGAAGGAGGAGAAAGACAAACTGGAGGAGATAATTAGGAGATTTGGAGGGTGTGGGAATTATGAAGAAGATCAGAAACTGGACAGGGACATTCTGGTAAAGTCAAAAGAAAAAGACTTATGGTCAGGTACTTGAGCTAAAAGAGGTTTTCTAGAGGAAGAGGGAAACCTGGGCAGAAGACCCCAAGATGAACAAGAACTTGATGAAACAGGTCACGGGAAAATATAGACCAAGGAGTAAGAAGCCAGACACAGAACCTATTTGATTTATGGTCCAGGAAATAAATGGAATACACTTCCACTTGGGAACATGCTATTCAACCCATTTTGATAGAAAGTAATTCATTTCATGATAATACACTTTCAATTTTCTGGGCATTTAAAATAAAATATTAAGAGGAAGAGGCTAGAGTTAGCACCACCTTCAGAGATCAGGAAAAATAGAGTTAGAAGTGACCTGAAGCTGGAGCTTTCCTTGAAAGCATTTTGTGAGGGGTAGCTGTCATTTTTGGATCTACCTAATAGTAACATAAACAAAAATGGACTTTAAAATATTAACTTTATTACATTTTTATTATATATAAAATATTTACATATGTTTATATATTTAATATGAATAGCAAGGTTTGCAGTTTCATGCATAATCATGTTTTTATTATACTGTGTATGTTATGGAAATGCTTGTTTTAGTCCATAAACTAAAAATAATTTTTTAAAAGCAAAAAAACCCCCTGTAATTCAGGCTTTCATTATTCTGATTAGTTTTCCTTAAACTTCCTTCTTCCCCATTTATTTAAATAAATTAGCTGTTGCCCTATGTCTAAAGAATTAGGAAATAACATAAATTTAGGCACTGTAATCTTTTCTCTTTCAGCTATTTAGTGTCTGGCAGTACATACAAAGAAAGCCAGGCTCTTCAGAGAAAAAATGTGAGCTTAGGCCAAAGTGTCACAAGTACTGTTAGTGACTACTGTTAGTTAGAAACTGAGGAATTCTCTATGCCTGTGTCCTATCTTCCTGTGTTTACCTGTCAAATACAGGGGAAATTGAGTTGTGATGATTTCCCTCCCACAGACTATAGTTCAAGACAGGAAGCAAAAGAATTGTCCCAAAAAGCTAAGATCAAAAGCTAGATCAAAGCACAGAAAAAGGAAATCTAAGTTTATAAGACACTTTTCTTTAAAAAAAGAAAAAGAAAGAAAGGAAAAAAAAAGAAAAAATCTGGACAAGTTAGATTGATAACAGATCTGCCCTGTCATGTTCCTTTGTAATATCACCCGTTTGCTGAAGAACATGATTTATCTTTCTATAATCTGCACAACTATTTGATAATAATTGACTGTTATTAAAGAGGAATACATAACTACCTTAAAACTTTTTTTTTAAAGTCAAAAGTATATTTTCATCTAATGACATTGAAAACAACCTTTCACAACAAATGGTAGAAGGATCATTTTGGCTGTGCTTCTAACCTTGCCTGACCTTGAAATGGGCTTCGGTTCCTTTCTCTGAAGAAAAAAAGAAAAAGAAAGTAGAAGGGTCTGGAATCTTGGATTCTGTGAATTAATTGTAGCTGCCCTTGCTGATCTCAAATTCCATGGGAAACTTTGCATTAAGTACAATAAATTTCCTAATATTTGGAAGTGCATTTGTATTCCTAAAGGAGGGTGTGTGTGTGTGTGTGTGTGTGTGTGTGTGTGTGTGTGTGTGTGTGTGTGTGTGTGTGTGTGTGTGTGTGTGTGATAGAAACCTTAGACGCAGGAACATCCCTAGGGGGTGGTCGGGGTTTTAAGTTGAGGTGTAAGGGTGGGGAAGCCCAGAATACACAAGGTCTCCTGGAGGAGAGGAAGTGCTGGGGGCGGGAGCCCAGGCAGGTCCCGGGGGAGCCGCTCTAAGGAGCCCACGCCTGGGCGGACGCCGGACTCTGTCCCCGGCCGCACCCCCTCCAGGGCGGAGCATGAGCCCAGCAGGCGCCCGGCGGGATGCCCCTCCCCTGGGCATCTGAAACTGCAAAGCTCCCGGGAAGGGTTGGAGCGGGAGGAGGATCCCGGACCGCACAAGCTCGGAGCCCCCAGGCCGGGGCATTCCCAGTCCCCAGCTACAGGGAGTCAGAGGTAGCTTCGGCCAGGAGGGAGGGTGGGGCTGCATCTTTCTGGGTTCCGCCAGGTGCCTGGGGCGGGGATTCTCCCAGCGCAGTCTCCTTCCTCTTCCCCCCCCCCCCCATCCCTGCGGGCCTCGGTGGAGCCTCTTCCCTAGACTGGGTCCCGGTTGTGGTCAGTTTCCTCTGTGGTCAGTTTCCTCTCTTTCCTTAACCTCGCGCTGTTCTAGGGCTCTAAGGGGAAGAAAGCGCACAAGACCCCAAAGGGGCGTGCGAATCCCGCCTCTGCCTCTGCCCTCCATGCACTAGATGCTTTACAGCGCTGGTCTTTTCTTTGCTCACCTGTAAAATGGGGTGGTGGCGATGGACCTCTGAGGCCCCTTTCACCTCCAGATCTGTGATCTTATGAACTTTCCTGCCCTTGGTTGGGAGAGGTTGACTTTTCCCAACATGTTGCTTGATTGCCGTGGTTGTGTGCCTTGATCTCACGGATGTTTCATTTTCTTTGTGATTTATTGATGACTTATATAGCTCTAATCCGTACTCTCAGAGTATGCTCATGTATACTCAGCATTAGTTTCCCTAAATTAGAACTTACTATATACCTATAGTAGAAACACAGAATTTGATATATGGGAGAGCATTTAATCTAAGTAGAAATTTTCTCTGCAAAATTCCTAACAAACAACTCCTACTTCAGAATTTCTGCTGAAGGGGAATTCACCATTTTTTACAGTTCAGTCCACTGCGGGGAAAGTCTAATTGTTAGTAAGCCTTTTCTTACCTGGAGTCTAAATTTGTCTCTCTGCAAACTCTGTGCATAATTACTTGCAGAGGGGGAGAAAAGCCTCTGTCCCGTCCACTATTCACCACGGCTAATTTGTGATGGGGATTAGAGTGCTGGTTGGGAATTTGGGGGCTCTGAGTGTTTTTAGCAAAAAAATGAATGGATGGTTCTGTGTTATTGACTCCCCAGCATTCAGAGACAGGTAAAAGAAGCAAAGGGGCCGTTTGTTTGTCATTTAATATGTGCCTTTTCTGCTCCAGTTGAAGTATCATAAGGTGATTTGCAAAGAGGGATCATTTTTCTTGAAGGAATCGAAGAGGCACAACAGGCCAGTGGAGAGTGCTTTAGGTATGACAGTGAAATTAATTTTGCTTCTTCTATCCCCTTTGGAGGGAAAAATCAGTAGACAAGAAGGCACAAGCCAGCATGAAACATAACGGAGTTGCAGGGATTTTTTAAAAAAATAAGTCAGTGTAAGGAAAAAAATGCTTCTTGCTTGCTTTGAAGTCCTTTCAATTCCTTATTTAAAGCTAAGCTATGTGGAAAGTACCAAACAGAAAAGGAAATCATTCTTCATTGGCTATAGGAGGGAAGAGGACCAGTGATCTCTGTTGTTTTGTTTCTGTCTAATGCTATTAAAAATTCACCTTTGTGTAAGTCACAGTTTCCAGAAATTTGAGCTCTTCTGGTGTCTCAGGTGCTGTGGCATTGGCAGGCACAGTTGGTGGTGCTGTCACACTCTTTGGCTGCTTTTTTTTCTCTAAAGGATTTGAGAGTAAATTTTACTTTTATAACTATTAAAGAAAAGCCACTACCCTTAGGAATAAACTGAAATACAAAGTACCCTGATTTCTCTCCTGCAAAGAGACACTTAAGGAGGAAAGAAGTAAATTCCTGGATGGGAGAGTGGGGAGAAAAAAACTTTTAACATTTAAGTATTAATAGCTCCCCTGATCAAAATGTAAAGATACAGAGCCTGCTTAGGTTTTATATATGATTATGAGTCATAGTCATAGAATATTAGATTTGAAAGGGACCTTAAAAGATTTCTAAGGCCCAAACAACTACTACAGGTCCATAGAAGTTAAGTGACATGCCTATTTGATTGACAACCATTGACTGGCCTAGGATGGAGTTAGCACTATCTTCTTAGGATCATGGAATGCTAGGAATGAAATCCAGGGGCTCTTAACCTTTTTTATGTGTCAAAGACTGCCTTTGGCAGTGTCATGAAGCCTATTGACCCTTTCTCAGAACAATATTTTTAAATGCATAAAATAAAATACATAAAATTACAAACAAAACTAATTATATTGAAATAAAGATGATTTTTTTCTCATTGAAGTCTATGAACCCCCTGAAATTACTTAGCCTTAGAACTCTTGATTGAATCCCACCCCCTTCATTTTTCAAAAGAGGGAACTGAGGTTCTGAGAGGTATAAATTGCTCAATTAATTAAGAGCTAAGCTACCCAGTTAATCAGAGGTCTCATGAAATGCTTAGCAGTGGGCTGAGGTTTAAAGATATTTAGCCAAGGTAGCCACTTATCCTGTTTTATTTTTAATGTTATTTTTTACTGAAACATCTTTAGTTTTCATAAGTTAATTCTTCTATTAGAAGCATAGAATAGAAGCATAGAATTTCACAAAAATGGAGAACATTTAATCTAAACAGGAATCTTTCCTGCAGAATTCCTGACACCTAGTTTCTACTTCAGAATTTCCACCAAAGGGGAATTCACCTTGTGGGGTAACTTTGATTGTTAGTAAGCCTTTTCTTACCCTGAGCCTAAATTTGTCTCTCTGCAGAGTCTTCCCATTGTTCCCACTTCTGCCCTGTGGGATCTGAAAAGAACAAATATAATCCTTCTTCTGTATGACTGAGGTGGTTTCTGGGAGGGCTTTGTTTGAGAAGGAGATACTCTAGGGGCTGACTGATTACGTGAGAGGGGTGTGCCCTGGAGTATGTAGGGTATTGGTGACAGTGGTGTTTTGAAAGTTGAGCCATGCATGGAAGAACTTGTACTTAGATGTGTGCCACCAGGGCCGGTCACTGTGCTTAACAGGCCTATACAAATTAAAATGCTTATAAAAACATTTTTGACCATATGAGTGATACTTAGGGTCATACAAAATTACTTTATCTGAAAAAAAAAAATGATGCCTTCTCCGAAGGACCAATAAATCAGAAGTGACTAGGGCCTATAGAAGTAACCTTAGTTGGATCTAGTCACTCAGGAGTCATAATAGCTGGTATTTACATTTCACTTTAAAGTTTTCAAAATCCCTTACACAAATCCCATCTGATCCTCACATCTGTTGTGAGGTAGGCACTACAGGTATTATCATCATTCCACACAAGAAGACAATCATCTGGCATTCAATCATATACCACTATATATTGATGAATCTAAAATTGTTTGATATTATGTCTTCTTTCCTGAAGTGAATTTAAAGCTTTTTGATAGCAAGGATAATTTTATACATACATACACAAACGTATATATTTATATATGTATATATAATTAAAAGCAATATATTTATGTATATTTATATATAATTCATATATTTATATGTATTTATCTATTTCTACATATTTATTATATATACACATATATTTATATATATTTCTATTTTCTGATATCTGTCCTTGAAGTCAGAGCTAGACAATAATACAGTAGATGGCTAGAATCTGGGATTAATAGAAAAGGGAGGCCTTCCAATAAGGGAAGATAGTATGACCGGGCACATGGTGTATTCATAGGATTGTAAAGACTGGCCTGCCTGGAGCAGAGAGCATATGTGAACAAAGTAGCAGAAAGTAAGGTTGGAAACAGAGCGGGGCTACACGATAAAGGATTTGGGGAGTCTTGTACGAGCTATGGAAAGACCCCCAAGTTGGTAATACGAACAGACTGCTTTGGGGCTAGATTATACATTCTTTGGGTATAGACTTATTTGTTGACAAATTTTAAAATTTTCCCATTGGCAAAGCAAAGGTTTGTTCTTTTTGTCTCGGTTTTTACTTAGCATCTTAATCTTAGTGTCTTGAAATGCTACTATGGGTGCCTTAAAAAGCATTTCTCAAGAAGGAAGGAGGAAGCTGTAGATTTCATCACATATACTTGGTAAGTGGGATAATGTAAAAACTTGTATAGATGCTATAACTTGAATATCAGAATATTTCAGTTTTTTTTTTTACCAGATTACAGATTAGATTATAAACTACAGAAAGGAAAGGATAGTGTTTTAGTCATCTTTATTTCTCCCATCAGCCAGGTATAACAATACTAGCTAGTGTTTATATAGTACTTTCTGGTTTGCAAAGCAATTTTATATAGCTTAAATAATTTGATATATCATATACCTTCACTTTATACATTCTGTCTTACTTACATAGGGAAATGTTGTTGTTTATTTACTTCAGTTTGTCCCAGTCTTCATGACCTCATTTTGAGTTTTCTTGAAAGAGATACTGGAGTGGTTTACCCTCCCCAGCTCATTTTACAGATGAGGAAACTGAGGCAAACAGGGTTAAGTGACTTGCCCAGGGTCACATAGCTAGTAAGTGTCTGACTCCTGGCCTGGTGCTCTATCTGCTGTAGGACCTAACTGCCCTGGGTTTAATACTCTCATGCATAATGCACACATGTACACACACATAAACATATATATACACATATCATATATGTATATGCACACAAACACATGTGTGTATGCGTATGTATACACACATGTGTGTATGTGTATGTATATACACACAAACATATGCACATGCACATCTCATATATGTATA
>CM053594.1:289585890-289617983 GCA_028646575.1 Pseudocheirus occidentalis | reverse complement strand
ATTGCTAAACCATCTTCCTTCACATTTTTTTTTCGTTGATACTTGTAATATTCTTGACTTTTTGATCTGTCAGATGAATTTTGTAATGATTTTTTCTAGTTCTGTAAGTTAATTCTTTGGCAGTTTGATTGGTATGGCACTGAATAAGTAAATTAACCTATGTAGAATTGTTATTTTTAAATGGACTCAGCGTACACACGAACAACTAATATTTCTCCAGTTGTATAGATAATGTCTTTATTTGTGTGAAAGGTGTTTCAATTATACTGTCCATATAGTCCCAGAGTTCGTCTTGACAGGTAGACTGCCAGGTATTTTCTATTGCCTGTTGTTATTATGAATAGAATTTCTCTTTCTCCTGGGCTTTGTTGGTAGCATATAGAAATATTGATGACTTATGTTGGTTTATTTTATATTCTAAAGTTGTTTCAATTAGTTTTTGAGTTGATCTCTAGGGTTCTGTAAGTATACTGCCATAGCAACTGCAAAGAATGATTAACCTTGTTTCTGTATTTCCTATTTTTGTTCTATTTCTTTTTTTTTTGTTTTAGCTATACCTGGAATTTCTAAAACAATATTGAGTAATTGTGGTGATAATGGACATCTTTCCTTCAACCCTGATTTCATTGAGAAGGCTCCAAGTTTATTTTCCCCTTTATAGAAAATGCTTGTTCTTGGTCTTAGATAGACACTACTTATTTTATTTATTTTTCCTAATTTCATTATTTTGAAGGAGCTTTATGTCTTCAGGTGTATTAAGACAAAGCCTCTATGTCTATACATAGCACATGAGATAGGATTGGTCTCCATCCTGCTTTGTGTCATGAAGAGAACTAGCCTTGTCGTTAAAGGATCATGTGTTACTTTTTTTTTGCCCTCATCAAATATCTATTCCCTCCCCCTCCCTCACAAAAAGTTATTCTTCTTTTGTTGAATGTGATCAAGTCAGCTAGGGCATGCTGGTAAATGTTTAATATGACATTCAATTCATTTTATCTGCATCATGAACATTTTCTTAAGTCTACCCAGAAGTGTCAAACTCTCAAAAACTCCTTTGGCACGACCAGATTAAAATTCATATGAGAAATGTTTAACAAAATAATAAAAATGGATTACAATATAGATAATATTAATTTTTGGTTCTCTAAATCAGTTTGTGGCTAGCAGGGATCTAGGTTTCTATTTGAGTTTGATACCGCTGGCCTGGACAACAAAACAAATTGATTTATACATTTATTGATTTATGAGATGTGAATGCTCATGCTGAAAATATAACAATCAGCTCTTGAGTTTTCAATCAGCTGACTCCAGCACTCAGCTCAAGGTTTAACTGACCCTTTGCTAAATGATCAGGAGAGTGACCCACTGGAAAAGGGAGTCAGAGCTCTGAAATCACTTCTTGTAGCAATGTTGGCAACAATACAAGTACGGAATATGATGGTAGTTTTTAAAAAGTTGAAATCTTGGTAATACTTTATAGACATAATATTTAAAATCAAGATTATTTCTCTACTTTGTTAGATGTGGGGCTTCATCATTGAGGGTATTTCCATTTTCTCATTCTAAATGGCATCTCCTCCTTACTTTATGGTTCTATCTGATTTTTGTCCATGTTTCTGCACAAATCTCCCATAGAAGGTGTATCCAAGGCATTGGGGGCCTTCCTCTGGTTCTTTAATATCTCGTGGCGTTTGTGTAGAATTCTATTCATTATTATCACTACAGGACTACTTTTCCCTTCTGGTACAAGTCTTACTCCTTACATGACTGAGTTTTCAGGCCTAGACAGACATTGTTGAAATTTATATTCAACACTCACAAAGACAATTGGAAATTACTAGATCTGCTCTCAAAGTAGCCTTCTCTCCCCTCTCCCCAGATCCATCCATCCTTTCTTGAAAGTAGCAAAGAAGAGTATTCTGATTTTTTTCCTTTTTCATATTAAATTTTTAGATGTTTAAGGTAATCATTTTGAAGGAAAATTGACTGTAGTCTTCCTCCTCTTCTGGATAATCAGTTAAGAAGTGATTATCAATGGTCCTTTTCCCTCCTTAAAACAATCACTAAAAGAGAGTGATTTCTTTCATTTTGGAAATAGGAGATTATTCTCAATGAAACCTTGAATAGTAACATCCATTAAACTGAGGACATACTTTCTCCTAATTCTTATTAAAAAATAATTGTGTGTGTGTGCGTGCGTGCGCGCACAGGCACACACATGTGTTTATTTCTCATCCAGGGGGCTCTGTAGTGTTTCAAGACTTATTTCAATGAATATAATAGATGTAGGAAAGTAAGAAAAACTGTGCTGACTTGTGTGTGCACAGTTTCATGGTGGGATTTTTACTTTAGGTTAATGGGTGCCAATTTCTCTTGTTCAGCAATACACAAGGGAACAATACCCTTCTCTCCCTGAAGCCTGAAACAGAAAGAGCTAAAAATCTCTGTACCTCTCTGTTTGTCTTATTAATGAGACTCATTGATTTCTGCTAAACTAGTGTAAATGAAAAGCCCAGGGAAGTAAACTCTTCCTTAGATTCTTGTTTGCTAGTAATTACTAGAAGTAGATAAGCCTCCTCCTTAAGCTGCATTATGCCACTGAATTTCTTTTTTAGAGTACTGGCTACATAAGGTTTTTTTTTTAACTCCATGATTTTAGACAGAAAAACTTTATATTGAACTAAAGAAAATTTAGGTGGGGTGGTGGTAAACTGGATAGCTAAGAGTGATAGACTTGAGTCAGGAACATTTGGGTTCAAAATCTGCTGCAGACATTTCTGAATTATGTGGCCCTAGAAAAATCACATACCACTTTCAGTCTCAAGTTTCTTCGTCTGTAAAATGGAGGTAATAACATTACCTATTTCCCAGGGTTATTGTAAGGATCAAATGAAATGATACATGTGCAGTGCTTCAGAAACCTTAAAACACCATGTATATGGTGAATAGTATTTTTTATTATGTTTATACTTTTGTTGTTAAAAGTGTCCCAGGTGTATTGTTGGTGGAATTGTGAATTGATCTAGCTCAGGGGTGGGGAACCTGCCACTTAGAGGCCACATATGGCCCTCTAGGTCCTCAAGTGCAATCCTTTGATTGAATCTCGACTTCCACAGAACAAATCCCCTTAATAAAAGGATTTGTTCTGTAAAACTTAGACCCAGTCGAAAAGTAGCAGCACACAAGGACCTAGAAGGCCACATGTAGCCTTGTGATTGCAGAATCCCCACCCTGTTAGCAATTCTGGAAAGTAATGTGGAATTATACCCCAAAGTCATTAAACTGTATATATCTGTTGACCTGCTGATACCACTATTATAGTATAGCACCCCCAGAGATCAAAGAAGGAGGGGAAAAACCTGTTTGTACAAAAATATAACATTATATTTTATTATGGCAAAGAATGGGAAAACAAAGGGGTGGCCATAAATTGGGGAATGACTGAACAAATAATGGTATAGATGGCAACAGAATAATAAATATAATTTTGGCATGCAGTTGCCAAAAGGATTAATTTGAACTGATAAAGAATGAAATGAACAGAACTGCTTATACATGACTACAGCTTGGTATAGGAAAAGAACTGTGGAAAACTGAACAATTATGATTAGTGCAATGGAT
Organism: Pseudocheirus occidentalis; assembly: GCA_028646575.1. NCBI lineage: Eukaryota > Metazoa > Chordata > Mammalia > Diprotodontia > Pseudocheiridae > Pseudocheirus > Pseudocheirus occidentalis. The sequence continues at coordinate 289,614,362 of CM053594.1, read as the reverse complement.
CATGCAACTTTGGAAGACTGCTTATGAACCATACTTTTCACTTCTAGGGGAAAAGCAGGTGATGGACTGACTAGAAGGAAAGGATGAGACACATTTTCAGACATGCCCAATCTCTCAATCCATTGCTGTTTTTAATATACTTATTTATTACAAAGGAAGGCATTTGTGGGGAGTGGGAGTAGCATGCAGAGGAGGAAAGGTATGGAAGGGATTTGTTGGGGGAGTAGTGATATAAAAAAAAGGAAGAAAAGAGCATCAGTCAGACAGATGAAAAGACAGTTCAGGGGAGACAGGGAAGCAAGGGCAATGTTTAAACTACTAAGTTAAATACAATATCTACTACTTTTAGAAAAGTTATCCACATAATAGCAAATCACAGTGTCATATGTAGTCCTCCAGATCTATATTTTTTTGTGTAAGGAAATATTCTTGCTTATTGTTATTTGTCAAATTCATATCAGTAAAAAAGGAAATAAAAAATAATAATAACCCTGGTAGAAGTAGGCAGTGTTAGAAAGATTATGGAAATAAAGGCATATTCATGCACAGTTGGTGGAACTATGAATAACTCCTCCCATTTTGAAAGGCAGTTTGGAATTATGAGAAGAAAGTGACTAGAATGTCTATACCCTTGGGCCCAGAGTATCTACTGTTAGACATAAACCCCAAGGAGGTCAATGCTAAAAAGAACATAATGAGAAATTTGGGTGGATTTGAGCAGATTCTCTCACTGGCAGAGGAAGTAACTTAAACCCTCACTCAGGACATTTTTTAGCCTGGGAAGATACATAATATTTCAAGGTTTGAAGTACATTGAGTTGGGTTACATTGAAGTTGCACCTTTCTTCGGTTGAATAGTAGCAACAGTATGTGGAGCACGGGTCAGAGCCTTTCTCCAAAATAAGTGGTTGCCATTTTGCTTTAGACTGGGAATCTAGCATGGTGCCTAGCCAAATCTACCCTTCTTTCCACTGGGACATGTGATGTTGGCATTAGCTGGAACATGCAGTAGTATTATTATAAACTTCTAAGCTGTGCATTTGTGTAAGCTCCCCAAAAGACAGAGTTTTAACTGAATTGGGGCTTCATCATTGTACACAGAAAGGACAGTGGCCAAAGGGAAGATTTTGCCCAAAGCCAAGCCACATGGGAGAAGACGGGTTTGATTAGAGAGATGTAATTGACCATTTCTTTAGGGAGGGGGAAAGCCCTCCTTAGCCACTTTTGCCATCCAGAGTGACATATACTGTCTGCCAAAGGAGGGCTCATTTACACAAACATATGTATAATATATAAAATAACTAATGGCTACAGTAGTATAGATGGAAAAGAATAGAAACCACAAAACAACGGAAATTTCATGCTGTGAAATTAAAGGCACCTCTTCCCTTTGCAGAGGACAAGGAAGGGTAGTTGGTGGGAAGGAAGTAGGGGGAGACTGTGGGCGTGGAGCACTAATGTTTTTGGTATGTTGGTTGGTTTTGCTGATCTTGTTCATTCTCTCCCTCTCTGTTTCTTTCTGTCTATCTGTGTCTGTCTGTCTGTCTGTCTGTCTGTCCCTGTCTCTGTGCATTTCCCTCTCTGTCTTTTTGTCCCTCTCTGGATCACTTTGTTTTTTCCTCTCTATCTCTATCAATTTGTCTTTCCCTGTCTCTCTCTCTATCTTTGTCTCTGTCTTTTGTTGTAAGGATAGTTATGAGTGAGAGGGACACATATATGTAGCCAATGGAAAAGCAAAATCTATCAATGAAAATATTAAAAATAAAACAACAAAACCCTAGTGGTTTTTTGCTCATTATTGACCTTCAGTTCCTACGGTCCATTCATTCTCTACTCTCCTATTGTGTGATTAGCCTATAGATAAAATTCCTATTTAAGGACCCCCTTCCAAAGTGTGTGGGGTATGAAGACCCTACCCCAAACTGACTACTCAGAGACCTCTGAAAGTGAAAGCAGAAAGGTTTATTAGAATCTCATGAGAAGCGGGCAGTCCTCGCTACTGGGAAGTCCAGAACGAGGAGGCCGCAGTACAGAAGCAGAAGCTGGGTTAAATAGCCCCAAACCACAAAACCCCTCCCAGAACCTCCCCTTCCCTATGTAATCTTTATGTTGATTGGTGCTTGCAGCAACATTCCCTCATTTGGCAGGTGGGGAGACACAAAACAAAGAAACTTGGAAGAGGGGATTTCCACAGTTTGGATTTCCCGGAAATCACCTGATTTTAGTAAACCGAAACTGAGGCCTAAGGTTTCATGTACTTTAGCAGATAGTCTCTTTGAGAATTCACATTCTGATTGACCTATACAAAAGTGTACTTGGACAAATAGCAATTTTTGTTTTTTTGCACAGATTCTAACAAAAGTACTGTTAAGTTTGGCCTCTCCAAGAGGCTCAGTTGGCATAAATCTTGGAAGCAGGAGAAACTAATAGGAACCCTCTAACTCACTTTAGGAAGCAAGACTATGTATAAGAGAAAAAGCGTCACCTTCAGCCCCCTGTGAACCTCAAGGACCCTCTTTCCAGCTTTTGCATGTACATCTGTGGGGATCATCAGTAGATAATGTCAGACAGTGTCTTGGTATAAAGTATTTGAGACAAGATTCAAACACAGTCCTTCCTAACTCAATGTCATGAAATGCAGTCTGTTGTTTCCCAAATCTTTTATTTGCTTCTCTGAGGAGAAAGCTGTAAATTGTCCTTCTGTGGATCTTCTATTCGCCTTCTAGTTTTGTTCACAGAAGTGATGTCAATGTGGCTTTGGTTCTGTTCTCAGAGTAGTATATACCAACTTGTATAGTAGGCTGCTTGTTCAATAGAAGACATAACTTGGTGTCAGTCTCACATGGGAAGACTTTCCAGCTTGACAGATCCCACCAGAGTCTGCTTTTGGCCAATAAGCCTTTTTGAACCTTCCCATCATGATGAACTATTGGAGTGAGACCATTGTGAAGGAGGAAGAAATTAAGCCTTGAAGGATTTTTACCAGTTTGAATAAGATCTGAGATTTTCAAGTTCACAGATAAATCAGAATTAATTAAAATAATGAATTTTATTCTATGTTTAAGCCATCAGACAATTGGAGATAAAGATAAATTGAATCTATCTCTTGATATATTATGTAACTAAAATTGGATCATGACTTTTGGGCAATAGTTATTTCTTTGTGGAAAATTCCGTGTGGTAAAAATTGTTTACTAACTTGAGAGTGGTAGCTTAATCAATTATTTCACTAGCTAAGATTGATAAATTTAAATAAGAAAACTTCACCAGAATCCCACAATGAATAGCATTTTACATGTAATATCAGAGCCTACTTCAATATGTTACTTCGTCCCATTTACTCTTATAATTATGTTATTTGCACTGTTGTTTTTCCAAGTATAGTCAATCTTATTAAATAGCGATTCATTTTCAACATAAACTTTTATAGATACATTTGTTTTTTACACCTCTAGAATTTCAGTAATTTTAACTCTTCCACCTCTCAGAGAGCCATCATGTGTTACAAATAATGGTTTTTTTTAAATGTGGAAGAAGAGGAAAAAAAGAAGTCAAGAAAACAAATTAATACACTAAATAAAGGTTAAACATATATGGCATGTTGCGCAACTGTGAGCCTCCCAATGTATGTAAAGAAGTGGGGTCAGGGGTGTCTTCTCTTATCTCTTTTTTGGGACCATGCTTGTTCTTTTAAATTTTGGAATATTCATTTTTGATTGTTTTGTGATTTTTTTCTTCTTTCATTTACATTGTTATTACCATTTTGTAAATTGTTTTTCATTTTGCTTACTTTAGTCTGTATCAGATGTTGTAAATCTTTTCCAAATCTCTGTATTCATTATTTTTATCCCTTTATTTTTATTGCACAGTAATATTATGTTTCATTCATGTATTACATTTTTAAGCTATTTCCTAATTGATGGGCCATAAATATTTTAATATTTTGGTGATTATGAGGACTGGATTTTTTTGTTTGTTTTTAGGACTATATTCTTATCAATATTCTCCTTGGAATGAACTACCAGTGGAGTGTCTGGATCAAAGGATATGGGCATTTTAGTCATTTTATTTGGCATAATTCCAGATTGCATTTCAAAATTGTTGCACAGATTCACAAGTCTACCAACAATGTGCTAATGTGTCTGCCTTACCACAACACTTCCAAAATTGACTGTTCTCATCTTTAGTTGTTTTACCAATTTGAAATTTGCTCCCAGGAACCTCAGAGTTGTTAATTTTCATTTCTCTTATTAGTAATTTAGAATATTCCTTCATGTTTGTTAAAAGTTTGCAATTCTTTTAAAAATTATTTATTGATATCCGTTGATACCTATGTATTGGGAATGGCTTTTTATCTTGAGTATACATATAACATTTGCATATTATATAGGTGCATATATACACACATATAGACATGCATATAGACACATATAAATTTGTTAGTTTTCTATATTTCTTGCATATCAAACCTTTAATCAGAGAAATTTGCTACAAAGATATGTTTCTCATTTGGCCACTTCCCTTCTTATTCTAGCATTATTTCTATTTGTGAAAAAGCTTTTCAGTTTCATGTAATCAGTTAAGTTAATCTTTTGTAATTGCCTCTAGTTAAGAATACATCTCCTACCCATAGTTTTGAAAGGTAGATGAACTGTTTCTCTTTTAAGTTTTTGGTGATATGATCTTTAATATTAAGGACATATATAATATGGAATAAATCATATATATAATATATGTATATATGATTTTATTGTGGAATATGGTGTTAAATGTTGCTCTTACCCTAATTTCTGTCAGACTACTCTTGGAGTAGCCCACCTAGTTTTTATTAAATAGGGAGTTCTTTCCTAAGTAATTTATGTTTTCCAGTGTCTGATCACTGGAAATTTGAGTTTGTTTATTGCTGATTCTCCAGTATCAAGCCTGTTCCATTGAACTGCCTTTCTGTTTTTTAAACAATACCAAATGGTTTTGATGACTGCTGCTTTATAATAGTTTAAAGTCTGGAAATGCTATAACCCCTTCCCTCCTAATTTTTTCATGATTTCCCTTCATTTTCTAGATAATTTATTTCTCCAAACAAAATTTGTTGTTATTTTATTGAGTCTAAACATCAAAGTATCCCTTTGATATTCAGTCTGGCATAGCATTAAAACTGTAAATTAGCTTCAGTAATATCCTTTTTATTATAATGTCATGGGACAGCTATGAGCACTGAATATTCCTCTAGCTATTTAAGTTGTTCTTTAAAGAACATTTTAGAATTTAATTTAAAGGTAAATTGGTTACAAATAATTTATCCTTTTTGTAGTTATTTTGAATGAAATTTCCCTTTTTATTATTGGTATTTCTATGGGATTTTGTTCTTATTAGATAAATAGAAATGCTGTTAATTTTTGTGCATTAATTTTGTATCCTCAGCTTTGCTTAAACTATTATTTATCTCAATTCATATCTTTGTTGATTCCCTAGGATTTTCTAAGTAAACAGTCACCTCACGAATTGGAAGTTATCTCCTATTCAGTATTCTTACATCTTTACTTTATTTCTCTTATTACTATTGCTAGCATTTCTACAACTATAGGAAACATAATGAGGTAAATATTATGGGAATCCCCATTTTACAAATGACTGGTCAGGGTCACATATCCCATCCGTCCAGCATCTGAGGCAAGAGTTCTGTATGACTTCCTGACTCAAAGCCAGGCACTGAATCCACTCTGGTTCTCAAGGCTGATTCTCAAGCAAAGGCTCTTTGTTTATAGGGATCCTGATTTGGTTAGATCAGATGGCAGTGGGCTTATCTCTAATTTCTGTAACAATTTCCAAACCTACAATTCTCAGTTTCTAATCATCAAGTCTTGTTCTTTTCCACAGAGGGTCAAATACCATGAGTATATGTTGTATGGTGTATCCTTCTGAAGTCATAAAGGCCTTACATTATGGTGACTACATGTTTTGGGTTTTTCCAGACAGTGCCAGTTTTAAGGAAAATGTGTTTTAGTAGGGTCTTAAAAAGGGAATGTCTTTTTTTTTTAACATTCTCCCTAATACTTGGTTTAGAGTAAGCAGCATCTATGTCTACAAGTCAGGACCTTCTCTTCTTCCTCCTTATTGCAACGATTAAAAAGGGTGGCACTGTGTGAATGGGTTTGGCAGGAAAGGGTGAATGTCACTATTTGTGTTACTGTGGACTGTGGTTCTTGCAGATTTCTTTTTTTCAGCTAATTTATTCTTAAAGCTGTTGTAAATATTCCACAGAAAAAGTCAAATGTCTTTAATACTGAGATATCACTTCTACAAGATGGCAGCTCTGCTTTCCCTGACTAATCTAAGAAAATACAACTACCATCCTACCTATGGTAAATTGTTGCTGCTACTGCTGTTGCCGTAGATGGAAAACTGATGTGGGTGATTTAGATTCAGGCTGAAATGAAAGCTCAAACTGGAGTTTTCCCAAAAGTAATTATGCCACATGGCAGTTCTTTAGCATTTACTGGCAGATGTGGCCCCTTTTTTTGTTTGTTTTTTTTAAAGGATCAGTGGATCCTGGGTACAGCAAAATAGGCCAGGCTAAAAATAACAGTAGCAGCTACACCTTTGTAACTCTGCCTCTAGAACTTGAAACAAAGCTCTTAGTTCATGTTGATGATCTTGGGTAGGAGACCTTGGAACTTGGGAGCAGATGAAGTTATCCCTTCTCATTAAGGGTGTTTGTGTTCCATGATGATCTAGGCAGTTTCAGAGGAGAGGGATTCTTTGCTGTTTCTCCCTTATGGATAAAAGACTTTACATACCAAGGATTTTGTATTTTGACTTTTATGATAGAACAGGTTTATAAGGTTTATAAGATTTTCAGAATTTTCATAGATGGTTTTTTATTTGTTCATTTTTAGAATACAGATGACCTTGTTGCAAAGAATATCATGAATAATAAAAGAAATAGCATCTTATATCTTTGTCAGTTTACATAGGATTTTTTAGCTAAGTGCTGAGAACTTTAGATTTATAATATAAAATCCCAAGGAAAGAAAGAGCAAAGATGAGGTAGAATAAAGGGAGAAGAGGAGAAATTGGTAATCGAAATTAAAATTAGGTTGGGTAGTATAGCTTTCCTCTTGTTCTTATCCCTTGTCTTCCCTAGAATAAGCATATACCTCCGAAGTATTAATTAGCATTGTTTTTTACCTTCTTCTTTCATCTTATCCTCCATCCACCCTGTATGTGTATAATTACTTGTACATTGTCTTTGTCATTAGAATATTTGCCCCATGAGGGGAGGGACCATACTATTGCTCTTCTTTGTAGTTTCAGAACTTGTTATTGGGCCTAGGATTTGGTATGCCCTTAATAAGTATTTGTTAACTGACTCTTTATGTATTCCTAAAATTTAGAAGTTCTTTTTAGCTTAAAATTTAATCCACTGGGCCTTCCTCTGCTCTACTTTTGCTAAAAGCAGATGCACAGATAGCATCATTAAAATACACAAAGAATAAAGAGAAGACAGGCCTACTACCTAGGATATTTACAATAAAATGGTTGCTTCCTAGGTTAAAAGAGAAAATACAGGCCTTTTGTTTTGCCAATGACTGTCTATTTGCAATGTGAAACTAGTAAACATGGGCTTTTTTTTTGTGAGTTCAAATTAAGCTGTTCATTAAATGTTCATTTCCAGATTTCACTTTTTTCTTTTCTTTTGGCCTTTGATAATCATATACTAAATAGAAACAGTAGGTTTATAGTTTTCTGAATATTGTTATTAAAATACCAACTTTTTAGTAATGATTCTTTTGGAGAAATACATTTCGTGCTTTTATTTCTATATTTCTAGACATGCATGAACACAAGTGATTTCTAGAATTTTTTTGCTGCATTTGGATGCATTTTTTTAATGCTCAAAGAAAGAAATCCCTTTTACTTAACCCAATTCTGTTTTTCCTAAAGATAGAGGGATAACATTGGCACAAAATGGCAACCCTAACAATGACCAAGGAAGTGCTGCGGGAGCAGAGAGGAGTAGAAGAAGAAAATTTAGAATTATACGAATCCACATCTGCCCACATTATTGAAGAAACAGAATATGTGAAAAAGGTAAATGGGAAATATTCATTCTTGCTTTTTTTTTTTTGCTTTGTGCTGGTTTTTAAATACTATTGTAGCTTCCCTATCTTGACACCAAATGTAGTAGTATTTGTTTTCACACAATCACATTATTTCTGTAATGAGAAAAACCAGGCATATACATTAACAAAATACTTTTTGATTATTTGTAAATACTTTTTAAAAATTACTCTATTATAATTTCTCCTCTCTGTGCAAATATACCTTAAATACAAATAGTTACAAGCAGATTTTATTTTATTTTAAAATACATTTTTTTATCCCATCTCTAGTATATATAGTTACACTTCCTCAATAGATATAACTTGATCCTTTGAGATATTCTTACATTCTGGTCCTTGGGTATTAAATGATGTCTGTAGAAAGACTGTAATGCACAATATAGAAACTCTCATCAGTCATACAATTGAATCTGACTGATGGATTGAGTCTGAGAGTCTGACCAGACTTGGAACTCCATGGCACTTAGCACTTGATTATCTAGTGTTTTGTACTTTGTCGTTTTTAAGCAAGATAGTGTAAAGGTTAGAATGCTGGGCCTGGAATCAGGAAGGTTCCTCTTCCTCAGTTCAAATTTGCCCTCAGACACTTACTAACCGTGTGACCCTGAGCAAGTCACTTAATCCTGTTTGCCTCAGTTTCCTCATTTGTAAAACGAGATGGAGAAGGAAATAAACCACTTCAAATATCTTTGCCAAGAAAATCCAAGATAGGGTCATGAAGACTCAGACATGACTAAAAAATGCCTGAACATCAACAACATTATTTATAGTTATTATATAAGTCAATTATAATTAACTAGGTGGGGCTAGAAAAGAAAAAAAATTACATGATAATTTTGTTGTATATTTATTTAATTCATTACTTAATATTATTTAATTTTATGTAATTATTTAATTCTTTAATCTCATGCTCTCAACTAGATTTTGGACTCTTTATAAGGATTTTGTTTTCTCTTTTGTATTCTCTATGGCTCCTAGTAGGTACTCAATAAATATTTGTTGATTGAGTAATTGACTAAAAGAGAAAGCCCTGTTTTGGGTGCTTTGAAAATATGTGTGAACTGTTGTACAGGATAGCCTTTAGAGTACAAATGGGGAAATTTGAGGCATCAATTATTTTGTTACTTGTTTGAGATTGAATAATGTATCATGTCAGAGTTAATAAATCTTAACAGAATTCATCAGTTTGCTTGTTTCACTTTGGCTCAGCAAAACACTCGGTCTCCCTTTTAAAGAAATCAATCTCTCTGATGTGCTCTCCTATGAAATTCACAGCTTTGTAATAGTCTTTGATTCTGGTTTAACTAGACATGGTCTTAAATCAAGAACTTTGTTTTTGCTTAAATTGCTGAGAAATACCCAAAGAGAGCTGCAAAAAAGGTGCTTATCATTAGGACTTAGTCATTTTAAATATCACTGCTCATATTTCTTGTTGCCATGATTATATTGGGCACCTTGATTTACAAGCATAAGGGCAAAAGAAGAAAGAGAGGAGCATCTATATAGCACATCCTGTTAAGTGCCAAGCAGTGTGCTAAGCACTTTTAACAAACATTATCTCATTTGATCCTTACAATATAAAAGATAAGTCATGTAACATAATGAAAAAAGTATGGAATTTGAAATAGGAAAACCTGGATTTGGGTCCTTGCTGTGTTACTCCATTACCTTTGAGAGCTTTGGGCAAGTCACTTAACCCTTCAGTGCTTTCATCTGTGAAATGAAAGGATCATTCTATATCAAGTGGTTCTCAAAGTGTGGTTTATAGACACCTGGAATCCCCAAAATGCTTTTAGAAAATCTTGAGGTCATAACTATTTTCATACTTTTACTAATATATAATTTTCCTATGAAAATAAAATATTGTTCATGGAATTCAAGCAAAACAACAGATCAAAAACAAAAACCATATGTGAGAATTCAGCAGTGTTCTATTAAACCAAATATGAAAAGATTTGCAAAAACCAACATGTAAAACAGTTGTATAATGTCATTTTAAATTAAAATTTTATATTAATGTGTAATGGGTTTGTTATTGTTATTTTAAATGAATTAATAGAATATTTTAAGTTTAGCAGTTTTAGTTTTTAAAATGGTAAGTACTGATAGATATTTGAGGTCCTCAATAATTTTTAAATGTAAATGGATCCCGAGACTGAAAAGTTTGAAAACCATTGAATTAGATGATCTTTTACTATACTTTTGGCATTAAACCTGACTAGAGAAAGGAGACTGCTAAAGGCCCAATTGAACAACAAAATCACTTTTTTTTTCCTTTCTGCAGATTCGAACTACACTAGAGAAGATCCGATACCAGATATTTAAAGATGAAGCAGGTCATAAGAACACAAATCACAAAATAGATGCAAAGGTATTATCTTAATAAGCTTCCCCATATTTCTCTGTATTCAGAAAATCAAAAAATTGCTGAAGTCACTATGATTTATTTTGTGATTTCCTTAAGTTAACTATAAAAACACTCCTTGGAGGTAGAATGCTAAAGGAGACCCTGTGTGTTTGGGATGGGGAATATTCCAGAAGTGAAGGAGGTTCTTTTTTTTTTCTTACAAGTTTTCCGTAATGTATCATTGCTACCTTTTCTTTTTTAAAGAATTTTTATTTTTAATTTATGCAATAAATTAAATAAATAAATAAACAAGTATTTCCATAACATAGTACAATAAAAAAGATGATTGTACATGAAATTTTAAATCTTCTGTGTACAACTTGCTATTCCTTTCAAATATACAACAAAATTATCATGTAAATGTTTTTCTTTCCTAGCCCCACCCAGAGATAGCTACTATTAGACGTATAGGTATATGTTTCTGTGGATGCAGATTGGATCTTTCTTTATGTGTTCTTTATAGTTAATTTCGGAATTTATAGTAGACAAAATAACTTATTCACTCAAAGTCATTCTTAAAATAATATTACTATTACTGTTCTCTTGGTTCTGCTCATGTTGCTTTTCAGTATTTCATGCAAATCTTTCTATGTTTTTCCTAAGTTACTGAGCTCATCATTTCTCATAGCACAGGAGTATTCCATCACAATCTTATACTTCAATTTGTTCAGCCATTCCCCAATTAATGGGCATCCCTGCAATTTCCAGCTCTTTACCACCACAAAATCTATAGCATCTTTTCTTTTTTCCCTAATCATCTTTGGAAATAGACCAAGCAGTAGTATTGCAGAGTCAAAGGGTATATATAGGTAGTTTAAATACTCTTTGGGCATAATACCAAAATGGTTGGATCAGCTCAGAATTCTACCAACAATGAATGTGTCCCAATTTTTTCATATCCTCTCCAATATTTGTCACTTTCCCCTTCTATCCTTTTAGCCAATATGATAGGTGTAAAATGATATCTCAAGGGTTTTAAATCTGCATTTCTTTAATCAATAATGAATTAGAGAAATTTTTATATGTCTATAAACTGTTTAGATTTCTTCCTTGGAAAACAGCCTATTCATACCCTTTGATCATTTACCAGTTGGGGAGTGATGTGTATTCTTGTGATTTGACAAAGTTCCAATTGTTTTTTGTGAATTTCTCTCCATCTTATTTTTATTCACTATTTTCCTTCTGTGCCTCTCCTTTTATCCTATCCCTACTGCTTTGTATTTTCCCCTTACACTCTTATTGCTTATTTTACCCACTCCTCTAAAATCCTTCCTTTGTCTTCCCCCTTCCCAATCTTACTCTACACACCCTTTTAAAAGTGCCCCCCATCCCTCAGTTTTCTCACTTCAGTTGCACACTTTATTTCCTCTTCAACCTAGATAAGAGTAAAGTTCCAGTATTAGCAAGCTCTCCACCCCTACCTGTTTCTTCTGTATTTATTCTTCCTTTCACACTCCATTTTTGTGATATAATTGCTCCTTTTGATTTTTTCTTACCGTTTTGTTTTTCAGAATCATTTCATCATACACAACTCAGATACAATCTTTCTTTCAAATTACCTTAGTAATGATAACAATTTTAAGGAAACTGATAACATTTTCATTTATCATAAGCAAACAATTTAACCTTTGTAAGAGCCAGCCTTACAATTAGTCTATAATGATTTCCTTATATTTCTTCTGGATTTTTTATATCAATTTTTCCATAGCGTTCTGGTCTTTTTGCTACCTTTTCTAATATTTCCATACATACAGCCATGAAAATTACTTTTCTACTCAGAATTTTTTGAATGTTTGTTCTGTTCAGAGTAATGTATTGGGCACTGTGGGAGAGTTGGGGAGGGAGATATAGAGAAATAAAGGACTAGATTTTTTCTTTGAAACAGATAAAATGGCAGAACTAGAGTAAATATATTAGTTAACAAGTATGGCCACACTTCTAACTTTGTTGAGCCCAGATAATAAGTGAGAGAAGATTTTTCATGTAAAGAAAAGTCTGGTTTCAAAATAAACCTGATATGAATTGCATTAAAAAAAGAGGTATAATGTTCTTATTTATGCTAATAACAATCTCTGTCCAGGATCCTTCAATCTAATGGCGAAGCTAAATCAGATTTTCTTTGCTTTTATCTCAGGCACACATGATGTCTGTTGTTTATAAGAATTCTACACTGATGTTGTTAAGTCTATAAAGTTTTTGAATTAAGAAAACAATTTAATTGTTTATATACACTGGGTGACTAGCATGCAGAACACAAGGCATAACTTACCATCTCTCTTAACTTTGTTGGTGATGTGGTACTTTTTACCTGTTCTCAGACATCACTAGGTCCAAACTCAAGGAGGGTAGTGGCCAATCAAAGCTGAGTATATTTAAGTGGTGTTCCATAAATTGATGCTGATCAAGTGAGATGTTCTAGAGACACAGTTTTTTCTTTATCCAAGAAGCTGATTCAGTGTGGTACAAATACATCTACCTACATGATCCATGAAACAATATGGCATCATGGGTAGAGAGCCAGTCACAGAGTTAAGAAAACTTGGATTCAGGTCCCTTCTGTGACCTATACTGACTTTGTGACCCTGGGTAAGTCACTTGAACCTCTGAGTCCTCTAGGCTCTTTAGAATTTTAAGACTCAGAACAGTCACCAGTCTATGGAATAGGAGTTCCCTACATCAGTGAAATCACACAGGTCAACAAAAATCAACAGGCAAAACAGACATGGTTAACAGAGTTGAATCATTAATAATTAAATGATTTGATGCCCAATGCAGTAGGGACATGATTTTTCACTTTTAACGTCATGTTTTTGCATATTAACATCATGTTAATATGTTTTTTTCCAAACAGAAGTACTAGAAAAGAACTTTATCACCTCCCTTGTTTTGGGTCTTTTTCAGGATTAATGAAAATGCAGATACTAGAGACCTGGTGTATCTACTTACTGGATTATCCTCATTTGTGAATCAGAAGTTATATTTTATATGCTCTGACCTGACTTCTCTCTCCTTTGTGAAACTCTGTAGGATGGCTCAAGTCATTGAAGGTTTGAATTTAAACAAGAGATAAGGTCATAATCTTTCATATTTCTTTATTCCAGCACTGTTGTCACAATGCTGAGGATGGGCCGGAGGCCCAGGTGGAGACCTCTTGTTCCAGTTTTGATCTGATGATGGAAAAGATGAAGGACAAAGATCTACAGCTCCTAGAAATGAACAAAGAAAATGAAGTACTGAGAATCAAGGTGTGGTGATTATGCTTGAGTTCTCAAGTCAATAAAATGTTTGTATTGCTGCAAGTGATGATTTAGTACTTTTGAAACTGCACAGACAGATCAAGGGCATTAATTGTGAGCCTTGCTTAATTCTGGGGGTAGCATTACCCATAGAACATCATAGGATCTGATCAGTCACTTGACTACATTTCAGCTCAAAAACATACAGAATGTCTGGTTTTCTCATTGTCACCCCATCTAGGTCTTATATTAGGCAGGAGAATGGGGCCTCAGTTTGGTCACAAGACACTTTTTTCCCATCCATCCATCAGTCTGCTTTCTGCTTTCTCAGTTTTCTGTTTCTCATTTTGTTCTGTGCTGGGAGCAATGAAATTTGAGAACTGCTCCTAGTTTCATCAACAATTAGTTGAGTACCTCGGGCCAAATGTTTATCCTCCTCTTTAATTGAGGTGTTGATTAAATCATCTCCACATTTCCGTCTATCTCTTAAAATCCCATGGTTAGTTTGGGTAGGAGAGGATTTTGGAGAAAGGGAGAGGGAGAGATAGAGAGAGGGAGAGGGAGGGAGACAGGGAGAGAGAGAGAAGGAGAAGGAGAGATAGAGGGAGAGGGAGGGGGAGAGAAAGAGACAGAGAGAGAGAGGGAGAGAGTGAGGGAGACAGGGAGAGAGTGAGGGAGACAAGAGAGTGAGAGAGAGAGAGAGAGAGAGAGACAGAGAGAGAGAGAGAGAGACAGAGAGAGTGTGATGGTAGGTGGATACTTTTCTCCCCCTCCTTCTGCTTTTGTTACATAGAGATAAAGAAGTCTCAAAAAATGTGTAAACCATCAAGGTTTTTGACAGCATCCCAAGCTTTAGCAAGGACAAGATCCCATTGTGTGAATGTATAAGAGAAAGGTAAAAGTTTCCCTGTTTATGTTTAGATTAATTTATTTTATTTCTTACCTTATCTACCAGGTTGTGAAAAGAAAATGCATTTTCAGGGTGCAGTTTCATACACTCCCAGAGGGTCTCAGAGCATAAATCCCAAGTACATCATCCCAAATACCACTTTTCCACTTGTATAGTGGAAAAATTACTGACGTTGCAGTCAGAAGACCTGGGTTCAAATCCTGTTTCTGATGCTGCTTATATAACCTGGAGCAAGTTACTTAACTACCCTGGGCCTCATTTTCTTTTCTTTGTTTCTTTTTTTTGCTTTTTGGAGGCAATTGGGGTTAAATGACTTGCCTGAGGTCACACGGCTAGTTTTTATGTTAAGTGTCTGAGGCTGCATTTGAACTCAGGTCCTCCTGACTCCAGGGCTGGTGCTCTATTCACTGCAGCCACCTAGCTGCCTCAAGTACTCAGATCTTTTAAAGGGAACACAAAAGTGTTAGAAGTTAGATGTTTACTTGTATGCCTATTAACAGTCTGGCTGCATGGTTGATTTAATTAAGAAGTTAATCATTTGAATTTTTTTTTTCTTTTCAGCATGTGCTACATTTATTTCTCCTGATTTTCTCTTGTGTTCCAAATGGCATGGCCACTATCTCTTTATTTTAGTTGCTTCCCAAATGTTTCTAGTTCAATACTTTAAAAAATATAAACATAATACAACAATCTCTTTTTTTGCATTTCAGTTGGAAGCCTCAAGAGAAGCAGGTGCCGCAGCACTGAGAAATGTTGCTCAGAAATTATTTGAGAGCTATCATAAACAGTCTGAAGAACGTAGGAAAAAGCACGAAGATGATAAAAAGTTACTACAGGTATAAAATCCCTTCTCTCATTAAAAGCTAGTCTTCTCAGTCTGTCCAATTTCTTCCTTAGAAAACTGAGTGCAAAAGAGTTAATGACAAAAAAACTACCAATTTCTAAGTGGTTTAGAAGCAACCTCTCGAGCTGTAGGAGTGGACAGGATATTTGTATGTCTTCATTGCTGTCTGTATTCTGACCCCAGTCCTGGGCCAAAGAGGCCTTTGGTCCTGTGCACTCTCCCAGGCTACTACAGAATCCACAGGCAGTGTGACACTTTGGAAAGAGTCCTGACTCTGGAGTCAGGGAACTTGGATTCAAATCCTATATTTGGCTATTAGGGAATGGAACCAGATGACCTCTGGTCCCTTGGGGTTCCTTCCAACTCTAGGTCTATGATATAATGATCTTTCTACAGTATGAACAGAGCTGATTTGGACATAATTATCAAGTCAGCACATTTCACCTGAAGTTTCTCTCTCCAGTTGCCTGGTGTGGTCATGCTGCCTTGGGTTTCCCTGCTGTGATTTTTTGAGAGCCTGATGTCTGATGTCTGACAGCAGGTGCTTAACTGGGTGAACCTATCTTAGAAAAGGGGTTAGCCAGTGGAAACAAGGTCTTCGGCACAGTGGCAAAACTAGAGATATCTAACAAAGTTACAGGACATTGGGGGAATTATTTCTGGATAGGTATGTCATGATATGGCTGGAAATCAGGATCCTATGCCCTAATCTCAGTTTTGCTGCAAATCACTTTAGTTTTTGGTATCTTGGTTATTCATTTATGAATTTAGGAGGTTGACCTGCCCCATCTCCAAGGTCTCTTACAGCTCCAACATTCTTTGTAAAACTTTATTTATTTTCAATATTTTTTTTTACATGAATACATAGTTATGGAATAAAACATTTCTATAACATAATAAAATTAAAAATGATTGTCAAATTGCAAATATACTGGGCATAACTTGTTATTCCTTTCAAATATACAACAAAATTATCACATACATTTCTTTTTTTAATTCTTTTTTTTCCTTTCCTTCCCCACCCACCTCAGAGATGACTACCATTAGGCACAAATAAGATTGAATATGTATATTCATGCATGTATACACATATATACCTGTGTGTATATATGTGTATATTATACAAACGTATATGCATGTATGTGTATATATAGAAATACACGCATGCATACCTATACATATATGTATAGGTATACATATGTGTGCATATACATATATGTATGTATATATAAATAAACATTCTTACTTAACTCTCTCAGTTCTTTCTCTGGATGGAGATAGCATTTTTCTTCCTATGTTTTTTATAGTTAGTTTGGATATTTATAATTGTCCAAATAGCTTAATCACTCAAATTGATTCTTCAAACAATGTTGCTGTTGTTGTATATGATGTCCTCTTGGTTCTGTTCTCCTCAGCTCCAGTGTTCTAAGATACTGTGAGACATTCTTACCTTTAAAATGCTTTGGCTTTTCAGTATCCCTCAACTCATTCAAGTAAGATTGGAGTGCTGTGAGAGCCTGAGTGAGTTTCTGAAAGTTTAAATGGTGTAGCATAAATTTGGGTTCATTTTTTATTAGACTTTCTGATTTCTGATATGTATAATAGAGAACAAAATTTTCTTTTGTTAAATCTTAGTTATAAATTAATTGAGATTTTAATTTTACATTTAAAATATCTGTCCTTTTTTCTGTGTGAAGGGGGACGGGAAGGGAAGGGAGTAAGCATTTATTGCACTTCTCACAACAACCCTGGAAGGTAAAGGCTATTATTATCTGCATTTTACAGTTGAGGCCAACAGAGGTTAATTAATTTGCCCAGAGTCTCACTAGTAAGTGTTGGAGCCTGGATTTTAAATTAGGTCTTCCTGACTAGACCCAGCACTCTACCCCCGAATCCAGCACCGCAAGGCAGGATATTCACATTACCTAGTCTTACCATTCTAGTTTGCCTTAAGATTATTAGAATTTTTTTTTGAGAATTATTATTGCATAGTCCAGTTTAAAGAGCTTTAGGTTTGGAATCAGATTACCCCAGGTTAAAATCCCGCCTGATGATTATCTTTTATGTCTTTGGGCAGAAAATTTAACATCTCTAGGCCTCAGTTTCCTTACCTGTAAAATGAAAAAGTGAGAAATTAGGTAGCTTCTAAGGTTCTTCCCGGCTCTAAATCTGTGACCCACTGATCCTTCCTTCACCATATCTCCTTTTAAGGTATTACATATTTACTTATGTCTTATGCAGTTATTCTTATATTTTTTTGTATATTCAGTTTTGGAACTTTCTAAATATTTTTTCTTTCATCCATTATTTTGGAGGGGTGAAGGCAAAGCAATTGGGGTTAGGTGACTTGCCCAGGGTCACACAGCTAGTTAAGTGTCAAGCGTCTGAGTCTGAATTTGAACTCAGGTCCTCCTGACTTCAGGGCGGGTGCCCTATTCCCTGCATCACTTCACAGCCCCACTTTCATCCATTATTGAAAGAAACTGCATTTTTCAATGATTTCAAGCTGCTTTTAAAGGAAACGTTGATTTAAAAAAACTGTTACATGTTTTTGCAATCCCTTTCCTCTCTCTTTTATTGAAAAAATTGTACAAGAAAAGCTGAGAGTTGGTGCATAGAAACTGGTCAATTGTTTAGAAAGGAATTCTCTTACCCTGACAACTGTGTTTTCCAACCACAGGTAAGCAACCTTGAAAAAGAACAGACATTCAAACAACGTACAGAAAGTTTGAAGCAAGTAAATGAAAGACTGGAAGGAAAGCACAGCCAGATCACCGAGCTGGAAAACCTTGTGCAGAGAATGGAGGAGGTAAGCTCAGAAAGGCTGGAAGCTGATCCGAGTGAATTGGCTTGTTAGTTAAGCAAAACCTACAAGCAGAACACTGAAACAATTGAGAAATAACTCACAATATTGGAAGATGAAAACTTTTATTTGGTTGGTTTAATTTCATCAGCTGAAGGAATTGTAATGAAATGTATTAATAGCTACACTGTTTTAAATTGTGCTCCAATGCAATAATTTTTTTCTAGAAATGCAACACTGTAATAATGTATGCAGACTTTTTGAAAGCACAAACAGAAAAGATTTGAGATTATGGGTTGTCGGCTCCTTGTTTGTGGTTAGAAAATCAGGATTTTAAAACAGAGCCTTTGAGATATTAAAGTTTCTTTCCCTCCCCACTCTACTTTGCATATATCAGGTACAGTGGCTATTGAACACTCCATATATTGTCAGATTTTTTTGTTATGTTAGTTACTTTTACTCAGTTTTTTTCTTCTTTTTCTTCCTTATTATTGGAGGAAGAAGGAGATAGATGGAAGGGGTAACTTAGGTGATGTAAAAGATTTTTTAGTTATTTTCAAAAAAAGAAGAAAAAGAAAAAAGGAGAGTCAGAGTAGGGTTAATTTGTATACTAAATGTACTGAGCACAGTTCTGAGTAGGACAGAAAAAGAGGACTACCTATAAAACCATGACTCTACATCTTGATTTTGAAAAAAAGATTATCTTTTATTTTTAAATTACCTATATTTCCCTATATCCTCACCTCTGAGAGTCATCCCTTATAGAAGAATTTTTTAATGAAAAGAGAAATAAGTAAAAACAAAATTCAGCAAAATAAATCAATAGATTAAAAAAAATCTGACATAGGCTAGTGCCTTCCCTCTCTTTATTATTTCCCATTTATTCTGTATATAGCTTATTTGTATATAATTACTTACATATTATTTCTTCCCATTAGATCATGAGCTCCTGTCTTTTGCCTTTCTTTGTATCCCCATCACTTAGCGCAATGTCTGACACATAGTAGACACTTAATGAATGTTTCTTGACCAACCATGGACTACCTTGGTGTGGGTAGGGAGTATCTTCTCATATCTCTTCTTTTGGAGACAAGCTTGCTTATTAAACTAAAAATTTTTTTTCAAGTGAGAAGCATTTATTTTCACAACTGCACTGGAAAAAGAATAACAAAATGTTTCTACACATAATGCATAGTCAAGCAAAACAAATTCCCACATTCTCATTATGCATCATTAGAACATCAGTCTGGTCGCATACTTCATGTCTGTCTTTTTGAATTATGTGGCCCTCTTGGTTTTTGATTGTGGTTTGAATCCAAACTTCGCTAAACAAATCCCCTTAATAAAAGAATTTGTTCTTATAAAAGTTGGACTCAATCAAAGGGCCACACTTGAGGACCTAGAAGACCATGTGTGGCCTGAAGGCCATAGGTTCTCCACCATCATTATGGTCATTTTAGACACTTTTTACAGAATTCCAAATTATTTCCCAGAATAGTTGTACCAATTCACAGTTCCATCAACAACACAATACTGTTCCTGACATTTCATAGCCCCTATGTGAGGAGAAACATAAGAGTTTTTTTAAATTTTCCTTTTTTTATTAGTGATTTGGTACATTATTTAATCTTTTTAAAATTTGATTTAATGTCCCTCCCCCAACCAAGATAACATTTTTCTATCCAAAGTAGAACAGAAAGAGGACTGTGTGAAACTCTGAATCTCCATGACTTGTTTTTAAACCTTTTAACATTCTTTTCTTTTTAAATCCCTAACTTGTTTAAAACATATATATATATATATATACATATATATATATGATAAATTAAATATGTTAGTTTAAAAGCTGCCTTGCTTTTCTGTTTCCTTCTGAGCTTTTCTGTGTTTTCTTTTGGGCATTTACAAAGATGCTTTAAAAATCTTCTTTTGCTAGGAATGATTCCCAGGGATCAGGGGAGCCAGTGTAGGTTGAATAGGAAGAGCTCAGCTAGGTATCCTATCTCCAAATTAGATGGTCAACAAAGATTCACATATTTTTTATCCTAAAAAAAATGTAGCTTGATTTTATTAGCTGTGATATGTAGTTTTCATCTATCTGCCTGTCTGTTATGTCTTGTATTTTCTCTTTTTTAAGTACGTTCTGTAACAGAATAAGGAATTGTATTCATAATGGCTGTGCCCAGTGTCAGTAGTTAAATGGCACCAAATGTCATCAACATCAGCAGGGCTTGCATTGCTTTTCCAGCAGTTGTGATGATTATGTGTTGTTACCTAGCCTCTCCTAGGACCACCACCATAGATTTGTAAGATAGCTGGTTGGGTTGAAATGTATTATGTGACCACAGAAGCATCAAATTTATTAAAAGGATCATACCTGTAAGCTTAGCCTCATTATTCAGTCTTTCACGCATGTCCAACCCTTTGTGACCCATGTGGGGTTTTCTTGGCAGAGATACTGAAATCTGCCATTTCCTTCCTCAGCTTATTTTACAGATGAGGAAACTGAGGCAATCAGGGTTAAGTGACTTGCTTAAGATCACATTGCTAGTAAGTGAGGCCAGATTTGAACCCAGAAACATGAGTCTTCCTGACTCCAAGCCTGTCACTCTATCCACTGTGCCACTTCACTGCCCACAGGGGCCACATTAAAGAAACAGTCCCTATGGATGCTGAGGTCCTGTTTTGTACTGATGACATTGTACTGGTTGTATCAGACCTCAGCAGTAATGATGTCTGCAGTCATCTCCATATTCAGAGATGAGTCAGAGTTCTGTTCTTGCTATGTAACTTTGCAATAATGGTTCTCAATATCGTTTATCCATATCCAGTTCCTAGCTTTGTTTACCAAGAATAATTATGCATTGGTTTGTATTTTGTGTCTTTGTTGGAAGCTATAAGATTTAGCTTAATAATTTGTAGTATTAGAATATTTAATCTTAACATTATATGATAATCAGCATTTATATTTGTTAAATATATTACATATTTATTATTATTATTTAAATTAGGTATATATTTACCATAAGGTTTGCAGGGCACTTGACAGATAATTTCTCATTTGACCTTCACAGTAGCCCTGGGAGGTAGGTGCTATCTTTATCCACATTTTACCTGTGAGGAACACAGGACAGACAGAAGTCTACGTAACTTGCTCGGGGTCTCAGATTTGAACTTAGGTCTCCCTCACTCTAAGTCCAGTGCTCTATCCGCTAACTGCCTCTGCAACTTCAAACTAATATGGTATGAAGAATATTTAGTATTAACTAATGGAAAGTATTTTTGTTGTTGAATTAGGGCTAGCTAATAGGAAGGCTCAATTAACTGATTTCCATTTTAAATAGTGAATCAGAAACTTTCCTCAATTGGAGACTGCAATACTTCAAGTAATTTCATTTTCAATTTTTTTAATATTCTTTTCTTTTTAAATTTTGAGTTACAGATCTTCTCCCTCCTACCCACCCTTCCCCTCACATATTGAGAAGACAAACAACATATCAATTATATCTCTGAAATCATGCAAAATATATTTCCATATTAGCCGTATTGCAAAAAAAAAAAAGTGAGAAAATTGTACTTTGATTTGCACTCAGACTGGTTCTTTCTCTGGACGTGGATAGCATTTTTTTCATCATAAATCATTTGGAATTGTCTTGGATCACTGTATTGAACAGAGTAGCCAAGTCTTTCACAATTGGTTAGCATTACAACGTTGCTTTTACTATGCATAGTGATCTCCTGGTTCTTCTCACTTCACTTTGCATCAGTTCCTTATAGGTCTTGCCATGTGTTTTCTGAAGCCACCTTTTTGGTCATTTCTTATAGCATGATAGTACCTCCTAATCATATACCATGATTTGTTTAGTCATTCCCCAATTGATGGACATTCACTCAATTTCTAGTTCTTTGCCACCACAAAAAAGCTGCTCTAAATATTTTTGCACATACAGATCCAGTTCCTTTACCTTTGATCTCTTTGGGATACAGACAGATCTGTTAGTGGTATTGCTGGATCAAAGGACATGCACAGTTTTATATCTTTTGGGAATAGCTCCAAATTGCTCTCCAGGATGGCTAGACCAGTTCACTATTTCATCAGCAGTTAATTAATGTACCTATTTTCCCTTATCCTCTGAAGGATGTCATTTCTGATAAGTATTTCGTGATACCTGAGAATTGTTTTAATTTGCCTTTTGCTGATCAGTAGTAACTCAGAACCTTTTTATATGACTATAGATAGCTTTTATTTCTTCTAAAAATTGCCTGTTCATATGTTTGACTGCTTATCAATTGGGAACTGGCTTTTATTTTTATAAATTTGACCCAGTTCCTCACATATTTGAGATATGAGGCCTTTATCAGAGAAACTTGATTAGATTTTTTTCATTGTCCTTTTATTGTATATAATATATATTATGTATGTAATGTTCAGTGTGTATTATTCTATATCTTATCATATATTATATATGATGTTATATATAATATATTTTATTATTTCATGCAACTGATTCATCAAGTAACTTTAATGGTCTCTCTTTTTTGAGACAAATCACAACCTCTCTGTAACTTACTACATGTTCTTTGAAAGTTGCTCTGATCAATGAATATATCACTCTGCATCTGTGAGAAAGAGACCTCCATTTAGATCCCACCTCTGACCATTATTACTTGTGTGACCCTGACCTGAGCCTATTTCCTGATCCAGAAATTAAGATTAGACTAGATGGTGTCTGAAGCCCATACAGTTCTAGATCCATGATCCATATAAAAAACCTTCTGGATGATAGACTCTTATTGAACTTAGTTAGGCTATTCCTCAGACAGCAAGCTATTCAATCCATCACTGGGCCCATATTTGAAGCCTTCCATGTTGGTGGGACTTATCAGAGCTTTTGCTTCACAGGCCTGACTTTCTAAATCTAAGGTTCTGTATCTGTCTTCCTCTTCATTTAGTTCTCTGTAGGTTGAAGCAAGAAGTTACACATGCTTTAGGGTATAGGTAAGTTGGAAACCCCAAGCCCAGTCATAGCAGATACAGACTACCTTCTCATACTACTGTAGCTGGCAGGTAGGCTCCTCCTGGAGGATAACTCATTTTCTATTTATTTGAGTGAATTTCTGCTGTGGTAAATAGCCATTAGTAGTGTGAAGTTTGGTAATGAACGTATTACTTAAAATCATCACCATCTGTCCCGCTTTAATTAACAATGCAGCGAGAATGAATTCTGCTAATACAGTGATAAGCAAGCAAAAAGTCCAAAAAGGGAATTTAATATGGGCATATGTTTGTTTTGTAATTAGTGTATTTCTGGGTTTTCTCATTAGTTTTCTGGTATCAGCTAAAGACAAGCTAATGCATTTGGCTTTTTTACATTTTAGAACCAGAAGGAGCACTAGAGCTCATCAAGTCCAATTCGTGCATTTTAAAGATGAGGAAACTGAGTCACAGATAAGGGAAATTATTTTTCTCAAAGGTGGTGAGCTGATTTATTTTTGTCCAGAAAGGGATTGACTTTAGTCTGGGGTTTGTGGTCAGTGGCATCAGCACTGATTGATGATGATCTGTGGGGAGCACTGTGGAAGCGTTCAGCCCATCTCTCCAGGATCGTGCTCTTATCACTAGTCAGTGTGGCTCCATCAGCACCGAATAGTTGAGATGTACCATATGTCCGGGGGCACTGAGAGGCTGAGTGACTTGTCCATGGTCACCCAGATTGCAAGTGTCAGTGGAATGGGCTTTTGACTTTAAGGCCACTTCTGTGTCTCCTGTGCTGCTCTGTAGTCCCTGTTCATCCTTTGGAAGAGAGACAGAATGTGGATGGATATAAAGGTGGGGATGGTAGAGAGAGGAAAAGAGCTGAAATCTCCCTCACCTGGGCTGCCCACTGGGTGGTGCTGTGAGCTACCTTTGGCTTTCAAGAGGAACTTAGTCTATGTCAAAGAGAGCTTACTGGAGAATACACTATAATGCGGGGCTTTCCACTTTCCAGAGTTGAAACATTGGAAGGTGAGGCAAGCCCAAAATGTATAGTTAAGGACTCTGATTATAGAGGTGATTCTTAGCATTTGAGGGGGGTTGCCCAGTAGGGTCCTAAGGTCAGCTGGGAAGAATATACATGCCAAAGAAAAATTCATTTCCATGACACTAAAATTTAAATAAACAAACAAACAAATAAGTAAGCAAGTAAATACATAAATAAATATACACACACATAGTATATGACATATTTATTTATACACTTATATATGTGTATGCATGCACATATGTGCATACACACATGAACTTCAAATCTAAATAAAAACATGTAATTTAAATAATTTAATACATTTATATTAATATATAATTTAAATTTTAGTATATATGGTACACACACACATATATACATACCTAAACACATATATACATATGTAGGCAACTGGGTAGTGCAGTGGATAGAATGCTGGGTCTAGAGTTATCCACTCATCTTCTTAAGTTCAAATCTGGCCTCAGATATTTACCAGCTGGGTGAACCTGGACAAGTCACTTAACCCTGTTTGCCTCAGTTTCCTCATTTGTAAAATGAGCTGGAGAATGAAATGGCAAACCACTCCAGTATCTCTGCCAACCAAACCCCAAATGGTGTCACAAAGAGTCGGACAAGATTGTAAAACAGCCAAATAGCAACAAAATACACGTATTTATGTAGTATAAATACTTATTATATTATATTATAATATATAATTATATTATAATATAAAATATATATTAATATATTTTATAATATATTACATTATAATATATTACTTATTATATATATCATATATGTCTGGAACATATTTGGATATAGTATCTATAAGTTGTAGATATTATCATGTATGTATTAGTATATATCAGTATAGTATATCATCGCACAACGTGCATTTATTGAACACATGCAAAATATACATGTATGTGTTTATGTACACACATATGGGCACATACACATGTATTTACATATGCAGTATACAGAAATTATAGAAATGAACTTTTATTTAGCATGAATATTCTTTCTAGTTGACCTTAGGA
This sequence comes from Pseudocheirus occidentalis, assembly GCA_028646575.1. Classification (NCBI taxonomy): domain Eukaryota; kingdom Metazoa; phylum Chordata; class Mammalia; order Diprotodontia; family Pseudocheiridae; genus Pseudocheirus; species Pseudocheirus occidentalis. The sequence goes on along the minus strand of CM053594.1, from coordinate 289,588,997 downwards.
CCCTATTGGGTATAAATTATGTATATATTATATACATGTGCATACATGTGCATATATTATTATGTATGCGTATTATTGCACATTGATATAGGATACATTAATATCTAATAATGTACCTATAATATATGCTATTATACACGTGCATTACATATATTAATATTCTATACATGCAATATGTAGATATATAACACATATCTGATACATACAATATACACACATGCATGTACCTATTATACACAAATTAATATGCGATATATATTATGTATGTGTATATACGTGTGAGTATATACACATATACACATCTCTTCCCATTAAGCTTTGAATACAGTATTGAATTTGAGAGGCATATTGTATACATTTTTGGAATGGAATTTGTAGATTACAGATGCTTCAGATACTAGATTATGTTCATACACACATGCATTTGTATTGGGACAAATTCTGTGATTCTGTTAGTATAGAAAACTCCCTGGTGAGGAACCTTGGTCTACTTATGTGTGAGCATCTTCTTCTTCTTCTTAAAAATATTCATGCTTACAACTCTTAGAAGTGTCTTACCTAGGGTCTATGTAACTAGTGTGTGTAAGAGGCAAGACTTGAACTCAGGTCTTCCTGACCTCCAGATCAGCTTTCTGCTCCATCCCACTGCTTTTCCTGCCTGTGTCTGCGTGCATGTTTATGTGTGTTTATTAGCCTCTGAAGTCCCTTCAAGCTCTCGAACTACAGTGCTTGATGAGTATATTTTATATAGACAGTGGTCGGTCTAACACTATAAAGAAACTTGGAAAAGTTCCATACGGCCACATTGGGAGAACATGAGTGTTTTAAAAGATTGGTTTCGAGGTTAAGGAACAGCTTGAGATCATTAAACACACTACAAAATTTCCCAGATGCAGTGCCATGCATTCTTCTTCTTGTTCAATTCTGGGCCCAGCTCATTCTTTGTAAAAGATTATAGGTTATATATAAGTATATAGTCAAGTCATGTAATAATATATTTGTGTGCAAATACACACACAGACATGTATACATATATACATATATATGACTAATCAGCATTTCCCAAGAGATAAATGGCCAAAGAATATGAACAGACAGATCTCAAAATATAATTGCAAATTATTAACAGCCATGTGAGAGAAGGTTCCAAATCACTTATAAGAGAAAGACACATCAGAACAACCTGAGGTTTCACCTCACACTTAGCAAACTTGCAAGGATGACAAAGTATGCTATATAATAGGTTGGTTTTAAACAGCTGTCTTCACCATTTGTCCTTGTAATGGGAATGGGAGATGTGAAGATCTTCCCTGCCTCTTAATAGACCTGGGAGGTGGGGGGGGGGAATTTGAAGACCTCTCCTGCTGTGAAGATAAACTCTGCCCCCTGATAGGCTGTGTGGTCACATGGAGCCTGTGGTGGGAGGAGTTTGTTGAAGGGAAGCAAAACCCACAGGAAGCTGGGAACCAGAGCTAGCAACACAGTGGGAGAGAGAGGAGATTCAGGCAAGGAATCAGATAGGTTTGTGAGTGGATATTGATCTAATATTGGTTTGTGGGAAGGCTAAAGGATGTGTTCTCAGCGTTATTGTCGCTTCTGAATGTTATTGTACTTTGATGGAATCGGCTTACTGGTTTTGGGGTTCGGTTTTCTGGTGTCTAAATAAATGCTTCAGTTCTATCCTCTACCTGGAGAATCTGTTATATTTTGCAACTGAATATCATGCAATATTTATAGTCGTGGTCTTTATCATGATTGTGGGTGCTGTAAATATTGCATTGGTGCTACAGTCCCCCAAAAGATAGCACTTCAAATATTATCAGTTAAAAACTACATTCCCTCTCATGCTACTCATGGTTCTGTTTCTACCGATGGTATCATTTCCCTGTGTGTTACTTTGTTTCCTTTTACTATTCACCAGACACCAAGATGAAGTGGTTCTGTAGCCTGACATTCCAAGTTCTGTAATAAACATGATCATTAAAACCTAATAAGAATGAATTGGGTTTTTGTTTGTTGAGGTTTTGTTTGTTTGTTTGCTTTTTAACATCAAGGCTGTAATTTGGCTTCTTCAGACCCTGGAACTGGTAAAAATTTAAGCTATCGTGCTTCCCCCCCCACCCCTTTCTGATATTCTGTGTATATCTTCTATTATATGGGAGTCTAAAAAATAATTATTTGTCTTTGAGGAAACTGATTGCTGTCATTCATTCATTCATTCATTCAACAAATATTTATTAAATACTTACTGTGTGAAGGTACTGTGCTAAGTACTCAGAATAAAAATACAAGCAAAAAAGATAATCTCTCCCTTCAAGGAGCTTATATTTTTAAATCCAGAATGATTGTACCAATTCACAACGCCACCAAAATGCTGTAGTGTGCCTGACTTTCCACAAACCCTCTAACATCAGCTATTCCTTTCTGTTGGCATCTTTGCCAATTTGAGCATGAGGTAAAGCCTCAGGTTTGTTTTGATGGACACTTCTCTTATTATTATTGATCTGGAAGCTTCTCTCATATGATTGTTTATAATTTGCACACTGTTCATATCCTTTGCTCCCTTTTTGATTGGCTTTCCATCTATATATTTCTGTTAGCTGTATATTTGTGTATATGTGTATATATACATACATACATATATATATATCTTCAATGTGAAATCTTTATCCAAGATATTTGATATATTTTCCCTCAGGTGAATGCTTTCCTAGATATATTGTCCTAGATGTAATAGTTTTATTTGTGTGAAAACTTCTCATTTTGTTTATCTTCAGTAATAACTTCTATTCTTAATCTGGTTAGGGATTCATCCCCTACATGTAGCTGTAAAAGGTACATCATTTTTTTTTGTGATGAGATCTTTAATATTCAAATATCCATTTGGAGTTTATTGTGAAGTATGGTTTAAGTTGTCAATCTAAGTCTAATTTCTGACAGATTGTTTTCCAGTTTTCCCAATAGGTTTTTTTAAAAAAATCAGATTAGATGTTTTTCTGAAGAAATTTTGTTTTTAGGCTTATAGAATCCTGGGTTCATTTATTTCCGATTCTTGTCTCATCTACTTTCTGTTTTTTAGCCAATTCCCCAAATGCTGTTCATATTTA
>CM053594.1:289575251-289585790 GCA_028646575.1 Pseudocheirus occidentalis | reverse complement strand
TCATCTACTTTCTGTTTTTTAGCCAATTCCCCAAATGCTGTTCATATTTAATACTTTATAATATAGCTTGAGGTCTAGAAATGTGCTGTTCACCCTTCAATTCTTTTTTTTATTCTTCATTATTTCTTTTTATGTTCTACTTCTTTCATTTCTCCACACATTTTTTGTACAATCTTAATACATGAATGAGATTCCTTTTTGGAGGGGAGCTTCTAAGGCCATGTTTTTTTTCTGCCAAAGTGAATGCCTTTTTATAATAAATAAATATTAAAGTAGAAGAATCTCATATAATCTAAAGATTTTAGTCAGTTGTGTGATGTGAAACTGTGGCCAGATGTGGAAAATCACTTATGAAAGCTTGCCTGTTCCTTTATTATATTTTTCACAAGGGATCCCTCTCAATGTGTATAGATCATTCTTGTAAAGATTTTATGAAGATTTTTAAAAGTAGGCAAATAGTTACATACTTATTGTTTCTTTGATTACCCACTGAACACAATCTATGGATTTTCCCCCCATTCTTTTGGCATCTTCTGTTCCCTGAGGTGTGTTGTTAAATGATCCTTTAATGTTTTCAACATTATGCTATCTCCAATGTGGATTTCCTGGGTTGTCTGATCTGGCTTCACTATTATTCTTGACTTGTTGTTTTATGTTCTCTTTCAACTTCCTCATATAGGCACACATCAAATGCTGAAGGTACAGAGTCCAAATGGGGTGGTTCCCCTGTCATTGAGGATGAAACAGATCATTAGAGACAAATCTGATCTATTTTCCATTTATTTGTTATCCTGCCAATTTCTTTGATAAGTAGCCTTAGAATAATATGACCTGAAAGAGCTATATATATTTATTACAATCATTATTGACATAATCAAGAAATGTGTTTTGTAAGCAGTGCAAAAGTATATCTCAAAATCCATCTTTTTTTTCCTTAGGAAAAGAAACTATTGCTGGAAAGAAAAGCATCTTTGCAAACGAAATTGGAGCAGCTCAGACTGAACTCTAAAAATGCTAAGAGGTGTGTGAATCATTTCTCTTAAATGACTTGCTTAAAACTCTATCATCTCCCATGATAAATGGGCAGATGGCATTATTTGCAAGGGATAAGCATTTGGTAAAGAGCAGTGGGTTTGGCATGGGTGATAATGAGTTCAGTTTTGGATACATTTCATTTGAGATGCCTCTGGTACATCCAGTTTGAAATGTCCAAAGGATAATTGATGTTGTAGACCTAAAACACAGGTGAAAGCCTGGAGCTGGATATCTGAGTTATCTGCTTGAGATGAAAAACTCAGGGGAATTGATGAGGTCACGAAGTAAGAGTATGGAGAGAGGAGAGGGCCAAGCACAGAGCAATGGGATCACCCACCTTTGAGGGGCTGATTTGGATGGTAAGTCAGCAAGTGAGACTGAAAAGGAGTAGTCAGCTTTGTAGGAAACCAGAGTTTCCAAGAGGAAATGGGTTTTAACAGTATCAAATGTAGCAGATAGATACAAACGGAGGGAGACTGAGAAAAGACTATCTGATTTGTCATTTAAGAGATCATTAGTATCTTTTGAGAGAACAGTTTTAGTTGAATGATGAAGCTGGAAACCAAACTGTAAGAGCTGAATGAGAGAAGGTGGTGAAGTGGAGGCAGGAAATTCAGATAGCTTTTTTCTGAAGTTGGATAATAAATGCAGGATACATACAGACTGACAGTGGCTCGATAGGATGATGAGGTCATTTTTTTAAAGATGAGGGAAACATAGACGTGCTTGAAGGTAGGAGGGATGGAACCAGTAAATAGCGAGATGGCAAAGATTAGAGAGAGAGGGAGTGACTGAGAAGGAAGTCTAGAAAATGTAGAAGGGCTGTATAGAGAGTGAGGTGTTGTCAAGGAAGTTCAATCATTATTGCATATTCTGTGATAAATTTGTTTAAAAATTGGTGGTACTGATAACTGTGGTAAGAGCCTTTTTGAGGGTCTTCAGTAGCTATGGTGTTTAACACAGTGCTTGACACATAGTAGGACTAACACTTGAGGAGGCATGGGCAGTTACTGCAGATCACATCTCCAACAAGGATTGCTCCCCTGGGCAATGACTTTGGGAGCCAGGCTGCAATGAGGACTAGTGGTCTGGGAAGGAGGGCTACTATTTTTGGTACTATTTAGCTTACATTCTCTGTAGGTTCTCTGCTGATCCTCAGTTGTTAATTGATGTTAGTGGAGATGGCAAGCCCCTTTCTTCACAGTGGATATATTTCTTGATGATAACCACGAGGCCTTAACTGGAAGCAGGGCTCATGGCTAGGGGGGGATGATGGAGGAGGTTGCTGCTACTCCCAGGGCTTTTGGGTCTGGGCCATTTCCTCTGGGTTTGTAGGGGTGGTGGTGTTTTGACCCAGATGGCATAAGCTGTCTTCTGTTTCTCTTTGAGGATACCTTACTGTTTCAGGTAGACAGGTTTGTCTGTCCCTTGGTGGCAGTTGGTGTGGTAGTGGACTCCTTTCTCCATAAGGCTTGTTCCTTGGGTGATGGCTGCTGGGGTTAGGATGCACATAGATTAAGCTCAAGTTTAACTTTACCAGCAGAACTAGTGTTTTGATAGTTTTTGAACAGAGCTTATACTGTTAACAGTTTTTCTAAAATCAACTGAGGTGTTTATAGTAGTTGTAACTAAATCTGAAGTAGCTTTTATGAGTTTTTATGGGCTGCATTATAGTATTCAAATGTTTCATGTTTCCAGTAAGATGTTTGAACAGCCAGCTATTTCTACAGAATGTAGGTATCACTGATTGTTATAACTGTATTTTTAAAAAAACTGTATGTGTGAAAAAATTGTATATATGAATAAAGTTGAAAATACTGCTTTCCAAAATGATAGGAAAAACACTCTCTAATTGCCAAGGTTTCATTCTGCCATTTCTAAACATAGATTTAGTCAGATTCAATATGGCATTTCTTAATTTCATATGCATATAAATTTGTAGTATCTTTTAGGAAAACACAAGCTTTAATCTAGGATCCTGTGATCCTAGGACCATTTTTAGTGCTAGATGGCACCTATTATATCAGGAGAAATTGACTAACTAGATTTTGCTAGTTGTAAAGGGCTTTTTCAGTAACTCAGCAGACATGTCTATTTGTTTGTTGCCCTAGGGAACATATGCAGGTTCAGGGAAAGAATCTTTTTCTAAAGTCAAGGTCAGGTTCCTGAGGAATTACTGGGGGCAGGAAACCATGCTCCATGGTGTATGTCCCTAGGCATATTACCCTGTGACATGTGATTTGGGGACATTGGATTCCACCTCATATAGCCTTTCCTTTCTTCATTCCTTTAACCTTAGTAACTCTCTCTTTCTTCTTTTTGGCCTTTTATTGTTATTATACAGTAATTTTCCTCTCTATATAACTTAACTTACTCAGATGGATCTGTGGTGTCATCAATTTGGGAGTTCCCTCCAAAGATGCAGGTTTTAGCCCATTCATTCCTGTCCACTCTTGGATAACTTTTGTCCACATTCTCCCAGAAATTCACTACAAGGTATTCACCTAGTAGGCTGGAGGACTTCCTCCAACTGAAAGACCCCCAAGTAATTATCCCGAGACAATTAAGAACATAGAAGACCATAAGAAATATCATATTTGTCAGACCTATAGTTAATCTATTCAGTTCAGTCAATATTCTGTCATATGAAGTGATAGTTTTGCAGTGACTGTCATTGTGGCAAACTGATAAGGTTGGTCATTCCTTAGTGGTCATGAGCAAATTTTGTTGAGGGAAGGCTTTCTTTTTATTTCTCTATGGTAATTTTTGCCAAAGTACTTGCAATTAATACCAAGGGTGGCAATCAGAACCTTGTAATTTTCTTATAAGCAGTTTTTCCCCAATCACTCTCCACCTTCCAGTTTTCCCATGCCTTTGCGGGACAGAAGGGAAAACATTCCATATGTTGGCCATTGGCAGCTCTATCAGTATTAACTTTTTACATTTTACAAATGTGTACACAGAATTCAGTCCAGAAGTAGTTTGAGGCAGTTTCTAAGGGCATAGCAAGTCACGTTAGTGCATAAATAACTACTGTTGTTTTTTTAATCTGGAAAACATACAGGTCACACAGTTCACAGCACTATCCGTAAGACGAAGCCTTCGTCTGCTTTGTGTTTATATTTCATACTTATCCGGGTACCTGTTTGTCTTCTCTAAGGAAGTGTAAATTCCTTAACCAATTTCTGCTTCTTCTTTGTAGTGCTTAGCTAGGAGGTAGTACGGAGTAATGGTCAGAGAACTGGCTGCACAGCCAGCAAGACCCGAGTTAAAGTCCCACTTCTGATACATATTGGCTACTTGACCCTGGTCACCTCACTTAACCTCTCAGGGTTCTATGTAGCTCCCTAAGACTACAGGTTTCAGGAAAGGTGCTGACCTGCTTTCATAGAGGGAGTTTCCTCCTTTGGGAGCCAACTAATGAATTTACAGCCAGTAAGTAATAATGTGTTTGTTTGTATATATATGTATGTATGTATATGTGTGTGTATATACAAATCTACACACATGCATATAAAGATAAATGTATAACATAAATAAATTTCAATGAATGAAAACCCCCCCAAACTCCTTTTCTCATTTATGCACAGTTAACATAGTCAAGTAAAACAATGTATGTATGTATATACACATCTACACACATGCATATAGAGATAGATGTATAACATAAATAAATTTCAATGAATGAAAAACCCAGAAAACGCCTTTTTCATTTATGCAGTCGACAGTCAAATAATACAATGTATGTGTGTGTGTGTGTGTGTGTGTATACACACACATCTACACACATGCATATAGAGATATGTGTGTAACATAAACAAATTTCAATGAACAAGAATGTACTTTCTCACCTCTTCATTCCATTGAAGGGAGGGAAAAAATGAAAAACCAAAAACCCCTTTTCTCACTTATGAACCTTCAACATAGTCAAGTGGAACAATGTTTGTATGTATGCATGCATGCATGTATGCATGCATGCATACACACATATATCTCCTTCTCTGTTAGAAGATGAGTGGCATGGTTCATCATTGCTCCTCGACAATTGTGGGTGGTTATCGTATTGATCAGAGTCTTTAATTTTTTTGAGGTTTCCTCTGTTTGTAATGTTGTCTTTTCATAAATTGTTCTGGTTTTGTTCTCTTCACCCTCCATCAGTTCATATAAGTCTTCCTAGTTTTCTCTGAAGCTATTCCTTTCATCATTTCTTATAGCACAGTAGTATGCCATTACATTTACATACTATAATTAGTTCCCCAGCTGCTGGGCAACCCCACAGTTTCCAGATCTTTGACACCGTAATAAAGAATGATTGTATTCTTCGTTTTTTTTTTTACACAAATGGATCCTTTTTCTCTTTCTTTGATTTCTTTGGGGTATAGCCCCAGAAGGGATATAGCTAGGCTGAAGAGTAGTATGCACAGTTTTAGTGACTTTTTAGGTATAGAACCAAATTGTTTTCTAGAATGACTGGACCAGTTCACAGCTTCAGCAGTAGGGCATTAATGTGTCTGTTTTCTCATAGCCCCTCCAACATTTATTTTCTTTTTTTGTCATCTTTACCAGTCTGACGTGTGTGTGTGTGTGTGTGTGTGTGTGTAATAGGATCTCTGAATTATTTTAATTTTTATTTACTTAGTTATTAATATCTCCTAGTTTTCTTCATGTCTTCCATCCTCTTTGGAACTTTAATTATCTGACTAAATCAATTGATCAGTAAACATTTATTAAGCACCTACTATTTGCCAGACTTTTCCTGTTTCAATGTAACTCCACATTTATTTTAAATTTTCTCTTTATACCTCTCAGATTCCTAGTTTTTCCCATTTTAATTATTTTAAAAGTTTTCTTTATGGCTTTTTTTAACATCACCATCTTTCAGGCATTATCATTCTACTCCCCTCACTCCTCCCTCCCCATTCCAAATTTTTTGGTAACAAATAAAAGTGACACAGTGATTGGTTTTGGCAGAATATACTAACCTTCCATGGTCCCCCACCTGAGGAGCAGCAAAGTGCAGTGGAAGAAGCTTTGCATTCAGATCTTCTCTCTGCCACTCCCCACCTTTATGACCTTGGTCAAGTCCCTTATTTCTTTGAGCCTCAGTTTCTTCATTCATAATATGAAGGGATGATACTGGATGGGCCCTTGGCCTGAAGTTTTATGACCCTGTTCCTTTCTGTTCCATTTCCTCATCTCTCCTCCAGGGCTAATCTTGCTTATCATATCTCCATACTGTTTTGTTCCCTTTTGGTGTTTTTGTTTGTATTATTGTAGTCGTGAATATTGTTTTCCTGGTTCTTCCTTTACTCTGCATCAGTTCATACAGATCTCGTGTTTCTATAATATTATAGAATATTATAATATTCTGTAATGTTCATATGAGAGGCACTTACAACTGGCCTTGGTTTTAGGAAGACCTGGGTTCAAATCCTTCCTCTGGCACCTAGTGACCGTATGACCCTGAGCGAGCCCTTTGCTTCTCACTTCCCCCAGGAAGATCTCTAAGGCTGTGAACACTGGTAGAGCAAGTGCCGATCTGTATTGCTTAAGGGAGATCCACACCTGGAAACCCCTTCCCCCCAGGATGAAATAACAGATTTAGTCCAAAAAATCCCAAAATATATTGATAGAGCACAGTCTGTTCAGCCAGTTCCCACTGGATAGGCACCTACTCTCCCCCAAATGAAGCAAATACATGACATCATGCACCTGCAGAAAGTCACTTAGCACGGGAATAACGTGTCAGTAATTTAGGAACAACCAGTACAAGCAAATTATAAAAGTCATTACTGGCAAAATCATTTTCTTTTTCACTTTTCTTCCCCAGTTGTAAGGGCCTTCAGACAGAGATTTCCACTCTCCAGAGGCAAATTTCCTATTTGCAGTTTGTGATTCATTCCCAACATCAGAACCTACGCAGTGTGATCCAGGAGGTCAGTTTAATCAAGTGTCTTTCTCCCGGAGATGGAATGTTTACTGGGTGAAGAACAAATACGAGTGGCATGCCTGGGCTATAAAAGTAATGAAAGTTTTCCCCTCACTGACATTTCCACTGCATTGTTAAATGCACCCTGGCTCTTTTCCTTGTGCTTGGTGTGGAGCATTTTGAATATAGTGTTTAATTTTTCTTTAGACTCTTGACTGATAGTAAAAAAGAACTGGGTCTAGAAATCCCAGGCTCCTCCTCAGCATGTCTCATAGATCCAAGATTCTCAGCTGGATCAGGTACTGGTTTTCACTTCCTCTGAGGCTTTTGATGACTTAGAAGGTAGATTCGGTGGAAGAGGCTAACTGTTAACTTACTCTTCCTTCATATGTTCTTTGTAGTTAATTTGGATATTTATAATAGTTTTTGTATTTGATCCTTGGGGTAAAGGCAGCCCATTTGCATAGTGGAGTGACATAGTCCCACCTGTGTTTTTTAAATTTATTTTTATTTCTTTATTTCTTTAGTTTTTTGCTTTTTTTGGATGGAGGAGGGCAGAGCAATTGGGGTTAAGTGACTTGCCCAAGATCACATGGCAAGCCAAGGAGAAGACATGGTGTCAGTTTAGAGTGATTGAATCAGCCAGCCAAGGATGTGTCTCCGACAGGTCTTCAGGACTGACTGATTCATTGATTGTGACCAACCTGCTTTAGATCTAAAACTTAAAAAAAAAAAACCAACTCCTGGATATTTAGCTCTTAAAGAGAAAAGGTAGATAAGAGGCCTTAATTGTTTGCTCAGTCTCCCTGTCTGTGTGGAAGACAACCATGGCGTTCTGTAAATGATATAGTAAAGGGACCAAAGGGCTGTAAAGCAGAATCCTGAAATGTTAGACCTGGAAGGGCCCTTAGAGATGATCTAGGCCCAGATATCTCATTTTACACATGGGGAAACTGAGGCACAGAGAGGTGAGGTGATTCATCTAAGGGTGAACACATGTCTCATCACTCTCAGTCCTATGTCCTTTCTCCTATACCAGCCTAAATTCAGCAAATATTTATTCAGCACCTTCTATGTGATGGGCATTGGGTTGGCAGTAATTCAAAGACAAATGCTTCCTCAAGGAGCCTATATTCCCATATCTCTGGGCAAATTATCTTCTCCTCAGACAGTCAGTTCCCTTCATATAAAGTTCTAGGGGCCTAGCAAGCTCTTAATAGATGCAGTGTGCCAGGCATTGACCTTCTAGGCCCTTCCTAATTAGTATGGTTTATGGGACCAGAAACTTCAGTTGAGGAGAAACTCTAAGATTACAAATTATTTTTCTAGAGAACTGGATTTAATTTTTAAAAAAAAGACGTGAAAAATCAGCCTCACCAGACCGCCGACTTCAAATCTCCAAAAGCTAAACTTTTGTCCAAGTTTCCAGAAGCTATTTCTATTGTACACTTTAAAAAATATTGTGGTTTGATAAGACTTGAAAAATGTTCTCATTTGTGTGTCCTAATTCTTAGATGGAAGGATTAAAAAATGATGTACAAGAACAAGATAAAAGGATCGAGACTCTGAAAGAAAAGGTGAATATCCTCGAAGCTCAGGTAAGGAGGAAATGCTTGCCACCCTTAGGCACACATGTGTGTGCATACTTATGGGCCTTTTCACTGCATTAGAAGTTGAACGCAACTTTTATTTGGTGCCAAGGTTTTTCAGGTCATGAAAATTATGCTTTAATTTCTATAATAGCTTTGGTCCAAACTTCTTGGGATATTTTACAGCCATGCATTTATATGAACAGCAGTTCTGTTACAAACCAGAGGTGAGACAGCCTGGCTGCTGGACAGGGGCTGAAGGATCCAGTTAAGACCATATATAGCATTTTGTTTCCATCTTGGGAAATGGTCTTTCCTGCTCACTTTTGTCTCTGTCACTAGATCGATGAGTATGTTGGAGAGGACAGGGGCAAGATATTAAACTGGAAAAAAATTGAGGGGGTATGTTCTGTTGTTTTAATTGTTTTCTGTTCAATTTTTAATTTATGGAATTAGAAAAAGCACTTCCATAACATAGTATAATGAAAAAAAAGATGATTGCACATGAAACTGCAAATCTATTATGTGCAATTTGCTATTCATTTTAAATATATAATCATGTTTTCTTTTTTCCCCTTTTTTCCTTCCCCCACCCACCCTAAAGATGGTTACCATTAGACACAAATATATGTATATATGTATCTATATAGTATATGTATATGTATATACACACACATATATATATACATATTTAATTAAAATAATTTTATACATCTATTTATCAATTTTTTTTCTCTGAATGCAGAGTCTTCCTTCATATGTTCTTTGTAGTTAATTTGGATATTTATAATAGTTTTTGTATTTGATTTACATTTTTATAATAGATTTTGTATTTGATCCTAGGGGTGCTAAGCAGCCTGTTTGAATAGTGAAATGACATTTTCCCATCTGTGTTTTATTTTTTTTTAATTTTTAAGTTTATTTTCATTTCATTTCACTTCTTTCTTTCTTTCTTTCTTTCTTTCTTTCTTTCTTTTCCTTCCTTCCTTCCTTCCTTCCTTCCTCCCTCCTTCCTTCCTTCCTTCCTTCCTTTGCTTTTTTTGGATGGGGGAGTGCAGGACAATTGGGGTTAAGTGACTTGCCCAAGGTCACACAGCTAGTGTTAAGAGCCTGCCGCTGGATTTGAACTCAAGTCTTCCTGATTCCAGGGCTGGTGCTCTATTCACTGTGCCACCTAGCTGCTCCCACCTGTGTTTTAGATGATCACTTTGACAGTTGAATAGAGGATAAGACTGGAGTGAGGAGAGATGTGTGATAAGGACGCTACCCAGCAACCTATTTCGATAGTCCAGACATGGAGTGATGAGAGCCTGCCTATACCAGGGGTTTGACAGTGCCAGAGGGATAGAAGGGCCTATGCAAAAGATGTTATGAGGGCAAAATCAACAGTTCTTAGCAACAGATTGAATATGGGGGTGGGAGTGGGGGTGAGAGGGTGAGGAATCAAGGAAGATACCTAAGTTCTGAGTCTGGCTGGCTGGGAGGATGGCAGTACTCTCAAAGGGACGGTTGAAATGGTTTTGGGGGAAAGAATGAGTTCAGTTTTGGACAGGGTGAGTTTTAGGTGTCTACAGGAAATCCAGTTTAATAGATCTAATAGTAGTTAAAGATGTGAGACTAAAGAAGCAAATCTGAATCATCAACACAGAGATGATAATTGAGTCCATGGAATCTGATGAGATGGCCAGGTGAAATATAGAGGAAGTGGAGGATGGAGCCTACGTCAGGGCCCCATGGGACACCCCAGGTTAGTGGGCAAAACTTGGATGAATTTCCAGCACTTTCCACATTGAGATAGAGCTTTCAGATAGACAAGAGGAAATCCAGGAGAGAATAGTGCCTTCAAAACCTGCAGGGAAAAAAAAATATCAAGGAAAAGAGAGTAATTATAATAGCATTGAAGGCTATAGGGAAGTTGACGAGGATGATTAAGAAAAAGACATTGGATTTGACAGTTGAGAACTTGGCAGTTTTTGGAGAGAGCAC